>CM051237.1:150951390-151551390 GCA_027917425.1 Gastrophryne carolinensis
TCGCAGTCCCCAAGAAAGATGGGTCAGTTCGTCCCGTCTTGGACCTGAAGTTACTCAACAGGTTCATCCGGTTTCGGAAGTTTCGCATGGAAACCTTGCGTACTGCCGTCGGCTCTCTTCGGCAAGGGGACTTCATGACGTCCATAGACATCAAGGATGCTTACCTTCATGTTCCCATCTGCCACGCTCATCAACGTTTTCTTCGATTCGTGATGAAGGATCAGCATTATCAATTCGTGGCACTTCCGTTTGGCCTTACCTCAGCTCCAAGAGTGTTCACCAAGGTGCTGGCAGGGGTCATGGCCATTTTCAGATCTCGGGGCATTCGTGTCGTACCTTATTTGGACGACCTTCTCATCATGGCTCCGTCGCTCAATCAATCGGAGACAGACACCAGCATGGTGGTCTCCACGCTGGAAAGCTTTGGTTGGGTGATCAACTTCCCCAAGTCCTCCCTCGCTCCGGCCAGGGTAGTGTCCTTCCTGGGGATGCAGTTGGACTCTCATCAGCACAGAGTGTTTCTTCCCCAGTCCAAAATTCATCTGATTCAGGAGTTGCCTCGGGTCCTACTCTCCAATCCTCGGCCGTCCATCCGTCTGGGGATGAGGCTGGTAGGGTTGATGGTTGCCTCCTTCGAGGCAGTTCCTTTTGCTCAATTCCACACGAGGACGCTTCAGCTTTATCTGTTGGCGTCTTGGGACCGACGGCCTCGGTTGCTGGATCAGCCCTTCCAGTTGTCCTCCCGGGTCCGGCAGTCCCTCCAGTGGTGGTTGGTCTCGACCAATCTCGTAAAGGGCAGGTCTTTCCTGACCCCCCTTTGGGAAATTGTCACCACGGACGCCAGTCTGACGGGATGGGGCGGATTCTGGAAGGAGCTGAAGTTCCAGGGGCAATGGGGACCTCAGGAGGCCCACTTACCCATCAATATTCTGGAACTGAGAGCCATCCGTCAGGTGCTTGCTCTCCTGACTCAGCACGTCCTGGGCCTTCCGGTCCAGGTGCGTTCAGACAATCGAACAGCGGTTGCTTACATCAATCATCAGGGAGGGACTCGCAGCCTAAGTGCTCTCAGGGAGGTGTCCCTGATCCTGACCTGGGCAGAGGCCCATGTTCCTTGTCTCTCGGCGGTATACATTCCAGGAGTGGAGAACCAGGAAGCGGACCGGTTGAGGAGAATGGGCTCTCCATCCTCTGGTGTTTCGCTCACTGTGTCTCCGATGGGGGACACCGGAGGTGGACCTGTTTGCCTCTCGTCACAATCGCAGGCTCCCGAACTTGGTGTCGCTCTCCCAGGATCCTCTGGCTCTGGCAGTGGACGCCATGTCCCTGAGCTGGGGGGATCTGGGATTTCTATACCTGTTTCCTCCGATACCCATGCTAGGCAGGGTGCTTCGGAAGTTGGCTCTGGAAAGGGTGTCCGCCATTCTCGTGGCCCCAAGGTGGCCAAGGCGAGTGTGGTTCGCAGACTTCGTTCGGCTGGCAGTGGACCAAGTCGTTCTGCCTCTTCGGCCCGATCTGCTCACTCAGGGTCGATTGTGTTACCCCAATTTACCAGCGCTAGGTTTGACGGCCTGGCTGCTGAGACCTCCATCCTGAAGGAGGAGGGGCTTTCTGATTCAGTCGTTAAGACTCTGATCAGTGCTCGGAAGAGGTCTTCTTCTATCATCTACTATAGGACTTGGAAAGCCTATATCGCTTGGTGCGAGATAAGATCTTTTCCTTGTAGGATCTTTTCAGTCTCCAGGATTCTGGAGTTTTTACAATCAGGGCTGGACTCTGGTCTTCAGCTTAGTACGTTGAAAGGGCAAGTTTCTGCCTTATCTATCTTTTTTCAGAAGCGTGTTGCGCTTAAACCTTTGGTTAAAACCTTTTTCCAGGGGGTTACGCATGTGCGGCCTCCCAGGAAACCATTACTCCCAGTTTGGGACTTGAATTTGGTTCTTTCTGCTCTTCAGGCTCCTCCTTTTGAGCCTTTGCAAGATATTGCTTTGTCTACCCTGACTCAGAAGATTGTCTTCTTGGTAGCTATCACTTCGGTCCGGCGTGTCTCAGAGTTGGCGGCCTTAACTATCCAGGCGCCTTACTTTGAGAGGCATCAGGATAAAAAGGTCTTTCGGTTCAAGCCAGACTTTCTTCCCAAGGTTGTTTCTGCTTTTCATTTGAGCCAAGACATTGTTCTTCCCTCCTTATGTCCTAATCCTAAGAATGACAGAGAGGGTGTTGCATTGCTTGGATGTAGTACGCTGTGTTAAGTACTACTTGATTATCACGTCTCCTTTTCGTAGGACGGATTCCTTTTTTGTTGTGCCCCATGGTCCTAAGAAGGGTTTGGCACCAGCCAAATCTGCCATTAGCAAGTGGATACGTCAGGCCGTTACTGCGGCCTATTCTGCTAAGGGGAAAGTTCCCCCTTTTCGTATCACTGCTCATTCTACTTGCGCCATTGGGGCGTCTTGGGCTTTTCAGCACCAAGCTTCTGTTGAACAAGTTTGTAAGGCCGCCACTTGGTCTTCTGTTCATACTTTTTCTAAGTTTTACAAAGTTGATGTGCGAGCCTCAGCGGATGCTGTTTTTGGCCGCAAAGTTCTGCAGACTGCAGTCATTTAAGTTATGCTTCACCTGGCCTTGAGTTGCCCATCCCTTGTGGACACTGCTTTTGGATGTCCCAATAAGTGAAGAATATTTAAAAGTGAAGCGGGGTGTGTGGCACACCAAGAATAATACCATTTTGTGAGTACTCACCTGAAAAATGGATATTGTTGGTGTGCCACACACCCCGCTTCACTCCCACCCTTTTTTCGGTAGTTCCGAAGCCTTTATATGGTGAAGCTTTTTATTTATATCAAATTTGATTTTGAGGTTACCGGTGGAATACTGGTACCTTGTCTTTCTGCTTTTTAATATACTGGTGATTGAAGGGAGGTACCAGGTATATATAGGCCGGAAGGGGGCTCGTTACAAGACTTCCTCTCTGCACTACGTCACCTGGCGGTGGATTAACCCAATAAGTGAAGAATATTTAAAAGTGAAGCGGGGTGTGTGGCACACCAACAATATCCATTTTTCAGGTGAGTACTCACAAAATGGTATTTTCCGCATCTCCACACAAGCCCAGGACAACTTGCCTGCTCCCCCAGCAACTACCTCCCTCCCTACATTTCATTTGATTTGAGGGCAAACCTCTGGGGAACCATGTCTTCTGGCACCCTGACTGCCTACGATGTGGGCGCATACCCGATCTCTCACCCTTAACATGCATCAGCATTATGTAGCCCAGTGTTCCCCTAACCCTTTCCCCAAGTGCCACCAGCAGGTTATGTTCTGTGAGACGCCATATAGTGGACTAAGCACCAATTCATCTGTGCATCTGCATAGAGATATGCAAAACTTTGACCCTATTGGCTCTCAAAAGTACAGGAACTCTGTGGTAGCGCCCTTTATTCTAAGCATACAGTATGTCCTGCTCCATCTATAATACTTACACGTGGGTAATTCTCCGCCAGATGGCGCTGTTCACTGCAGACATGCAAAAACAGGCTCCCCCCGGCCCTTCATATACCCAAGGACCTCCCACAAATCCCCAGATTTCTCTGCAGTGCTGACTGCGAAGACATGAAGTATCACTCTCTCACAGGTGAGCGGGGCTAATACAGCCTGCGGGACTATTTCCACCCCTCCTCTGTGTGGAGGGCCCTAGGTAACGGGTCGCCTTCCTCCCTCGTTCCCCCCTTAGGGGGAAAATAAAGGGGGGGAGGGGTAGTGTGTATGGCGGCCTCAGTGTATCCTTACACGCTTATGGCTTGGCTGTGCTTCACTGGGAACGGGGATCAGAGCCGCGCTCTTACCTTCTGCTAACCGCAGCGCCATTGGTCTGCTTTCTGCTCGCACAGCACGTACGGTGGCGGCTTGCGGACGCCTTGGCGTCTTCTTCCTTCCATCACCTTCTTAGCCTCTGTGGCTCTTCCTAGGTTGTGCTGGCTTGAACACCTGTCTCATACAGTATCCTTGTCACGGCAGACCGGGGTTCATTCCCCGACGGGGAGCCGCAGGAGAGCCCGAGTACGGATCTCGGCCGTGCCTGTCCTGGCTCCCAGCGCCATTTACAATAGACATATTCTCAGTGTGCCACACACCCCGCTTCCCCTTTAATTCTTACGATCGGGTTACTCCACTGCCAGGTGGCGACGTTGCTGAGAGAAGTCTTGAAAACGAGCCCCCTTCCGGCCTATATATACCTGGGACCTCCCACTTAACACCAGTGTTTTTCTCTCTGCATGAGGCGACAAGACAGAAGAAAGAAGTCTCCTGCTTGCAGGTAGCTGGGGTCTCACCCCGGCACCCCCTTTGGGTCTATTTCTGCCCAGTTTTGATTGTTTGTTTACCTAGATGGTTAATGGAAGCCTCCCAGCCTAGGCTGCTCACTGGGCAACGGTAGATGGCACTATAGGTGCCTAGGAGCTTATCTCCTCCGCTCGACCCCACAAGTGGAGCAATGCGGCTATCCGGCATGGTGATCCGGATTTGGGATGCCCCTGTCCCGTGGTTCCCCTTTGGCCATTTCTCTCCCGTTATGGTCCCTTCTCCCTTCACTATGGGGGGGGTGGTTTTTGGGGGGTTCTTATACTGTGTGCATGTGTGTTTTAACGTTAGTGCTGATTAAAGAGTGCTGGCAGTCTCAGGCTCAGCGCCGCGGGTAGCGCTCATGCGGCCTGGACTGCTAGGGCTGTGATATGTGTGGCATGTCCCCCCCCCCCCCCCCCCCCCCCCCACTGACTCCGAGGGCGTCGGGGCGCCCTCTCTGCATGCGGCACCGTCATTTGGCGGGCCGCACTGTTCGAATTGGAGGGGGCGGGGCCTTGGCCCGCGTTCGATGGTGGGGGCGTGGCTTGAGCTGGTTGTCTCGCAGCTCGGCCCCGCCGCACTTCCTCCTTCTAATCAAGGAGTCAGGTGCGGGGGACTCGGCTGCAGGTTGCTGTCTGGCTGGCTGCTGCTGCTGCTGCTCTTCGTACAGGTAAACGGTCCCCACCTCGCGTGTGGGGCCGTCCTTTTTACTTTCAGTTTGCTTCAGCATGTTTATAAAAAAAACGTGTATGTTGGCTGGCTTCAGTTTAACTCTTAAGCCACTCTGGGGCTTTGCTATTATTTATTATGCCTTTTTCTGTATTGAATGTCTATGCTGCATGCTGCCTTTTCTTCTGGGGGTCTGACTGTTGTCTCTTTTCCCCCCATCACTGTAGTGGCTCTCCCGGTTCTGTTATACCTGGCTAGCCTTAGTACTCTAAATTGGGTTTTGTCCTAAGGTTTTGAAAAAAAAAAATTTAAATCCTCCCTTTCCCGGGACATTAATTATAAAGGGGCATCCCGGGTGGCTTAGTGCGTAAAACCCTGGGTTGTTGCGAATACCATAAATTCACCATATGGAGTCTTCCGACAATACCGGAAATGGCTCTTCGGGGCCATCCAGGCTGTGTGGGGGCTGTGGGGTTCCGCTCCCAGGCGATGTCATATTATGCATTCCATGTGCAAAGCAGAACATTGCGCGACAGTCTGTCACTCCGGCTTCTGGCTCCTCGCAACTTCCGTCATCTCCTACCCCCCCTCCCTTATTCCGGTCCCCATGTGACATTGTCAAGGGTGGGGATTTGCAAGCCGAGGTGTGTGCACGATTGGCCAACCTCGAGAAAATAATTTCCGTCAAAGTAGCTCAGAAGGCTACAGCGAAGCGGAAACACCTTTCTCCAGCAGCACCTGCTTCGGAGGATGAGACATGTGAAATAGTGGATTGGTCCGATTGTCCCCCTGATGAGGAGGGGGAACTCCTTGAGGAGTCGGATGAGCCTGCAGATCAGCTAGGGATTGACGCTGCTGGCGATCAGGCTACGGGGGTGTCCTTTGACACCCCTTCCATTCTGGCTCAAATGTTTGAAATTTTGAATTTGGATCCGCCTGAGGCAGTCGCCCTGCCAAAGGGTGAGTTATTTGATGTTCCCCAGCCGCGTTTGGTTTTCCCCAGGCAACAACACTTTGTGAGGTTTGTCCTTAAGGAATGGGAACAACCCACGCGACTGGCTGGAATTCCTCCCAGTTGGGATAAACGCTATCCCTTTCCGGAGGATTTGGTGAAGTTTTGGTCAGTCCCCCCTGACGTAGATACCCCTGTGTTAGGGCTGTCTAGCACGGCTGTGGTACAATCTTCTGAGACCACTGCCAATAAGGATAGTGAGGATCGTCGGATTGATCAATTTGCTCGCCATGGTTTTATCGGTGCCGGATCGACACTGCGGCCAGTGTGTGCTTCGGCGCTTCTTATGTTGGCAGTTAGGTCCATGATTAGGGATCTGTACGCAGGTCTTGATCCCGCTTGTGATGAGTTTTGTACTCTTAAACGGTGTGAGTCCTTTATTTCCTTTGTCTTGACCGCTCAGGACGATGCTCTGGCACTGAGTAGCAGGACAGCGGCTCTGCTGGTGGCAATTCGTCGGTCAGTGTGGCTGCGCCAGTGGACGGCGGACTTTGTCTCTATAAAGGTGCTTACAGCGATCCCTTTTTTGGGTTTTCGCCTGTTTGGTGATAAAATAGATTCAGTGGCAAAAGGTGGTAAATTACCTCAATGCAAGAGGCCTCGTCGCCCCTTTCGGGGTGCGAGTGCCTTTAATCCTTCCTTTCGGGGAGTCAGAGCGGGTAGGGGGGCTTCCTTTCCCGCTACCAGAGGTACAGGTTGGACCCGGGGAAGGGGCCGTGGCCGTCCCGGTCAGTCCTGGGGCGCCAAGCCCAAACCTGCTGGTAAGCCCGCTAAGCAATGAGGGGCTGCCCTCACTCGTGCGGGTGGGGGGATGATTGCGACACTTTTCCCTGGTCTGGGACCAGGAGGTTCCGGACAGATGGATCCAGGAGGTGGTGTCGTCCGGTTACAAACTGGAATTCGAGTCTCGCCCTCCTTCACGGTTCTTTCGGTCTCGGGTGCCCACCGATCCTTTGGCCGCACAGGGGCTCCTGGCGTCGGTAAGGAATCTTTTGGAAATGGCGGTCATCCGGCCGGTGCCGCGCTTAGAGGTGGGCCTCGGTTTCTACTCCAATCTTTTGCAGTCCCCAAAAAGGACTGGTCGGTTCGTCCCGTCCTGGACCTGAAATTGCTCAACAGGTTCATCCGTTTCCGGAAGTTTCGCATGGAAACGTTGCGTTCGGCCATCGGTTCTCTTCGGCAGGGGGACTTCATGACGTCCATAGACATCAAGGATGCTTACCTTCATGTAACCATATGCCGAGCTCATCAGCGTTTTCTTCGGTTCGTGATGAACGACCAGCATTTTCAATTCGTGGCACTTCCGTTTGGCCTGACCTCGGCCCCAAGGGTGTTCACCAAGGTGCTGGTAAGGGTGATGGCCATCTTCAGATCTCGGGGCATTCGTGTCGTACCTTATTTGGACGACCTTCTCATCATGGCTCCGTCCCTCAATCAATCGGAGACAGACACCAGGATGGTGGTCTCCACGCTGGAAAGCTTTGGTTGGGTGATCAACTTTCCCAAGTCCTCCCTCGCTCCGGCCAGGGTGGTGTCCTTTCTGGGAATGCAGTTGGACTCTTGTCAACACAGGGTGTTTCTCCCTCAGTCCAAAATTTATCTGATTCAGGAGTTGGCTCGGGTCCTTCTTTCCAATCCTCGGCCGTCCATCCGTCTGGGGATGAGGCTGGTAGGTTTGATGGTTGCCTCGTTCGAGGCAGTTCCTTTCGCTCAATTTCACACGAGGACGCTGCAGATTCATCCGTTGGATCGGCCCTTCCAGTTGTCCTCCCGGGTCCGGCAGTCCCTCCAGTGGTGGTTGGTCTCGACCAATCTCTCGAGGGACAGGTCTTTCCTGACTCCTCTTTGGGAAATTGTCACCCCGGACGCCAGTCTTTCGGGATGGGGGGGATTCTGGAAGGATCTTCAGTTCCAGGCGCAGTGGGGACCTCAAGAAACCCACTTTCCCATCAATATTCTGGAACTGAGAGCCATCCGTCTGGTTCTGGCTCTTCTGACTCAACATGTTCTGGGCCTTCCGGTCCAGGTCCGTTCAGACAATCGAACAGCGGTTGCTTACATCAATCATCAGGGAGGGACTCGCAGTCTGGGTACTCTGAGAGGTATCCCTGATCCTAGCCTGGGCGGAGGCCCATGTTCCTTGTCTCTCGGCGGTTTACATCCCAGGGGTGGAGAACCAGGAAGCGGAGCAGGGGCTCTTCCCGTCTGGGAGAATGGGCTCTCCATCCTCAGGTTTTTCGGTCACTGTGTCTCCGATGGGGGACACCGGAGGTGGACCTGTTTGCCTCTCGTCACAATTGCAGGCTCCCGAACTTCGTGTCGCTCTCCCAGGATCTTTTGGCTCTGGCAGTGGACACCATGTCCCTGAGCTGGGGGGATCTGGGGTTTCTGTACCTGTTTCCCCCGATACCCATGCTGGGCAGGGTGGTACGGAAGCTGGCTCTGGAAAAGGTGTCCGCCATTCTCGTGGCCCCAAGGTGGCCAAGGCGAGTATGGTTCGCAGACATCGTTCGGCTGGCAGTGGACCAGCTCGTTCTGCCTCTTCGGCCCGATCTGCTCACTCAGGGTCGGCTGTGTTACCCCAATTTACCAACGCTGGGTTTGACGGCTTGGCTGCTGAAACCTCCATCTTGAAGGAGGAGGGTCTTTCTGACTCGGTAGTTAAGACTCTGATCAGTGCCCGGAAGAGGTCTTCTTCTATCATCTACTATAGGACTTGGAAAGCCTATATCGCTTGGTGTGAGATTAGATCTTTGCCTTGTAGGGTCTTTTCGGTTTCCAGGATTCTGGAGTTTTTGCAATCAGGGCTGGACTCTGGTCTTCAGCTGAGTACTTTGAAGGGGCAAGTTTCTGCCTTATCTATCTTTTTTCAGAAGTGTTTTGCGCTTCATCCTTTAGTTAAAACTTTTTTCCAGGGGGTTACGCATGTGCGGCCTCCCAGGAAACCTTTACTCCCTGTTTGGGACTTGAATTTGGTTCTTTCCGCTCTTTAGGCTCCTCCCTTTTGAGCCTTTGCAAGATATTGCTTTGTCTACCCTGACTCAGAAGATTGTCTTCTTGGTAGCTATCACTTCGGTTCGGCGTGTCTCGGAGTTGGCGGCCTTGTCTATTCAGGCGCCCTAATTTGAGAGGCATCAGGATAAAGTGGATTTTCGGTTCAAACCAGACTTTCTTCCTAAGGTTGTTTCTGCTTTTCATTTGAATCAGGATATTGTTCTTCCCTCCTTGTGCCCGAAGCCTAAGAATGACAAGGAGAGGGTTTTGCATTGTTTGGATGTAGTACGCTGTGTTAAGTACTATTTGATTGTTACTTCTCCACTTCGTAAAACTGATGCTTTTTTTGTTGCACCCTGTGGGCCTAGGAAGGGTTTGGCACCGCCCAAATCTTCCATTAGCAAATGGATACGTCAGGCCGTTATTGCGGCCTATTCTGCTAAGGGGAAAGTCCCCCCTTTCCGTATCACTGCTCATTCTACTCGCGCCGTTGGAGCGTCTTGGGCTTTTCAGCACCAAGCTTCTGTTGAACAAGTTTGTAAGGCTGCTACTTGGTCTTCTGTTCATACTTTTTCTAAGTTTTACAAGGTTGATGTGCGGGCCTCAGCGGATGCTATTTTTGGCCGCAAAGTTCTGCAGTCATTTAAGTTATGCTTCATTTTGCCTTTGGATACCCATCCCTTGTGGACACTGCTGTTGGATGTCCCGATCGTAAGAATTAAAGGGGAAGCGGGGTGTGTGGCACACTGAGAATAATACCATTTTGTGAGTACTCACCTGAAAAAGGGATATTGTCAGTGTGCCACACACCCCGCTTCACCCGCCCTTTTCGGTATCCCGGTTCCTTTATATGGTGAAGATTTTTCTTTATTTTGAGGTTACCATTGGATTTCCTGGTACCTTGTCTTTCTGCTTTTTAAATCACTGGTGTTAAGTGGGAGGTCCCAGGTATCGTTTTCAAGACTTCTCTCTGCAACGTCGCCACCTGGCGGTGGAGTAACCCGATCGTAAGAATTAAAGGGGATGCGGGGTGTGTGGCACACTGACAATATCCATTTTTCAGGTGAGTACTCACAAAATGGTATTTTCTACTTTTCTGTACTCTCATTGGCTAGATGCCTTACGAGCTTCGTGCTCGCTGGGGAGGGGCGCGGTTCCGGCTTGGCGCGCTACGCGCCACGGTCGGCTCAGGCCCGCCCTCCGAGGATCGCTTGGCGCCATTTCCTTCTCCCGCGCGCGTGGTGAAGATCGTCCTCTACTCTCTGTCTGTAAGTGCCCTCACGGACGACTCTTCTTTACCTTCTATCCCCATTGCGCATGGCTCTGACATCCTTGTTCCCCCTTATGTCTTTCAGACCGCAGATTTCGGTGGCTTCTCCCGGCCCAGTGTAGCTCCCGGTCATGACCATAAAAAATTACTCCCACTTCCCAGTGGGTTATTGGGGCATCCAGAGTAGCTTACAGTGTCAATCCCTACTGGCAAATTGTGCCGATTAAATCACCATATGGAGGCATCTCAGGATATTGTGAACGGGGTTCCTTTGGGACAAGCCCGGCTGTGTGTAGCTTGTGGGGTCTTACCTAGCAGCGGTGACAATGCACGGGTCTGTGTTCCTTTTGCACAGCAGGCGCTATCGGTGCTTCCCGTCTCCTCTGAGGCTGGGCCTGCACCCCGCCGCACTTCACCTACTCCCCCAAGCCTGAGTCTAACCCCCAATACCAGTGGGGATTCTCATCCTTATCTGGCCACGAGGCTGGCTAGTGTTGAAAACTTGCTTGCTAATTCCTTAGCGCATAAAGCCACCGCCAAGAGGCGGCACTTGAACCCTGAATCGGCCCTCTTCCCTATAGAACCTGATGATTTGTTGCATTCCTATGCCCATACCCCCTCGGACGAAGGGGAACTGTTCTCTGACTCATACGACGATGAGTCCAGGGGTCAGGAAGAGTCTGGCTCTGAGCATTGGTCCTCGGATGATATTGATAGACTGCTGGTTCAGATCTTTGAGGTTCTGTCCCTCTCTCCCCCTGCTGCGGCTCCCCGGCAAAGGGGTGACCTTTTTCATACTGCTAAGGCTCGCTTGGAATTTCCCGAGCAGACCCATTTCAATAGCCTCGTGCTTAAAGAATGGGAACATCCCAGCAGACTTCAAGGGTTCCCTAAGAGCGTGGATAGGAAATACCCCTTTCCTGCTGACTTGGTTAAGTGCTGGTCATCGCCGCCTGAGGTCGATGCTCCTATCCTAGGGTTGTCCAACACCTCTATTATGCACTCTCCCGACACTACTATGCTTCGGGACTCTGAGGACCGGCATGTTGACCAACTGGCATGTCATGCCTTTGCATTTGGGTGAGCGACTCTGCGCCCGGTTTGTGCCTTACCCATTATGGCAGTAGCGCTCAGGGCCGTGGTTAGGAGTGCTCTCGATGGCACAGATGAGTTGCCTCCTGATACTGTCAACGCTCTGTCCAGCTGTGATGCGTTTGTGAACTTTATCCTGTCTGCATCGGACGATGCTATTAAGATGTGTGCCAGGTCATCTGCCCTGGTGGTTGCTATACGCCGCACGGTCTGGTTGCGCCAGTGGGCCGCAGACAATGCCGCCAAGAAAGCCCTCATGGGGCTGCCATTTAAAGGGCTGCGCTTGTTTGGGGATCAATTAGACCTCTTTGCCAAGGGAAGCAAGTTACCCCAGCGCAGGAGGCAAACCAGGCCCTTTCGCGGCCAAGGCTCCCTATCAACCCCCTATCATGGGGCCAAGCAGGGTAGAGGGACGTCCTTCGCTCGGGCCCGCGCTGATTCCTGGCACAGGAACAGAGGACGCCGTCCAGGTTCCGTCTGGGGAACCAAGCCCAAAGCCCCTCCCAAGGCCCCCCAGGCATGAGGGGGCGCCCTCACCCGTCAGGGTGGGGGGACGTCTACAGCACTTCAAGCATGTATGGCGGCGCCACTTCTCAGACCGGTGGATTCAGGAGGTAGTGTCCTCCGGCTACAAGAATTTGCTGTACTGCCCTCCACCAGGTTCATTGGGTCTCGAATCCCACAAGACCCTGCCTCAGCTCAGGTCCTGTTGCTGGCCGTACAGGGTCTCATGGATCTAGGGGTCATTTGCAAGGTCCCCCCTGGAGACAGGGGCACGGGGTTCTACTCAAACCTTTTAACAGTACCCAAGAAGGATGGGTCAGTCAGGCCCATTCTGGATTTAAAAATCCTCAACAGATTTGCCAAGAACAGGCACTTTCGCATGGAAACTCTGCGATCGGCCATTGGCTCACTGCACCCAGGGGACTTCATGACGTCAGTAGACATCAAAGATGCTTACCTGCACGTCCCGGTGTTTCCGGGACACCAAAGCTTTCTCAGATTTGCACTAAAAGATCAGCATTACCAATTTGTGGCCCTGCCATTCGGCCTAACGTCGACTCCCAGGGTGTTCACCAAGGTGCTGGCAGGGGTGATGTCCCTGATAAGGCTAAGGGGCATACGCGTGCTGCCCTACCTGGACGATATTCTCATCACCTCTCGGTCTCTGCGGCAGGCAGAGTTGGACACTTGGCTGGTAGTGTCCACCCTGGAGTCCTTCGGCTGGGTGATCAATTACCCCAAGTCATCCCTGTCCCCCTCCTCGGGGACTCCGTTCCTGGGAATGATTCTGGATACGGTTCAGTCAAGGATATTCCTTCCTCAACAGAAGGTGGAAGCTCTGACAGCGCAGGCGAGGTTCCTGCTTTCGAGCCCACAGCTCTCCATCCGGCAGGGAATGCAGTTGGTGGGCCTGATGGTGGCGAGCTTCGAGGCGGTGCCCTTTGCTCAGTTCCATTTGAGACCTCTGCAACTTCACCTTCTGTCAGTTTGGGACAAGAACCCAGCGTCCTTGGACGCGTTCTGTGTGCTTCCCCCCTCGGTCAGACAGTCCCTTGCGTGGTGGCACGCAACTTGACAGGGGGCAGGTCTTTTCTGACCCCCTCCTGGGATACTGTCACAACGGATGCCAGTCTGTCAGGTTGGGGGGGGATTCTGGAAGTCCCTGCGCTTCCAGGGGACGTGGGGTCCTCAGGAGGCCCATTTACCCATCAACATTCTGGAATTACGGGCAGGTTGGTACTGGAGCGTTTGACCCAACACCTGAGGGGTCTGTCGGCCCAGGTACGCTCAGACAACAGAACGGCGGTTGCCTACATCAATCATCAGGGAGGGACCCGGAGCAAGGGTGCGCTCCAAGAGGTGTCTCAGATTCTGACATGGGCGGAGGCCAATGTTCAATGCATTTCGGCTGTTTACATTCCGGGGGCGGAGAACCTGCTAGCGGATGCCCTGAGCAGGGGGATGTCCCATCAGGGGGAGTGGTCCCTCTGCAACAAGGTATTCCAGTCCCTGTGTCACCGTTGGGGCCTACCGGTTGTGGATCTGTTTGCTTCCCATCACAATCACAAGCTCCCGGCCTTCGTCTCACTGTCTCAGGTTCCTCTGGCCATGGCCACGGATGCCCTGTCCATGTCTTGGAGGGAGTTTCGACTCCTGTATGCGTTTCCACCGTTCCCCCCTTCTGGGCAGGGTTCTACGCAAGATTGCTCTGGAAGGGGTACCTGTGATTCTAGTGGCCCCCAGGTGGCCAAGAAGAGTGCGGTTCGCAGGCGTGGTTCAAATGGCAGTAGATCAGTACGATCTGCCAAGCGTGCCAGATCTGCTAACTCAAGGGTCCTTACGCCATCCCAATTTACAAACTCTGGCTTTGACGGCCTGGCTGCTGAAACCTCCATCTTGATGGAGAAGGGGTTGTCTGCCTCTGTGGTGGCTACTATGGTGCAGGCCAGGAAGAAGTCTTCTTCTGCTATCTATTATAGAGTATGGCGTTCCTACATTGACTGGTGTGAGTCCAGGTCTCTTCCCTGCCGGGAATTCTCCGTCCCTAGGGTTCTGGAGTTTTTACAGCATGGTCTGGACTTAGGTCTCAAACTTAGTACTCTGAAGGGTTAGGTTTCTGCCCTGTCTATCTTCTTTCAGAAGACCTTTGCTCAACATCACCTGATTAAGACCTTCTTTCAGGGGGTCACTCACGTGCATCCCCCTCGAAAGCCTATGGTCCCTGTCTGGGATTTGAACTTGGTTTGCCTTGCAGGGTGCTCCCTTTGAGCCTATTCAAGATGCTGCTCTGGTCGTTCTCACTCTCAAGGTGGTCTTCTTGGTGGCTATTACTTCGGTTAGGCGTGTGTCAGAGCTGGGCGCTCTATCTATTCAGCCTCCATACTATGAGCGACACCAGGACAAGGTGGTGTTCCGCTTCAAACCGGATTTTCTACCTAAAGTGGTTTCGGCATTTCATTTGAACCAGGATATTGTTCTTCCTTCTCTGTGTCCCAATCCTCGCAACGACAAGGATCGGGTTCTGCATTCCTTGGACGTAGTCAGGTGCTTGAAGTATTACCTGGTTGTCACTAAGACCTTCAGGAAGACTGATGCTCTCTTTGTTGTGCCTTCAGGGCCTAGGAAGGGTTTGGCTCCCGCCAAGTCTACCATCAGTAAATGGATTCGTCAGGCTGTGATTCAGGCCTATTCTACTAAGTGGAGGACTCCCTCTTTCCGTCTTACGGCTCATTTCACTCGTGCTATTGGTGCCTCTTGGGCCTTTCAGCAACAGGCCTCTGTTGAACAAGTTTGCAAGGCCGCTACTTGGTCTTCTGTTCACACCTTTTCAAAGTTTTACAAGGTTGATGGTCGGGCCTCAGCTGATGCTGCTTTTGGCCGTAAGGTTTTGCAGGCGGTTGTAGTTTGAGCTACGTGCCTTTGCCTTTGTTGTTGGGGATCCCACCCTACTTTATGGACACTGCTATTGGATGTCCCACGTGTAAGTATTATAGATGGAGCAGGACGTACTGTATGCTTAGAATAATACAATTCTGTGAAATACTCACCTGTAGAATTGGTATTATACGCATACAGTACGTCCTGCTCCACCCCACCCTGGTTTCACCTTGTTCTGGATCCCCTGTATGGTGATTGTTATCATTGTTATTGTTACCAGTTTGGTGGTTGGTTTCTCCCGGCTTCTTTTCTCACTGCTTTTCAATGCTGGGGATTTGTGGGAGGTCCCTGGGTATATGAAGGGCTGGGAGGAGCCTGTTTTTGCATGTCTGCAGTGAACAGCGCCATCTGGCGGAGGATTACCCACGTGTAAGTATTATAGATGGAGCAGGACGTACTGTATGCGTATAATACCAATTCTACAGGTGAGTATTTCACAGAATTGTATTACTTTCCTGTGGGCTTTCCTGCCTTTTCCCAGACTTCAGTTAAATCAGGTTGTTCTGATCATAGGCCAAACAGACCCACTCATCTCCCTGTTGCTGTGGTTGAACAATTGGAGTAGCTGGTACATTACATTTATTTCTTGAGGCAGACTCATGCCCTTCATCAGGTTAACATAGGGCTTTAAAGAGAAACATTTATCAAAATGAGTGTTGTCCCTCCTTAAAACAGTAGTGCAAACCAGCTGTGGCAAGTGATTGTAGTCCCCCCCCCCCCCCCACCTAAGTTCACATTATGGTGCTACTGAACCTTGGAAGAAGTGAAATCCCAATCTAGATTTACCTGTTTTTCCCCACAGGGGATTCTAGGGGATGGTGCTCTGTGCAGCCTTGCCAGGGCATTTTCCCTGCATAGGGCGGGGGTTTATATAGACTGGACTTCTGCTTTAAAGTGGAACAAAACCTAGCCTTCCCCTCCTGCTTTTACAGTTTAACCCCTTAACTCACACATAAAAACATGCTCCCATGCTAACGCGCATTATGGTATGCTAATCCGCTTAACAGCTGTTAGTAGTTGCGTCATCTTAGGGGCGGGGTACTTGACGCGTATTGCGTCAGACGGGGGGCGGGGTTTATCATCTTCGGTTTCGCCGAGTGCCGGTTTAAATAGCGGCGCTCAGGCGGCGCCGTTCATCCTAGTTAAAGTCGCCGGAGAGCGACGAAACGCGTCGGATTTACATCAATTTCTGTCCTAGAAGCCTTCCTTTGGATATCCTTAAGGTTTAGTGGGACGTCTGCGGGAGCGGTGAGAGCTGTTCGCTGCGGTTTTACATGCGCTGTTTTTAATTGTACATTGTGAGTTTTCTGGCATATATTAAAACACTGTTTTTATTTGAACTAGCGGTGTTGCACTAGATTTCTTTTTTATTCATGTTTCTCCACACTCTTATCTTGAGTGTATAATTTGGATACAGCTGGAGGTCCTTTTTTGAAATCAATCAGGCCTGGAGGCAGTTTGGAGTTCACCACAGGAACTCATTTAAAGTGGTATTATGGAAATCAAGGAGTGATCCCATTTATTTGAATGTGCATACAATTCAGTGTTCCGGTAAGAGTTTGGTGAAGGCTAATAGATGTGCATGAGCTTTTGATCACCGTATTCCACTTTGAGAAAATTCAGCTCTGTGTCTCTTCAAATATCACATGGTTCCTTCCTTGCCGCCCTGATCCTTTCTCACAGCTCCAGCTGCCACTCCAGTCTTCCCTAGCTGCCTGTACAGACAGTGCTGAAAAGACCAACAGGCATGGGGGACAGGAAACTTGCTGCCGTACAGGAGTGAGGAGGGGGCTAGGTAAGTAAAAGAGCATGACTTGTATGCCCCCCCCCCCACCCCAGTCCCTCCAGGGACTCGGTAACCCCACTCCCTTTCCACCCCGTACCTAGCACTAGCAATTAGTAAACACATTGTTTCTGCAGATGTGCTAGGTACGGGGTTAAAGTGCAGCAGGCAAAGGTAATTGTTACACCATTGTGTCAGGCTACATTTGCTGCAGTCCTAAACTGTTCTCAGTTTTTAAATTGAAGCAGAAATGGCAGATATATTGGGGTTTACAGGTTCAGCCAATGACATTCGTTTATTCTTAGTATACAGTACGTCCTGCTCCAGATAGATTACTTACACTTGGGTTATCCTCCGCCAGATGGTGCTGCACTGCAGAGACATGCAAAACAGGCTCCTCCCGGCCCTTCAAATACCCGGGGACCTCCCACAAATCCCCAGATTTCTCTGCAGTGCTTACTGCGAAGACATGAAATTATCACTCTGTCACAGGTGAGCGGGGCTATTAGCCTGCGGCCCTGTTGGACTATTCCCACCCGTCCTTCGTGTGATGTGCCTTTCAGCCTGGGCTGCGCTGGTCAGGTGAAGGTAGGCGACACCATGTGTGCTTATGGAGCGAAGCTCCACCTCAGTCCCCCACCAAAGGGTAGGTGGTATAGGCTGATTGTGAGCCTTTATGGGATGCCCCTCCCGCGTTATTGTCCCATGCCCCGGTAGCGGTGGGCCTTGTACAAAGGGCCGCCATCCTCCCTTATTCTCCCCGTAGCCTTCGGGGGGTGTGGGTGAGCGTGTATCGTGATTCGTGCATACCACCTGTTGGCATGTGTTTTGGGACTAGTATATGTGGTGTCAACCGCCGCACTGACTTGTCTTTTTTACTATTGCAAACGCCGCCACCGTGCGCGCCTTTTCCTTCATTTGGATGTTCCGCGCCGGGCGGTGGCGTTGCCTCAGACGCTCCTGCGTCCTCATTGGCTGCTTGTCGGATGGACTTCGCGCTCTTCAGGGGGGCGGGGCCTGGCACGCCCTGCGTCACGGCTCGCTCTGGCCTGTCCTTCGAGGTTCGTTCGGCGCCATTTTCCTGTACAGTCGCGCGCGCGTGTGTAACGGTCCCCCCTCCCGCGGTCTGTAAGTGCCCTCGCGGGCGACTTTAATGCTCATTATTTACTGTGTATGGCTCTGATGCCCCTTCTTCTCATTGTGTCTTTTAGACGGGTGAATCCAGTGGCTTCTCCCGGCCCGGTGTAATTGTAGTTGGGCCTAGTATAATTACTCCCACTTCCCTAGCGGGTCATTGGGGCATCCAGGGTTGCTTTATAGCGTCAATCCCTACTGGCATATTGTGCCTAATAATCACCATATGGAGGCATCCCAGGATAATGGGACCGGGGTTCCTCCGGGACAAGCCCGGCTGTGTGTAACTTGTGGGGTCTCACCTATCAGCGGTGACAGCGCACGGGTCTGTGTTCCTTGCGCACAGCAGGCGCTAACGTTGCGACCCGACACTCCGGTGGCTGGGCCTGCACCTCGTCTCACTTCACCTACCCCCCCAAGCTTGAGTCTCACCCCCATTGAATTACATACAAGCGGGGTTTCTCAACCTGATGTGTCTGCTAGACTGGCCAGTGTTGAAAAATTGATTGCTAATACCTTAGCGCGTAAGGCCACCGCTAAAAAGCGTCGCTTAACTCCTGATGCCACTCCGTCTCCTATGGAATCTGATGAGTTGTTGCATCTGTATGGCTACACCCCATCGGACGAAGGAGAGCTGTTCTATGACTCAGGGTCATCTGATGAGAGACTCAGAGGTCATGACGATTCTGGCTCTGACCCCTGGACCCCGGATGATACTGACAGACTGCTGGTCCAGATATTTGAGGTTTTGTCCATCTCTCCCCCTGTTGTGGCTCCCAGGCAAAGGGGTGAGCTTTTTCATACTGCTAAGGTTCGTTTGGAATTTCCGGAAAAAACCCATTTCAATAACCTCGTGCTTAAGGAGTGGGAACGTCCCAGTAGACTTCCCGGTATACCTAAGAGTTGGGACAGAAAGTATCCCTTTCCTGCTGATATGTTCAAGTGCTGGTCATCGCCCCCCGAGGTCGATTTTGGGACGGCTACAGCACTTTGCGCACGTCTGGAGGCATCACGTCTCAGACAGGTGGATTCAGGAGGTAGTGTCCTCTGGTTACAAGATAGTTTGCTGTGCGCCCCCCCAAGATTCATCAGGTCCCGGATCCCCCAGGACCCTGTCTCAGCTCAGGTCTTGATGCAGGCCGTGCAAGGCCTTCTGGATCTGGGGGTCATTTGCAGGGTCCCCTTAAGAGAAAGAGGCAAGGGGTTCTATTCCAACCTTTTCACAGTTCCCAAAAAAGATGGGTCAGTCAGGCCCATTCTGGATTTAAAGATCCTCAACAAATTTGTCAGAAACAGGCGCTTTCGCATGGAAACTCTGCGCTCGGCCATTGGCTCCTTGCACCCAGGGGACGTCGGTGGACATCAAAGATGCTTACCTTCACATCCCTGTGTTCCCAGGACACAAAGGTTTCTCAGATTCGCGTTGGAAGATCAACATTACCAACTTGTGGCCTTGCCATTTGGCCTCACCTCAGCTCCCGGAGTGTTCACCTAGGTGCTGGCGGGGGTGATGTCTCTGGTAAGGTCAAGGGGCATACGCGTGCTGCCTTACCTGGACGACATACTCATCACCTCTCGGTCTCTGCAGCAGGCAGAGTTGGACACTCAGCTAGTGGTGTCCACCCTGGAGTCCTTCGGCTGGGTGATCAATCACCTCAAGTCCTCTCTGTCCCCTTCCTCGGTGACCCCATTCCTGGGAATGATTCTGGATACGATTCAGTCAAATATATTCCTTCCTCAACAGAAGGTGGAAGCTCTAACTGCGCAGGTGAGGTTCCTGCTATCGTGTCCCCAGCCCTCCCTCAGGCAGGGAATGCAGTTGGTGGGCCTGATTGTGGCGTGCTTCGAGGCGGTGCCCTTTGCTCAGTTCCATTTGAGGCCTTTACAACTTCACCTTCTGTCAGTATGGGACAAGGATCCAACGTCCTTGGACGGGATCTGTGTGCTTCCCCCCTTGGTCAGACGGTCCCTTTCGTGGTGGCTGGACCACAGGAACTTGCTGGGGGGCAGGTCCTTTCTGGCCCCCTCCTGGGAGACGGTCACCACGGATGCCAGTCTGTCAGGATGGGGGGGATTCTGGAAGTCCCTGCGGTTCCAGAGAAGGTGGGGCCCTCAGGAGGCCCACTTACCCATCAACATTCTGGAACTGCGGGCAATCAGGTTGGTACTGGAACAGTTGACCAATCGCCTGAGGGGGTCTGTCTGTGCAGGTGCGCTCAGACAACAGGACGGCGGTTGCCTACATCAACCATCAGGGAGGGACCCGGAGCAGGGGGCCCTCCAGGAGGTGTCACGGATTCTGACATGGGCAGAGGCCAATGTTCAATGCATTTCGGCTGTGTACATCCCGGGGGCAGAGAATCTACTGGCAGACTCTGAGCAGGGGGACCTCTCGTCAGGGAGAGTGGTCCCTCTGCAACAGGGTATTCCAGTCCCTGTGTCACCGTTGGGTTCTACCGGATGTGGATCTGTTTGCATCCCGTCACAAGCTCCAGGCTTTTGTCTCCCTCTCTCAGGATCCTCTGGCCTTGGCCACAGATGCTCTGTCCATGTCATGGCAGGAATTTCGGCTCCTGTATGTCTTTCCTCCATTCCCCCTGCTGGGCAGGTTCCTGCGCAAGATTGCTCTGGAAGGGGTGCCAGTGATTCTGGTGGCCCCCAGGTGGCCAAGAAGAGTGTGGTTCGCAGACGTGGTGCAGATGGCAGTAGATCAGTACGTCCTGCCAGGAGTGCCAGATCTGCTCACTCGGGGCCCCTTACGCCATCCCAATTTACAAACTCTGGCTTTGACGGCCTGGCTGCTGAAACCTCCATCTTGATGGAGAAAGGCTTGTCTGCCTCGGTGGTTATGACCATGGTGAAGGCTAGGAAGAAAACTTCCTCTTCCATCTATTATAGGGTATGGCGTGCTTACATTGACTGGTGTGAGGTCTCTTCCCTGTCGGGTGTTCTCAGTTCCCAGGGTTCTGGAGTTTTTACAGCAAGGGTTGGAGTCGGGTCTCCAACTCAGTACTTTGAAGGGTCAGGTTTCTGCCCTGTCTGTCTTCTTTCAGAAGTCTTTTGCTCAGCATTCCTTTGTCAAGACTTTCTTTCAGGGGGTTACTCATATGCGTCCCCCACGAAAACCTATGGTCCCTGTTTGGGATTTGAACTTGGTCCTGTCTGCCTTGCAGGGTGCTCCCTTTGAACCTATTCAGGATGCTGCTCTGGCTGTACTTACCCTCAAGGTTGTCTTTCTGGTGGCTATTACTTCGGTCAGGCGTGTGTCTGAGCTGGCGGCTCTGTCTATCCAGCCCCCATACTTTGAGAGACACCAGGATAAGGTGGTGTTCCGCTTTAAGCCGGATTTCCTGCCTAAGGTGGTGTCTGCTTTTCATTTGAACCAGGATATTGTTCTTCCTTCCTTGTGCCCTAATCCTAGCAATGCTAAGGAAAGGGTTTTGCATTCCTTGGATGTGGTCAGGTGTCTGAAGTATTACCTAGTATTCACTGTGTCCTTCAGGAAAACTGATGCTCATTTTGTGGTCCCTTCTGGTCCTAGGAAGGGTTTGGCTCCCGCCAAGTCTACTATCAGCAAATGGATCCGTCAGGCTGTGATTCAGGCCTATTCTGCTAAGGGGAAGAATCCTCCCTTCACCTTACTGCTCATTCTACTCGTGCTATTGGTGCCTCTTGGGCCTTCCAGCACCAGGCTTCTGTTGAACAAGTTTGCAAGGCCGCTACTTGGTCTTCTGTTCATACCTTTTCAAAGTTTTACAAGGTTGACGTTAAGGCCTCAGCTGATGCTGTTTTTGGCCGCAAGGTTTTGCAGGCGGCAGTGGTTTAAACTGTCTGCTGTTACCTTTTTGTTGGGGATCCCACCCTACTTTATGGACACCGCTATTGGATGTCCCAAGTGTAAGTAATCTATCTGGAGCAGGACGTACTGTATACTAAGAATAATACAATTCTGTGAAATACTCACCTGTAGAATTGGTATTATAAGTATACAGTACGTCCTGCTCCACCCCACCCTGGTTTGTTGCATTATTCTGGATCCCCTGTATGGTGATTGTTGTTATTGTTATAGTTACCAGTTTTTGGGTGGTTAAATTCTCCCGGCTTCTTGTTCACTGCTTTTCAATGCTGGGGATTTGTGGGAGGTCCCCGGGTATTTGAGGGGCCCGGGAGGAGCCTGTTTTGCATGTCTCTGCAGTGCAGCGGAGGATAACCCAAGTGTAAGTAATCTATCTGGAGCAGGACGTACTGTATACATATAATACCAATTCTACAGGTGAGTATTTCACAGAATTGTATTTTTCATCCCATCCTCCAATCAGCTTGGCAAGGCATGACAGAATGTCTAATTTCCCCTCCTAATGTTCTGCCCCTCCACCTTGTTCAGAGCAGTGAATGTCTGATGCCGCGAAAGAGTAATGCAGCCTCTTCCGCCTCTCCCCGCCCCCTGGCATGGACAGTCCCTGCCAACTACCTGCCCACCAATCCACCTAGTTGCCCACCCACTGATTTCCTCAACCACCCACCCATCAACGCACATGGATGACTGGGAGTGTGCATATGTACGTTTGGGAGTGCAGGCACGAGTGCCCTTTGGGGGTGTGTCTGGGAGTGCTGGTCTAGGTTGTGATGCAAGTTCTGGGAATCTTACAGACCCTGCTTATAATGCAGCATCACAAATCCAAGGGATGCGCCCACTTTTTTCAGAAGAGAAAAAAATTAGGAGAACTTGAAAACTCTGTTATCTCAGCCATTTCCTCTTCAATTTAAAAACGGAAAACAGTTTCGGACAGTGCATAATGTAGCCGGACACAGTGGTGTAACAATTACATTTGCTGCAGTAACACTTTAAAGTCAGGAAACTTGCTAAGTCAGCAGAAATCGCTAAAATCACTAAAAATGGTGTGCACAAAACTGGTACTTATGACCGCTGAGGGATTGTGATGTGTGTCTGAAGATACTGCACTGTGTCAGCCTTGACACTTTGTAAATTAATAAAGTGTCAAGGCTGACACAGTGCAGTATCTTCAGACACACACATCACAATCCCTCACCCCTCATAAGTGCCAGTTATGTACATACCATTTTCAAATAATAGTTGTCTTTTAAGGAAGTCTCATTTGATTCACAATGGTTCCATAACAGGTAGGGGCTGATGGGCATTTGGCTGAGCTAAGCATTTGGCTGAATTTGGCGACATTTGTGTCAGCCGGAGAAACAGCCTGCTTCATTCATAGAAGGCACGACAGCTTACATTATAAGATATGTGGAGAGGACTTAGGCCACTACCTTCTTTTATGTGGAGTGTCTGATTTAAAATGTCAACAAATGAAGCGCAAAATGAAGGATAGGTGGCCAATGGAAGCAAAACCAACCCTAAACATTTCTTTAAAGCAGAACAAAACCCAACAGGGCATCCCAAATCGGGGAATTGACCTTTAAATTTAAAGTGGCACAAAAGTGCCAAGTGGCATTGTGGGAAATGGATTAAGGGCATCTTAAGGGACTACATACAGGATTATGTAGCTATGCATAATAAGTGACAACCAGCACAGTTTTACTAGGGACAGAAGCTGCCAGACTAACCTGATTGGCTTCTATGAGGAGGTGAGTAGAAGCCTGGACAGAGAGGGGTGGCTGTGGATATAGTTTTTCTGGATTTTGCAAAAGCATTTGCTACTGTCCCCCATAGAGGCGTATTGGAGAAACTGAGATCTTCAGGATTAGAAAATACAGTTTGTAACTGGATTGAAAACTGGCTGAAGGATCGTGTGCAGAGAGTTGTGGTTAATGATACCTACTCTGAATAGTTACGTAAGCAGTGTACCCCAGGGTTCAGTGCTGGGCCCACTATTATTTAAACTTGTTTATAAACGACATAGAAGATGGAATTAGAAGCACTGTTTCTATTTTTGCAGAGAACACCAAGATTTATAGCACAGTGCAGTCTATTGAAGATGTTCACAAGCTTCAGACTGACTTGGACATTTTGAGTGTCTGGGCATCCACTAGGCAAATGAAGTTCAATGTGGATAAATGTAAAGTCATGCACTTGGGGGTCTAATAACCTGAAGGCCACATTTATCCTCGGGAGTAACACTGGGAGAATTACTTGTTGAGAAGGATCTGGGTGTACTGGTAGATCACCGGCTAAATAACAGTATGCAATGCCAAGCAGCTGCTTCCAAGGCCATCAAGATACTATCATGCATTAAAAGAGGCATGGAATCATGGGATAGGGATGTCATTTTGCCTCTTTAGAAGGCACTGGTGTGCCCTCACCTGGAATATGCCATCCAGTTCTGGGAACCCATTCATAGAAAGAAAGGACTCTTTGACTATGGAAAGGGTGTAGAGGAGAGCCACCAAACTAATAAAGGGATGATAATGAAAGATCTTAGTTATGAGGAAAGATTACGAGAATTAAATCTGTTTAGTCTTGAAAGGAGACGGCTGAGGGGGGGCATGATTAACTTGTTTAAATATATGAATGGCCAGTACAAAAAATGTGAGAAAAATTATTTCATAGACCACAGGACCACCTTTATGTCTAAGGTTATGAAAGAGCTGTGTGAACTGCTCAGTCTCCCACATACACAATTCAATTTACCAACTGCAACCAGATGGTTTAGTTGAACGCTTTAATTGAAACACATGTTGAAAAGGTGGTAGAAAAAGATGGACAGGACTGGGATTGTCTGCTACCCTACTTAATGTCTGCAGTCTGGTAAATACCACAAGCTACCTGACATAGCTTAAGAAACATGGGCAACCCCCTATAGAAGTGTAATAGAGCATGTGGCTCAAATGCAGGACTACATTGCTATGGTAATGCCAATTGCAAAGGAACATCTGCATAAGGTGCAAGATGCCCAAAGCTGGATCTCTACAGAGTCCAAAGGATCAGGAATGTTAACCCTGGGGATAGGGTCTGGTGCTAGCGCCCACCGTAGAGGGTTACAGAAGAGGCCAAGCAGAAAACTTCCCTTTCAGTCCCTGATGGCCTGTTTCATCTTGTAATGTCAATTTGGGCTGCATGGTGCCTCTACCTCAAGATACCAGAGATTTCTGCTGCATGCCTCCTAAGAGTGGACTTGCCAAACTGTGGGTCTGATTTCTTTTGAGGAAACCCATTTGTTTGTGTTTAACCCCTGATGGGAAGGATTTATGTTGCCAGTGATGCTGCACTCTTTTGTATGCAGTAGATCTATGTTGGGCTTGTTTGCCAAATAAACTGCACTCTTCTGCAATGTAAACTGTTTGCAAAGTTCGTCATTAGCAGTAGCAACCCTGATGCTGAAAGTATACATTTCTGAATCACTTGAACGTTTGTTTAATAGGTCCCAGTGGCAACTTTGAGAATAAAAGAACCTGCTGGAAATAGATTTCCTGACTAAAACATCAGAAACCATACATATGTAAATTTGCTCAGCCATTTACCTACCTGAAAAGGAAGCAGGGGTGACCCTTAATACATACCTCCCAACTTTCGAAAACTGGAAAGTGGGACATGTGCAGCTGTGCGTGTAGCCCCTCCCCCACACATATATGCATCTCCCATTACAGCTAGTGAGTGGAATCCCTCATTACAGCCAGGGAGGGGCATCTCTCCATTACAGCCAGTGAGGGGCATCCCTCCATTACAGCCAGTGAGAGGCATCCCTCATTACAGCCAGGGGGGGCATCTCTCCATTACAGCCAGCGAGGGGCATTCCCCCATTACAGCTAGTGTGCAGCATCTCCCATTACAGTGAGGGGCATCCCTCATTACAGGCTGTGTACAGCATCTCCAATTACAGAAATTGAAGGGCATCCCCAATTACAGGCATTGTGCACCTCACCCCCAGAAAGCTGGACAAAAATAAGGCAGCAGGCATGCAGGGTAACTGATTCATGCCTGTCGCTGCTGCTGTTCCTGCCGCCCCCGCTCACACACATTCACACATACATATGTAAGCTTACCTTGCTCCCTGACTGCCACAGACCTTTTTGCTATACAAGTGCTCCAAGGCCTGTGACCTACTTGTTTTATTAATAATTATTACCTGCTTCGGGTAACTGTCGAATGTCTTGTTTCTAGGAGGAACATGGTGTGAAAAGTTTGAGAACCATTGCCCTAGGGCAGGGGTACTCAACCACTTCCTGTAAAGGTTCATTTAGAGGCATCCGGTGAGAGGTGAATGTCCTGGGAGAGGGCTGTCACAGGGGGTGGATAGTTAGAAATCAGCACACTGGCGAGGAGCTATAGTTTCCCCAGCCAAAACTAAAAAAGGCTGCTTACTCCCCCCACCCCAAAAATCCTATTGAACACTGGGAAAACCAGCCCCACAGAACCTACAGATATGGCCCGCAGGACACTGTTTAACCCCCCCCCCCCCCCCACACTTGCATTCTGTGCAGACAATGCACAGGGGTGGACTAGAGCCTATAATGTTACTGCCAATAAGGTCTGGTAACAAGGATGGATAAATAGGGCTCGGGGGAGAGAAGCTGTAAGGTAGAGGGATGGAAGGACAGGGAGAGATGGAGAGAGCTGGAAGAAGTGATGGATGGGCAGAACTAAAAGGACAGGAATGGATGAGGCACAGAGACTGGGCTAGATGGGGCAGAGCTGAGAGGACAGGGATGGATAGGGCTGAACTGGGGGGATAGGGATGAATGGATGGAGCAAAGCAGGGGAGACAAGATGGTGGGACAGGGATAGATAGGGCTGAGCTGGGGAGGACAGAAAGGATTGGATAGGACAAATAGACCTTGCAACGCCACTTCCCGCCTGTGCAGTACTTCATATAGCAAGGCTAGGTGCCAGGTAGCCATGACACTGGCAGGGAGACTAAGCACTACGTTGCTGGTCAAGGGGACAGCTCTGAGCACAGCAACACAGAAGTGCAGGGCTGTCAGGACAGGGGTCCGGGAATCTGGCTCTGAGGTCCGCATTCGGACCCCGGTCCACCAGTTTAGTATCTCTGCCCTAGGGGATACACAGTGGTGTTGGGAAGGGGCACCAACAGGAAGTGTCTGATTGGTCTGATACATTATTTTATCAGTAAAACATCCCTTCTAGCTTTAAAAAGTACTATGAGCCCTGTGGTCTACTTATATTCCAAGTGTGACATACACTCCGCTTCAATACTTCTTGACAGTTGGGTTATTCTCCAGTAGAGGGCGAACTTCTGCAGAGATGAATGCAAAAAAAAAGAAGCCCCTCCCGGTCCATAACTACCTGGGACCTCCCACCAATTCCCCAGTTGTCTTCTCTGCAGGGAGCGAGCAAGACAGAAGATGAAGACTTCTCTTACTTGCAGGTAAGCTGGGCTCGCGCCCGGCCATTTTTGTCCCTATTGCTGCCAGGACCCTCCAAAATTGTCCCTGTATTGAGCCTCCCAGCTTAGGCTGCGGGTCCTGGTAAAGGTAGGAGCACCCTATGGGTGCAGTAGGAGCACCGCTCCACCGTGAGCCCTCACTATGGGGTAGGCGGTTATCCAGGTTTTGGTGATCCTGGTGTGGGATGCCCCATCCCGCTAGGCTTAGGGCCGGATTCTGGCAGGGTTCCCCCCCCTTATGGGTCCCTTACTCTCCTCCGGGGGGGGTGGTTACCAACTTCCTGTTAACCCCCGCACCCCCAATTACCTGCCTCCCCAAAGCCCAGGGGGTGGGGGGCAGAAGAGCCCGGGCCCACATAGGCTATGTGGGCTTGTAGGCTGCAGGGTGGGGGGCCACAAAAGCTGGCCCTTCCACTCTGTTCCTACAAGCCCCCATAGCTGGTCCCGGGCTGGTAATGCTGGGTAAGGGGGACCCCATTTCAATTTTTTGGGGATTTTTAAGGGATTTTAACCCTTAAAATTCCCCAAAAAATGGGGTCCCCGGGGGGGGGGGGGGGACCTTATGTCATTTTTTTTTTTAAATGAACCCCTTATGTTTATAGTGTGGATAGTAGTAGTATTTTATTTGTAAATGTTATAAAGTGCTATTTTCAGTTTGGGGGGTCTCCTGGGCAAGAATGGGGGGGGGCTACCGAGAAATTGGGCTTTCACGCAATATGTTTTTCTCTAATAAAGTAAATGTTTTATTTAAAATAAAGGAGACAATTGTCTAAAAAATATTTATTTATTTTTACGCAAAAATATTTAAAAAAAAGTATTTGTAAATTACAAACAAGACATTTCATGTTCAAGCCTAAACTCTGCTGCAAAATATATATCTATAATTTTCCTGAAAATTCTGTCAAAAATCACGGTTAAACATGGCACAGAATGGGGAAAAATGACCTGTCAACAGAGGGTGACAAAACTTCAAGTAGGTTGGCAATTAAAAGGGTTAATAGTACCTATGCATGTTGGGTATTGTTCTGCTCGGGGGACCTTGCTCTTTCAGATTTAGCTTGTTTTTTCTTGTTTGCATATTTATATTTTAGAAAAACATGTTATTTATTCAGTTTTTTTATTCATTTTTTTAGGGAAACCCTGTGCAACCTGAGAATTCTTTGAGGGATTTCTTCCAGAAAGGTGAGCCTACTACAACAAGCTGGGTACTCTTAGAAAGCTTAACGTGTACTTTCAGGGAATATATGGTTTATAGGGGATATTCCAAATGTAAAGGGTTGTTTTGGTTGAAAAATTGCAAGGTGCGCATTTCGTCTGCAGAGCTGAAATTTTCAAGTAAAATTACTGTTATGCACATGCTTTACTTTGGGGTGTTTGCCAACTCGTGTTGCTTTTTGAGATTTTACTTGTTTTTTCTTGTTTGCATATAGTTTTTTTTAGGAAAATGTGGCTTGATTCTTCCTTTTTATTCTTTTTAGGGACATTTTGTGCAACCAAAGAATACATTGAGGGATTACTTCCAGAAAACTAAGCCCGCATAAACAAGCTTGGTACGGCTAGAAAGTTTGAGGTGTGTACTTCCAGAGAATATTGTGAATAGTTTGTGGGGGGTATTTTAAATGTAAATGGTTGTTTTTCTGGAAAAACTGCAAGGTGCGCATAGCGCAGTTGTATTTTATCTGAAAATCTCCTAAAGCTCTGTTTCAGTTTGGGGGAGTCTCCTGGGCAGGAAAGGGTGTCTATCAATACATATGTGGTACCGCTGTGACTGGGAGAAAAAAGATTTTTTTTTATTTTTTTTGCACATATTTCACCAAAAAGTATTGAGAATACACCTAAACAATGACAAACAAGAGATTTCATGTTTAAGCCCAGACTCTCTTGAAAAAAACAATATCTAATTTTCCTGGGGAATCCTTTCAAAAATCACAGTTGAACATGTGTAGCGCAAAATAGTGAAACATGGTCTGGCAACAGAGGGCGACAAAAGCTGCAGGTAGGCTGGCAGCGAAAGGGATATATACATGTATAATTATGGGTGTCTATACATAGTATATGCTTTTTATTTGCACTGTATGGCTGCTCGGTGGTATATATGTAATATTTATATATATATGGACATGTACCTGTATAGGTATATTTCTGTTGTGTGAATACTAGGGCATTTTTTACTATGCTCTGCTCTTATGTGGCTTATTTTGTGTGTTACAGGTGTCCCTGTATACGAGCATTTTAAGGGGTCCCTCCTGGTCCTGGGGTCCCTAGATATAAAAATTGTCCACCCAAAAATCCTCCCACCGGGACTTTTAAGGGGCATCCCGGGTTGCTTATGCGTAATTCCCTACGGTCTTGCGACTGACCACAAAAATTCACCATATGGAGGCTCTGCAGGATACCAGGCCCGGGATCCCTTCGGGACAATCCGGGCCATGTGTGGGGTGCGGGGTATCCCTTACGGGGGAGAATGTGCTGATCTGTATACCATGCGCACAAAAGGCCATAACGCAGCAGTCGGGTACCCAGCCTTCTGGGTCGGCTCCTCCCGCTTCATCGCCTTCCTCTCCCCACCTGATCCGTGCCCCAAGTGACATTGATACTAGTGGGGAGTCGCTTTCTCATGTTTGGGCTAGGTTGTCCAGCATAGAGAAAATTATTGCTAGCACGGTGGGCAAGAAGGCCCTGGCTAAAAAGAGACAGTTGTCGTCGGCCCAGCCCTTGTGGGACACTGACGATGAGTCCGTTGAATTGTCCGATTATTCCCCGCTAGAGGAGGGGGAATTGTATCAGGATTCAGAGGCTGACTATGGTCAGCCTGGGAATTCCAATGTCGGGCAGGCGCTGGGGGATGCCGTTGATACGGCCACTGTTTTGTCACATTTATTGGAGGTGTTGGATATTGATCCACCTGAGGCGCCCCCTCTTAAGAAGGGGGCATTTTTTGGGGCCTACAAGCCCCGTCTGGAATTCCCTACCCAGGGTCATTTTGATGCACTGATACTTAGGGAATGGGAGAGGCCCAGTCGGCTTCCTGATGTGCCTCAGGGATGGGATAAGAATTATCCTTTTCCGGTGGAGGCGGTCAAGCGCTGGTCTTCTCCTCCTGAGATCGACACGCCTGTGTTAGGTTTGACCAACTCTTCTGTACTGAACACTCCTGACGCCTCCTCCCTTAAGGATGGCGAGGACAAGCGCCTTGATGAGATGGCATGCCACGCATTTGCCAACGTGGGCTCGGCCCTGCGGCCGGTTAGTGCATCTGCCCTGGTGTCGCTTGCTACCAGGTCTCTTATTAGGGACTGGCTGAATGACGCTCAGTTAGATCCAGCTGGCGCTGAGTTCGCTATACTTAAGAAGTGTGAATTGTTCATGGATTTTGTCATGGCTGCGATGGAAGATTCCATTGTCGTGTGTAGTAGGACGTCAGCCTTACTGGTGGCCATGCGCAGACTGGTCTGGCTCCGTCAGTGGACAGCGGACGTTGGAGCCAAGAAGTCACTCACAGCTCTCCCCTTCTTGTGTGCGCAGCTGTTTGGAGATAAATTGGATGCTGTTGCTAAAGGCGGTAAGTTACCTCAGCGGAGGAAGCAGTGCCGTCCCTTTTAGATCTTGGAAGTGGTCTCCTCCGGGTACAAACTGGAGTTCGAGTACTGGCCACCCCCAAGATTCTTAAGGTCTCGGGTGCCCTCGGACCCTCAGTCTGCACAGGGGCTCCTGTTGGCAGTGAAAAGCCTTCTGGACATGGGGGTTATATGCCCGGTGCCTCCGTTGGAAAGAGGCAGGGGTTTCTACTCCAACCTTTTCACGGTTCCCAAAAAGGAGACCCATTCTAGATCTCAAGGTTCTCAACAGGTTTATCAGAGCCAAAAAGTTCTGCATGGAGACTCTGCGCTCGGCTATCAATTCCCTTCGCCAAGGGGATTTTATGACATCCATAGACATCAAGGATGCGTATCTGCATGTTTCGATTTTTCAGGCACATCAGAGATTCCTCCGGTTTGCGGTGGGGGATCAACAATATCAATTCGTAGCTCTTCCCTTCGGCCTGACCTCGGCACTGAGGGTCTTCACCAAGGTTTTGGCGGGCGTAATGGCTCTGCTCAGATCTCAGGGCATTCGCATTGTGCCTTATCTGGACGACCTGTTGATTTCATCTTCTTCCTTTCAGCAGGCAGAACTGGACACCCACCAGGTGGTGTCGACCCTGGAGAGGTTCGGGTGGGTGATCAACCGCACCAAGTCTTCTCTCTCCCCGCCTCGAGTTTCATTTCTGGGCATGAATCTGGATACCAGTCGGGCTAGAGTGTTTCTGCCCCAGACCAAGGTGCAGGGGATTCAGGACCTGATCCGTCTTCTTCTGGCCAGTCCTTGTCCCTCTATACGTCAGGGGATGAAACTGGTGGGTCTGATGGTGTCCTCCTTCGAGGCGGTTCCGTTTGCATAATTTCACATGAGATCTCTTCAACTTCTCCTATTGAAGTATTGGGACAGGAGCCCACAGTCATTGGATCAACCTTTCAAGATGTCTCCCAGGGTTTGGCAGTCATTTCGGTGGTGGCTGGACTCGAGCAATCTGGTGAAGGGCAGATCCTTTCTGGTCCCTTGTTGGGAAACGGTTACCACGGATGCCAGCCTGTCGGGCTGGGGAGGTTATTGGAAGAGTCATCAGTTCAGCGGGGTGTAGGGTCCCCAGGAGGCTCACACCCCCATCAATGTATTGGAGCTCCGAGCCATTCGTCTGGTTCTGGCTCGGTTGACCCCACAGTTACGGGGTTCAGGTGCGTTCGGACAACCGGACGGCAGTGGCCTACATAAGGAGGGACTCGCAGCAGGAGTGCCCTCAGGGAAGTCTCTCTGATCCTGCGCTGGGCGGAGACCAATGTTCCTTGCCTTTCGGCAGTATACATTCCAGGGGTGGAGAATACGGAGGCGGATTCCCTGAGCAGGGGGTCCTCTCGCCATGGAGAGTGGTCTCTCAACCCCGAGGTCTTTCTGGATCTTTGCCGCAAGTGGGGGACTCTGGAGGTGGATCTCTTTGCCTCGAGGCACAATCACAAACTTCCGGCATTTGTGTCTCTTTCTCAGGATCCCCTGGCCTTGGCAGTGGATGCCTTGTCTCTGGCGTGGAAGGACCTGGGTTTTCTGTACCTGTTTCCACCTGTCTCCATGCTGGGCAGGGTAGTTCGCAAACTGGTTCTAGAAGGGGCACTAGCGATTCTGGTGGCTCCAAGGTGGCCAAGAAGGGTTTGGTACGCAGACGTCGTAAGGATGGCCGTAGACCAGTGCCGGCTTCCCTTGATGCCGGACCTGCTATCCCAGAGTCATCTACTTTACCCCAATTTACAAACGCTGGCTTTGACGGCCTGGCTGCTGAAACCTTCCTCTTGAAAGAGGAAGGTTTGTCTGAGGCTGTCGTTCAGACCCTGATTAGGGCTAGGAAGCGGTCCTCTTCTGGCATTTACTATAGGACTTGGAGATCCTATATTGATTGGTGTGAGGCTAGAGCCTTGCCTTGCAGGGTTTTTTCTATACCCAGGATTTTGGAGTTTCTTCAGCATAATCTGGACCTTGGGTTCCAACTTAGTACTTTGAAAGGACAGGTTTCTGCTCTGTCGGTTTTCTTCCAGAGGTCTTTTGCTTTACACTCGCTGGTTAAGACTTTTTTCCAAGGGGCGGCGCATGTGGGGCCCCCTCGAAAAGCTGTAGTTCCTGTTTGGGATTTGAATTTGGTTCTTTCGGCTCTGCAGGGTCCTCCTTTTGAGCCGCTACAGGATATTGCTCTTTCGGTTCTCACTCAGAAGGTTGCCTTCTTGGTGGCGATTACCTCGGTTCGGCGTGTCTCTGAGTTGGCGGCTCTGTCGATTCAGGCCCCTTACTTTGAGAGACACCAGGATAAGGTGGTTTTTTGTTTTATGGATTTCCTTCCTAAGGTAGTGTCTGCTTTCCACCTCAATCAGGATATTGTTCTCCCTTCCTTGTGTCCTAAGCCTAACAATGACAAGGAGAGGGTTCTGCACAATCTGGACGTTGTTCGCTGTGTGAAGTACTATTTGGTGACTACTTCTTCCTTCCGCAAGACTGACGCTCTTTTCGTGGTGCCCTGCGTGCCCAGGAAAGGTTTGGCACCTGATAAGTCTACGATTAGCAAATGGATTCTTCAGGCCATTGTTGGGGCCTATTCTGCTAAGGGGAGGACTCCCCCTTTTAGGGTCACTGCGCACTCTACTCGTGCTGTGGGTGCATCCTGGGCTTTTCAGCACCAGGCTTCTGTTGAACAAGTTTGTAAGGCTGCTACTTGGTCTTCTGTTCATACTTTTTACAAGGTTGATGTGCGGGCTTCAGCGGATGCTGTTTTTGGCCGCAAGGTTCTGCAACCTGCAGTGGTTTGAGTTGGTGCATTCTTTACTGTTTATGGTTCCCACCCTTGACGGACACTGCTATTGGATATCCCAACTGTCAAGAAGTATTGAAGCGGAGTGTATGTCACACTTGGAATAATACCGTTTTGTGATTACTCACCTTTAAAACGGATATTATAAGTGTGACATACACTCCGCTTCACCCACCCTGTTTGGTATTCTGGATCCTTTATATGGTGAACCATTGTTTTTTGTTAGTATTGTTATATTTGGTTCTTCCTGGTCCCTTACTGCTATCTTACACTGGGGAATTGGTGGGAGGTCCCAGGTAGTTATGGACCGGGAGGGGCTTCCTTTTTTTTTTTTGCATTCATCTCTGCAGAAGTTCGCCCTCTACTGGAGAATAACCCAACTGTCAAGAAGTATTGAAGCGGAGTGTATGTCACACTTATAATATCCGTTTTAAAGGTGAGTAATCACAAAACGGTATTTTTGGTACTCTTTACAGTTGATTATCCCGTTGAGGGTACTTAGTTGGAACTTCTTTTTGCTAGGGGGTACTTAGAGTGAAAAGATTGAGAACCACTGATTAGAAAGTATGCGACCAACCGTAGGTCTTTGATTCCAAGGCTGCTTTCTTTTAAGGAACATTTGTCCCTATTGTGAGGTCAATAGAAGTGGGCGGCTTTTTTATTCTATCCAAATAGCTTGCCACCTCTGTAAGGAATCTACGCCAGTTTTCCAAACTTTGTTTCATAAAATACCACTTTCCATTTTCTAATTATCTCAAATGCCACCTGGATGGTACGTATGGGGTATCATGCAACTAAAAACTATGATAAACATGCAAAAAATATAATTCTGTGATTACTCACCTGTAGAATTGGTATTATGAGTATACAGTACGTCCTGCTCCAAATCTAATACTTACACTTGGGATATACACCGCCAGATGGCGCTGGACTGCAGAGACATCGAAAATAGGCTCCTCCTGGCCCCTCAAATACCCAGGGACCTCCCACAAATCCCCAGCATTGAAAAGCAGTTAATGAGAAGCCGGGAGAATTAATCCAAACTATCAACTATAACAATGATAACAATCACCATACAGGGGATCCAAGATAATGCAAACCAAGGGTGGGTTGGAGCAGGACGTACTGTATACTCATAATACCAATTCTACAGGTGAGTAATCACAGAATTGTATTATTCTTAATATACAGTACGTCCTGCTCCAAATCTAATACTTACACTTGGGACATCCAATAGCAGTGTCCATAAAGTAGGGTGGGATCCCCAAGAAAAATCAGCAGCAGACAGTTTAAACCACTGCCGCCAGCAGAACCTTTCGGCCAAAAGCAGCATCAGCTGAGGCCCTAACATCAACCTTGTAAAACTTTGAAAAGGTATGAACAGAAGACCAAGTAGCGGCCTTGCAAACTTGTTCAACAGAAGCCTGGTGCTGAAAAGCCCAAGAGGCATCAATAGCACGAGTGGAATGAGCAGTAAGGCGCAAGGGAGGATTCTTCCCCTTAGCAGAGTAGGCCTGAATCACAGCCTGACGAATCCACTTGCTGATAGTAGACTTGGCAGGAGCCAAACCCTTCCTAGGACCAGAAGAGACCACAAAAAGAGCATCAGTTTTCCTGAAAGGTGCAGTAGCCACCAGATAGTACTTCAGACACCTAACCACATCCAAAGAGTGCAAAACCCTCTCCTTAGCATTGCTAGGATTAGGGCACAAAGAAGGAAGAACAATATCCTGATTCAAATGAAAGGCAGACACTACCTTAGGCAGAAAGTCAGGTTTGAAACGAAACACCACCTTGTCCTGGTGTCTCTCATAGTAGGGGGGCTGAATGGAAAGCGCCGCCAACTCAGACACACGCCTGACAGAAGTGATAGCCACCAGAAATACAACCTTGAGCGTAAGAATGGCCAAGGCAGTATTCTGCACAGGTTCAATGGGAGCACCCTGCAAGGCTGACAGAACCAAGTTCAGATCCCAAACAGGCAGCGCGCCATAGACGCCCCCCCCCCAAGAGCGCGAAGCCAGAACATGCAAGCAGCCAATGACGGTGCACAAGTCAGCGCGGCGGCTGACACAAGACTAAACAGAATGGAAAAAGAGTGTAAAACACAGAATGCATAGCATACACATTTACACCCCCCCCCTCTTTTCCCCCGAAGGCTACAAGGAGGATGAGGGACAGCGGCCACTTAAACAGGGCCCACCGATGGGCCTAACCCTTACCCTTAAAATTCCCCAAAAAAAATGCCCCCCCTTGGAGGGGGGACCCTACGTCATTTTTTTTGAATTTTAAGGGTTAGAACCCTATCCCGGGGGGGGGAACCCTACATCATTTGTTTTTAAATTAACCCCTTATGCTTTGTCGCCCAGCAGCTATAAAAGGCTTCCAGCAGCAGCAGGAGAGCAGAAAGCCAGACTGATCAGTGTGGGACACAGTGCCCAGGGATGGATGGGAGGTAAGTATAAAAAAATATAAATGACCAAGCAAGAAGGGGGGTGCCCTACTACCCCTAGACAGGGGAAAAACTGTGGAGCGCACACGCGTCATATCCGGCGGGCGGTACGGCGGCGCACTTCCGGCCGGAGTGCGCCTGCCGACCGCCGGCGTCCTCACAGCGTGGGGCTGTGGCACGGGGATGGGTGAGTATTTAAGAGCTCCAGCTGACATTATTCACTGGATACTCTGCTTGAGGAAGTGACGGTGACGTCACGAAACGCGTCCAGGGTCTGCTTATGCGAGGGGGGCTACAGCGGTTGCTTGCACATAGCACTTTATCTGTAAGGTATTCACTGTTTGTTTCATGGTTTGGATTTTCTTATTGCCTGTTGCTTGATATTGATGCACTGTATACAGCACTCAGCACTTTCCTTGATAATTGCACATGTATATATTTTGTTTTAGTAGGTGTTAGTGTACATATGAATAATTGTTGAGTTTTTATATAAATTTATTAGCACTTTTCAATCAATCCACTGTACAGGTTTTCCTCTCCCCCCCCCCTCCCCCTACTCCTTGTCAGTAGTATGGACATAATTGTCATATATGTTTTTTAAAATGTAATTATTTTAACATGTCCTAGTCTGTGATTTAGATGTTTAAATAAACCTTCTTACGATTTAAAATTACCCTAGAGTGCCATTGTTAGTCTCTGGTTTTTTCCCCTGTCTAGGGGTAGTAGGGCACCCCCCTTCTTGCTTGGTCATTTGTAAATTTGTCTGGGGGAAACCAGAGCAGGGCACCAGATTACTATTTTTATGATAGCGAGTGCCATCTACATTCCTTTTTCTCTATAAAAAAATATATATACCTTATTTGCCGGCGTATAAGACTGGGCGTATAAGACGACCCCCCAACATTTCCACTCAAAATATAGAGTTTGTTATATACTCATCGTATAAGACTACTCCCTCTTCCCCACACCAAATAAAACGTAAAAGAACATCAGATTTTATTTCAACATGTTAATTCCCTTCCCCAGAGTCCCTGGGTGGCTTCTTACAGTCATACTTTCTGGTTTCTTACAGTCATGGGGGCATCCCTCAATACAGTCATGGGGGCATCCCTCAATACAGTCATGGGGGCATCCCTCAATACAGTCATGGGGGCATCCCTCAATGCAGACATGAGAGCATCCCTCAATACAGGCATGGGGGCATCCCTCAATACAGGCATGGGGGCATCCCTCAATACAGGCATGGGGGCATCCCTCAGTACAGGCATGGGGGCATCCCTCAGTACAGGCATGGGAACATCCCTCAGTACAGGCATGGGGGCATCCCTCAGTACAGGCATGGGGGCATCCCTCAGTACAGGCATGGGGCATCCCTCAGTACTGGCATGGGGGATCCCTCAGTACAGGCATGGGGCATCCCTCAGTACAGCCAGCGAGTGGCCCCACTCCCTCCTCCCCCCGCCCCGCCGCTCACACACTTACCGATGGTCGGAGGGCCGATCTGCCCGTCTCTGCTGTTCCTACCGCTACCGCCGCCGCTCTCATACACACAAACACGCACACACATTCATGCTTACAGGCACTTCCTGGCTGTTGCGCGCTGGTCGTCGGTGGGCGTGCCCCAGATGGCCGGCGTCCATTGTTTTCATTGGACGGCAGCCATCTGGGACACGCCCACCGGCGACCAGCGTGCAACAGCCAGGAAGTGAAGTAAGCATGAATGTGTGTGTGTGTTAATGTGTATGAGAGTGGCGGCGACAGGAACAGCAGGGACGGGCAGGCCAGCCAGCCGCAACGGCCACCCCTCAGCGTATAAGGTGCACCCGGCGTATAAGACGACCCCCCCCCACTGGGAGGCATGTTTTACAGGGGGAAAAAGTCGTCATACGCCGGCAAATATGGTATATATTTTTTTCTCCGTGTGTGTGTTATTCTAAGTATGTCACACACCCCGCTTCAAGATATCCATAACATGTGGGTAATACCGACCTGAAGGGGCGTTCCTGCAGAGATGATAGCAAAAAAGAAAGCCCCTCCCTGATCCATAAATACCTGGGACCTCCCACTCATCACCCAGTTTTCCATCTCTGCAGACGGCGAGCAAGTCAGAAGATGATGGCTCCTCCTTGCACAGGGGGATTTCAGGTAGCCGGGATAACTCCCGGCCCGCTATTTATTTATTTCCGTTTGGACCTTTTTCCCCAGAAATCCATATGCCTCCCAGCCTCGGCTGAGGGTCCAGGCGAGGGTATATCAGCACCTTAGGTGCTCAGGAGCTATGCTCCACCGTGAGACCCTATATGAGAGGGTAGGCGGTAATACCGGGTTGGTGACCCCGGTTTGGGATGCCCTGTCCCTTACATACTATGGCCCTCCCAGGATCCCCTTCCATAGGTGGGGTGGGGGAGTGTTGGTCTTTGTGTGTGTGTGAGTGGACTGTCACTTTAACTGTATTCAGCCGCCGCAGCCGTTTTACAGGGCCTGTGCGGTGCTGGCTGCTTTCTTCCCCCCATCTTCCCTTCACCTCTATTAATGGCGGAGGTATTCACCTCACGCCATGTTACTGTGCTTCGGGGGGGGGGGCGGGTGCCGGACCGTCGGCGGGGCCGGGACTTGTCCCTCCCGTTTTTCACCCTGCTGTGTGTGTGAGTGTGTGCTTAACGTTTTTACATCTGGCCGGGCCGGCGACCGCTCCTTGCTAATGCGGCGCCGGCCGGCTCTGGGCGCCATTTCCCTGAGGTGATTTCACCTCACGCAGACTGGGGGGGGCGGGGCCGGTGTGACGACGCGTCACCGCTCCCCGCCTCCTGCCTTCGCTGGTGCCACTGCGGAGCTCTGTGGAGGAGAGAGGGGGGCGTGGCCCGGCCTCGCGCGCGTCCCGCGCTGGCCACGCCCCCTTCTCCCTCTCTGGCTGCAGCTCTGGTTGTTAGTGTGGAGCGTCTGGAAATCCCTCACGGTCGCCATTGCGGTCTATGGTTCTGTAAGTGGCCTCTGGCCATTCTTCCTTCTCACTGTATGCTTGATTGTTTTCTTCATTAGCCTTATCTAAAACAGTCCCTCTGTTCTGTCTTTCAGATGGTGGTTCAGGAGGTTCGCCAGTAGCATTTAGGGGGTCCCTCCTGATCCTTATCACTGGGTTAATTTTTTGCCATAAATCCTCCCACTCGGGACATTAAAGGGGCATCCCGGGTTGTCTAACGGCGTAATTCCCTGGGTCATAGCGACTTTTCATATATAAAGTTCACCTTATGGAGGCATCCCCGGATACTGGGCTCGGGGCCCCTTCGGGGCATCCCCGAAAGTGTATGTTATGTGGGGTATCCATTTCTGGGGACGATGTACTTCTGTGTATACCATGTGCACAGCAGACCATCACGCGGCAGTCCGAACCACAGGCGTCTGGGTCAGCACCGCCGGTCGCTTCATCTCCACCTCCCGCTTTGACACGCGCCCCGTGTGATGTCGTCATGGGCAGGGAGCTGCAATCTGAGATGTGCGCCAGATTGGCTAACCTTGAAAAAATTATCTCTGGCTCGGTTGCCCGTAAGGCTCCGACTAAGAGAAAGCATTTGTCGCCGGCTCCGCTGGCGGAGGACCAGGAGGATGTTAATAATCTGGATTGGTCTGACTATTCCCAGCTAGAAGAAGGGGAAGTTTATGAGGATTCAGATTTTTCGGACGATGAGCAGTCCTTTGGCGCTGATGCCGAGCTGGGGGACTTGGGGAGATCCTCTGATACTCCCCACGCTCTGGCTCTGATGTTGGAGGTATTGAATATTTCCCCTCCTGAGGAGGTGTCACAGCAGAAGGGTGAATTGTTTGAGGAATCCAAGCCGCGCTTGGAATTCCCTACACAAAGGCATTTTGACAAAATTATTGCCAAAGAATGGGACAGGCCGGCTCGGCTCCCTGGCATCCCTCAGGGATGGGATAGGAAATATCCCTTCCCTTCGGAGGCAGTTAAGCGCTGGGCATCTCCCCCCGAGGTGGATGCGCCGGTTTTGGGGTGTCCAATTCCTCGGTTTTAAACAGACCTGATTGTTCCATTCTCAAGGATGGAGAGGATAAACGTATTGACCAGATGGTTTGTCATGGTTTTGCTAGCGTTGGGTCAGCCATGCGGCCTGTTTGCGCATCGGCACTAATGGTGTTGGCTGCCAGGTCCGTGGTTAGGGACCTGTTGACCTCTTCCGGGCTGCGTCCCGGTAGTGCTGAGTTCCTTAGCCTCAAACGGTGTGAGTTGTTTTTTATCTTTTGTGTTGACAGCCTTGGATGACACTTTGATGATGTGTGGTAGAACGTCGGCGCTGCTGGTCACTATTCGGCGTTCGGTGTGGCTGCGCCAGTGGGCGGCAGATTTTATGTCCAAGAAGTCACTAACGGCTCTACCCTTTGTTGGATTACGGCTTTTTGGAGAGACATTGGACTCTGTTACCAAGGGTGGTAGGTTACCTGAACGCAAGAAACAACGCCGCCCCTTTCGGGGGGCCCCTTCCTTTACCCCCTCCTTTCGTGGGGCCAGATCTGGCAGGGGATTTGCATTCCCTTCTTCCAGAGGAGATTCTGGGAGCAGAGGCAGAGGACGTGCCCGTCCAGGATTCAGTTGGGGCTCTAAGCCATGAGGGGGCGCCCTCACCCTTGCGGGTGGGGGGACGGCTGCGACTCTTTTCCCAGGTTTGGGATCAAGAGGTCTCGGACCGATGGATCCGGGAAGTGGTGTCTTCCGGTTACAAGCTGGAGTTCGAGCTCCGCCCCCCTTCCAGATTTTTCAGGTCTCGGATGCCTTCAGAACCTCTAGCGGCGCAGGGGCTTCTGTTGGCAGTGCAGAACCTTCTGGACATGGCTGTCATTTACCCAGTGCCTCCTTCGGATCAGGGCAGGGGTTTTTATTCCAATCTGTTCACGGTACCCAAGAAGGACGGATCGGTCCGACCCATCTTGGATCTGAAGTTTCTCAACAGGCTCATCCGGCCACGGAAATTCCGCATGGAAACACTACGTTCGGCCATTCACTCTCTTCGTCAGGGAGACTTTCTGACGTCCATAGACATCAAGGATGCTTATCTACACGTTCCAATTTTTCCAGCACACCAGAGGTTTCTCAGGTTCGTGGTGGAGGATCGGCATTTTCAGTTTGTAGCACTCCCTTTCGGCCTCACCTCGGCCCCTCGGGTGTTCACCAAGGTGCTAGCGGGGGTGATGGCTCTGCTAAGGGTTCAGGGCATCCGCATTGTGCCCTATTTGGACGATCTTCTGATCATGGCCTCCTCCTTCAACCAAGCGGAGTTGGACACCAGAATGGTGGTGTCCACCCTGGAGAGGTTTGGTTGGGTGGTCAACCACCCCAAGTCTTCTCTCTCTCCGTCCAGAGTAGTGACCTTTCTGGGAATGTCTCTGGACACTTCGCAGGCCAGGGTGTTTCTGCCCCAGGCCAAGATTCTTTTGATTCAGGAATTAGCTCGGCTTCTCTTGTCGGCCCCTCGTCCGTCCATCCGGCTAGGGATGAGGCTGGTGGGGTTAATGGTGGCCTCATTCGAGGCAGTTCCCTTTGCGCAGTTTCATACAAGGACGCTTCAGCTTCATCTGTTGAAGGTTTGGGACAAGTCTCCTCTATCGTTGGATCAGTCCTTCCTGATGACTCCCCGAGTTCGTCGATCCCTGCAATGGTGGCTGGGGTCGGTCAATCTGTCGCAGGGCAGATCTTTTCTGGCCCCGTGCTGGGAAACAGTCACCACGGATGCCAGTCTGTCAGGTTGGGGGGGGTGTTTGGAAGGACCTCCAGTTTCAGGGTCTGTGGAGTCCGCAGGAGGCTCACGAGCCCATCAATGTTCTGGAGTTGAGAGCCATCAGGTTGGTTCTGTTTCGCTTGACTCATCAGTTGAGAGGCCTGCCAGTTCAGGTCCGGTCGGACAACAGGACGGCGGTTGCTTACATCAATCACCAAGGGGGGACTCGCAGCAGGAGTGCCCTCAGGGAAGTGTCTTTGATTCTGGACTGGGCGGAGAGTCACGTCCCGTGTATCTCAGCAGTCTACATTCCGGGAGTGGAGAACACGGAGGCGGACTTGCTGAGCAGAGCCTCCTCTCGTCCGGGGGAGTGGTCTCTCAGTCCCACGGTGTTTCGTTCAATATGTCTCAGGTGGGGGTTCCCAGCGGTGGACCTCTTTGCCTCTCGTCACAATCACAAGCTTCCAGTCTTTGTGTCTCTCTCGCAGGATCCTCTGGCTCTGGCAGTGGATGCCATGTCTCTGAACTGGAGGGATCTGGGGTTTCTTTACCTGTTCCCTCCGTTTCCAATGGTAGCCAGAGTGGTGCGCAAGCTGACTCTGGAGGGCGTGTCGGCGATTCTAGTGGCCCCAAGGTGGCCAAGGCAGGTTTGGTTCGCAGACCTGGTAAGACTGGCAGAGGATCAGTTCGTTCTGCCTCTTCTGCCGGACCTGCTCACCCAGGGTCGGCTGCGCTATCCCAATTTACCTTCGCTGGCTTTGACGGCGTGGCTGCTGAAACCGCCATCTTAAAGGAAGAAGGTCTTTCTGACGCGGTGGTTCAGACTCTTATTAGTGCCAGGAAGCGCTCTTCCTCTACTATTTACTATAGGACTTGGAGGTCCTATATTGACTGGTGTGAAAGTAGGTCTTTCTCCTGTCGGGAGTTTTCCATTTCCAGAATCCTGGAGTTTCTTCAACATGGTCTGGATTTGGGGCTTCAACTTAGTACCTTGAAGGGGCAGGTTTCTGCCCTGGCGGTGTTTTTTCAAAGGTCATTTGCACTTCATCCCTTAGTCAAGACCTTTTTCCAAGGAGTTACGCATGTACGGCCTCCTAGGAAGCCCTTTGTTCCAGTTTGGGATTTGAACCTGGTTCTTTCTGTTCTTCAGGGTCCCCCGTTTGAGCCCTTGAATGAGATTGCTTTGTCTTCACTTACCCAAAAGGTGGCCCTTTTGGTGGCCATCACTTCGGTTAGGCGTGTTTCTGAGTTGTTCACATATGAAAAGGTATAAAACACTTTCATCAACACCGCGCTGTATTTAAACAGTTAATCCACTTCTGTTAGATTATATCTACTATAATGAGTATGACCAAAAATTCACGCTGGAGTGATTAAGACTTTGTTGGATCAGTCTATCTTTGTATCAAATGTTATTCTCTGTAAGTGAAAATCACCACATAACTCCGCGGAAGATAATTAAAAATTCCTTTTGACAAAGCGTGTCCACCTCAGATGTGACTTAAAATCAGACTTTTGTGCACACTTCCATCACCATATCTTAAATACACGTACCAGATTGCCAATCAATCGCTTGCAATATGATTAGGGTCCTCTTTAAGGTGTTACAACTTGTTTGTGTTATTCCAGACCAATTATAAGGTATACTGGGGATGTGTTATAATAATTGTATCCTCCTTATTTATCCAAAGCTGTTTAAGAATCCGCCAATCCAAACATATAATCTCAGAGGTAAAAATAAAAGCACATAGCATAATACCCTTTTAAAATTTCAAAGCACCTGCTAGTTTTTATTAGGCTTACCAGCATTCACAGAATAAAACGCATTCCAAAACTCAGGATTCAAATAGTAATACAGAGCGCTTGTGAAGACCTCTTATGCTTTCACCCACGTTACTCCTCTGTGTGATTTAAATCAAACATGCAGCTGCGTGTCTCCTCACCGCCTCCTCGGCCGCCGGACAGCGGGAGCGCTCGCTGCCTTCTCTCCTCAGTAGCTACGTTGTATCTCTTCACAGTGCAAGCCCCGCCCAACGTGTTTCGTCGCCGCTGGACAACTTAATCATGAGCTGACAGGCACTGTGAAGCATTTAGATTTGAAGGAAATAGCGGTCATGTGATTTAGGGGATTAACCCTTTCAATGACCTTATCTTACTCATTTCTTTTCTTTAACAGGGCTACAATTTTTACCCTAAATAAAACTACTTACGCTTAAACATAAATTAAGTGTTTCTGAGTTGGCAGCTTTATCCATTAAAGCTCCATACTTCGAAAGGCATCAGGACAAGGTTGTCTTTCGTTTCAAGCCGGATTTTCTTCCTAAGGTGGTCTCTGCCTTTCATCTGAATCAGGACATTGTTCTGCCTTCTCTATGTCCTAATCCCAGCAACGACAAGGAAAGGGCGCTGCATTCCTTGGATGTAGTCCGTGTTGTGAAATATTATCTGGTGGTTACGTCTTCCTTTCGTAAGACTGATGCTTTTTTTGTGGTGCCCTTTGGGCCTAGGAAAGGTTTGGCTCCTGCCAAATCTTCCATTAGTAAATGGATTTGTCAGGCCATCATTGGGGCCTATTCTGCCAAGCGGAGGAGTCCCCCCTTTTCATGTTACTGCTCATTCTACTCGTGCGGTTGGAGCGTCCTGGGCTTTCCAGCACCAGGCCTCTGTTGAGCAAGTTGTAAGGCCGCTACTTGGTCCTCTGTTCACACTTTTTCTAAGTTTTACAAGGTTGATGTTCGGGCCTCAGCGGATGCTGTTTTTGGCCGCAAAGTTCTGCAAGCTGTTGTGGTTTAAGTTGTGCATTGTTGCCTTGTTTTGGATCCCCGCCCTTTTTATGGACACTGCTATTGGATGTCCCACATGTTATGGATATCTTGAAGCGGGGTGTGTGACATACTTAGAATAATACCATTTTGTGAAATACTCACCTGTAAAATGGGTATTATAAGTATGTCACACACCCCGCTTCACCCGCCCTTCTTGTATTCGGGATCCTTTATATTGTGAACTTTGCGTTATTTTGATTTATATTTGCCTCTTCCTGGTCCCTTACCTTACTGCTTCTATATACTGGGTGATGAGTGGGAGGTCCCAGGTATTTATGGATCAGGGAGGGGCTTTCTTTTTTGCTATCATCTCTGCAGGAACGCCCCTTCAGGTCGGTATTACCCACATGTTATGGATATCTTGAAGTGGGGTGTGTGACATACTTATAATACCCATTTTACTGGTGAGTATTTCACAAAATGGTATTTTTTTTTACACTTAACCCCTTGTGAACTGTTAAGGGGTCCATGAGACCCCTATACCAGTTCACAAGGCTGGGGGCTGGCAAGTCACCTGCGCTAGCGGGTGACTTGCCATTAACCCCCGGCACACCAATTACCTGCCTCCCCAAAGCCTGGGGGGGGGCAGAAGAGCCCTGGCCCACACAGGGTATGTGGGCTTGTAGGCTGCAGGGTGGGGGGGGCCACCAGAGCTGGCCCCTGCACCCTGTTCTACAAGCCCCCATAGCTGGTCCCGGGCTGGTTATTTCGGGTAGGGGGGACCCTATGTCATTTTCTTTTTAAATTAACCCCTTATGTTTATAGTGTGGATAGTAGTATTTTATTTGTAAATGTTATAAAGTGCTCTTTTCAGTTTGGGGTGTCTCCTGGGCACGAATGGGGGGGCTATCAATACATATGTGGTACCGTTGTAATCGGGAGAAACGGGGCTTTCACATGCAATAGGGTTTTCATTAGTAAAACAAATGTTTTATTTAAAATAAAGGAGACAATTGTCTAAAAAATATTTTATTTTTTAAATATTTTTGCGTAAAAAAAAAAAAAAACAGAAAAATTACAGAAAAGACATTTCACCTTAAAGCCTAAACTCTGCTGCAGAAAAAAAATATAATTTTCCTGGAAATTCCAGCAAAAATCATGGTTAAACATGGCGCAAAATGGGGAAAAATTACCTGTCAAGAGAGGGTGACAAAACTTCAAGTAGGCTGGCAATTAAAAGGGTTAAAAGTACCTATGCATGTCGGGTATTGTTCTGCTCGGCAGACCTTGCGCTTTCAGATTTAGCTTGTTTTTTTCTTATTTGCATATTGATATTTTAGGAAAAGGTGTTTTTTATTCTGCTTTTTTATCCATTTTTTTGTGAAACCCTGTGCAACCTACGAATTCTTCAAGGGATTACTCCCAGGAAGATGAGCCCACTACAACAAGCTGGGTATGCATAGAAAGCTTAAAATGTGTACTTTCAGGGAATATATGGTTTATGGGGGATATTCCAAATGTAAAGGCTTGTTTTGGTAGAAAAAGCACAAGGTGCGCACTTTAGACTCTATTCAGAGAGACACAAAAAAACTTCAGTTTTAGTGCCAGTGTCGTATAATTTTCAAAAGTTCCCGCAGTTCTCGTATGAATGTGCGAGTGATTCTATGCATGCATTGTAAACCTTCTGTAAAGTTTCCGTCCGTTCGTATGCCAGAGTACGAGTACGAGGATGTCATTTTCCATCGAGACTTTTCAGATTCATTTTCTCAGGTAACAACGTAGGCTTTCGTTTTTGCCCTTTTCCCATCGTATCCTCACACGAATCCTTTACGTTTCCTGATACATTCTGTTTCACTTTTTCCAAAAATAATCGTCCAGACGGAATCCTTATGATCTTGCGCCTGCGCACTACAAACTTAACTCATTAAAGTGCTTGCATACATAATTTCACTCCCATCACTTCTACTACAATGTTTAGCTAAACCACTTAGCGCTATCCTGCCTCTTCCCTTTTGATCCCTTCAAGCTCACCCTAACCACTTAGCACTATCCTGCCTCTTCCCTTTTGATCCCTTAAAGCTCACCCAAATCACTTAGCGCTATCCTGCCTCTTCCCTTTTGATCCCTTAAAGCTCACCCTAACCACTTAGCGCTATCCTGCCTCTTCCCTTTTGATCCCTTAACCCCCTTGGCGGCGATCCCGAGCGTGACTCGGGGTAAATTTGCGCTGTAAGTGGCGGTAACCCCGAGTCACGCTCGGGATCGATCTGGGAGCAAGAGCGGGCGGCGCAGCTTCCTTACCTTCTCCCTGCAATCCAGCGATGTCTCCGCCGCGATCGCAGGTGAGAGCCGCGGCTGCGGCGTCCGTCTCCGCTTCCGGGTTCCGTCTCTGTGAGCCGCAGAGGCTCATGGGGGCGGAGCCGTGTGTCAGAGACAAATGCAATGGTAACGATTTCGTTGCCATTGCATTTGTCATTTCACAACGCCAGGGAGGTTAAAGCTCACCCAAATCACTTAGCGCTATCCTGCCTCTTCCCTTTTGATCCCTTAAAGCTCACCCAAATCACTTAGCGCTATCCTGCCTCTTCCCTTTTGATCCCTTAAAGCTCACCCTAACCACTTAGCGCTATCCTGGCTCTTCCCTTTTGATCCCTTAAAGCTCACCCTAACCACTTAGCGCTATCCTGGCTCTTCCCTTTTGATCCCTTAAAGCTCACCCAAATCACTTAGCGCTATCCTGCCTCTTCCCTTTTGATCCCTTAAAGCTCACCCTAACCACTTAGCGCTATCCTGGCTCTTCCCTTTTGATCCCTTAAAGCTCACCCAAATCACTTAGCGCTATCCTGGCTCTTCCCTTTTGATCCCTTAAAGCTCACCCAAATCACTTAGCGGCTAGGTTCTTCTTCCATTTTCGGTCCCTAAAACTTACCCAAATCACTTAGCGGTTAGGTTCTTCTTCCATTTTCGGTCCTTAAACTTACCCAAATCACTTAGCGGTTAGGTTCTTCTTCCATTTTCGGTCCCTAAAACTTACCCAAATCACTTAGCGGTTAGGTTCTTCTTCCGTTTTCGGTCCCTAAAACTTACCCAAATCACTTAGCGGTTAGGTTCTTCTTCCATTTTAGGTCCCTAAAACTTACCCAAATCACTTAGCGGTTAGGTTCTTCTTCCATTTTAGGTCCCTAAAACTTACCCAAATCACTTCACGGACATCACAATCTTGATTTAGAAATATGTCATTGTCCCTTTTTGTTTTGTGTAAATGTATTTGTGCAAATAAATGGAATACCATTTTTTGGTTAATATTTTTTTTTTATTATTCAACTGCCATTTTTTTGTGGCATTTTTAAAATTTGCTAAAATTGTTTTACATTTTTTTTAAAAAAGGTAAAATAATATATACAATTTCTTTTTTTAAAAAAACTATTTACAATAAAAAAGTTTAAAAACTATATACAAATATACAGGGCCAGGAACCAGGACACTACTCTTCCTCTTCTGTTGTCCCCAACGTATCCTGCATCGCCTGCAGATCGGCCACCAACTCAAGGACCCTCCGATTCATGTCAGCCAGTCTTTGTCGTGTGGTCCCTGGAACAAATTTCGGCACAAATATTATTGGGAGAACAATACATGTTTCTCACCTGTGGATTTAATGTATTTTAGTTAACAAATTAACTATAAGCCACATATGTCATTCTCGCAAGTCATTAAGCTAATGAAGTGGCCACAGGTCAGTTGGGCAAGTAATGAAGCTAATGAAGTGGCCACAGGTCAGTTGGGCAAGTCATTAAGCAAATGAAGTGGCCACAGGTCAGTTGGGCAAGTCATTAAGCTAATGAAGTGGCCACAGGTCAGTTGGGCAAGTCATTAAGCAAATGAAGTGGCCACAGGTCAGTTGGGAAAGTCATTAAGCTAATGAAGTGGCCACAGGTCACTCTTATATTGCCATTGACTAGGGCATTATGTATTTGTGTGTTCATGTGAAGTTACACATAAATGGCAATAATGGCATGACTACTTACTTGGTGGCCGAGAGATGGCTCGTTGGGGACAACACGATGATGTCCTGGTTCCTGGCTCTGCTGTGAAGAATTGCCTGTAGAAACATGGGCAATATGGTTAGTTTGGATGTCTGATTCAGCAGTCCTCAAATGTTTTTAGCTAAGTCTGGGTCACATCACTCACCTTCTCCAGGGTCTTGTGGGCCCATATCTGCTGCCTCCTCAACCACTACCTCACCCGCACCCGAAGCATCTAAAAATACAGAATGTAGGAATCAGTTTGGTGATATCAGGAGCTAGCATGTATATGTGTGTGCGTAGACATGAAGAGTGACATACCAGAGGCTCCCGCATGCGTGGCAGGGTACGACTGCCTGCCCACACTGTGCCGCCCCTCCTCTGTTGTAAGGTCCAGGGGCTGGTCTGAGGACCCCACAGAGGAGGGGTAGGCCCGTCGCCCTGGAGATCCACCACCTTCACTCCCAGCTGCAGAATCATGCAGCACTGGTCGGCCTGTGCGCCTCCGGGTGCGGCGAATGCGGTAATCCATTTCCAACACTACCAAAGAAAAGGCATTCTAAATAAAAGGCCTAACTTCTGTCGTAGTTACATCTTGCATGCGATCGCTATGTACTTACTTGGGAAATGGATCCCGAAAAACCTCCGCACCCGGGGCATGTGCAGTCTTTTCAGGTCCGACCAATGCTGCATGATCTGTGTGTGGGTGAAGGTGGTGTCGGATCTCCGCGATGATCTCCAGGGTGACGTTTCGTTTTGCAAAGGAGTTGGGCAGGTAGTCGCACTTGCGCTCCAGCATGGTCTACAAAACATAAATCAAACATTGCAATAAATTAAACATGCCTATAAAGAATTGCAAACTATACATTTTTAGGGTCAATCACATTAAAACATACCCACACACACTTCTAGGCTAAGTCAACTTTCAAATCTGGCCGCACTGTTGTTTGGCACGTGTGTGGCGTGCGTTTGGGTGTGCATGTATTTTACCCCAATTTGGATCAAATCTCTTCGCGCGCATCCTTAACATGTCGAGCAGCATTTAGATGTCACTTGAAAGGCCTACATATACACTTACGAGCATGATGATCTCTTCTTGTTGGCGGGTGAAGATAGTGGGCGCCATCTTTCTTCTACTCGGCAGCTGATAAGTAATGCCCCAGCGGTTTCCGGGTTCCGCACGTCCGTGCGAACGGCCGGACATGCGCGTAGGCGTCACACGGCGGATCCCTTATTTAAAGGTCCCTGCACATACAGCTCATTCTCTTTGAGAGCCCAGACAAAATGCCAGCTAAAAAGCAAGGCACACAGAAGAAGCCTACCAAGCGGGCTGAGCAGGCCGAGGGCCCAAAAACAAGGTCGCAAGAGGCAAAAGCGAGGCTAAGGCCTACCACCAAGGCAGCGGCAAAAAAGGAGGTGGCAGCAGCCCTAACAAAGAGCAAGCCAACCAAGGCTGCACCAGCTCATGCCCTCCAAATGGGTAAGAGGGGACGAAGCCCCACCCCACCCTGCCCAACATCCCCCCCCCACGTGGCACCGAGGCACTAGCCAAAGGGACAAAACACAGGCCCAGAAGATGCAGAAGGTCCAGAAGACGCAGCAGGCCCAGAAGCCCAAAAAGGCAGCCAAGGCCAAGGTCCCCCTCCCCACCCGCACGTGGCTACAAAACCAAGCCCAAGAGTGGCCGACCCACCAGCTATGGCTCACCCCAGCCAACGACCTCAAAGGCCCCACAGAGCCACAGGGCCCCAAGCAGCAGCTCCAGCTCCTCCAGGCCCTCTCTTCCTCGCCCACATTCTCCTCCGGCACAGGTTGTCATGCATTCCCCCTATGCCACATCTACACCTGCAACTTCAGTGGCCACCCAGCCCCGAACACCCAGTCCCTTTCCAAGTCCAGTAAGATCCACAGCCAGCCTCCAGTCCTTGAGGTCTCCTCCATACCCCCAGGCCAGAATGTCACCCCATTTGCCACCAAACACTGAGGAGCCACAACCACCCCAAACAGGGCGCACATTGCGCCGAGGACTCTTGAGTGGCCGTTTTGGTGAGTCCCAAACTCTTTATTGGCTAGTGGACTCACCTTATATTATGATGACCTATATGGGAGCAAATCCAAAACTACTAGCAAACAGCGCAAATCTGAGATTTTGGCAGAACTTACAGACAAGCTAATGCAGTGGGTGACAAACTCAAAGATGTGGAACAGATTCAGCGGAAGATATCGGACCTGAAATATGTCGTACGGAAGAAACAGAATAAAAGGCGGCAGTACAGGTACATAGGTTATTTGTTGTTTTTTATTCTTCTTGTGTATCCATCAGTGCGCTTAATTATGATTACTATGTTTTTCAGCTTACAAACTGGCGGAGGATTCCCCACTAAATTGAAATTTACCCAGGCTGAGGAGATGGTGCTGGGCCTGCTACATCCTGTGGCCTTAGAGGGACACTCGGGCCAGCAGGACACGGACAACCCGCCAATTCCAGCAGGTTAGTAATGTGTGAATGACCCAAAGAATGTGTCTTAACTTAGAAATAGGCAGCAAGGCATAGCTAAACACATGGCTCTAGGGTGTGGCAGCAAGGCATAGCTAAACACATGGCTCTAGGGTGTGGCAGCAAGACATAGCTAAACACATGGCTCTAGGGTGTGGCAGCAAGGCATAGCTAAACACATGGCTCTAGGGTGTGGCAGCAAGGCATAGCTAAACACATGGCTCTAGGGCGTGGCAGCAAGGCATAGCTAAACACATGGCTCTAGAGTGTGGCAGCAAGGCATAGCTAAACAAATGGCTCTAGGGTGTGGCAGCAAGGCATAGCTAAACACATGGCTCTAGGGTGTGGCAGCAAGGCATAGCTAAACACATGGCTCTAGGGTGTGGCAGCAAGGCATAGCTAAACACATGGCTCTAGGGTGTGGCAGCAAGGCATAGCTAAACACATGGCTCTAGGGTGTGGCTTGTAGTGGAGTGCTCACTTTGACCAGGGTGTGTCATGTATGTTGACTGGTAATGTGCAAATTGTCACCAACATACATGACGTTTAAGAACATTTCTGAAGAGTATGAAGCTATGGAGCTTCGAAAATGAATGTGTGCTATGTATTAATTGACAATCACATGCCACACTAACATCTTTTGCTGTTGGGCAATTTGCTAAGAGCTGGGTTGGGGGCCCAACGGATTAAGATGGTTTGATTGAAATGTTTTAAGAGATACAATGTCCCCCACCAGAATCATATTGTAACTGCTATTTGCCACCTTAGTGTGTTAACTTCATCGCCTATAAGGGATGTGGAAACACACACAACAGCCATTAGTTGCATGTTTGTTTGTTTTTTTTTTTTAAAGTTTTTATTTTGCGTTGTAACGTAGAAACAACATACATATACACGTCAAATTGTTCAGTATTTTAGGTGCCGCAGGCACCCAACATCAAAATGGCATCCTATCAGACAACCACAACAACCATTCACACCGCATTCACACCGGACCCAGGTTGTGCTAGAAACAAGCAGATCTCAGGTGGAGTACCTGAGAGGGTGGCAACCATTGGCCACCCATTGAGGCCTATCCAGTCATGTTCCAGAACCACGCCCTCCCCTCACTCCACAGGACAGATATTGACCTTGGCTCCATCTTGCCGACTCCTGACTCAGCAATAACCACAGCGCTGACAGTGTTCCCCCCTCCCTGGTTCACTCATCATCAGATGCCGACTCCTGACACTGTAGCCACGGATCCCAGATCTTCTCAAACTTATCCGGCACCCCCCTCGCAGCATATGTCAATTTATACATAGCGAGTTTCTGGTTGACTAATCTTTTCCATGCTTGTACTGAAGGTTTAGCCGGGTGTCTCCAATTTAGCAATATGCATTTTCGAGCATAAAAGAGCAGCAGCCGAAGCAATGATTTTATTGCTCTGAGTTCCGATATTGACTCGACCACCCCCAGAAGACATAGTGAGATTGAACCCCTGATCCGAATTCCCACTACTTTGCTGATCACATCCACGACACCCTCCCAGTAATTCACCAAGATCTTACACGACCAAGTTACGTGTACCCACGTGCCGCTATCTCTCTCGCATCTAGGGCACATGTCCCTATCTAATAGACCCATTCTGTGCAGACGGACCGGGGTGATATACGCCTGGTGGATCCACTTAGTCTGAATGAACCTATCCCTTGCCTCCACCACTGATGTGTGCAGATTATCCATTATCTCCTCCCAGTCATCTTGATCCAGGTTTTGGTCTAAGGCCTGCCACTTCATTTCCACCCTATCCCTGGGAGAATCCAGCGTACACGTCAGGTACTGATACAGTGTGGTGACGGGTTTTGTTAGCTCCATCCCTCTAATCTCCTTTTCCATACGTGACATCAGTATCCTCGGACTCACCCCATGAAACTGGGCGTTCAGAGCGTGTCTAATCTGCAAGTAGCGGAAGAAATACCGGTGGGATAGAAGAAACTCCTCTCTAACCTGCGCAAAGGACATAAGTACCCCGTCTTTGTATATCTGACCTATCCGGTGCACCCCTTTCCTTATCCAGAACTGCAGGTCTTGCATAGCTCCAAGCTCCAGCAGCTTGGGGTTATCCCAAAGGGGGGTAAAGGGGGACCAGGCCCTGCTCTCATTCATGTTTGCACTCAACTTATCCACCCTTTCCCAAATGTTACATACCGTTCTCATACACCCAGTTGCCTCCCGGATCCCTTTCATGCCTCTATATATCAAGGTGGCCAGTCGCCCAGGGGAGCCCAGAACAGCCGTTTCTAGACCCACCACTGGATTTTCCCTCGGTTGACTGACCCACCAATGGGCATACTGGAGTTGGGTGGCATAGAAATACATCAGCATATATGGCACCGAAAGCCCTCCCACATCTGATGGGGCCTTCATAATTTGCCTGTTTAACCGCGGCGGAGACTGTCCCCATATGAAGCCAAAGATAATCGCATCCAATGCCTTGAAATGAGAGGCAGGAAGCAACACCGGGGAGGTCTGATATATGTACAAGAACTTTGGAAGAAAGATCATCTTGTATATATTTATCCTGCCCATGACCGATAGCGGGAGGCTTACCCATTGAGAGACTCGCTGCTTCAGTTTCGACATCACTGGTGAGATATTAAGGGGAATAAATTCACTTGGCTGCTTGCTAATCATAATACCCAAGTACTTAAATTGTTGAACCACTTTCAGCTGAGATCTCGGAGAGATGTCTGGATGGTTAGGCTCGTCGACTGGCATTAAACTGGACTTATCCCAGTTGATTTTCAAACCAGAAAATCTCCCAAATGTTCCTATGATATCTAATGCCGCTTTCAGGGATTCGTTACAGTCCGCTAGATACAGCAGGGTATCATCCGCATAGAGGGAAATCTTTTCCTCAACCTCCTCTATTTTCCACCCCGTGATAGTTTGGGAGTTTCTAACGATAATCGCCAATGGTTCAATGGCCAGTGCGAAGAGTAATGGCGAGAGTGGGCAACCCTGTCTGGTCCCCCTGCTTAGTGCAAACGGATTTGAATAGCATCCATTGGCTCGTACTTTGGCCGTCGGACGACCATATAGGAGCTTGATATACTTTATGAAATTGGCAGGGAGCCCGAATCTAGCCAGCACTGCCCACAAATAGGTCCATTCAATTGAATCAAAGGCCTTCTCGCTATCAAGCGATGCAATTGCCCGGCTTCCGTAATTATCATGGACAATCTGAAGGTTTATCCCCGTAGTGCGCCCGGGCATAAAGCCAGACTGGTCCGGTCCGGTCCCACCAGTTGTAGTATAACCCTGTTTAACCTATTAGCTAGTATTTTGGCTAGTATTTTAGCATCATGATTTAGTAAGGAAATGGGCCTATATAAAGCGCAGGCATCAGGGGGCTTCCCCTCTTTATAAATAAGGACTATGTGCGCTTCATGAAAGGAGGCCGGGAGACACTCACTTTCTAGTGCTTGCTTCAGCACCTCTAAGAGTCTAGGTGCTACCAGTTCTGATTCTTGCTTATACCATTCGGCCGAAATCCCATTGGGACCCGATGCCTTCCTTCCAGGGAGCGCCCCTATTGCACCCATGACCTCCTCCACCAAGATGGGGGCGTCTAACACTGGGAAGTTGATCTGGTCTAAGTAATTTTCCAGTTCTTCAACATCATAGCTAGCCTTAGAGGAGTACAATGCCGAGTAATACTCTAGGAACCGCTGGGCAATTTCACCCCCTTCCGTTACTGTCTCCCTCCCATCAGATATCGCGGCAATGCTATTGGTTTTGGTTTCGGCTCTCGCTAAGTACACCAGAGACTTCCCGTTTTTGTCCCCTTTATCAAAAATCGTAGCTTGCTTGTATAGCAGGAATTTCCTAGCAGAGTAAGTGAGCAGCAAGTTATATTCCCTTTTCAAAGTCATCAGTGTCGAGTGGTCCCGACTATCGGCTGAGGCAACAAATTGTTCTTCCGCTGTGGCAAGTTTGCTTTCAAGCTCTACCCTCTCTCTCCCCTTCTTCTTCCTAACCGCAGCGATGGCGCTTATGGCACACCCTCTAATGACTGCCTTAAAAGCATCCCACCTTACCTCGGCAGAGGTCTCATCCGCGTTCACCTCCCAAAACATCTCAGCAGAGGATGACAGGCTACCCTTGACCTCAGGGGTCTCCAGCCATAGGGGGTTAAGGGCCCAACCCACCCGACTCTCCCGCGCTCGAGATAGTCCTATCACTGTTAACAGGGGAGAGTGGTCTGAGATGCCCCTCGGGAGGTAGTCGCAAGACACCACCCTGGCTAATAACTCAGGTGACGAGAACGCAAGATCGATCCTGGACAGGGATCTGTGAGTGGCTGAGTGGCAAGAGAATGCTCTGTCAGTGGGGTGTTTCCACCTCCATAACTCCTGCAGACCTAGTGCCTCAGCCCAAGACGCCAATTGCGTCCTCGGGCCCAGATTTCTGTCCAGCCGATCCAGCGCAGATTCCAGAACCATATTGAAATCTCCCATTATTAATATCGGGGAAGGGGGATAGTTGACCACTTTTTCCATAACCTGTTGCAACACCTGAATACGAAAAGGCGGGGGGACGTACACACCAACTATGATGACATCAGTATCCATAAGTTTGGCACGTAGCGCAAATGGGGTTCCCTTGGAGATCAGCATGGAGACCCCCCCAGAGTAGGACGAGAAGAGAGCATGGAAGGAGCTTTGGATCCATGGTTTCTTAAGCGCCAGGCTTCTCTGTCCCACCAGGTGAGTCTCCTGGAGGATCACCACGTTAGGTTTATACCTCTTAACGAACTGAAGAACCGTAGCTCGCTTGATTTTATCATTGACCCCTCGGACATTCCAAGAAATTTACATTCACCCATTATCATAGCTATGAGTATAAACCATAGGATCAGGGCAGTCAGTGCCCGTGTACTCCATTCCATCCATCAATAATCTTCCCGCGCCTGGGGTCCGAATACCATACAACACACACAACCCAAGGCAAAGACAGACTAAACCAATAACACTATAGTCTAAACAATACACACATTTCCCAATCCCAAACTTTGGCGAGCATCATACCCTCCCAAACAAAACAAATACAACACAGGTGTAACTAGTTGTAACCGGGGTGCAGGGACCCACCGCCTAAGGGGCCTGCAATGTGAACACACCAATATAATTTACAGGTCAGTAAACTAGCTGCCTTGAGTTCCCAGGGTCGCATGGAGGTAACAGGTAAAAGGGGGCAGAGAAAGGAGGGAGGAGAGAAAGGCACGGGGGGAGGGCCAGCAGAAGTAAAGGGCAGGAGGAAGGTTTAAGGAGGAGAGGCAGGAGAGTCATCCCACCATGGGAACTAGAGCCGCAGCTCCCTGTAGCATTCAAGTCAGGATACATTGGTAACTTGGGTAGCAAAGTCAAAGCACAGTGGCTTTGCTAACTTTCAAACAAACAAAACTAATCGAACAACCCCCCCTTCTGGGCGGCATCGGAATGCCCAGCGGCAGCGGCACTCGACCCACAGAGAAGGAGAGAGCGCCCCATCAGGCAAACAAACAACAGGGCAGATGCCTATGTATTCAGAGGCCGGTTCTCTCCGACCGGGGCCCAGTCCATCAGGCTCCAGGCAGAGAGTCCAGCCAGGCACTGGCTTCCTCGGCAGAGGTGAAAAATCTGGTGGTTTCTCCATCTTGCACCCGCAGACGTGCCGGGTACCTCATAGAATATTTAATTCTCTTCTTTCTGAGCCTCTCTCTGATTCCATTAAAGGATCGCCGCATCTTTTGAACCTCTGAGGTGAAGTCCGGGAAAAAAGATATCCGGGCGTCACCATACCCTTCATTCTAGCTGCAGCCAGGATAGCGTCCCTGTCCTTATAGTGAGGGACCTTGAGTATGAAGGGTCTTGGCGGAGCCCCAGGGGGAAGTGACCTCATGGGGATCCTATGTGCTCTTTCCACCGTGAAGAACTTTCTCAGGTTCACCGGCGCTAAAGTCTCCCTTATAAGATTCTCCGCAAATTGCTCTGGGGAGGACCCCTCCGCTTTTTCGGGCAGACCCAGTATTCTGACGTTATTTCTCCGGTTCCTATTTTCAGCGTCCTCGGCCCTTCCCATCAGAGCGGTCACTTGCCTCCTCAGGGTTGCGAGATCTCCCGCCTGAGCAGATAACTGGTCCTCTGCTTCTCCAATTCTCCTCTCCATCTCGCCGGTGCGGTCCCGGATTTTATCCAAATCATGGCGGACATAGTTAAATTGCTCTTGGAGAGTGTCAAATTTAGCAGTGTGAGCGCTTTGACATGAGGCAATGGCGGCCATAACTGCAGTATCAGGGTTAGAGGGCTCCTGCCCCATCCCGTGCGGAGATTCCATCGTTTGCGTGCTACAGGTGATCAGCGCCGATTTACGCTTCTTGTTGCCTCTCATATGTGGGGAGGGGACTCTAGGCAAAATATATTCCAGAGCTGTCTCCTATGGTGCTGAGTACTGGAAGAGGGCTTGACCCCACGCATTGGGGCACTGCGGCCCCTAAATGATTTATGGAGCACCCAGGGGGTATCCCAAACAGGACCAGCACCGAGACCGCTGACTGGGGGGGGGGGGGTTATTACACCCGGGGGCTCTTGTGCCCTGCTTTGTGAGACAGTATCTGCCTAGTCAGAAGTATAGTGAGCAGCAGAAAACACTGGGCACACCACGAGGGAAGGGCTTCCCCCCCTGCTTAGCTGCTATTATTGATGCTTGCAGAGTTGTTTGCAACTGCTAGTAATGGCAGGCTCCTTTCAGCTGCTGCTCTTTACTGCTGCTTTACTGCTGCTTCATCTGCTACTCTTTACTGTGAAGCTCCCCCCCACACAGTCTCAGCCAGAGAGCAGTCTTATCAGTAGAGAGGCTGTCTCCTTATGTACTGCCTGGATGTTATGAGACCACAGGGGGCTGCCCCCCCCACACCTTCAGAGCTGATATGGCGTCTGGCTGCTCTCCTCTCCCCTCCTCACACTGTCAAGCGTCTCTCACTCTGCGGGGACGTGCCGCTCAATCTCCAGGCACCTCTCCCCTTCACCACCGCAGCATCCCGGATAGATCAAAAGACGGTCCCTCTCCTCTCTTCTCACACAAGCAGCACGTGGTCGGAGATACGCTTCTGTCTCCTCAGCCCCTCCGGCTCTGCACACTGCCTCCTACAAGGGTCACTGCCGCCGCTCAGTATACTTAAGCTATATCGTATGCCGCGGCACACCAATCGAGCATAGGAGAGGGGGTGCACGGTCCAGAAATCGAGAGAAAACCAGCACCCCAGTAGTAAGCACAAATAGAACTATATTAGTGAGTTTCAATCCAATCCAACGTTTCGGGGGTTACAGCAGGCCCCCTTCATCAGGGTCAACACACAACAAGTGGCACACAGACACAGCACATTATATATACATGAGTAACCAATAGCAGAGTCAGAAAAGCCCACCTGACGTCAGAGGGACGTCACAGCGGTGCCTGCTGTCAGAACTGACAGTGGCATCTTATAATAAACACATCAAACAGATAATAATCAAAAATACTCACTGGCAGAGCCCCCCCAAAAACCACTGTGCTGCACTACTTGTATGGCAGCAGCAGCTGGTAACCCACTCATACTGGCAGGCTGGTTGCTAGGAAAACAGCCTGGCCAGGCCTCCAATGAGAGGAGGCGGAAGTGACGTCACAGTGAGGGCAGTGAAGCCCTCACATGATGATGTCCGCCCACAAGAGCCTAAACAGGCTCTGGGCGCAGCTTCTGTCACTAAAGACAGACAAAGTGTGTGCCTGTAGGGAAGCCCTGACCAGGAGAGACTAAGAACAAAACATTTACATATGTAACCATAAAAATAAATGGATATTACACAGAGCCCCCGGATTGGCCCGTCAAAATAGAGACAGCACAACTAAGCACAGAGCCCAAATGGAAAGGAGACCATCCGTCATTGCTACAGTTTATCACTGTTATCAATTTGATTTTTCCCTCCATACAATTTAACCCGGAGATCTCAGCCGAGCGTGTCACCTTTTTGGATGTGGCATTAACAAGGACAGATTATGGTCCCATTTCCACTAGTTTGTTCAGTAAACCGACTGACAGGAATACCCTATTGAGGTATGAGAGTGCACATCCCAAGCACCTTCTTGACAACATTCCCATCTCTCAGTTCTTGAGGGTTCTCAGAATTAATTCAGATGAAGAAATCCGGATGGTACAATTACAAATGATGTACGACAAATTTCGCGTTAGGGGGTATCCCGTATCGGTCATAGATATGGCCTTACAGAAAGCTAAAGATATCTTTAAAGAGAAACCCACCAAGAGGTCTAAGATGGATTGTGTACCATTTACCCAGACCTTCAATGTGGTCTCACCTAAGATTGAAAAAATCTGTCGCAGACACCTTAATATACTCATGGCTGACCCGAGTCTGTCACCAGCCCTGAAGAAGCCACCCCTCAGGGTATATCAAAGAAGTCGGAACCTGAGAGACCTGTTGGTACGGGCTGACCCCATAGAGAAATACAGAAGTGCACCGCGGCCACTGTCCACCAAACGAGGCTGTTACAGATGTTTCAACTGTAACATCTGTAACTCCCTGATTACAGGAGAATCCTTCACACACCCACATACGGGCTACCGCTTTAAGATTCGGGACTACTTTAATTGTAACACCGATTTTTGCATATATATTCTGAAGTGTCCCTGCGGACTGGTATATGTCGGTAAGACAGTGGGCCCCTTTAAGCGTCGTTTCCAAAAACATAGGAGCGACATCAAGGTTCTGAAAGAAAAAGCTGAGCGTAACGAAACCACTGAATCAGATAAACCTGTGGCGCTACACTTTCTACTCAAGAAACATCAGGTCCATGAACTTAGGGGAATGGTAATTGATCAAATCCCCAAACCTCAACGCGGTGGTGATCGCGAACAACTTCTTTTACAGAAAGAGACATTCTGGATTCACAAAATGGATACTGTGACTCCACGCGGACTGAATACTTCATTTGGCTTTCACAGCTTCTTAGAATTGAGATAACTATCTGTCTTATCTGCTGCCCCACTTCCTCACTGCTATTTAGTCCCTCTTTATCCTCTTGTTTCTGTCGTTTTCCCCTATGTTGCTCATTTCTGAATCTACTTTACTTCTATTCAGGTCCTCTTTATTCTCCTCTTGCTTTGCTTTTTCACTTTTTTCCTCTTCACTTCTATTCTGGTTTAGTTCCTCTTTATTCTCCTTTCTCTTCGCCTTCCCTTTTCTGCCTTTTCCTGCCCCCACACATTAATTATCAATCACGCCAGTTAGTTCTTCTTTATCACGGTCTTTTTGGATTCTGACTGTCTTCTATAATTCTTTTCTGGTTCATTCTCTCCTTGCCCCCTTTTTTGCTTAATGGTCTTATCTGCTGCTTTACTCCTTCACTTCTATTTAGTCCCTCTTTTTCCTCCTCTTTTCTCTATTCTGCCTTTTTTCCTCACTATTATCTTGGTTTAGTTCCTCTTTATTCTCCGCACTTCCAATGGTCTTATTTGCTGTCTCACTCCTTCACTTCAATTCAGTCCCTCTTTATTCTCCTCTTGCTTCATTCTGTTTTCCTACTTACTGTTATCCGGGTTTAGTTCTTCTTTATTCTCCTTCTTTTCTGTCTTTTTTTCTTTCTTTCTCTGCTCCCTTGCACTAACCATTCCAGCTAGTTTTTCCTTATTTTGGCCCTCCTCCTGTTTTTCGCCTTCCTCTTTCACACATCCCAGCTGTGTTTTTCTGACTTTTCTCCACTTGTTTCTTCACTCTTTGGCCTCGATCCACAGCATCACAGCCGTTGCCCCTGACGATTTGGCCCTTAGTACCTTTCTTTAACACCCCTTTTTTAGGGGGCCACATTGCACTATAATGTCACACACAGTGGATAGGTTTCCTGTCACGCTGAGTGTGATCGTTCATTTGGGCTCTGTGCTTAGTTGTGCTGTCTCTATTTTGACGGGCCAATCCGGGGGCTCTGTGTAATATCCATTTATTTTTATGGTTACATATGTAAATGTTTTGTTCTTAGTCTCTCCTGGTCAGGGCTCCCCTACAGGCACACACTTTGTCTGTCTTTAGTGACAGAAGCTGCGCCCAGAGCCTGTTTAGGCTCTTGTGGGCGGACGTCATCATGTGAGGGCTTCACTGCCCTCACTGTGACGTCACTTCCGCCTCCTCTCATTGGAGGCCTGGCCAGGCTGTTTTCCTAGCAACCAGCCTGCCAGTATGAGTGTGCTACCAGCTGCTGCTGCCATACAAGTAGTGCAGCACAGCGGTTTTTGCCTGGGGGGGCTCTGCCAGTGAGTATTTTTGATTATTATTATCAGGTGGGCTTTTCTGACTCTGCTATTGGTTACTCATGTATATATAATGTGCTGTGTCTGTGTGCCACTTGTTGTGTGTTGACCCTGATGAAGGGGGCCTGCTGTAACCCCCGAAACGTTGGATTGGATTGAAACTCACTAATATAGTTCTATTTGTGCTTACTACTGGAGTGCTGGTTTTCTCTCAAGCTCAGTATACTTAATCTCTCCCTAGGACAGGGAGAGCCACAGAAGGGGGATTTCTGGCTACCCAAGCACCATACAAGGAAGTAAATCAGGATGTTATCTCAGAGCCCCGACCAGGCACGTCCACCTAGGTCGCCATCTTGGCCACGCCCCCGCATGTTTTTTTTTTAGACACGTCACCAATGTGTCTATTCTGGTTTAACAATCCATGCACTAATCTAATGGCATTCCTAGTGAAGGCCAAGTGGCAACGTTGTGGGAGTGGCCATTCCTGCTTGGGCATGTTTATTTGGTTAGCATATGTGTTCTTAACCATCAATAATGTATAGTTGTGTGTTTTCATAGCTCTTTTTCTTCTAATGCAGCCCAGCCTCATCCCTCAGCTAGTGGGGACTCCTCTGCCATTTTACCTCTGCCGTCTTCTTCCGTGCTGCCTCGGACCCAGGATCCAATATCTACGGTAAGTGTTTTTGGATGCTGTTACCTATGCATGTGGCTTGCCATGTTTTTATTGTCTGATTTACATAGGTATTCCCCACACTGAACCTTTTTTTTTTTTAACATGTCCCCAACAGAGCCACACACTGATGGAGGAAATCCAGGAGCTGGAGGAGGATGGAAGCTATCTTGGAGATTATGAATATCTTCCCCTGGGCCAGAATCTGCAACTGTCCCAAAATGTTTCTCCGCCAAATCCTCAGCAGCAGAGGGAAGCTGGCTGCATGCTGCCTGCACATCGTGGGCAGCATGCAGAGACTGACCCTCCAGTCCCCAGTTTCAGATCTGCTGTTGAGGATTTGGCGAGCATACCTGTGGCTATTGGGGGTCCTAGAGCAACATCATCTGCACGCCCCACAACCCGGGGAATTGGGCGGCGTACTCAGCAACGTCGCCCAGTTTCCCAGGGGAGGGGCGTGCAGATGATGGAGGCAGCATGGCACCATGAGAGGCGGCTTTTTCATCGCTAAAATCAACAACATATTCGGGGCCAATTAGATTCCCTGAATAATACTTTAAGTGCCATGCTGACTGAATTTAGGACCCATAACAGCCACATGGCCAACTTGACCTCCGAAATCAGGTCCAGCATGGCAGAAATGCAAAGTAACCAAAGAAACATTTTGGAACAGTTGCAGACTCTGAATGCAACACAGGCCCAGGTTTGGGCCCATCCCCAAGGGCCCCAACCTGGGTTCTATGCGCATCCCCCATATTAATGTGTTTTGGCCATGAATCTGTTCTACATCTTTGATCGACATCCCCACTGGATTGACTTGTCTGGTGAGGCCTACAAATCTGCCATTTTGCGCTGCAATTGCTAGTATGTTTAGGATTTGCCCCCCATATAGCTCATTAAACTCCTGAGGTAGCCCACTAGCCAATGCCAGAGGACAAGCCTCACTGAAGCGGCCACTTAAGCTGTTGCGCTGCAGCCTTGGGCATAATTACATTTGTGGTGGCTCCTCATGTTTGGAGCCATGATTGGGTGACATTCTGGCCTGGCAAACTAAGACCTTGGACCCTGGCTGTGATTGTACTGTATTTGGCTTGGGACTGGGTGTTCTGGTTTGGGTGGCCCACTGAGTAACAGGTGTAGATGTGGCATAGGTATGTCTGCTTTCAACCTGTGCCTGTGGAAAATATGGGCAAGCAGGAGAGGGCTTATTTGTGGGCATTTTGCTGTTATGGCACGTTTTGAAATTAATTGCATGTCTATGTCTGCCCCCAAAGTATGTGAGTGGCACTCACCTAACATTATGTTATGAAATTAACCTTTGAAAAATTAGTAAAAATTTTTGTTTGCCCAAGTTAATGTTTGTGTTTTTTTGATTTAGAAATATGAGTTCAAGTAGCCACCAAAACAAACACTAACAAATTTTTCACAATAAGTCCACAAACGTTGATTTTTGGTAAAAATTCATTGTTGTTTTTGTCATAATTAAATTACAATTCCAAAAAAAAACAATGTCACAAAACAAACACACCAAACAAAGTCCAAAGAAACAAAAACAAAGCCAAACAAAATTTAACCAAAATGGGTTGCAATTAAATTGGAATGAACGGCTTGGCCAGACGCACTGTGCTGGCCCACATAGGCGTCGTCTGGCTCATCGGCGGGTGGAGAGGGTGGCAAATCCACATAGCGGGGGACCCGCTGCAAGATTGCAAAATTATGCAGCGCTGCACAGGCCATAATTATATCAATGACCTTTTTGGGGTCATACTGCAGGGAGCCCCCAGTGTGGTCCAAGCACCGAAAACGGGTCTTCAGGAGTCCAAAGGCCCTCTCCACCACTGCCCTGGTTTTTCTGTGGGCCCGATTATATGCCTCTTGTGCTGGAGTCTGTGGGTGGAGGACAGGAGTCATCAGCCACGGGAGGAGTGGATACCCCGAATCTCCTAGAAAAATTTAAGGGAAACAAATATTACCATTAATGCATACATTGCAGCGCTAAATTCCTCACAAAACATGACTAATAAGGTAGGTGACATTGTTACACAAACATGAGCATACATATGTGAGAGATGGGGGACCAAAGTAGGTAAATAATACTGTGGATGCTGGCCAATCAGGCAGACTGTTAGCAGCTATTGTTTCCTGTCTGGGGTGCAGAACAATGTAGTATGGGTTAACTTTACATGACCCATTTTCTGTTTTGGCTTAGTCCCTTGGCGCTGTTGGTGCAGCTTAAGCATACTTCTGCAGATGTGTGTGACCGAGCCCCCTGTTTTTATCCTAGTTTAGAGACAGATTGTAGGCTGGTCAGCAAGCTAACTGGTTTGAGTGCTGTGGCCCCTTTAAGACTTTTGTGGCCACCAAAAGAAGATGTATGTTCGAGCCTTTACAAGGTTGAGTGACTTGTTCTATTTGAAGTACACTTTCAAATGTTTGACTTTGACCAAACTTTCTGATTTAATAATGGAAAAATAAGGCCCATTGTTTCACATACACTCTTTGCAAGGAGGGAGCATTAGCAAGGAGGGAGTGATTGCAATGAGGGAATATGTAAAAGGAGAGACTAGGAACATAAGGCTCGATTCAAAATCCCAAATGTCATTATGTTCGTATTTGCAATCGAAAGTTTTGTTGGGTGTTTGTCATTTTTTCCTTTTTTTGGGGGCATTTTCGACTCGCACGAACGTTCGAACATAGACGTATATGTTCGTTCGTCCATCGAATTTAATTTTGTGGTTTTACGCAACTTTGGGACTTTTTTCCTTCGAAATCGTAAATGTTTCGATCGGTCAAATCATTTACGTCATTGCAATGCGCTGGCGATTAATTCAGAGAGCTGATTGGCAAGTATTCCGACGCCCATATAGTCATTTCCTTGTCGAGCGTCTTACGGCACCTTTTTGACCTCGGGACTAGGCAGCCAAGCGTGATGGAGAGTGACTTTGAAGAGCATCAAGCTCTTCTTCTGTTTGGCATTGATGTGATCCTGAGGTCAGAGGACAGATTGAACCGGCGGAGACGCATGAACATCAATGGCATGCATGACGTTGAGCTGTTCGAGCTGACCAGGCTTAATCGCGCTTCCCTCCATAAATTGTATAGTGAGCTGCGGCCATGGTTAGCCCGCACCACAAGGAAGGGGCAAGCAATTTCAGGTATGACCAAGATGCTTGGCTGCCTGCAATTTTTGGCGAACGGCTCGTTCCAGAGGCTGGGTGCCCTCTCCGTGGGGATCTCACAGCCTACGCTGAGCCGCGCACTATCACATTTTTTGGAAGGCATGGCTACCCTAACCCCCAAATATATTTTTTTCCCAGATATGGTAGCCAGAAACGCCATTAAGCTTGGTTTTTATAATATCGCCGACATGCCCAACGTCATTGGTGCCATTGACTGTACCCACGTCGCCCTGGTGCCTCCGGCTGCCGACGAGTACATATACAGGTAAGTAATTGTTTTGTTTTTTTTTTCAATTTTAGGTTAACCCTCCTTGTAATGGTCCCTCCTTGTAATGGTCCCTCATTGAAATGGTCCCTCCTTGTAATGGTCACACCTTGTAATGCTCCCACCTTGTAATGGTCCCTCCTTTTAATGGTCCCTCCTTTTAATGGTTCCACCTTGTAATGGTTCCACCTTGTAATGGTCCCTCCTTTTAATGGTTCCACCTTGTAATGGTCCCTCATTGAAATGGTCCCTCCTTGTAATGCTCCCTCCTTGTAATGCTCCCTCCTTGTAATGGTCCCACCTTGTAATGGTCCCACCTTGTAATGGTCCCTCCTTGTAATGGTCCCTCCTTTTAATGGTCCCTCCTTTTAATGGTCCCTCCTTGTAATGGTTCCACCTTGTAATGGGCCCTCCTTGTAATGGTCCCTCCTTGTAATGGTCCCTCCTTGTAATGGTCCCTCCTTGTAATGGTCCCTCATTGAAATGGTCCCTCCTTGTAATGGTCACACCTTGTAATGCTCCCTCCTTGTAATGGTCCCACCTTGTAATGGTCCCTCCTTTTAATGGTCCCTCCTTTTAATGGTCCCACCTTGTAATGGTCCCTCCTTTTAATGGTCCCTCCTTGTAATGGTTCCACCTTGTAATGGTCCCTCCTTGTAATGGTCCCTTCTTGTAATGGTCCCTCCTTATCGAAATGTGTGTGTTCATTTTTCAAAATGCCTTCCTAATGTTTTCTTGTCTTCCTTTTTTACCAGGAACCGCAAAATGGGCCACTCCTTGAATGTGCAGGCAGTGGTGGGCCCGGACATGCGGTTCCTTAGCGTCCTCGCCGGCTACCCAGGCTCAGCCCATGATGCGTACATCCTTAGACGATCAGGATTGTACCGACGGTTTGAGTCTGGGGAATTTTCCGGTGCATGGCTCCTTGGTAAGTTAACATAAACCACATAATGTAGTTGTGGATGTTTGTTTTTAATTAGCATTTGGCAGTAATGTCTGCAAAACTTACACCTTAAACAACCTTCTGGCCATGTGAAACCACACTTGAATGTTAGTTATTAACCAACCAAGCGTTTCGCCAAGTTTGGCCTGCATTAGCCACATTATAAATTATCTGTTTGTCTAATTTAATAATCCCTCTTACACCACCCTCGTGTGGAATCGTGCACTTAACTTTAGCATAGTTTAGGACCCATCTTTGCTTAGCTGGTTTGCACTTCCACACGAGAGTAGAGCGGGATAAAGTGCATGTGGCGTGTTTCTGCTGTTTTGGTCTCACACAAAGCATATAAGGGGTCAGCCAAACCTACATCCTAAGCACACTTTGAAACCCAGAGCTGGGATCCTTATGTATGATTGTCCATCATCCTCACTCTTTGTATGTTGTCCTTTTGTAAACCTCTAGGACATATGTTTAGTTTGGGACTGGGACAGTGGCAAATGTTGCCTCATGTTGATCACACAATTGACAAATAGCCTCCTATTGATGTTGCTGGTGCCTTGATGGTCTTACATGTTTTTTTTCCTAATCTTATGTATAAGGTGATTCAGGATACCCGCTGCTGCCGTGGCTCTTGACGCCAGTACTCCGGCCCCAGGATGCCTCCCAGGATGCCTACAACTGTGCGCACCGCAAGACCAGGGCTGTGGTAGAGAGGGCCTTTGGTCTTTTGAAGACTAGGTTTCGTTGTTTGGATCATACCGGGGGCGCCCTGCAATATGATCCGAAAAAGGTCATAGACATAATAATGGCCTGTGCTGTTCTGCACAATTTTGCAATTTCACAACGGGTCCCCCGGTATGTAGATTTGGCTCCCTCTCCACCCAGCGAAGACCAGGAGGACTCATTTCTGGACACACACAGTAGTGTGTCCGGCCAAAGTGTGCGGACTAATTTGATCGCGACCCATTTTGCTTAATGTAACCTGTATTGGCCTTTGTTTAACATTGTGTTGTTGATTTAGTTTTCTTTCCCTTTGTGTATGTTTCGTTATGTTTGTGGTGTTCAACTAAGTAATGAAGTAATTACTCACCACAGGCCTAATGCTTTCCAACTCTCTTTTTTGGATGTGTGAACTGTGTGAATGTCCAAGTATATATTTCTCTGTGACACCCAAAAAAGAGACAATAAAATTTATGAGCCACAGGTGTCTTTAACTGTTTATTTTTTAAAAATAATAGCTCAAACTTGGAGTTGCTGCTCACTCCAATTTGCAAACAAAATATATGTAACCACAAAGGATTAATGGTTAGATCAACCATGGCAATAATTAAATCCAAAAAAAATCCTGGTTGGCCACATTTGCCCCTGCCACAGGTGTAAACCTGGTACAGGTGTAGAAGCTTGAGTGGCACGTTCAGTGAGGATTCAGATATGGCCTTGGCTAGTGGCCTACCTCACCACTCTAAGGAGCTATATGGGCGCAAATCAAAAACACACAACCCAAGGCATACACCAAGGGTATCTTGGTTTGCCTCACCAGACAAGTCAATACAGGGGGGATTAAGAGCAAAGATGTTGTACAGATTCATGGTGTGGAGACATTAATATGGGTGATGGCCATAGTACCCAGGTGGTGGCCCTTGCTGATTGGACCTAACGTGGGCCTGTGTGGCATTCTGAATCTGCAACTGGTCCAAAATGTTGCGCATGATATTTACCATTTCACCCCTGTAGGCACGGTTGTCATTGTTGGCAGTCTCCATGTGGCTGTTGAGGGTCCGCAATTCGGTCTGCACAGCCTGTAATGTCGTATTTAGGGTCTCGATCCGGCCATGCAGTGCCTCTCGGTTTCTTTGGTTTTGGTGCTGGAAGGTAACCCTCTCGTGGTGCCATGCGTCCAAAATTGCCATGCCCCTCCCCTGGTTGCGCCGTAGCGGATTCCGCCTCCCCAATCCCCTGGTTCGGGGTCGTGCCGAGGATGTTGGTCTGGGCCCCTCAACAGACACAGGCATGCTTTCACTATCCTCAACAGCAGAGACAACACTGGGGACTTGACTGTCAGTCTGTGCATGCTGGCCATCATGTGCAGCCACCATGCAGCCAGCTTCCCTCTGCTGCTGCGGAGTTGGTGGTGAAACATTTTGGACCAGTTGCAGATTCTGGCCCAGGGGTAGATCTTCAGAAGGGCACATCAAGGATCCATCCTCCTCCAGCTCCTGGATTTCATCCATGAGTGTGTGGGTCTGTATGGACAGAGACAAATTATGTTAGCTTGCCCACTACATATGTCAATCTGTTAGTAGTAACATGCAAAGTAACATGGCTAACCGACATTTGCTCAATAAACTTACCGAATATATCGGTTCCTCCCTCCTAGGCTGCACGGAAGTTGACGGCATGTCCACACTGGCAGTGGATTCCACAGTAGCTGAGCGATGATGGTGGCCTGCATGAGAAGCAAAGACACTATGTAAACACACACCTATGCATTGTTGACGGGTCAAAAGACATATGCCGAATTAGTTAACGGGTCAAAGCTGTCATGGGCACTACAACAACGGTGACAAATACGCTTCAATTTCCATGCCATTATCTTTAATATTTTTTTGGCTATAACTACTTCAACATTGTTCAACTCAACTAAGCCAAACATTCAAGTTCAGCTTGTTCTGTGGCTGACCACATCCCTTATAGGCCATTAAAGCGGACCTTCACTCTGATTAAGAGTCTAGCTTATATGTTTCCCACACCCTGTACATACAGATTGACCACATTACAAATCTTCCTACCTGCATCTACTGCATGTTATGAGCCTTTAAACATCAAAGATGGCGGCTTATGGAATCCGCCATCTTATCAGGCAGCCTGCAAACAGGAAGTGCCTCCTGACTGTGCTGCTCTGCATTCTTGGACTGGTGACCGTTATCTGACCCCAGCTCTGCTCTGTTTGATCAAAGAACAGCTATAAGCCGCCCCCCTGTACCTTATCCCACTCTTCTCTCCTCAGTAAGTGTGATGCTTCTGAGTCAAGATGCCGGCGCACGTATCCTAAATTCCTGGACAGAGTTGCAGGCCAGTGTTGGAAAGAATAATAAGTTAGTGACTAAAACTGAAATAAATCGTAATTTGACATGCTGGGGAACTGTTTTTGCAGACTTTGGCCTTTTCATGAAATCACACTGAAGGTCCGGTTTAAGTGTACACACTCAGCCTGGACATAGCAGGGACCTGGTTTTTGGGAGGCCTAGCAATGTATGTTTTCCTAATTCAAACCAAGCCTGTTTGTTGATTTTTTAACAACCCAAGCTCACACACAAGTCCACAACAGATCAAGATTGAAGTGTGTGATGTCATGGAGTGTAAAGACATAACTGCCAGGTTAATGGGAACCAACAAACTTTTACACTCGGGTTCAATGTACATTCACGTCTTGTATGTGGCCCAAAAATCAGAAGTTAAGTGGCCACACACATGCCACACCCTGGCCCAACACAGAAATCACCTACAAGCCACAGCCTAGGTGCCTGGCTTCCCAGATGTGTTACTGTCTAATTGTGCATGCTCACTAATTGTAAAGGTCACATAAATCTTACTCACCTGCAGGACGGGTCGGTGAATCTGTGTCCCTTAGGGCCGCGTGGCCTTCGACGGCGACTGGATGCATCAATCCCAAAATCATCTCCTCAGCCGGGGTCAACTTGAGTTTGGAGGGAAAACCTCCTCCAGTTTTCATGCTGCAAAACAGAGTTAGGCTAATTTAGAACCAGGTGGCCAATACAACATCCAGTCTAATCCTAAAGCTAACATTTTTACCTGTAAATCCGCCTTTGATTTTCTTTCTTCCTCGCAGCATATTTGAGGTCCGATATCTTGCGCTGAATCTGTACAACATCCTTTAACTCTTCCCCCGCTGCATTCACTTGTCTGGTTAGGTCGGCCAAGATGTTTGCTCTGCGCTGTTTGGTGGTGTTTTTTGATCTGCGCCCATATAGCTCATCATAAACTAAGGTCAGGCCACTAGCCAAGGCCATAATTTGGCCCTCACCAAAACGCCCACTCAACTGCCCTCTTCGCAATGTGCGCCCTGTTGTTTTGGGTTGTGGGTCCTCCATGGTGTCATCCAAATGGGGTGACATCCTTGCCTGGGTTTGTGGGGGATAATGCAGGGAATGGTGGCTGCCTGGGGATTGGCCAGGACTGGGCAAGGGACTGGGTGTTCTGGCCTGGCTGGCCACAGAAGTCCCAGGTGTTGATGTGGCATAGTAACCTTGCCTTTCCACCTGTGCCGGTGCCAAATGTGGGCGAGCAGGAGAGTTTCGTTCTGAGGCTGAAGTAGTGCTGCCCTTGGAGGTAGTAGGGCGGACCAAGGGTGAGGGCGATCTTGCAGGGCCGGCCCTCTTCTGTTTTTTTTTTTTGGCCCACTCTTGGGGGGCTGCGGGACCTGGTTCTGGCTCTTGGGGGGCTACGTGGCCTGCTTCGGCATCTAGGGTGGCTGCCTGGGGACCTGGTTCTGCCTCTAGGGGGGCTGCGTGCCCTGCTTCGGCGTCTAGGGGGGCTGCCTGGGGACCTGGTTCTGCCTCTTTGTGGGCTGCATGGCCTGCTGCGGCGTCTAGGGGGGCTGCCTGGGGACCTGGTTCTGCCTCTTTGTGGGCTGCGTGGCCTGCTGCAGCGTCTAGGGGGGCTGCGGGACCTGGTTCTGCCTCTTTGTGGGCTGCGTGGCCTGCTGCGGCGTCTAGGGGGGCTGCGGGTCCTGGTTCTGCCTCTTTGTGGGCTGCGTGGCCTGCTGCGGCGTCTAGGGGGGCTGCGGGACCTGGTTCTGCCTCGAGGGGGGCTGCGTGGCCTGCTGCGGCGTCTATGTGGGCTGCGGGACCTGGTTCTGCCTCGAGGGGGGCTGCGGGACCTGGTTCGGCCTCTTGGGGGGCTGCGGGACCTACTGCGGACTATTGTGGGTGTTGTAGTGGGGCAGGGTGGGGTGGGTCTTCGGACCCTCTTACCCGTTTTCGGCCCAGTAGCCATACTAGCCTTTGTGGCCTGTGTCTTTGCTTTGCCTGGCTGCTCCTTTTTTTGCCCATAGCTGGTAGTTGGCTGGGCTGGCGTTTTGGTACTAGGCCGTAATTTTGCTTTGGGCTGCTGCGACCTGGTTTTGGGCCCTTCGGAAGGCTCCTGCCGTTTGGCTGCCTTCTTCCCCGTTTGCTCCTTTCCAGTTTTGCCAGGAGGTTTTTTGGGTGCCATTTTGATTTTGGAAAATAATCAGCTGTGTGTGCAGGGACCTTTAAGTAAGCAAGCCAGCGTGTGACGTACGTTCGCACGGCCGTGCGGAACCCGCTGAGGCATTGCGTACGTTCGCACGGCCGTGCGGAACGCGCTGGGGCATTACTTATCTGCTGCCGAGAACAAGAAGCAAGATGGCACCCACTATCTTCACCCGCCAACAAGAAGAGATCATCATGCTCGTAAGTGTATTTGATGGACTTTTCTTAGATTAGGAAATGCTGCTCTACATGTGAAGGAAGCGCAGGAATAAATGGCTTGGGTTAAAAATGTGATAAACTACATGCACAACCAAAGGCACGCAACACACGTGCCAAACAACATTTAGGCCATATTGTGAAATTACTGAACCCTAGAAATGTGTGTGTGTTAATGTAATTACACAAAAAAATGTATTGCTGACACATATTGATAGGTATTTAGAAGTAAAGTCGATGTTTTCTTTCTGTTTTGTAGACCGTGCTGGAGCGCAGGTACGACTACCTGTCCAACACATTTGAAAAACGCAACGTCGCCCTGGAGATAATCTCGACCATCCAACAGCAGACCAACACCACCTTCACCCACACGCAGATCATGCAGCATTGGTCGGACCTCAAACGGCTGCACATGCCCCGGGTGCGGAGGTTCTTCGGAATCCATTTTCCAAGTAAGTACATTGCGATTGCATGCAATATGTAACTAAGACAGAAGGTAGGCCTTTACTTAGAATGCCTTTTCTTTTCTAGTGTTGGAAATGGATTACCGAATTCGCCGCACCCGGAGGCGCAGAGGCCGACCAGTGCTGCATGATTCTGCAGCTGGGAGTGAAGGTGGTGGATCTCCAGGGCGACGGGCCGACCCCTCCTCTGTGGCCTCCTCAGACCAGCCCCTGGACCTTACCACAGAGGAGGGGCGGCACAGCGTGGGCAGGGAGTCGTACCCTGCCTCGCATGCGGGATCCTCTGGTATGTCACTCTTCATGTCTACACCAAAACAGAGAATTGCTAGCTCCTGATATCACCAAACTGAATCCTTTATTCTGTATTTGTAGATGTTTCGGTTGCGGGTGAAGTAGTGGGTCAGGAGGCAGCAGATAGGAGCCCACAAGACCCTGGAGAAGGTGAGTGATGTGACCCAGACTTAGCTAAAAACATTGGAGGACTGCGGAATCAGACATCCAAACTAACAATTTGGCCCATGTTTCTACAGGCACTTCTTCACAGCAGAGCCAGGAACCAGGACCTCAGGGTGTTGTCCCCAATGAGCCATCTCTCGGCCACCAACCAAGTAAGTAGTCATGGCATTATAGAGATTTCGGTCTAAATTCCCATGAACACAAAAACACATAATGCCCTAGTCAATGCCAATATAAGAGGGACCTGTGTCCACTGAATTAGCTTAATTAGTTGCCCAACTGTCCTGTGTCCACTGAATTAGCTTAATTAGTTGCCCAACTGTCCTGTGGCCACTGAATTAGCTTAATTAGTTGCCCAACTGTCCTGTGTCCACTGAATTAGCTTAATTAGTTGCCCAACTGTCCTGTGGCCACTGAATTAGCTTAATTAGTTGCCCAACTGTCCTGTGGCCACTGAATTAGCTTAATTAGTTGCCCAACTGTCCTGTGGCCACTGAATTAGCTTAATTAGTTGTCCAGCTGTCCTGTGCCCACTGAATTAGCTTAATTAGTTGCCCAACTGTCCTGTGCCCACTGAATTAGCTTAATTCCTACCACAACTGTCCTGTGGCCACTGAATTAGCTTAATTCCTACCACAACTGTCCTGTGGCCACTGAATTAGCTTAATTCCTACCACAACTGTCCTGTGGCCACTGAATTAGCTTAATGACCTGTGGCCACTTCCTAACCTTAATTCCTGTCATTAATGACATATGTGCATTATAGTTAATTTGTTTCTTAAAATACATTAAATCCACAGGTGATAAACATGTATTGTTCTCCGAATAATTTGATTTTCTGATTTTTTGGCAGGGACCACAAGACAGCGACTTGCTGATATCAATCGGAGGGTCCTTGAGTTGGTGGCCGATCTGCAGGCGATGCGGGACACGTTGGGGACAACAGAAGAGGAAGACTAGTGTCCTGGTTCCTGGCCCTATAGATTTGTACATAGTTGTATTTGTACATATTTTTAAACAAATTTATTTGTATATAGTTTTATGGTTTTTCAAAAAGATTTTATTGTATATAGTTTTAAAATTAAAAAAAAAAAACTGTGTATATATTTTTAGTAAACCAAAAACAATGTGTATATAGTTTTAAATTTTTTAGGGCCAAAGTTGCCAAAAATAGTTTGATAACAAATGGCAATTGAGCAATAAAAAACAAAAAAAAAAAAAACACATGTCCCATTTATTTGCACACATACATTTTAAAAAAACAAGGGGACAATGACATATTTGAAAATCAAGATTGTGATGTCCGTGAAGTGATTTGGGTAAGTTTTAGGGTGTGAAAATGGAAGAAGAAACAAGGCGCTAAGTGATTTGGGTAAGTTTTAGGGTGTGAAAATGGAAGAAGAAACAAGGCGCTAAGTGATTTGGGTAAGTTTTAGGGACCTAAAATGGAAGAAGAAACAAGGCGCTAAGTGATTTGGGTAAGTTTTAGGGACCTAAAATGGAAGAAGAAACAAGGCGCTAAGTGATTTGGGTAAGTTTTAGGGTGTGAAAATGGAAGAAGAAACAAGGCGCTAAGTGATTTGGGTAAGTTTTAGGGTGTGAAAATGGAAGAAGAAACAAAGCGCTAAGTGATTTGGGTAAGTTTTAGGGACCTAAAATGGAAGAAGAAACAAGGCGGTAAGTGATTTGGGTAAGTTTTAGGGTGTGAAAATGGAAGAAGAAACAAGGCGCTAAGTGATTTGGGTAAGTTTTAGGGTGTGAAAATGGAAGAAGAAACAAGGCGCTAAGTGATTTGGGTAAGTTTTAGGGACCTAAAATGGAAGAAGAAACAAGGCGCTAAGTGATTTGGGTAAGTTTTAGGGACCTAAAATGGAAGAAGAAACAAGGCGCTAAGTGATTTGGGTAAGTTTTAGGGACCTAAAATGGAAGAAGAAACAAGGCGCTAAGTGATTTGGGTAAGTTTTAGGGACCTAAAATGGAAGAAGAAACAAGGCGCTAAGTGATTTGGGTAAGTTTTAGGGACCTAAAATGGAAGAAGAAACAAGGCGCTAAGTGATTTGGGTAAGTTTTAGGGACCTAAAATGGAAGAAGAAACAAGGCGCTAAGTGATTTGGGTAAGTTTTAGGGACCTAAAATGGAAGAAGAAACAAGGCACTAAGTGATTTGGGTAAGTTTTAGGGTGTGAAAATGGAAGAAGAAACAAGGCGCTAAGTGATTTGGGTAAGTTTTAGGGACCTAAAATGGAAGAAGAACCAAAGCGCTAAGTAGTTAGGGTGAGCTTTAAGGGAGCTCAAGGGAAAAGGCAGGATAGCGCTAAGTGGTTAGGGTGAGCTTTAAGGGAGCTCAAGGGAAAAGGCAGGATAGCGCTAAGTGGTTAGGGTGAGCTTTAAGGGAGCTCAAGGGAAAAGGCAGGATAGCGCTAAGTGGTTAGGGTGAGCTTTAAGGGAGCTCAAGGGAAAAGGCAGGATAGCGCTAAGTGGTTAGGGTGAGCTTTAAGGGAGCTCAAGGGAAAAGGCAGGATAGCGCTAAGTGGTTAGGGTGAGCTTTAAGGGAGCTCAAGGGAAAAGGCAGGATAGCGCTAAGTGGTTAGGGTGAGTTTAGTGATGGAAGTGAAATTATGTAGGCGAGCACTTTAATGAGAGAAGTTTGTAGTGCGCAGGCGCAATATCGTAAGAATTTCGTCTGGACAGATACTTTAGGAAAAAATGAAGCAGGATGTAGCGGGAAAATGATAGGATTCGTGTGAGGATACGATGGGAAAAGGGCAAAAACGAAAGGCTACGTTGGTAGTTGTGAAAAATGAATCTGAACATTTTCGATGGAAAATGACAGCCTCGTCTGCGTACTCTGGCATACGAGCACACGGACGCGCTACGGAAGGTTTACGAAGCATGCATAGAATCGCTCGAACGTTCATGCGAGAGCGGGAAATTTTGAAAATCTTACGACGTCGGCAACAAACCGAAAGTTTTTGGGTGTCTCTCTGAATCAAGCCTATAGAGGGCTAAATGAAAAGGAGGGACTATGAACGTTGAGTGCCAAAATACAAGGAGGGACTATTCACAATGATGTATTTACAAAGAGGGACTAATAGCAATGAAGTTTGTTTTACAAGGAGGGACTATTCTCAATGGTGGTTTCTAAAAAGGGAGGGGCTATTCACAAGGATGCTATTAAAAGGAGGGACTATTCTCAATGATGGTTGCTAAAAAAGGTGGGACTATTCACAAGGATGCAATTATTAAAAGGAGGGACTATTCACAATTATGGTTTCTAAAAAAGGAGGGACTATTCACAAGGATGCTAATATTAAAAGGAGGGACTATTCACAATGAGGGATTTTTAACAAGGAGGGACAAAAACAAATAATGTTATTGCCCAAAGGAGGGACAGCAAAAAATTTAGATACAATGGAAGACAAAACTTGCCTGTATATATACTCGTCGCAAGCAGGAGGGACAAGGGCAATGTGTGTGCAGTCAATTGCACCCATGATGTTGGGCATGTCGGCGATATTATAAAATGCCAGCTTAATCGCGTTTCTGGCTAACATATCTGCCAGCTTAATCGCGTTTCTGGCTACCATATCCTCGGGAAAACAAATATATTTCCGAGTTAGGGTAGCCATGCCTTCCAAAAACTTGGATAGCGCGCGGCTCAGCTTAGGCTGTGAGATCCCCACGGAGAGGGCACCCAGCCTCTGGAATGAGCCGTTCGCCAAAAATTGCAGGCAGCCAAGCATCTTGGTCATACCTGAAATTGCTTGCCTCTTCCTTGTGGTGCGGGCTAACCATGGCCGCAGCTCACTATACAATTTATGGAGGGAAGCGCGATTAAGCCTGGTCAGCTCGAACAGCTCAACATCATGCATGCCATTGATGTCCATGCGTCGCCACCGGTGCAGTCTGGTCTCTGACCTCCGGACGATCTCAATGCCAAGGAGCTGCAGATCTTCATGCTCCTCAAATGCAGTAGACTCGTCCGTGCCTGCTAGTTCCGACGTCAAAATGGTCCCGTAAGTGGATCGGCAATGAAACTGACTTATTGGGTGTGGGCCCATCGCCAATCAGCTCTCTGAATTAATCGCCAGCCCATTGCAATAACGTAAACTTTCTGAACGGACGAAACATTTCAGATTTGGTGGAAAAAACCTCCCGATTTAACGAAAAACTTCCGATTTGCTTCCGTTCATCGAAAGCGCATATACGCATTTTCCTGAACGTTCGTACGAATGAAAAATGGACGAAAAAAAGCAAAAAAATGACAAACACCCACCAAAACTTTCACAGACAGCTACGGAAGTCCGGACGAATGTGTCTCTGAATCGAGGCTCTTGTCTGCAGAGCTGAAATTTTGAAGTAAAATTAACATTACACACATGCTTTACTTTGGTTTGTTTGGCAACTCTTCCCTTGACAGTAGCTATGCATGCTGGGTATTCTGTTCAGGGCATGTTGCTTTTTCAGATTTTCAGTTTTTTTCTTGTTTGCATGTAGTTTTTTGTTAGGAAAAATACCATTTTGTGAAATACTCACCTGTAAAATGGGTATTATAAGTATGTCACACACCCCGCTTCAAGATATCCATAACATGTGGGTAATACCGACCTGAAGTGGGCGTTCCTGCAGAGATGATAGCAAAAAAGAAAGCCCCTCCCTGATCCATAAATACCTGGGACCTCCCACTCATCACCCAGTATATAGAAGCAGTAAGGTAAGGGACCAGGAAGAGGCAAATATAAATCAAAATAACGCAAAGTTCACAATATAAAGGATCCCGAATACAAGAAGGGCGGGTGAAGCGGGGTGTGTGACATACTTATAATACCCATTTTACAGGTGAGTATTTCACAAAATGGTATTATTCTAAGTATGTCACACACCCCGCTTCAAGATATCCATAACATGTGGGACATCCAATAGCAGTGTCCATAAAAAGGGCGGGGATCCAAAACAAGGCAACAATGCACAACTTAAACCACAACAGCTTGCAGAACTTTGCGGCCAAAAACAGCATCCGCTGAGGCCCGAACATCAACCTTGTAAAACTTGGAAAAAGTGTGAACAGAGGACCAAGTAGCGGCCTTACAAACTTGCTCAACAGAGGCCTGGTGCTGGAAAGCCCAGGACGCTCCAACCGCACGAGTAGAATGAGCAGTAACACGAAAAGGGGGACTCCTCCCCTTGGCAGAATAGGCCCCAATGATGGCCTGACGAATCCATTTACTAATGGAAGATTTGGCAGGAGCCAAACCTTTCCTAGGCCCAAAGGGCACCACAAAAAAGCATCAGTCTTACGAAAGGAAGACGTAACCACCAGATAATATTTCACAACACGGACTACATCCAAGGAATGCAGCGCCCTTTCCTTGTCGTTGCTGGGATTAGGACATAGAGAAGGCAGAACAATGTCCTGATTCAGATGAAAGGCAGAGACCACCTTAGGAAGAAAATCCGGCTTGAAACGAAAGACAACCTTGTCCTGATGCCTTCCGAAGTACGGAGCTTTAATGGATAAAGCTGCCAACTCAGAAACACGCCTAACCGAAGTGATGGCCACCAAAAAGGCCACCTTTTGAGTAAGTGAAGACAAAGCAATCTCATTCAAGGGTTCAAACGGGGGACCCTGAAGAGCAGAAAGAACCAGGTTCAAATCCCAAACTGGAACAAAGGGCTTCTTGGAGGCCGTACATGCGTAACTCCTTGGAAAAAGGTCTTGACTAAGGGATGAAGTGCAAATGACCGTTGAAAAAACACCGCCAGGGCAGAAACCTGCCCCTTCAAGGTACTAAGTTGAAGCCCCAAATCCAGACCATGTTGAAGAAACTCCAGGATTCTGGAAATGGAAAACTCCCGACAAGAGAAAGACCTACTTTCACACCAGTCAATATAGGACCTCCAAGTCCTATAGTAAATAGTAGAGGAAGATCGCTTCCTGGCGCTAATAAGAGTCTGAACCACCGCGTCAGAAAGACCTTCTTCCTTTAAGATGGCGGTTTCAGCAGCCACGCCGTCAAAGCCAGCGAAGGTAAATTGGCATAGCGCAGCCGACCCTGGGTGAGCAGGTCCGGCAGAAGAGGCAGAACGAACTGATCTTCTGCCAGTCTTACCAGGTCTGCGAACCAAACCTGCCTTGGCCACCTTGGTGCCACTAGAATCGCCGACATGCCCTCCAGAGTCAGCTTGCGCACCACTCTGGCTACCATTGGAAACGGAGGGAACAGGTAAAGAAACCCCAGATCCCTCCAGTTCAGAGACATGGCATCCACTGCCAGAGCCAGAGGATCCTGCGAGAGAGACACAAAGACTGGAAGCTTGTGATTGTGACGAGAGGCAAAGAGGTCCACCGCTGGGAACCCCCACCTGAGACATATCGAACGAAACACCGTGGGACTGAGAGACCACTCCCCCTGACGAGAGGAGGCTCTGCTCAGCAAGTCCGCCTCCGTGTTCTCCACTCCCGGAATGTAGACCGCTGAGATACACGGGACGTGACTCTCCGCCCAGTCCAGAATCAAAGACACTTCCCTGAGGGCACTCCTGCTGCGAGTCCCCCCTTGGTGATTGATGTAAGCAACCGCCGTCCTGTTGTCCGACCGAACCTGAACTGGCAGGCCTCTCAACTGATGAGTCAAGCGAAGCAGAACCAACCTGATGGCTCTCAACTCCAGAACATTGATGGGCTCGTGTGCCTCCTGCGGACTCCACAGACCCTGAAACTGGAGGTCCTTCCAAACACCCCCCCAACCTGACAGACTGGCATCCGTGGTGACTGTTTCCCAGCACGGTACCAGAAAAGATCTGCCCTGCGACAGATTGACCGACCCCAGCCACCATTGTAGGGATCGACGAACTCGGGGAGTCATCAGAAAGGACTGATCCAACGATAGAGGAGACTTGTCCCAAACCTTCAACAGATGAAGCTGAAGCATCCTTGTATGAAACTGAGCAAAGGGAACTGCCTCGAATGAGGCCACCATTAACCCCACCAGCCTCATCCCTAGCCGGATGGACGGACGAGGGGCCGACAAGAGAAGCCGAGCTAATTCCTGAATCAAAAGAATCTTGGCCTGGGGCAGAAACACCCTGGCCTGCGAAGTGTCCAGATACATTCCCAGAAAGGTCACTACTCTGGACGGAGAGAGAGAAGACTTGGGGTGGTTGACCACCCAACCAAACCTCTCCAGGGTGGACACCACCATTCTGGTGTCCAACTCCGCTTGGTTGAAGGAGGAGGCCATGATCAGAAGATCGTCCAAATAGGGCACAATGCGGATGCCCTGAACCCTTAGCAGAGCCATCACCCCCGCTAGCACCTTGGTGAACACCCGAGGAGCCGAGGTGAGGCCGAAAGGGAGTGCTACAAACTGAAAATGCCGATCCTCCACCACGAACCTGAGAAACCTCTGGTGTGCTGGAAAAAATGGAACGTGTAGATAAGCATCCTTGATGTCTATGGACGTCAGAAAGTCTCCCTGACGAAGAGAGTGAATGGCCGAACGTAGTGTTTCCATGCGGAATTTCCGTGGCCGGATGAACCTGTTGAGAAACTTCAGATCCAAGATGGGTCGGACCGATCCGTCCTTCTTGGGTACCGTGAACAGATTGGAATAAAAACCCCTGCCCTGATCTGAAGGAGGCACTGGGCAAATGACAGCCATGTCTAGAAGGTTCTGCACTGCCAACAGAAGCCCCTGCGCCGCTAGAGGTTCTGCAGGCATCCGAGACCTGAAAAATCTGGAAGGGGGGCGGAGCTCGAACTCCAGCTTGTAACCGGAAGACACCACTTCCCGGATCCATCGGTCCGAGACCTCTTGATCCCAAACCTGGGAAAAGAGTCGCAGCCGTCCCCCCACCCGCAAGGGTGAGGGCGCCCCCTCATTGCTGAGCCGGCTTGGCAGCCGGCTTGGGCTTAGAGCCCCAACTGAATCCTGGACGGGCACGTCCTCTGCCCCTGCTCCCAGAATCTCCTCTGGAAGAAGGGAATGCAAATCCCCTGCCAGATCTGGCCCCACGAAAGGAGGGGGTAAAGGAAGGGGCCCCCCGAAAGGGGCGGCGTTGTTTCTTGCGTTGAGGTAACCTACCACCCTTGGTAACAGAGTCCAATGTCTCTCCAAAAAGCCGTAATCCAACAAAAGGTAGAGCCGTTAGTGACTTCTTGGACATAAAATCTGCCGCCCACTGGCGCAGCCACACCGAACGCCGAATAGTGACCAGCAGCGCCGACGTTCTACCACACATCATCAAAGTGTCATCCAAGACTGTCAACACAAAAGATAAAAACAACTCACACCGTTTGAGGCTAAGGAACTCAGCACTACCGGGACGCAGCCCGGAAGAGGTCAACAGGTCCCTAACCACGGGCCTGGCAGCCAACACCATTAGTGCCGATGCGCAAACAGGCCGCATGGCTGACCCAACGCTAGCAAAACCATGACAAGCCATCTGGTCAATACGTTTATCCTCTCCATCCTTGAGAATGGAACAATCAGGTCTATTTAAAACCGAGGAATTGGACAACCCCAAAACCGGCGCATCCACCTCGGGGGGAGATGCCCAGCGCTTAACTGCCTCCGAAGGGAAGGGATATTTCCTATCCCATCCCTGAGGGATGCCAGGGAGCCGAGCCGGCCTGTCCCATTCTTTGGCAATAATTTTGTCAAAATGCCTTTGTGTAGGGAATTCCAAGCACGGTTTGGATTCCTCAAACAATTCACCCTTCTGCTGTGACACCTCCTTCTAGCTGGAAATAGACAGACCAATCCAGATTATTAACATCCTCCTGGTCCTCCGCCAGCGGAGCCGGCGACAAATGCTTTCTCTTAGTCGGAGCCTTACGGGCGACCGAGCCAGTAATAATTTTTTCAAGGTTAGCCAATCTGGCGCACATCTCAGATTGCAGCTCCCTGCCCATGACGACGTCACACGGGGCGCGTGTCAAAGCGGGAGATGGAGATGAAGCGACCGGCGGTGCTGACCCAGACGCCTGTGGTTCGGACTGCCGCGTGATGGTCTGCTGTGCACATGGGATACACAGAAGTACATCGTCCCCAGAAATGGATACCCCACATAACATACACTTTCGGGGATGCCCCGAAGGGGCCCCGAGCCCAGTATCCGGGGATGCCTCCATAAGGTGAACTTTATATATGAAAAGTCGCTATGACCCAGGGAATTACGCCGTTAGACAACCCGGGATGCCCCTTTTAATGTCCCGAGTGGGAGGATTTATGGCAAAAAATTAACCCAGTGATAAGGATCAGGAGGGACCCCCTAAATGCTATTGGCGAACCTCCTGAACCACCATCTGAAAGACAGAATAGAGGGACTTTTTAGATAAGGCTAATGAAGAAAACAATCAAGCATACAGTGAGAAGGAAGAATGGCCAGAGGCCACTTACAGAACCATAGACCGCAATGGCGACCGTGAGGGATTTCCAGACGCTCCACACCAACAACCAGAGCTGCAGCCAGAGAGGGAGAAGGGGGCGTGGCCAGCGCGGGACGCGCGCAAGGCCGGGCCACGCCCCCCTCTCTCCTCCACAGAGCTCCGCAGTGGCACCAGCGAAGGCAGGAGGCGGGGAGAGGTGACGCGCCGTCACACCGGCCCCGCCCCCCCCCAGACTGCGTGAGGTGAATCACCTCAGGGAAATGGCGCCCAGAGCCGGCCGGCGCCGCATTAGCAAAGAGCGGTCACCGGCCCGGCCAGATGACAAAACGTTAAGCACACACACACTCACACATAGCATGGTGAAAAACGGGAGGGACAAGTCCCGGCCCCGCCGACGGTCCGGACCCGCCCCCCCCCCCGAAGCACAGTAACATGGCGTGAGGTGAATACCTCCGCCATTAATAGAGGTAAAGGGAAGATGGGGGGAAGAAAGCAGCCAGCACCGCACAGGCCCTGTAAAACGGCTGCGGCGGCTGAAAACAGTTAAAGTGACAGTACACTCACACACACACACTCAAAGTATGCTGTCCTGTGATAAATCAATAAGTTAATAAATTAACAAAAGGACCAACACTCCCCCACCCCACCTATGGAAGGGGATCCTGGGAGGGCCATTGTATGTAAGTAAGGGACAGGGCATCCCAAACCGGGGTCACCAACCCGGTATTACCGCCTACCCTCTCATATAGGGTCTCACGGTGGAGCATAGCTCCTGAGCACCTAAAGTGCTGATATACCCTTGCCTGGACCCTCACCGAGGCTGGGAGGCATATGGATTTCTGGGGAAAAAGGTCCAAACGGAAATAAATAAATAGCGGGCCGGGAGTCATCCCGGCTACCTGAAATCCCCCTGTGCAAGGAGGAGCCATCATCTTCTGACTTGCTCGCCGTCTGCAGAGATGGAAAACTGGGTGATGAGTGGGAGGTCCCAGGTATTTATGGATCAGGGAGGGGCTTTCTTTTTTGCTATCATCTCTGCAGGAACGCCCACTTCAGGTCGGTATTACCCACATGTTATGGATATCTTGAAGCGGGGTGTGTGACATACTTAGAATATGTGGTTTTGATTCTGCTTTTTAATTCTTTTTTTTTTTAGGGAAACCCTGTGCAACCAAAGAATACATTGAGGGATTACTTCCAGAAAACTGCACCCATGTCAACAAGCCTGGTACGCCTAGAAAGCTTGAGGTGTGTACTTCCAGAGAATATATAGTTTGTCGGGGGTATTTCAAATGTAAAGGGTTGTTTTTCTTGAAAAACTGCAAGGTGCACATAATGTAAAGCATAGTTGTATTTTATCTGAAAATCTCCTAAAGCGTTGTTTCAGTTTGGGGGAGTCTTCTGGGCAGGAAAGGGGGTCTACCAATACATATGTGGTACCGCTGTAACCGGGAGAAATTCCGGTTTCACACGAAATAAGATTTTATTGACAAACTTACATTTTTTATTACAAAAACAAAACAAATTACAAAACACTACAAATTGTAAAACATATCGCACATATATTGCACATATATTTGTAAAAAATGACAAACAAGACATTTCATTTTAAAGCCCAGACTCTGCTGAAAAAAACAATATATCACTTTCCTGCGAAATCCCTGGAAATTCTTTCAAAAATCACAGTTGAACATGGGGAGCGCAAAATAGTGCAAAATGGTCTGGCAACAAAGGGTGACAAAATCTCCAGGTAGGCTGGCACTTAAAGGGTTAATGGCAAAGGTCATATTGCCCATAGTTAGGTTAGGAATTGAGGCCACTTCAGGCTCCGAATGATAATCCACATCTGATAGTAAAGCCTTCTCGCTTTTGTTTTGACAACAGAATTACAGGGTCTTATAAACCATTCTAAGAATAGGAAACTATGCACATTATAGAGTATTGCTCACTCTCTAACAAAATCTTTGTAAAATAGGTGTCAGATTACACGGACTATCCTATCACTACCTGTGTTGACTAAATTAGGCAACAACTGCACTGGAAATATTCTTGTGCTTATAGATGATTTCTACGTCATAGCTACAACAGAACCAAGCATGTTGCCCCATTCCCACCAGTGTGAAGGCTGTTGCAGTGCACACAGAGGATGGTTTAACCCCCCCCCCTTATTTTAGGGTGATAAGTTTCTTTCTGGAACATGCTTGTTTTCTGGGCCCAGGGTGCCCCCCCCCCCCCCCCCCAGGAGAATATCATCAGAAAACAGCAGCAGTGTAATAAATGTGTCCCACGGTCAAAGTTCGAGGAAATATAGATCTACCCCCAGAATATTGTACACCACATATGCCGCCTCAAGCATACAATAGTAGTTGAGGTTGTGCTGCCTGTCATATTGCCAGCACAATTCAATATGACAGTGAAAAAATACAATTCTGTGAGTACTCACCTGTAGAATTGTTTTTACTATGCACAGCACGGCCTGTTTCATGTAATCCTTACATCTGGGTATTCCGCCACAAGGTGGCGCAGTGGAATGCAGAAGATTTGTGGCTCCTCCCAGACCCATATTAAAACAGGAATCACCAATAGACCTCCAGTGTTGACAAGCAGTTATACAAGACGCCGGGAGGTAATAAAGGTAAAAACGGTATAAAAGGTAAAGAACACTCACAACCAACTTTGGAACAAATCACCATAAAGATGCAACCAAGGATAAAGATAACAAGGGAGGGATGAAACAGGCCGTGCTGTGCATAGTAAAAACAATTCTACAGGTGAGTACTCACAGAATTGTATTTTTCTTACTGCACAGCACGGCCTGTTTCATGTAATCCTTACATCTGGGACATCCAAAAGCAGTGTCCGTAAGGTAGGGTGGGATCCCCAAGGAGTAACAGCAAGCAGTTCAGACCACCACCGCCTGAAGTACCTTGTGGCCAAAAGCAGCATCAGCTGAGGCCTTAACATCAACCTTGTAAAACTTTGAAAAGGTATGAACAGAAGACCAAGTAGCGGCCTTACAAACTTGTTCAACAGAAGCTTGGTGCTGAAAAGCCCAGGAAGCACCAATAGCATGCGTGGAATGAGCAGTAACCTGGTAGGGAGGCTCCTTCCCTTTAGCAGAATAGGCTTGTACCACCGCCTGACGGATCCACTTGCTGATAGTAGATTGGGCTGGAGGCAAACCCTTCCTAGGACCAGCAGGAAGAACAAAAAGAACATCAGATTTCCTTATGGACTCACTAGCACCCAAATAAAACTTCAGTGCCCTGACAACATCTAGAGAATGAAGGGTCCGTTCCTTAGAATTAGCAGGGTTAGGACACAAGGAAGGTAAGACAATGTCCTGATTGAGATGGAAAGAAGACACAACCTTGGGCAAGAAATCCGGTTTAAGCCGAAACACTACCTCATCCTGATGCCGCTCAAAATAAGGAGGCTTCATGGAAAGCACCGCCAGCTCAAACTCACCTGACCGAAGTAATAGCCACCAGGGCCACCTTAAGAGTCAGAATGGGCAAAACAGCCCCACGCATAGGTTCAAAGGGAGGACCCTGTAAAGCAGACAACACCAAATTTAAGTCCCAAACCGGTAGCACAGGCTTACGAGGCGAACGCACATGAGTAACTCCCTGGAAGAAAGTCTTAACAAACCTGTGATTGGCAAAAGATCTTTGAAAAAAAATTGCCAAAACTGAAACCTGTCCCTTGAGAGTACTAAGTTGAAGGCCCAAATCCAAACCATGTTGTAAAAACTCCAAAATCCTGGTTATAGAAAACACCAGACAAGGAAGAGACTTGGACTCACACCAGGCAATGTAAGCATGTGATTGTGGCGGGACGCAAACAGGTCCACGTCCGGCTGACCCCCAGCGGCGACACAGGGAGTGAAATACCTTGTTGCGTCCCTCCCTGATGATTGATGTAGGCTACCGCCGTCTGGTTTTCCGAGCGAATCTGAACAGCCCGACCTCGAAGGTGTGGGGTCAACTGGGAGAGAACCAATCTGATCGCCCGCAGTTCTAGAATGTTGATGGGTGCATGGGCCTCCTGAGGGCCCCACTGACCCTGGAATTTCAGAGACTTCCAAACTCCCCCCCAACCGGTCAGACTGGCATCGGTAGTGACAATCTCCCAGCACGGAGGCAGAAAGGTCCTGCCCACTAGAAGGTTCCTCGAGTCCAACCACCACAGAGGGACTGCCTGGCCGGGGGGACAGAGCAAATTCTTGATCCAGGGACACAGGGTCCCGATCCCAAACTGACGAGATGCAACTGAAGAGGTCTCATGTGAAACTGAGCAAAGGGAACCGCCTCGAAGCAGGACACCATCAGGCCCAATAATTGCATCCCCTGCCGAATGGAGGGATGAGGACACAAGAGCAGGGCCCGTGCCTGCATCTGAAGGCCCTCCACTTTCTGCTGAGGGAGAAATACCTTGAACTGAGAGGTTTCCAGAGTCATGCCCAGGAAGGCCTTCGCCAAAGACGGAGACAGTGAAGACTTGGGATAGTTGATCACCCACCCGAAAGACTCGAGAGTGGAAGTCACCACCTGAGTATCCCTATCGGTCTGATGAAGAGACTGAGCAGCAATCAGAATGTCGTCCAGGTAAGGGAGGATGCGAATGCCCTGGTTCCTCAGAAGGGCCATGGTGCCCGCCAGCACCTTGATCCTCCAGAGCGAACCTTAGGAACCTCTGATGACCTGGAAAGATTGGTACATGAAGATAGGCATCCTTGATGTCCACAATGGTCATGAAGTTGCCCGGCCGAAAGGTACGGGCCGCCGAGCGTAGCGTCTCCATGCGAAAGTGCTTGAACCGGACAAACCTGTTGAGACCCTTCAAGTCCAGGATGGGCCTCAAAGAACCGTCCTTTTTGGGAACCGTGAAAAGATTGGAGTAGTATCCCTGACCCTGTTCCTGGTAAGGTACCAGACAGATGACTCCTGACTCAAATAGGCGTTGAACTGCCAGGCGCAAGCCCTGAGCTGACTGAGGATTTTGAGATATCCGGGATCTGAGGAATCTTGGTGGCGGCCAGGCTGCAAACTCTATCTTGTAACCGGAGGACACCACCTCCTGAATCCACCGGTCTGAAACATGAAGCCTCCAGAACTGAGCAAAGAGCCGAAGCCGTCCCTCCACCCGAACAGGTGAGGGCGCCTCCTCATGCCTGAGGGGCCTTGGGAGGGGGTTGAGACTTGGAGCTCCATTAGAGACCAGGACGACCAAAGGATCTGCCATGGCCCCAAGAGTCTCTGCATCTACCAGAGAAGTGTGCGCCACAACCTCCCCTTGAGCCCCGAAAGGAGGAGGTGGAGGACCCCCGAAAGGGCCGGGACTGCTTCCTACGCTGAGGCAGCCTACCGTCCTTGGCCAGAACATCCAGACGTTCACCAAAGAGATGAAGCCCCGTGAAGGGGAGCCCGGTGAGAGACTTCTTAGCTGCAGTGTCAGCTGCCCACTGGCGCAATCAAACAGACCGGCGCATAGCCACCAAGAGGGCCGAAGCCCTACCGCCCAGCCGGACGGCATCATCCATGGCAGCCTGCACAAAGGCAACAAAATCAGAGCAAAGCATGGCGCCATCAGCGAGACGCTTGAGCTTCCTCATAAGGGCAATGGCCGTAATGGCTGTGGCACAGACCGGACGCAGACCTGCCCCTACAAAGGTGAAAGCATGACATGCCAGCTGATCCATATGCCGGTCTGCACTATCACGCAGTGTAGTAGTGTCAGGGGACGGCATGACCGAAGTGTTGGACAATCCTAGAACAGGAGCGTCCACCTCAGGGGGACACGACCAGCGCTTGACCAGATCAGCCGAAAAGGGATACCTTCTATCCAATCCCTTGGGCACCGTGGGCAATCTGTTAGGACGTTCCCACTCCTTGAGCACCATATTGGCAAAATGGCCCTGCTCCGGGAACTCCAAGCGTTGCTTGCCCGGGCGAAAGAGCTCACCCTGCTTCCTCTTCGCCACCTTTGGGGGGGGGGGCGATGTGCAATGTCTCAAATATGTCCAACAACAGTCTATCGGTGTCATCAGGGAGCCAGGTATCCTCATCAGAGGCGGACCCCAGGTCACTGTCGTAACCTTCCTGATGGTCCCCAGAGGAGTCTGAATCATGGAAAAGCTTCCCCTCCTCTAGGGAGTCACGGCCGCCAAACACATCAAGGCCCTCATCCTCCTCGCCAAAGGGGGAAGGCGCGGCGTCAAGATGACGCTTCTTGCCAGAGGCCTTGCCCGTCACAGGTCGGGCCAGCTGCCTTTCAATGCTGGCCATGCATAGTGCCACCAGATCAGACTGAGACCCCCTGCTAATATCCCCCTCACTGGGGGCTAAATGCAGGCGCGGGGGAGTAGGAGATGCTGGAGGAAGCGCAGAACTGGGAAGAGAAGCACCCATCCCAGCCTGGTCCGCAACAATACCTTGGGCGCACGGCACACAAACCGCGCCACCACCACTCAAAGGGGATGCCCTGCACATGACACATAGCCGAGGTTGCCCCGAAGGGCCCCCGAGCAGGCTATCCCCAGAAGCCTCCATATGGTGATTATCACAGGCACAATAGGCCAGTATAGGGTAAGGGCTAATAAAAGCCACCTGGGATGCCCACAGAGAGGACCCAGAGGGAAAGAGAGGGGGGGAGGGATAGAACCGGGAGCAACCACAATACTGTTATCCCGCTTGAAAGACAATCAAAAAGACACATAAGCATCCCGCAGCACATGCCCCAACAAGAAGAAAAAACATATGGGACTCACGGAGCAAGAGCGCAGCGCGCACAGCACACGCAGGCGACCGGAGTACAGTCAAAGGATCCGCAGAGGTAGATCAGGAAGAGCAAAGTCACCGCCGCAGCCCACACTGACAAGGAACACAGCTCACAAGCAACTAACATGGCACCGCGATCGAGCACCTCGAGGGGCGGGCCGCGGAGGCATGACGCGATACGCGTCATCCTCCGGCGCCGCCCCCATGAAGAGTGTGAAAAAACGCGCCCACATGACTCGGCGCCCGTGCCATGACAGTTTGTCAGAACGACAGGAGTAAAAGCGCCGCCCGCGGCAGCAGCGAGAATGAACAGCAGAACAACATTACACAACCGCCACCCACCGCCAACCGGGAGCGGAGGAGAGAGCAGACCGCACCGAGAGCAGTCTAAAAGGGCCCATAGAGCAGGGAGGGGGGCAACACCCAACAGGGAAGAAAGTCGGACAGAAAAGGGAAGAATGGCTAGGAACACAAGTCCCCAAGCACAACTCTCCCCCTACACCATAGCTACAGCAGTGCTTCGTCATCCTTCAGCAGGCTCACCATAAGAAGCCTATGGCCGGCTACCCTTGGTACAGGGTCTGCGACTTGGAGCAGCGCTCCCCGAGCACCTGACCCTAGTGCTCCCCTACCATCACCCAATCCAACAGCCGAGGCTGGGAGGCGAATAGGGTCCAGAAAAGGGTGGAAATAGGCTTGCAGGGCCACAGGCTTGGTTGCCCCGCTCGCCTGTGAAAACATAGAGCCATCTTCTATCTTTGCAAGTATGACTGCAGAGGAAAACACTGGAGGTCTATTGGTGATTCCTGTTTTTATATGGGTCCGGGAGGAGCCACAAATCCTCTGCAGTCCACTGCGCCACCTTGTGGCAGAATACCCAGATGTAAGAATTACATGAAACAGGCCGTGCTGTGCACTAGGAAAAATAGCTGCCCCTTAGGTGAAATGGCCCCAAATGTTTAAGTCTGCGAAGTCAGTGGTCTGATTTATGTGCAAAAGGTTATTTAGTTTTTCCTAAATCAATGTACTCACTAACCAGTAAATGGAGACTCAGCACTTTGTGAAGCGTTCCCTGACACCATCATGCTAGTGTGGAAACGAGGTGGATAATAAAAGTTCTGCCAATATAATAAGTGCAAAAGGCAACTGTCAGAAATAATTATCCAGTTCCAGTACCATTTTAACGTCATGGGAGGCCTTTACCAGGAGATTGTTTTTGTGAATTCCCTAAAATATGTCTGAAGATTCTGGATATTGTGGGCAACCTCAAAGTAAGGGCCAAATACTGATAGTGCTAAGGACTGCAGAATGCCAAAATCTAAGACAGACTAGTTGTAATACAAATAAATTATGACAATGTATGTATTAATAGTTTATTGGACGCTATCTTGTTCTATGTTATAAGATATATTATAAGATGCTATTTGTAAGTTCTACCCTAAAGTTGAGTCATTTAGTAGGAAGAACTGCTGGGGTTTATGGTTAATAATCAGGTTCCTTAAAAATTGAGTGGATACCAAAAAAGAAGAGCTGGGGCGGAGCAAACATGGAATGAGCTACCTGGACTAGGACCAGGCATCATGTATCTGAAGGAAGTTACCTATGTAGCTGGTAAATTATTGAAACTGGCGCCACATCCAAGCTCCGATGCTTCTCTCGTGGGTGGCTAATGATACACCCCCCGGGGCGTGGTCTGACAAGGATGCCGTTCCTATAGTGGGGTCATGTGCCCTAGACAACAAATTGTGGGAGAGGACCACATAGTCCAACCTGGCATATGTTGCGTGGGCCGACGAGAAATGGGAGAAATGCCTTCCAGCAGGATTAAAGATCCTCCAAACGTCGCACAACTGCAGGTTGTGGAGTGCTTGTTTCACTTTCCTCAACCCCCTGTAAGGGGTGGAGGATTTCCCCTGTCAACCTAGTGAAAAACTCCAGAAGGAAATCCACCTGGCCACTATTGGGCCTTTGACCATGACATACCTGCCTTCTCCATCTTCAACCGAGTCGAGGGGCTGAAATGGTACGGATCTGGATAAAAGTATCGCTACCCCTTTAGTCTTAGAGCTAGGAGATGAGCTCAGGAACGACTGGGGGTAAAATCTGAGGGAGAGCCTCGGGCAACTGCCTCTCTTGAAATGGGTCTCTTGAAGGAATACTATCTGAGCTCCCAACCGTCTCAGCTCCGACAACACGGAAGAGCGCTTTTCCGGTGTGTTGAGCCCTCTACAGTTCAGAGAAACTATCTTTACGGAACCACTCAGCGGGCTCAGTAGCGCGTCGGTCGCCGCAGCCCCCCCATTCCTCCCCCCCACCACACAACCAGAACAGAGAAAAGAATAGACAAAATGTGAGTACATAGGAGTATAGGGCAGATGAGAAGGGTAAAAGAACTGAGACAGAGAGCAGAAATGTAGGAACTTTCAAATTCCTGGAGAGAACCCAAAGAAGCCTTAGGTCAAATTAAGATAGCAATACCAACTTCCCTAATATAGGGGAGAGTGGTCTTGTGTCTCTCGTAGGAGTCTCTGGCAGCTTCCCCCGAGAGAGCACTTAGACCGCAGGGGGAAATGGAAGCCAGAGGAAGAAGAGCCAAAACTCAACAAACAATTATTGATTAGTCTCTGTTTCCCAAACGAGGCATCCTAAACCCTTGAAATGTGTCAGACTGATAGGGGCTGGAAGTAAAAAATCTGCCTAATGGAAAGAACCAGAACTTAGTATTGTACTGAAAAGTCATCACCTACTTAATCTGGACCAACACCCATTTTACAAAAAAAAATACAATTCTGTGAAATACGCACCTGTAGAATTGATATTATTTGTATATACAGTACGTCCTGCTCCAGATATAATACTTACACTTGGGTTATCCTCCGCCAGATGGCGCTGCACTGCAGAGACATGGAAAAACAGGCTCCTCCCGGCCCTTCAAATACCCAGGGACCTCCCACAAATCCCCAGCATTGAAAAGCAGTGAACAAGAAGCCACCCAGAACAACTGGTAATGCTAACAAGATAACAATCACCATACAGGGGATCCAGAAAAATGCAAAAACCAGGGTGGGGTGGAGCAGGACGTACTGTATACAAATAATATCAATTCTACAGGTGAGTATTTCACAGAATTGTATTATTCTTAGTATACAGTACGTCCTGCTCCAGATATAATACTTACACTTGGGACATCCAAAAGCAGTGTCCATAAAGTAGGGTGGGATCCCCAACAAAAAACGACAACAGCAGACAGTTTAAAGCACTGTCACCTGCAGAATCATACGGCCAAGACAGCATGAGCTGAGGCCCTAACATCAACATTGTAAAAACCTTGCAAAGGGCATGAGCAGAAGGCCAATGGTAGTGGCCTAGCCAACCAGTTCAACAGAAAAAAACGGTGCTGAAAGGCCCAAGAGGCATCAAGCACACGTAGAAAAGGGAATCAAGGCAACAAGGGAGATTCTTCCCCTTGCCTGAATAGGCTTGAGTAACAGCCTAACAATCCGATCGCTAATAAATTTGGCAGAGGCCAAAGGCCGAACAAGGTACCAGGAGTAACATCCATTAAGGTAACAACCAGGACCAAACCGCCCAACTCCCGAGAGCAGACGAGATCGGGCACATTCAGGATGTAATGACCACAAGCCCCAAGGAACCTCAGTTCCCCTAAAGGACACAGTGACTCCTAAGAAAAAAAATTCCAACACCTGGAATGCAGAACCACTTCCTCAGCGTCGCTAGGAAGGGGAATAGCCGTGGATAAAAATATCTCGAATAAATGAACATAAGACACCTCCAGATGTAGAGAATCCGGCTTCAGGCGGAACTCCACCTTATCCTGGTGTATCTCAAGGAATGAGGGCTAGGTAGACCAAGCCGCCCGCTAACACACGCCTGACCAAGGTAACAGTCACCAGAAGGACAACCTTGAGGGTAAGGACATCCAGACAGTGTCAGGGACAATCCTGCAAGCAGACGGAACGAATTCAATTTCAATCCCAACAGGATTGTACATGGAGGACGCACATGAGCACCCCCTGAAGGAAGTCTTAACCAAGGAAGACTGCTAAGGCAAGGTGGACAGGGCAGAGCCTGACCCATCAGAGAACTGAGCTGGGGAACCAACTCCAATTCATGCTGAAAGCCACACTGGAAACCTGGGAACCGAGAACGTCCAACAGGTAAGACAAGTAGACTCGCCCCAATCAATGTGGGTATGCCATACCCTACAATAATAGAAGAAGACGAGGAAGAGGCTTACTCCTAGCCTTCCCATAGTCACAAACACCGAGACAGCTAAACTTGTCTCCATCAAGATGTATGTTTCAGCAGTCAGATCGACTAGGCCAGGGACCATGAATTATAGTGACATAAAGGGGGCCCTGAGTTATCAACTGGCACTCCTGGCAAGGTGCAGAACTACTGACCACTGTACTAGGTCAACTGGGGGCCACCAGAATTACTGGTCCCCATACCAGAGTAATCTTCCGCATAACCCTGCCTAGCAGAGGGAATGGAGGACATACAGAACCAACGTCCTGTCAAGACAGTACTAAAGGCATCCGGACCACTGACATAGGATCCTGGGACAGGGAAACAAGGGCCGATAGCCTGTGAAGGTGATGGAACCCAACAGATCCACGAATGGTTGGACTCCATAACGACACGGGGATTAACACATCCTGTCGCAGAGGGGCTTCGCCAGAGCTAATATCACTAACATGCAGGGAGCATTGTCTCCGCCCAGAGGGGAACATAGACACTCCCTGGAAGGTCCGCCAGCTCCAGGCCCCTTCCAATGGTTAATGTAGTACGTCTGTCGTCAGACGAACCGAGCACCCCCAGCCTGGCAAATCCAGAAGGGGAGCGGTCAAGCGAGATAGAGCCAACTGAAAAACGCTCACTGTTTAGACTTCAATAGGCGTAAGGACCCTCTAAGGGCCCCACCAACACCAGAATCGCAGGGGGTTTCGGAAGAAACCATCCCCTTCAACCTGAAAGGTTGGCATCCATGGTGGCCGTTTCCAGAAAGGGGCAAGGAGGAACTGCCCCTAGACAGGTCCCTCGAGTTCATCCACTTTCAAGAGAAAACCGTCATACAGGTGGGAAGTCCAGGGGTGCTGGATCCCTGTCCTATGTTACCAATAGAAGTCGCAGACGGGCTCAAGGGGAACTGAGCATAAGGGACCTCTTTAGCTACTCGGGCTCCTGCCGAGCAAGTTAACAACGGGCCCACCAGTTGCATCCCTGCCTGTAAGAAACCGGGACAGTAGTGAGGGACTGGGCCCACGAGACCAGAATGCCCACCTAATTGCTGAGAGGGGGAGAGTCTGGTTTGAACCTAATCCAGAATCATTCCTATTAATGGAGTTACCACTTTAGGGAACAGCGAGGACTGGAGGTGATTGAACACCCATCCAAATGACTCCCAATGGACCCACCAGCCGGTTATCCAACTATCCTGACGCTGAGACAGGGAAGTGAGGAAGGGCGTCCGGGTAGACATCGCGCGGACGTCCCTTGGTCTCATCAGAGACATCACCATCGACAGCACCTGAGTGAACACTCTGGGAGTTGGAGAGGCCAGATAACAGGGCCACAATTAACAGTGTTGGACTTCCAACACGAACCTGGAGAGCCTCAGAGATCTGAGGGCACAGGAATGTAAACATAAGCATTGAGGAGTTTCCCAGACGGCAAGACGCCCACTGGGCGCAAGGTGCTGATGGCCAAACACAAGAGTATCCATGCAGGAAACTGCCTGTAATTAGAGAATTGCTGTGAATCCAGAATGGGCCACCCGACCCATCCTTTGGGGGGCTGTGGAAGGTGGTATAGCGGCCCTTGCCTCTGCCTATTACGGGCAATCTGCAAGAGACCCTCAGACCTTGCAGGCCTAGCATGGCCTGTGCGAGCAACTGAACAGGGGCAGGGACCAGGAGTACCTGGGGCCTGATAACAACTGGGGAAGGCCGTGCAGCAAACGCTATCCTGTATCTGGAGGACACAACCTCCTGAATCCACTAGAATGAGGCGAGATGCCTCCTGATAAGAGCAAGGTGCTGCAGCCATCCCCTCACCCAGCCGGGCAAGGGCGCCCCATCATGCTTGAGGGGATTTGGTGGAAGATTTGGGCTTAGCCCCGACGGAGGGGCCAGAGCGTTGTCTGCTGCTCATGGGGCAGGAGTCTGCATGAAAAATCCGGAAAGACACCCCTGGTTCCTGTTTAACACTAAGGGAGGGGGGAGGAGGGGTGCCCCTGCCTCAAGGGGGCCGAGACGGCCGTCTGCGAAGGGGTGATTTGCCCTATTTACCGAACAGGTCTAGACGGGCCCCAAATAGGCGTTGCCCTCTAAAGGGGAGCCCAGTAAGAGTCTTTTTAGTAGCATCATCAGCACCCCACTGTCGCAGCCAGACCAAGCGACGAATAGCCACCGCAAGGGCGGAAGTTCTTGCACACATTCTAATCGCGTCATCTAGCGCTAATAGAATAAACACATCACATCACAATTGGAGAGTGCATTAAACACCTCCCAGGGGAGATCCTCGGGGTGATGATCGAGCAATTTTTTAATGAGGGTTCTAGCGGCCACTGCAGTAATGGCTGTGGCACAGACCGGGCGCAGCGCCATCCTGGCACAAGAAAAGGCATGGGAGGCCAGCAGCTCAATACGCCGGTCCTCAGCATCCCGAAGGGTACTATAAGCAGGGGTTGTAATAAAGGGGGGGTTAGGGACCCCTATGATCGGCGCATCCACCACGGGGGGGTGATGACCAGCTATTAACCACCTCAGGGGGAAAAGGGTATTTCCTATCCCAGTCCCCTGGAACCCCTGGAAGTTTACTGGGGCATTCCCATTCCTTGAGCACAAGGGCATGGAAATGAGCCTGCTCTAAAAATTCCAAACGTGCAGTGGCAGTATGGAAACGCTCCCCTCTAGGCTTGGGGACCTGACCGGGGGGAGAGATAGACAGTGCCTTAAAGACCTTAATCAACAGGTCGTCAGTGTCACACTGGCCCCAGTATTCCGGGCCAGAATCGTCATGACTCCTCGGCCTCACATCAGAAGAGCCTGAGTCAGAGAACAACTCCCCTTCATCAGAAGGGGTATAGTCACACAGAGTAGCAAACCCCTCAGTTCTCATAGAACATACAGAAACATGGGGCGACAGGTGCCGCTTTCTACCAGGGCCCATTCGCTCTGACAACCTAGCGATAATCTGTTCAGCCGTAGGCAGTCTGGAAGGGCCAGCAGGCTGCAATTCCCCACTTGTAGGCGACTGAGCAGGAGAGAGATTTAAGCCTGGGGAGATAGGTGAATTGAAGCTAGGTGTAGCCACTGGCCGACCAGATTGCAGGGCCAGGGCTTGCTCGGCACAGGGTACGCAGACCCGTGCCCTGCCAGCATCAGTATGGGGTTGTCCACACGCTATACACCGCTGGTCTTGTCCCGGAGGGACCCCGGTCACATAATTCTGAGATGCCTCCATATGGTGATTAATCAAGGCACAATATGCCAGTAGGGATTTACACAATAAGTAACCCTGGATGCCCCAAAGACCCGCTATGGCAGTGGGAGAATATTACAAGGCCCGCTATAATTTTACACCGGGCCGGGGGAAGCCAATGGTGTTCACCAGTCTGAAAGACATAATGGGAATAAAGGGTGTCAGAACCATGCGCAGTAAACAAGGATCATGAAAATCGCCCGCAAGGGCACTTATAGACCAATGGAGGAGGAGGACCGCTACTACGCGTGCGTGCGACCAGCATCAAAATGGCGCCAAGCGAACCTCGAAGGGCGGGCCAGAGCGGGCAGTGACGCGGAGCGTGCCAATCTAGGTCGCCGCCCCCCCCCCCGAAGAGCGCAAAGCTCTGAGGTAGTTACAAGCTGTCATGAGGAGCGAAGTGAATGGTACACTTAGAAAAGATGATTTGCCAATGAAGACGCCGCAGCGTCTGAGGCGACGTCGCCGCCCGGCACAGCACATCCAGTAAAGGAAGAGGTGCGCGCGGCGGCGGCGACAATTAGTAAGAACAAACACTCTGACCCCAGGAATACTAGTTCAGGGCAAGACTAAGGCCATAACGTGTAAAACATACACTAAGACCACCACACACACCACCCCTTTCTTTCCCCCCGGGCTACGGGGGGAATGAGGGAGGATGGCGACCCTTTGTACAGGGCCCACCGCTACATGGGGCAATAGTGCGGGAGGGGCATCCCCTAGAGGCTCGCCATCAGCCCTAAACCGCCTACCCTTTGGTGGGGGACTGCGGTGGAGCATGGCTCCGTTAAGCACGCATGGTGCTGCCTACCTTCATCCGACCAGCGCAGCCCAGGCTGGGAGGCACATCACAGGGAGAACGGATGGGAATAGTCCAACAGGGCCGCAGGCTGTAATAGCCCTGCTCTCTGCGAGAGAGTGATACATCATGTCTTTGCAGTCAGCACTGCAGAGAAATCTGGGGATTTGTGGGAGGTCCCTGGGTATTTGAAGGGCTGGGAGGAGCCTGTTTTTCCATGTCTCTGCAGTGCAGCGCCATCTGGCGGAGGATAACCCAAGTGTAAGTATTATATCTGGAGCAGGACGTACTGTATACTAAGAATAATGGGTGTTGGGTCGGCTTTGGCGGGCCATTGCAAAGCCTCTAAATCTTACCTGTCACCTCATTCTCTTGCCGTGGCTGAGTGATTGGCTGGAGGTGGTTGTGTTCTGTTTTCAGGCTTCCGCATTGCTGGCCGAGATCGGCACACATCACTGCTCAGTGGAGTCATTGTAATGTAGGAGGATGAAGGAAAGGCCACGATAGCTTGACTTTCTGAGCACACACATTACACAGCTTTGCATGTTTGTCACAGCCACTCTCATTCGCCAAAAGAATTACACAAGTCAAATATTCGGTTGGAATAAATTTAATTTCATCTGTCTGTAAACAAGGTGTTTTAATAGTTTATGGCATTTTTTTAAATGCATATTAAATCAGATGAGTTAGACTGTATCCCAGATGTAACAAAAGTGCAGGGAAAGAAATGGACAAAATTAACCAGAGTTTACAGTTTGTACATGATGCACAAGACATAAAACGGAAGCAAAATTTTTATACAGAAGTGCCATTCCAGATGAAGTAGGCCCTTTGATGTCAGTTATAACCCCACTCACAGCTTCTTATTTTCATATGGCACAGAATACATATGAAGCGATCAGAAATCAATCCTGGTTCATTCGATAGAGTACCATCTCCCGTTAGATAGAATACCATCTCCCATTCTTTTATACAAAGAACTTGCATTCTTTAATATTAAAACAGACAGTGGTTAGCACAGTTTAACTGACAGCCAGGTTATCCATATTTCAAATAATACAAATAAATCTTGTGAGCTGTTTCTGCAGCAAAAATCGACAGACATTTTCCAAGTTAATATTTATCAGCAGCACTATTGAAACACCACCAACTCCTTTAAACTTATTTGGGATAATGATCCACCGCAATGGCTTGCCAATGACAATGACCTGAATGAGACTAAGGGAGTGAATTGATAAATCAAGCCCATAAATGCTCAGAAAAATATGCAACTGGTCCTATGGGCACAAATTGAGTCACAATAACATGTGATGTCTAATATAATAATCCCCTACTTAACGGCAGACCAAGAGCCTGTGTTCCATGAGCCAAAATGATGAGTTTAGTTTTTAGCTTGCAAGCCTGGTGGGGGAATATCATAGCATTGATGTCCTGTGGTAAATATCCAATCATTGCAGTTGCTCATAATATTCTAGGTTTGCCTTTATGCATGCTGTTGTTTTTCACATTGTAGAAAAGCAGCAATCACAGGCAGAGGAAGAGAACAGTATAACTGGATATGGGGGAAACGCTCCTATAAGTGGAGGAGGACAGATCTCTCAGCCTCCACTACTATTTAGACATATGCTGCAGGATCTATGACCAGCCAGTCTATTGCATATTGTGATAGATTGGAAGAAAAGGCAATGCCAGGGGCGTAGCTACAGAAAGTACATGGGTAGCGACCACCTTAGGGCCCATAATTATTGATAGGGCCCCATAATCGTTGCTTCTCTTTCTGCTTTGAGCACACATAGCATACAGGCGAGGAGGCCCCATGATTGTTGCTTCTTTATCTGCTTTGAGCACACATAGCGTACAGGAAGCAAACTCTGACATTTCAATCCAATTTCAGTCTTATTGTATCAAATTCAGTTCAAATAACAGGAAAATAGTCACTGTATGAGCCATGAATTAATGTCTGGGCAACATCATCATTTATGCTACAGTCTCACGTTCACAGGAAGCATAAATGATCAATAGATATTAGGAGGAAAGAAGAAACCAAAATGGTTATTTCTGCCATGGACTGCTACCAATAATATTAAATATAATAATGAACAAAACAATTATGTTAAAAATACATCCCAAAATTCTAAGGGGACTTTAAAACCCCTAAGCAATCTGCGTGCAAAGTCTCCGTCATCCTCTATATGAAACCTGTAATCTGTGCTGCAACACAGGGTGGAAGATTTAGAAACGGATGCCTCATAGGTTTAAAGAGGAGCTTTCCATCCCAACAATGACAAAAGAATAAAACTCTAGCAAATGGCTTTAAAATGTTTATTTAAAAAAATGATTTGGCATACACTATAGTGTCAGAGGAAAGATGATATTGTTATTAACGTTATTGCACTGAAAACGCACAAGCGTGTCTTTTTTCAAGCAGATCGGTGCCAGACCGCTGACCCACTGGCACTGTCTGCAGTCATGTTTACATAGAGGAGGATAAATTTATGAAGACGGTAAGAGAATAACATAGGTGAATATAGCTAGAAAGATTAGAGAAAAGTGAACCTAAAATTTACTGTGATGTCCATCTGTGTTTGAGCATAGGAAGACTAAGCTGAGCTGTGTATATCCTCAAACTGTCCAAAGTACATCAACTGTGAAAATCTGCCTCACGCTTTTGTGTTTTGCTATGCGCCACCATAATGCTTCCCTGTAGTACCTTATGCCTTGCTGCAGTCCTGCTGACTGAAGCTACTAGGCCTCTATCTTCTATACTAAGCCCAGATTTTCCACAGGACAACACAAGCATGTGCAGTGCGACTTAGAACAGCACTAACTGCAATATCTAATGGCAAGCTGGGTTAAAATGACACAGCAGTCTGCTTAAGAGTGAGGCAAACTGCTCACACTTCAGAAGATCATTAACTGAAACGGCTTAGGTTGAGGTACAGTTTGTGGCAAAGTGTACATTCATTGTACTTGAACCTTCTGAGCCTTTACACCCATCCTTTTACCATTAGACTCCTAAAACAATGTATGGGTCAGACACTTGGCATACCAAGGAAAATGGATTACCAGCCTATGCGTACCTAACACTTAAAAGCCACAGGTTTCACATTATGGGACTACAATGGGTGGTACAGATGGATAGTCACACTAACAAGGAGGGCTGCGGGGAAATGAAGGACAAACTGTAACTATCCTCTACAGTCTGATGAAGAAACGAAATGCAATGGAAAGACAAAGCCGGCAGGAGATGCAGCTCAGTAGTAAAGCCTTTAAGAAGGGTAAGAGCGATCAACAAAACATTTTGCTGGTTTGCCATTATAAACCAATTGCTTAAAACACATATCATCCAAATTAAAAAGGAAAAATTTTAAAGACGACAACTTTCCCCACCAAAATAGGGATACAAAGGAGACACAGGTTCATCCCCCATCACCCCTGTTATTGCTAATAAAATTTCCAGATAAAGAATATGTTGTTCACATAGGAAAGTTTAGTAGCAATGTTTGTTTGTCCCCCTAGAATGTAAGTTGGCCTAAAAGCTAGAATGACATATCTCTCAAGTATTTCGCCATTGCAAATGCTTTTTTATTCAAGCCGCCTCCATGGACTCCTTCTTTGCCCATTGCGAAGACCAACACTGTAAAAAAAAAAAAAAAAAATCCAAGATTACACATAAGCTCTTTCATACAGAAATGGACTATAGATTATACCAATTGCAGCAATCCATCACCAAAAGCAGGCCAAGTTTAAATGTGCAACATACAAACAGTATCTATATAATCTGGTACAGTGCTCCCACAAATGTGTCCCATTGATTACATAGAAGATTTGTTCATTTGAAATCTAAATTCATGTAAGACCATTGGGGTCGATTCAGAGCCAGGTGAGAATTCACATCTCTTTATTTACAAGAGAAAACCGTCATTTACTTTCATCGTCTACAGGGTGTAAATTTTCACCTGGCTCTGAATCAGCCCCAAGGTAGACAATGAAAGTCAATGACAATTTCTTTCCTAAAAAGAAGTGAGTTTTCTTACCAGGCTCTGATGACACCAATGAGTACACTCCAATGAAAGTCTTAAAATTTCTATTTAGCTACAATTCTACCACAGGTGAATTTAATGATTCAATAAACAGGAGGCCAGCTGACAGTTGAACAAAAAAAAAATTTGCTACTTAAAAGCAGACCAACAATCAAAAATGATTTAAACTAGACTAACACAACAGTGCTCATATGCATCTCTCCCCAGGTCAATTTAGATTGCTGCACATAAATTTACCTTTTTCTAAGTCCTGCTGTGGTAAATTTTATCCATGAAACGGTTCATGAATGTGCAGGCCACCTACAAACAGGAAGTGCTGTTGGGTTTCCTGTTACTGGGCATTGTCAGTTATGTCAGTTGAATCCAGGCAGCAGCATGGCTGAGATGCTGGGAGAAGAAGGTCCAAAATGGCTGCTACCTTTCTTTTCAAACTGTGCCAGTCTAAGGATCCAAGTCCAGCCAGGCTCCGTTGATCACTCAGCAGCTGTAAAACCACTTTGTGTGGTCCTGCTAATTGCTGCTGTTGGGTTTAGCAGCCCTTTAAGAAATACTCTGATCAGATTATGATTTTAGTCTCCTCTATACTGATGCTGAGGGGGAGAGATGTGTGGAGGGAGTGGCAGGCAAGCGGGAAGTCTCTTGCTCTCTGGCCTGTTCTGGTCCACGCGCTACAGGGAAAGTCTGTAAAAGTGGACCCCTTTAAGTTTTATAGCCTTCACAACATTAACCTATTTATATATAGAGCTAGCAGTAAATAATTGTGTCCTGGTAGGCAAAGTCTATGTTTTCATATGTATATGGAATAGATCTATGTCTGCCGATGGACGATTAGGAAAATCAGTAATATTAACATTGCAGGATGCATGGGCTGTTTCAAATGGTCAGATTTGGTGACAGCTGTACAATTAAGCTTCTAAAGTGTTTCAAACAGCTGCTTGCAGGGCTGACAGGATCTCTATACTGTATTTGTCTGTTTGTCTGTGCTTATGCATGGTGGCTGTTATAAAGAGGACATTCAGATGCTTTTATAGCATGATCTCTAATTTTCTTTCACTCGGATCACATCACTTCACTCAGGATGGACCAACAAATAATTGTCTGCAAACATCCCTTGTTGAGCTCTTGGGCGAGAGGAGCGATTTATCAGAGTAAAAAAAAATTGTGATTTTTTGTGATCTGTTCACATGTTGCTGTAATGTGTTGTGAGTGAACAAGTCAATGAGAGCCGCCTGCAGAATGATGTAAGCCTTTCAGGTAGCTCTAATTGGAGGAGAGCCTGCACATGTGCCACTGGAGTGTGGTCAGGTGAGTTTTTTGGGCTTCCTGGTGGGTTTCACACAGCAGGGCACTTAACAAAACCCAGGAAAGTCAAAAAGAAGAGGGAAGAAACAGACTCCATCCCCCCTGCTTCTGCCGTCGCAGTCTCTAGCCCCGCCTTTTGTGGGCAGACGGATTACGTCATTCCATGACATCATCCTGCTTCCATCCCGACAGTCGTGCCGGGGACTCTGATCCCCGGCCTCCCTACTCCCCTCCAAAAGAAATTGTGTATTTCTGCTAACCCTTTGTGAACTTGTGGTAAGGGATCCATGAGACCCCTATTCCAGTTCACAAGGCTTAGGGGGCTTGCAAGTTACCTGCAGCTAGCGGGCAACTTGCCATTAACTTCTGGCCCCTCATTACCTGCCTCCCCTAAGTCTAGGGGTGGGGGGATGTGCAGAAGAGCCCAGGGCTGCAAAGGCTGTGCGGGCTTGTAGCCTCCAGGACCGGGGGCCACTGAGGCTGGCCTCCACACCCTCTTCTATAAGTCCTGCATAGCTGTTGCCTGAGCTGGTCTTGCTGGGAAGGGGAAACCCTGCACCATTTTTTATGTAATTTTTTTTTTCTACTTAACTCTTTATGTCCCATCACCCAGCTGATATAAAAGGCTTGCAGGAGCAGCAGGGGAGCAGAAGCTAGAGTGATTGGCGTGGGACACGCTCTGGATGGATGGGAGGTTAGTACTAAAAAAATATTTTTTTTAATGATTATATGGGTATGTTTTTACATTTAACCCTTTGTGAACTGGTAAGTGGATCATGAGACCCCTATGTCAGTTCACAAGGCTTGCGGCTAGCGGGTGACTTGCCATTAACCCAGCCCCCCATTACCTACCTTCCCAAAGCCCGAGTGGGAGGAGCAGGAGAGTTCAGGGGCCACAAAAATACCATTTTGTGATTACTCACCTGTAAAATGGGTATTATAAGTATGTCACACACCCCGCTTCCACTATTCATGACATATGGGTTATGGTCCAGTAGAGGGCGAACTTCTGCAGAGAAGAAAGCAAAAAAGAAGCCCCTACCGGTCCATGAATACCTGGGACCTCCCACACATTCCCCAGTATATGACAGCAGTAAGGGGACCAGGAAGAGACAATAAAACATTCTTAACAATAAAAGGTTCACCATATAAAGGATCCAGAATACCAAAGGGCGGGATGAAGCGGGGTGTGTGACATACTTATAATACCCATTTTACAGGTGAGTAATCACAAAATGGTATTATTCCAAGTAGGTCACACACCCCGCTTCCACTATTCATGACATATGGGACATCCAACAGCAGTGTCCGTCATGGGTGGGGATCCAAATACAGCAAAAAAATGCAACAGTTTAAACCACTGCAGCTTGCAGAACCTTGCGGCCAAAAACAGCACCCGCTGAGGCCCGCACATCAACCTTATAAAACTTGGAAAAAGTATGAACGGAAGACCAAGTAGCAGCCTTACAAACTTGTAACCAGAAGCCTGGTGCTGAAAGGCCCAGGAAGCCCCAACAGCATGAGTAGAATGAGCAGTGATCGTAAAAGGAGGAACCCTCCCCTTAGCGGAATAGGCCCCAACAATGGCGTGACGTATCCATTTACTAATGGTAGACTTGGCTGGTGCCAAAACTTTTCCTGGGCCCGGAGGGCACCACGAACAAGGTGTCCGTCTTACGAAAAGGAGAAGTAGCGACCAAATAGTACTTCACACAACGAACCACATCCAAAGAGTGCAAAACCCTCTCCTTGTCATTGCTAGGCTTAGGACACAAGGAAGGGAGAACTACATCCTGATTGAGATGGAAACCAAAAACCACCTTAGGAAGGAAATCTGGTTTAAAGCGAAAAACCACCTTGTCCTGGTGTCTCTCAAAGTAAGGGGCCTGAATAGACAGAGCCGCCAACTCAGAGACACGTCTAACAGAGGTAATAGCCACCAAAAAGGCAACCTTTTGAGTGAGCACAGAAAGTGCCACATCCTGCACCGGCTCAAAAGGAGGCCCCTGGAGCGCCGAGAGAACCAAATTTAGGTCCCAAACTGGGACCAAAGGCTTTCTAGGGGGCCGAACATGAGTGACCCCTTGGAAAAAAGTCTTGACCAGATGATGCAAAGCAAAGAACCTTTGAAAAAAAGACAACCAGGGCAGAAACCTGACCCTTCAAAGTACTGAGCTGGAACCCTAGACCCAGGCCGTGTTGTAGAAACTCCAAAATCCTAGGAATCGAAAACACCCTGCAACGCCCTAGCCTCACACCAGTCAATATAGGATCGCCAAGTCCTATAGTAAATGTTAGAGGAAGACCTCTTCCTAGCTCTAATCAAGATCTGAATAACCGCCTCAGACAAACCTTCCTCCCTCAGGATGAAGGTTTCAGCAGCCACACCGTCAAAGCAAGCGTTTGTAAAGTGGGGTAACGTAGTTGACCCTGAGAGATCAGATCCGGAAACAGGAGCAGCCTGTACTGATCTACCGTCAGTCTTACGTCTGCGAACCAAACCTGTCTTGGCCACCTTGGAGCCACCAGAATTGCTGGTGCCCCCTCTAGAGCCAGCTTGCGCACTACCTTTCCTACCATGGAGAAAGGAGGAAACCGGTACAGAAAACCCCAGATCCCTCCAGGCAAGGGACAAGGCATCCATTGCCAGGGCCAGAGGATCCTGAGACAGAGAGACAAAGGATGAAGCTTGTGATTGTGCCGGGAGGCAAAGAGATCCCGAGATGCAAGGAACATTGCTCTCCGCCCATGTTAGAATCAGAGAGACTTTCCTGCAGCGAGTCCCTCCCTGGTGATTGATGTAAGCTACCGCTGTTCGATTGTCTGATCAGACTTGAACCGGTAAGCCCTGGAGGTGAAGTGTCAGACGTGACAGAACCAAACGGATAGCTCTGGGCTAAGACATTGATGGGGGTGTGAGCCTCCTGAGGACCCCACAACCCCTTGAACTGATGATCCTTCCAGAAACCTCCCCAGCCCGACAGGCTGGCATCCGTGGCAACCGTCTCCCAACAGGGGGCCAGAAAAGATCTTCCCCTCATCAGATTGCTTGGTTCCAGCCACCACTGAAGGGACTGCCGAACCCTGGGAGACATCAGAAAGGACTCATCCAAGGACTGTGGACATCTGTCCCAGTTCAGCAATAGATGGAGTTGGAGCGACCTCATGTGGAACTGAGCAAAGGGGACTGCCGCGAAGGAAGCCACCATCAAACCCACCAGTGTCATCCCTAGCCGGATAGAGGGGCGAGGATTGGTCAGGAGAATATGTATCAGATCCTGAACCCTCTGCACCTTTGGCTGAAGTAGGAACACTCTGGCCTGACTGGTATCCAGAATCATGCCAAGAAAAGAGATCTCCCTTGATGGGGAGAGAGAAGATTTGGGGTGGTTGACCACCCATCCGAACCTCTCCAGCGTCGTCACCACCATCCTGGTGTCCAGCTCCGCCTGGCATAAGGAAGAATGTATGAGTAGGTTGTCCAGATACGGCACAATGCGAATGCCCTGGGCTCTGAGCAGGGCCATTATGCCCACCAGAACCTTGGTAAACACCCTTGGTGCCGAGGTCAGCCCCGAACGGGAGTGTCACAAACTGAAAATGCTGATCTCCCACCACAAACCTGAGAAATCTCTGGTGTGCTGGGAAGATCGGTACATGGAAATAAGCATCCTTGATGTCTATGGACGTCATGAAGTCCCCTTGACGAAGTGAACTGATTGCAGAGCACAGATTCTCCTTGCGGAACTTCTTGGTTCTGATAAACCTGTTGAGAAGCTTCAAATTCAGAATGGGCCTTATGGAACCATCCCTTTTGGGAACCATGAGGTTGGAATAGTAGCCCCGGCCTCACAGGCAACAGGAGCCCCTGCGCAGCCCGGGGATCCGAGGGCACCCGAGACCTTAGAAATCTGTGAGGGGGCCGGTACTCGAACTCCAGTTTGTACCCGGATGATACCACTTCCAAAATCCACTTGTCTGTGACCTCCTGGGCCCAGACCCGGAAGAAGAGCTGCAGCTGTCCCCCCACCTGTAAGGGTGAGGGCGCCTCCTCATTGCTGAGCTGGCTTGGCAGCGGGCTTGGGCTTGGAACCCCAGGTAGAGACTGGACGGGCACGTCCTCTGCCTCCGTTCCAGGAATCACCTCTGAAGCTAGAGTAGGCAAGACCTCTGCCCGCTCTGGCACCGCGAAAGGAAGGATTGAAGGAGCTTGCCCCCCGAAAGGAGCGACGCTGCTTCTTACGCTGAGGTAGCCTTCCACCTTTCGCCACAGAATCCAATTTGTCTCCAAACAGCTGCGTACCCAGGAAGGGCAGAGCCGTGATTTCTTGGCCACAATGTCAGCCGCCCACTGGCGTAGCCAGACCGATCGGCGCATGGCCACCAGCAGAGCCGAAGTTCTACTACACATGGTAATAGTGTCATCCATAGCTGACAAAACAAAATTCAGGAACAATTCACACCTCTTAAGGGCTGTGAATTCAACGCTGGCCGGGTTGAGCTGGGACCCATTTAACATGTCCCTAATCTCAGACCTGGTAGCCACAGCCACGAGTGCCGATGCACAGACAGGCCACAAGGCTGAACCCACACTGGTAAAGGCATGACATGCCATCTGATCAATGCGCTTGTCCTCGCCATCCTTAAGGGTAGTGGCGTCAGGAGTATGTACAACGGAGGTGTTGGACAATCCTAAAATGGGCGCATCAACCTCGGGACGGGAAGACCAGCGCTTCACCGCGTCAACCGGAAAGGGATACTTCCTACCCATCCCTGGGGAACACCGTGAAGCCGACTCGGTTTCTCCCATTCTCTAAGAATCATGCTGTCAAAATGATCCTGATTTGGGAACTCCAAGCCGGGCTTAGAGAACCCAAAGAATTCCCCCTTCTTCGGAGGGGCCTCCGCTGGTGGGGAAATATCCAGAACCTCTAAGAGATGGGCCAGGACCTTGGGAGTATCCACAGCATCCCTCAGCACCTGCCCGGCATCAGAATCAAAGAACTGCAGTTCCTCAGTCTCAGATTCCTCAAACAATTCCCCCTCCTCAAGCGGGGAATAATCAGCCAGTCAGGGGAGTTATAATCATCAAAATCAATTACCGGCGTAGCCGGTGACAGATGCCTTTTCTTAGCAGGGGCCTTTCTGCCCACTGAGCTAGAAATAATTTTCACGAGATTGGCCAGCCTAGCACATACATGCGAGTGAGACTCCCCACTAATGACAGTGTCACATGGGGTACAGACAATGCGGGGTGGGGTAGGAGATGAGATGGGCGGCACTGACCTAGACGCATGGGATCCCAACTGCCACGATATGGCCTGTTGCGCACATGGTATGCAAATTAGTACATTCTCCCCCGTAAGGGAGCCCGAGCCCGGTATCCTGTGGAGCCTCCATATGGTGATTTTAAGGTAGTCACAATGACCAGAGGGAATTACGCTGATAAGCAACCCAGGATGCACCTTTAAGTCCCACGTGGGAGGTAGGTGCCCAATTTACTGCTAGGGACTCTAGGACCGGGAGAACCCCCTTTTTACCAAGGCACAGGGAGTCCTCCTGAAAGACACAAGAGAAGTGGGCCCATAAGCACATGCACACACAAAATAAACACCTATAGTATATATATATATAAACAACAGTGAAGGATACCAACGCTACCCCATGTGGAGAAGGGGCGCTTGGCTAAGTCACAAGTAACAAGGGTGGCCCAGGAGGGCACTCACTCAACAGCAGAAAATGGCGTCCGGCCCAGCCAGCATCCAGAGAGAGAGAGAGAGAGAGAGAGAGAGAGAGAGAGAGAGAAAGAAGAAGAGGCGGGCCAGCGCGGATCGCGCGCCGCGCCTGGTCCCCCCCACCTCCACAACCAGCAACGCGGTTCCCAGCAGGAGGCTGGGCTCCGCAATGACGCCTAAACAGGAGGGGGCGGGCTGCGGCAACGCGCGAGGACACTACCTCCTGATCCACCAATCCGAGACGTCAAACAACAGAAGCCGTCCCCCCACCTGGATGGGTGAGGGCGCCCCCTCATGCCTGAGAGGGCTTGGCGGGGGCTTGGACTTAGCTCCCTAGGAGGGGTTGGGTCGGCCGCGGGACCTACCTCTGCCCCAGGTATCTCTGCGGGCACCTGGAAATGAAAAACCTCTTCCTCCTGGAAAGGAACGATAGGAAAAGGGATTCCGAAAGGACCGAGCAGGCTTCCTTCTCTGAGGGAGTCTACCATTCTTGACCAGAAGGTCCAGGCGCTCCCCAAACAGCCTGCTTCCCACAAAAGGGAGACTTGTGAGAGACTTCTTGGCAGCCGCATCAGCCGACCACTGCCTCAGCCAGAGTGAACGGCGGAGAGCCACAAGCAAAGCCGAAATCCTGGTACCAAGCCTGACCACATCATCCATGGCAGTAACAACAAAGCCAATGCAATCCAAGCAAGCCTTGAGTTCTTTATACTCCTCAGCCCGCCTGCAAGCCTTAGCTCTAGCCACAAGGTGTCTCTCCTTTCTCTTGCTGGCGAGTGAGACAATTGCAGAGGCGCACACAGGACGAAATAGGGCACCAGTAAAGGTGAACGCATGGCAGACCAGCTGATCCATGCGCTTGTCTGCAGGGTCACGTAAGGAAGCATTGTCAGGTGACGACATAACAGTAGTGTTGGACAAGCCTGACAGGGGAGGATCCACCTCGGGAGGGTGACACCATAACCGAACCAACTCATCAGGGAAGGGATACCGCCTATCCAAGTCCCCTAGGGACCTACGGTAATTTGTTAGGCCTTTCCCATTCCTTAAGGATCATGTTAGAAAAGTGGGGCTGTTCCGGAAAGACCCGCCTTTGTCTCTCAGGCTGAAATAAATCACCCTGCTTCCTCTTAGCCGCTCTGGGAGGAACAATATGTAGGGTATCAAACACAGAGGAGAGCAAATTCGTATCATCCGGGAGCCAAGAGTCCTCGTCAGAGGAACCAGAAATACTGTCATCGCCAGTGGAATATTTCACCGTTGAGCGCGAATCATCTGGCAACTCACATTCCTCCGCATAACCCAAGCAATCAAAAAGATCATCATCCGAGTAAATCAGCTCCAGATGCCGCTTCTTACTGGAGGCTTTCTTAGGGGCTTTCAACGAGATTTGTCTCATGGTCCAAAATAATGCCTCTGGCGCAAGAGGTACAAACAGCGCTGAATCGCCCAGAGGATTCCTTCTGCACAAGGGGCAGAGCCTTTCCTGCCAAATGGGGCCCCCAGCTCACTATCCCCTGATGCCTCCATTATGATGATTTAAAACAGTAAAAATAAATAAGGCTACAAGACTCTACTGGCCTAAGCCTATAAGCGATCCCTCTTATTAAAAAAGGGGGACCAGGAGGAACCACAACCCTCAACCTTAGCACACGATCTAGACAGAAATGAAAGGGGAGAGAGCCCCTGGTCAGCCTTGGCATAATACAAAAGGCAGATCAATGCAGCAAAAAAGCAATTCTGTGAGTACTCACCTGTAGAATTGTTTTTGTTCTTGCATGGCACGGCCTGCTTCAGCATTCATAACAGTTGGGTTATTCCGCCACAAGGTGGCGCAGTGGTACTGCAGAAAGCTGTGGCATCTCCCGGCCCCCTATAAAAATGGGATTAACCATAGAGTTCCCAGTGTAGACAAGCAGTGAGACAAGAAGCCAGGAGAGAATAAAGGAAAAAAATTTAAAAAGGTATAAAAAAAAAACCCCAATTAACTTGGAAAAATCACCATAAAGAGGCAACCAAGAATAACGATAACAAGGGTGGGTCGAAGCTGGCCGTGCCATGCAAGAACAAAAACAATTCTACAGGTGAGTACTCACAGAATTGCTTTTTTCTTTATTGCATGGCACGGCCTGCTTCGGTATTCATAACAGTTGGGACATCCAAAAGCAGTGTCCAAAAATAGGGTGGGATCCCCAATGAGTAACAGCCGGCAGTTCAAATCACTACCGCCTGAAGCACCTTGCGGCCAAAAGCAGCATCCGCTGAGGCCTTAACATCAACCTTGTAAAACTTATGAACAGAAGACCGAGTAGCGGCCTTGCAAACTTGTTCAACAGAAGCTTGGTGCTGAAAAGCTCAAGAAGCACCCATAGCACGAGTGGAATGAGCAGTAATTCTAAAGTGAGGTTCCTTCCCCTTAGCAGAACAGGTTTGAACCACCGCCTGACGGATCCACTTGCTGATAGTGGATTTAGCCGGAGGCAAACCCTTCCTAGGTCCAGAAGTGAGAACAAAAAGAGCATCAGATTTCCTGAAAGGCTCAGTAGCAACCAAATAAAAATACAATTCTGTGAAATACTCACCTGTAGAATTGGTATTATAAGTATACAGTACGTCCTGCTCCAGATAGATTACTTACACTTGGGTTATCCTCTGCCAGATGGCGCTGCACTGCAGAGACATGTAAAACAGGCTCCTCCCGGCCCCTCAAATACCTGGGGACCTCCCACAAATCCCCAGCATTGAAAAGCAGTGAAAAAGAAGCCGGGAGAATTTAACAACCAAAAACTGGTAACTATAACAATGATAACAATCAGCATACAGGGGATCCAGAATAATGCAACAACAGGGTGGGGTGGAGCAGGACATACTGTATACTTATAATACCAATTCTACAGGTGAGTATTTCACAGAATTGTATTATTCTTAGTATACAGTACGTCCTGCTCCAGATAGATTACTTACACTTGGGACATCCAATAGCAGTGTCCATAAAGTAGGGTGGGATCCCCAACAAAGAAGGTAACAGCAGACAGTTTAAACCACTGCCGCCTGCAAAACCTTGCGGCCAAAAACAGCATCAGCTGAGGCCTTAACGTCAACCTTGTAAAACTTTGAAAAGGTATGAACAGAAGACCAAGTAGCGGCCTTGCAAACTTGTTCAACAGAAGCCTGGTGCTGCAAGGCCCAAAAGGCACCAATAGCACAAGTAGAATGAGCAATAAGGCGAAGGGAGAATTCTTCCCCTTAGCAGAGTAGACCTGAATCACAGCCTGACAAATCCACTTGCTGATAGTAGACTTGGCAAAAACCCTTCCTAAGACCAGAAGGGACCACAAGAAGAGCATCAGTGTTCTTGAAAGGTGCAGTAGCCACCATATAGTACTTCAGACACCTAACCACACCCAAAGAGTGCAAAACTCTATCCTTAGCATTGCTAGGGTTAGGGCACAAAGAAGGAAGAACAATATCCTGATTCAAATGAAAGGCAGACAGTCAGGTTTGAACGAAACACCTTGTTCTGGTGCCTCTCAAAGTAGGGGGGCTGAATGGACAGCACCGCCAACTCAGACACACGCCTGACAGAAGTGACAGCTACCAGAAACACAACCTTGAGAGTAAGAATGGCCAAGGCAACATCCTGCACAGGGTCAAAGGGAGCACCCTGCAAAGCAGGCAAGACCAATTCCAAATCCCCAAAACAGGGACCATAGGTTGTCGTGGGGAACGCACATGGGCAACCCCCTAAAAGCAGTCTTAATCAAGGAATGCTAAACAAAAGACTTCTGTAATAAGACAGACAGGGTAGAAACCTGACCCTTCAAAGTACTGAGTTAGAGACAGACTCCAACCCATGCAGTAAAACTCCAGATTCCTGGGAACTGAGAACACCCAACAGGGAAGAGACCAAGACTCAACCAGTCAATGTAGGTACGCCATACCATATAACAGATGGAAGAAGAAGTCATCTTCCTAGCCTTCACCATGGACTCAACCAACGAGGTAGACAGAGGTTTCAGCAGTCAGGCCGTCAAGGCCAGAGTTTGTAATTGGGATGGCATAAGTGGTCCTAAGTGAGCAGATCTGGCACTCCAGGCAGAAAGCACTGATCTACTGCCATCTGCACCACGTCTGCGAACCCCACTCTTCTTGGCCACCTGAGGCCACCAGAATCACTGGCACCCCTTCCAGAGCAATCTTGCGCAGAACCCTGCCTAGCAGGGGGAATGTAGAAAGACATACAGAAACTGAATATCCTGCCATGACATTACTAAGGCATCCATGGGCACGGCCAGAGGAACCTGGGACAGGGAGACAAAGGCCGGGAGCTTGTGATGGAACGCAAACAGATCCACATCAGTGATACAGAGATTGGAACATCCTGTTGCAGAGGGACCCCCCCCCCCCCCGGAATGCATACTGCTGAAATGCAAGGAACATTGACCTCCACCCAGATCAGAATCAGAGACACTTCCTGGAGGACCCACTTGCTCCGGGTCCCTCCCTGATGATTGATGTAGGCAACTGCCATCAGAGTGACCATGCACCCCTGAGCAGGCAGGCCCTGAAATGAGTAGTCAAATGAATCAGAACTAACCTGATCGCTCACAGCTTCAAGACATTGATAGGTGAATAGGCCTCCTAAGGGCCCCATCTCCCCTGGAACCTCCAGAAGAACCCCCCCAACCTGATAGACTGGCATCTGGGGGTGACCGTCTCCCAGGAAGGAGCAAGAAGGTTCCGCCCCCCCAATAGGTTCCTTGAGTCCATCCACTACAAGAGGAACCTCCTCACCAGGGCGGAAGACACCCAGACCCCGTCCAGGGATGCTGGGTCCTTGTCCCATACAGACAATAGGAGAAGTTGCAGAAGCCCCAAGAGGGACTGAGCACAAGTGGCCGCTTCGAAGCACGCCACCATCAGGCCCACCAGCTGCATCCCCTGCCTGGTGACGGGACGGAGACAGCCAGGAGGAACTGAACTTGTGCAAGCAGATTGTCCACCTTCTGCTGAGGAAGGAATATCCTTGCCTGAACTGTGTCCAGATTCATTCCTAGGAATGAAGTTACCAAGGAAGGGGACAGTGAGGACTTGGGGTGGCTGATCACCCATCCAGATGACTCCAGGATGGACACCACCAGCTGGGTATCTAACTTTGCCAGATGTAGAGGCTGGGAAGTGATGAAGACGTCCAGGTAGTGCAGCACGCGGACGCCCCTTGGCCTCATCAGAGACATCACCCCCACCAGCACCTGGGTGAGCACTCTGGGAGCTGAAGAGAGGCCAGATGGCAAGGCTACAAATTGGCACTGTTGATCTTCCAACGCGAATCTGAGGAATCTCGGTGTCCTGAAAACACAAGGATGTGAAAGTAAGCATCATTGATATCCACAAACGGCATGAAGCCCCCGGGTCGCAAGGAGCAGATGGCCGAGCGTAGAGTTTCCATGAGGAAAGCGCCTGTACTTGACAATTTGCTGAAGATCTGTACATCCAGAATGGGCCAGACTGACCCATCTTTTTTGGGAACTGTGAAAAGGTTGGTGTAGGGTCCCTTGCCTCTGTCTGTTAAGGGAAATCTGCAAATGACCCCCAAACCCAGCAGACCTTGCACGGCCTGCACCAGCACCTGAGCAGAAGCAGGGACCAGGAGTACCCAGGACCAGGGATCTTAGGGGAGGGCGCACAGCAAACACCATCTTGTAGCCAGAGGACACTACCTCCTAAATCCACCGGTCTGAGGCGTGATGCCTCCAGACTTAAGCAAGGTGCCGCAGCCGTCCCCTCACCCAGGCGGGTGAGGGCACCCCATTATGCTTGAGGGGACTTGGGAGAGGATTTGGGCATAGCCCCCCCAGAGGAGCTAGGGTGTTGTCTTCTGCTCCTGGGACAGGGAGCTGCGCTAGCCCCCGCGAAGGACGCCCCTGGTTCCTGTTTAACACCATGGTGGGGGGTGGAAGGGGGGCCCTGGCTCCGAAGGGCCCGAGACAGCCGTCTGCGCTGGGGTAACTTACCAAACAGACGTAGCCCCTTAAAGGGGAGCCCGTTTCTTCGCAGCATTGTCAGCACCCCACTGTCGCAGCCAGACCAAGCGACGTATAGCCACCACAAGGGCAGAAGTTCTTGCACACATTCTAATGGTGTCATCCAATGCTAATAAGATACATTTTACAAACACATTACAATTGGAGAGTGCATTAAACACATCCCAAGGGAGATCAGGGGCACGATCAAGCATTTTTCTGATGAGGGTTCTAGTGGCCACAGCAGTAATGGCAGAGGCACAAACCGGGCGCAGTGCCGTCCCCGCACATGCAAAGGCGTGGGGGGCCAGCAGGTCAATGCGCCGGTCCTCAGCATCCCGAAGGGCAGTATAATCAGGGCGATGCAAGAAAGGGGTGTAGGATAGCCCTATGATCGAGAAATCCACCTCAGGGGGGGATGACCAACATTTAACCACCTCAGGGGGAAAAGGATACTTCCTATCCCAATCCCCTGGAATCCTGGGAAGTTTACTGGGGCACTCCCATTCCTTGAGCACAAGGGTATGGAAATGTGCCTGCTCTAGAAATTCCAAACGTGATGTTGCTGTATGGAAACGCTCCCCTCTTTGCCTGGGAGCCTCACCAAGGAGAGAGATAGACAGAACCTCAAAGATCTGGATCAATAATCTGTCAGTGTCATCCTGGGCCCAGGGGTCAGGGCCAGAGTTTTCATGACCCTTCGGTCTCTCATCAAATGAGCCTGAGTCAGAAAAGAGCTCTCCATCAGAAGGGGTATAGCCACACAGGTTCATAAACTCCTCAGTTCCCATAGGGAAAACAGTAACATTAGGCATCAAGTGCGCTTCTTACCAGGGCCCTTACACGCTAAGGACCTCGCAATAATCTGTTCAGCCGTAGGCAGTCTAGGAGACAATTCAGGCTGAGAATCCCCACTTGTGTGCGACTCAGCAGGAGTGAGATTTAAGCCTGGGGGAGTAGGTGAAGTGAGACGAGGTGCAGCCACTGGCAGGCCAGATTGCAAAGCCAGCGCTTGGGCACGCAGACCCATTCCTTGTCAGCATCAGCATGAGGTTGTCCACACGCCATACACCATGTCCCAGAGGGACCCTGGTCACATTATCCTTAGATGCCTCCATATGGTGATTATTCGGCGCAATATGCCAGTAGGGATTGACGCTATAAAGCAACCCTGGATGCCCCAATGACCCGCTAGGGAGTGGGAGTAAATTTACAAGGCCCGCTATCAATTACACCGGGCCGGGAGAAGCCAATGGATTCACCCTCTGAAAGACACAATGAGAAGAAGGGTGTCAGAACCGAAACACACTACAGTGAATTATAAAGCCGCCCGCGAGGGCACTTATGGACCACGGTAAGTAAGAACGTCACACGCGCGACCAGACAATATGGCGCCGAGTACCTCGAAGGGCGGGCCAGAGCGAGCCGTGATGCGAGGCGCGACATGCCAGGCCCCGCCCCCCGAAGAGCGCGAAGTCCAACAGACAAGCAGCAAGTGAGGACGCCGAAGCGTCTGAGGTAACGCCGCCACCCGGCGCGGAACATCCAAATGAAGGAAAAGGCGCGCGCGGCGGCGGCATTTACAGTGTAAAAAGAAAAGTCAGCGCGGCGGTTGCCACCACATATACCAGTCCAAGCAGACATTACAAAGAGGGCCATAAGCATGTAATCACAATACACTGACATCCACACCCCCCCCCCCGCCCTTCTTTTCCTCCCGAGGGCTACGGGGAGAATGAGGGAGGCTGGCGGCCCTTTGTACAGGGCCCACCGCTACCGGAGCATTGGGACAATAATGCGGGAGGGGCATCCCATAAAGGCTCACCATCAGCCTATACCGCCTACCCTTTGGTGGGGGACTGCGGTGGAGCAGCGCTCCTTAAGCACACATGGTGCTGCCTACCTTCACCCGACCAGCGCAGCCCAGGCTGGGAGGCACATCACATCAAGGACGGGTGGGAATAGTCCAACAGGGCCGCAGGCTTTAATAGCCCCGCTCACCTGCACAGAGTGATAATTTCATGTCTTCGCAGTAAGCACTGCAGAGAAATCTGGGGATTTGTGGGAGGTCCCCGGGTATTTGAGGGGCCGGGAGGAGCCTGTTTTACATGTCTCTGCAGTGCAGCGCCATCTGGCGGAGGATAACCCAAGTGTAAGTAATCTATCTGGAGCAGGATGTACTGTATACTAAGAATACTTCAGAGCCCTAACCACATCCAGAGAATGCAGTGTCCGCTCCTTGGAATTAGCAGGATTAGGACACAATGAAGGCAAGACAATGTCCTGATTGAGATGAAAGGCAGACACCACCTTAGGCAAGAAATCCGGCTTAAAGTGGACCAACATCCAGGATTTTGACTATCCTGGGTTTTGGTCCACTTCGGTGGGGCACCCCGATCGGGGGTGCCCCGCTGTGTGAAACCCCCCAGAAAGCCCCAAAAACTCACCTCTCCCCGCTCCCACGTGACCGCTGCAGCCAATCCCCGCCGTCGGACAAGCGTGAGGCAGCGCCGGACAAGCAGAGCGCGTCCGCCACCGCCTCCCGCGCGTCCCTCTTACAGGGAGCGCACCCGCGCCTGCCATTCACAAATGGCCGGCGCGGGAGGCGGCGGACGCGCATGCGCCACTGGAACGTGGAAAAGGTAGGATTGTGGGCTTCCTGGGGGGTTTCAACCCGCGGGACATCACGATTTCGGATGCCCCGCGGGGAGGGATCTGATCGGCCCAGGAATCTTATAGATTCCCGGGCCGATCCCCCCTGGGTGTTGGTCCACTTTAAGCCGAAACACCACCTTATCATGATGCCTCTCAAATAAGGAGGTTTGATGGAAAGCGCCGCCAGCTCAGAAACTCTCCTTACAGAAGTGATAGCCACCAAAAAGGCTACCTTAAGAGTCAGAATGGGCAAAGCAGCCCCACCGATAGGCTCAAAGGGAGGACCCTGCAGAGCAGACAACACCAGATTCAAGTCCTAGACTGGTAGCATAGGTTTACGAGGTGGACGCACATGAGTAACACCCTGGAAAAAAGTTTTAACCAACCGGTGGTTGGCGAAGGATCTTTGGAAAAAAAAAAAAAATTGCCAGAGCTGAAACATGGCCATTGAGGGTAATTAGTTGAAGGCCAGGATCCAAACCATGTTGCAAAAATTCCAGATTCCAGGAACCACACCCTTCTTGGCCAAAAGGGGGCCACCCCCCTCATCTTGCGCATGACCCTGCCCAGTAGAGGGAACGGAGGGAACACATAGGGAAGCCGAGGTGATACCGAATGGTAAGGCCACAAACTGGTAATGCTGATCCTCCAGCACGAACCTCAGAAATCTCTGATGACCTGGGAAGATAGGCACATGAAGATAAGCATCCTTGATGTCCACGGTGGTCATGAAGTCGCCCAGGCGAAGGGTACCGACAGCAGAGCGTATCGTCTCCATGCGAAAATGTTTGAATCTGACAAACTTGTTGAGGCCCTTCAAGTCCAGAATGGGTCTCAGAGAGCCGTCCTTTTTTGGGACCGTGAGGAGATTGGAAAAGTACCCCTGACCCTGTTCTTGATGTGGCACCGGACAAGTGACCCCTGACTCCAGCAGGCATTGAACCGCCGAAAGTAACTCTTGAGCTGACAGGGGGTTTAAAGACATCCGGGATCTGATGAATCTTGGGGGCGGCCAGGCTGAAAACTCTATCTTGTAACCGGAGGACACCACCTTCTAGGGAATAAAGTCCAAAACACCACAACTAACACCACTCGCCTCTACCACCCGCCCCCCCCCCCCCGAACAAAGTCAGAGAGGGGGAGGGGGGAGAGAGAGAGACGAGAAGGCAGGGGCGAGTATACAGGCCAGGGGGGGGGGGGGGGGTGTTACCCCTGAAGGAAAAGAAGGGGACACAGTCCCCAAAACACTCACCCCCTCAGAAGCCAGGACAGGAACTCTGCATCCGTGGTCGCTCACCATAAAACCTATGACCGGTTACCCTTTGTGGAACAGGGTCTGCGGCTTGGAGCAGCGCTACAGGAGCACTTGACCCTAGTGCTCTTCTACCCTCACCCGATCTGTCAGCCAAAGCTGGGAGGCAGTGAGGGTCCAGAAACAGATGTAAATAGGGCCGCAGGCTTGGTTGCCCCGCTCACCTGCGCAAGAGAGAGCCATCTTCTAACTTCGCAGTTTCACTGCAGAGGAAACACTGGGAACTCTATGGTTAATCCTGTTTTTATAGGGGGCCGGAAGAAGCCACAGCTTTCTGCAGTACCACTGCGCTACCTTGTGGCAGCATAACCCAACTGTTATGAATACCAAAGCAGGCCGTGCCATGCAATAAAGAAAAAATAGGGACTCACGACACAGACAGTAGGGATCCCCGCAGCGTCCGCAGCCAGAAGGCCCGAGCAGCAGCAGGCAGCGAGACCGGCCCAGACACCTTCCAGAAGGATCCTCGGGGGTGCGGCGCCGGCGATGCCAGAGGAGGCCCGCCCCCTTCAGCGCTGCTCAAGACTGGCTCAAAATGGCGGCGCCTAAGCGAGGGCCACCGCATGAACGGCGTGATCATGCGCTCCCCCCCCCCGTCTTCTCCACAGACAGCGCCGCATGTGACGGCCGATGCACGTGTCCCGGGCCCGACGAGGGAGCGCAGGGAGGTATGACCAGACAGTAAAGCACAGTAAATCAAAGAAAAACACAGTAAGAGAACATCAAATAAAGCTTGTGGGCAGGGAGGGATACATACAAAAAAATTATACATAGTGGTTCCCCCTACCGGCTCACCATAAGCCTGTGGCCGGCTACCTTTTACAATAAGGTCTGCGGCCCAGAGCCTAAGCTCTGGCGAACGCCACAGACCCCGGCATTCACCCTACAGTCACAGATCCCGTAGCAGCCAAAGGCTGGGAGGCAGGGATGGGTTGGAAGGGATCCATGGAAATAGAGTTCGCAGCGGCCGACGGGCTAGGTGACCCCGCTTTGCTGCCAATATCAGAGAGAGTGCCAACGATCTTATGCAGCCAAACTGCAAGATGAACTACTGGGGAATGATAGAGGGACAGCTGCCTTTATAGGGGGGCGGGAGGAGCTACATCTTTGATCTTGCAGTCAAGCGCCCCCTAGGGGTGAACACCCAGTCGTAAGGATATTGGGACGACCTGGACTGGATGTAGGGAAAATACTCAGCAAGGACGTTCGGAGCCCACTTCTCCAGAGCATTGTATACGGTTTAAAGTCCCTGTCTGGACATGGAAAAAAATACAATTCTGTGAAATACTCACCTGTAGAATTGCTATTATTTGTATACAGTACGTCCTGCTCCAGATATAGTACTTACACTTGGGTTATCCTCCGCCAGATGGCGCTGCACTGCAGAGACATGCAAAACAGGCTCCTCCCGGCCCCTCAAATACCCGGGGACCTCCCACAAATCCCCAGCATTGAAAAGCAGTGAATAAGAATCCGGGAGAATAAACCACCGAAACTGGTAACTATAACAATGGTAACAATCACATACAGGGGATCCAGAATAATGCAAAAACCAGGGTGGGGTGGAGCAGGACGTACTGTATACAAATAATATCAATTCTACAGGTGAGTATTTCACAGAATTGTATTATTCTTAGTATACAGTACGTCCTGCTCCAGAAATAGTATTTACACTTGGGACACCCAATAGCAGTGTCCATAAAGTAGGGTGGGATCCCCAACAAAAACGACAACAGCAGACAGTTTAAAACCACTGGCACCTGCATAACCATGCGGCCAAGACAGCATGAGCTGAGGCCCTAACATCAACCTTGTAAAAAACTTTGCAAAGGTATGAACAGAAGAGCAAGGTAGCGGCCTAGCAAACCAGTTCAACAGAAGCCTGGTGCTGAAAAGCCCAAGAGGCACCAAAGCACGAGTAGAGTAAGAAGTAAAGCAAAAGGAAGATTCTTCCCCTTGGTGGAATAGGCCTGAGTAACAGCCTGACGAATCCAATCGCTAACAGTAGACTTGGCAGAAGCCAAAAACCCTTTCATAGGACCAGAAGGGACCATCCCATCCAAGTAATGACCAGGGCCAAAACCGCCTAACTCCCGAAAGCAGACAAGATCGGGCACATTCAGGATGGAGTGGCCGTAGGCCCAAAGGAACATCAGTTCTCCAGGGACACAGTGACTACCAAGGAAAAAACTTCCAACACCTGTTCAAGGAATGCAGAACCCTTTCCTCAGGGTTGCTAGGAATAAGGCAGGAAGGAAGAACAACATCTTGAAACAATGAACATAAGACTGCACCTTAGGTAGAAAATCCGGCTTCAGGCGGAACACCACCTATCTTGGTGATCTCAAAGAATGGGGGCTAGATAGACAGAGCCGCCTGCCAGACACACGTCTGACCGAAGTAACAGCCACCAGAAGGGCAACCTTGAGAGTAAGAACAGCCAGACAGCATCCTGAATAGGACCAAAGGGAAAAACCCTGCAAGACAGAATCAAATACAAATCCCAACAGGGACCTTAGGATTACATGGGGGACGCACCTGAATACCCCCAAAAGAAGTCTTAACCAAGGAAAACTGAACAAAAGACTTCTAAAGTAAGGCGGCCAGGGCAGAACCTGACCCATCAGAGTACTGTGTTGGAGAATCAACTCCAACTCATGCTGTAATAACTCTAGAGCCCTGGGAACCGAGAACGCCCGACAGGGAAGGGACCTAGACTCGCACCAATCAATATGGGTAAGCCATACCCTATAACAGATGGAAGAATAATAATAAGAAGCTTGCTCCTAGTCTTCCCATAGTCTCAATCACCGAGACAGATAAGCCTGTCTCCATCAAGATGGATGTTTCAGCAGTCAGGCCGTCTAGGCCAGAGTCTGTAGATTGGGGTGATGTAAAGGGGCCCTGAGTGAGCAGAGCTGGCACTCCTGGCAGAACGTACAGAAACTACTGCACTCGGTACCACATCTGCAAACCGCACTCTAGTAGGGCACCCGGGGGCCACCAGAATCACTGGTCCCCTTACCAGAGCAATCTTGCGCAGAACCCTGCCTAGCAGGGGGAATGGAGAAAAGACATACAGAACCGAACGTCCAGCCATGACGTTACTAAGGCATCCGGACCACGGCCAGAGGATCCTGGGACAGAGAAACAAGGGCCGAGAGCTTGTGATAGTGACGGGACACAAACAGATCCACAACTGGTTGGACCCCATAGTGACACAGGAATTAGCACATCCTGTCGCAGAGGGACCCCCACCGGAGTGAATATCACTGATATGCAGGGAACATTGTCTCCACCCAGATTAGGATCATAGACACTTCCTGGAGGGTCCTCCTGCTCCAGGCCCCTCCCAATAATTAATGTAGGACACGGTCGTCAGACAGACCGAGCGTCCCCCAAACAGGCAGGCCCAGAAGAGGAGTAGTCAAGCGAGATAGAACCAACTGAAAACGCTCACTGTTTCAAACATTGATAGGTGTATGGACCTTCTAAGGGCCCCACTTCCCCCAGAACCGCAGGGAGTTTCAGAAGAAACCCCCCTTCAACCTGATAGATTGGCATCCATGGTGACCGTTTCCAGGAAGGGGCAAGAAGGAACTGCCCCCAGACAGGTTCCTTGAGTTCATCCACTCCAAGAGGGACCTCCTTACCAGGTGGGAAGGCACACAGACCCTGCTCCAGGGATGCTGGATCCCTGTCCTGTATTAACAATAGAAGTCGCAGAAGGGCCCAAGGGGAACTGAGCATAAGGGACCTCTTCTGAGCAAGCCACCAAACGGGCCCACCAGCTGCATCCCTGCCTGGTGAAGGGACCGGGACAGCAATGAGGGACTGAGCCCATGCGACCAGATTGTCCACTTTATTACTGAGAAAGGAAGATTCTCGTTTGAACCGAATCCAGATTCATTCCTAGGAATGGAGCTACCAATTAAGGGGACAATGAGGACTTGGGGTGATTGATCACCCATCCAAATGACTCCCAATGGACACCACCAGCCGGGTATCCAACTTAGCCTGACGTAGAGACTGGGAAGTGAAAAAGGACGTCCAGGTAGGTCATCGCGCGGACGCCCCTTGGTCTCACCAGAGACATCACCCCGTCAGCACCTGGGTGAGCACTCTGGGAGCTGAAGAGAGGCCAGATAACAAGGCTACAAATTAGCAATGTTGGACTTCCAACACGAACCTGAAGAGCCTCGGTGTCCTGAAGGCACAGGGATGTCAACATAAGCATCTTAGAGCTCCACAGACGGCAAGAAGCCCCCTGGGCGCAGGGGGCTGTTGGCCCATCTCAGAGTTTCCATGCAGAAACTGCCTGTAATTGGAGAAATGCTGAGAACCTGCGAATCCAGAATGGGCCAGACTGACCCATCCATTTGGGGGACTGTGGAAAGGTTGGTGTAGCGGCCCCTGCCTCTGCCTCTGCCTGTTAAGGGCAATCTGCAAGTGACCCCTCAGACCCCGCAGGCCTGCGTCAGTACCTGAACAGAGGCAGGGACCAGGAGTACCCGGGACCTGATAATCTTGGGGGAGGCCGTGCAGCAAACTCTATCTTGCATCCGGAGGACACTACCTCCTGAATCCATCAGTATGAGGCGGGATGCCTTCTGACAAGAGCAAAGTGCCGCAGCCATCCCCTCACCCAGATGGGCGAGGGCGCCCCATCATGCTTGAGGGGGCTTGGTGGAAGATTTAGGCTTAGCCCCGCCGGAGGGGCCAGGACGTTGTCTGCTGCTCCCGGGGCAGGAGTCTACGCGAGTCCCCGCGAAGGACAGCCCTAGTTCTTGTTTAACACTATGGTAGGGGGGGGAGGGGTTCCCCTGCCCCGAGGGGGCCGAGACGGCTGCCTGTGTTGCGGTGACTTACCCTTCTTACCAAACAGGTCTAGACGTGCCCCAAACAGGCGTAGCCCTCTAAAGGGAAGCCCAGTAAGAGTCTTTTTAGAAGCATCGTCAGCACCCCACTGTCGCAGCCAGACCAAGCGACGTATAGCCACCACAAGGGCAGAAGTTCTTGCACACATTTTAATGGTGTCATCCAACGCTAATAGGATACATTCTACAAACATATCACAACTGGAGAGTGCATTAAACACATCCCTGGGGAGATCATCGGGGGGACGAGCAAGCATCTTGCTAATTGGGTTCCAGCGGCCACAGCAGTAATAGCCACGGCACAAACCGGGCGCAGCGCCGTCCCTGCACATGTAAAGGCGTGGGAGGCCAGCAGATCAATGCGCCGGTCCTCAGCATCCCGAAGGGTAGTACAAGCAGGGTGGAAAGGGTACTTCCTATCCCAGTCCCCTGGGACCCCTGGCAGTCTACTGGGGCACTCCCATTCCTTGAGCACAAGAGTCTGGAAATGTGCCGGCTCCAGGAATTCCAAACGTGCTGTTGCTGTATGGAAACGCTCCCCTCTCTGCTTGGGAGCCTCACCAGGGAGAGAGATAGCCAGAACCTCAAAGACCTTAAACAACAGATCATCAGTGTCACTCTGGGCCCAGTATTCATGGCCAGAATCGTCATGACTCCCCGGCCCATCAGAAGAGCCTGAGTCAGAGAAGAGCTCTCCTTCCTCAGAAGGGGTATAACCACACCGAGTGGTAAACTCCTCAGATCCCATAGGGAAAACAGTAACATGAGGCGTCAAGTGCCGCTTCTTACCAGGGCCCTTGCGCTCTGACAACCTCGCAATAATCTGTTCAGATTGCTCCGTAGGCAGTCTAGAAGACACAACAGGCTGCGAATCCCCACTTGTATGCGACTCAGCAGGAGTGAGATTTAAGCATGGGGAGACAGGCGAATTGAAACGAGGTGCAGCCACTGGCAGGCCTGATAGCAGAGCCAGTGCTTGCTCGGCACAGGGTACGCAGACCCGTGCCCTGTCAGCATCAACATGGGGTTGTCCACACGCTATACACAGCCGGTCTTGTCCCAGGGGGGACCCCGGTCACATAATTCTGAGATGCCTCCATATGGTGATTATTTAGGCTCAATATGCCAGCAGGGATTGACGCTATAAGCAACCGTGGATGCCCCAAAGACCCGCTAGGGATTTTAGTGGGAGAATTTTACAAGGCCCGCTATCAAATACACCGGCCCGGGAGAAGCCAATGGTGTTCACCAGTCTGAAAGACACAATGAGAAAAGAATGGTATCAGAACCGAAACACTACAATGAGTATAAGCCGCCCGAGAGGGAACTTACGGACCACAGTAAGCAGTCTAGAAGATGGCGAACAGACAAAATGGCGCCATGTACCTCGAAGGGCGGGCCAGAGCGAGCCATGACGCGGAGTGCGCCAGACCAGGCCCCGCCCTCCCGAAGAGCGCAAAGTCCAACATCGGCCAATGAGGACACAGAGGTGTCTGAGGTAACGCCGCCGCCCGGCGCGGAACATCCAACGAAAGAAAAAATGCGCGCGGCGGCGGCAGTTATACGAGTAAAACACAAAAAGGCGCGGCGGCTGACACCATATATATATAAAAGTCCATATACGTGCAATCATACACAGACATGCAGAGAGAGGGGCTGCCAGCTCAGACCCAAAAGCCCACAAAGTCAGCCGCTCAACAGAAATGCCAATCTATTAGTAATTGCATCAATCAAAGTCTTTATTTAATAATGGCCAAAGCATACCTTAAAAACAAATATAAAACCTGATTGCTGGGACTGGTGTGTTGCGGACAACTTTAAATATATGATGATGGTATGATATCTATTGAGCACTAAATATGCACTGGTATGCTGGGCATATTGGTGGAGTAGGACCTGATCATGTGACTATGTGGTAATGTAGATTGTTTTTGGATATTGTTCTTATTGAGCCTTAATTAGCTGCTATTGTGTTAGTAGCCTTACTATATATGCCCTGGAGTTTTTCTCTCTTTCCAAGCACTTTGCACTTGTTTGCACTTAGCACTCTAGCCTTCACGGTTACCTCCTTGCACTGATTTTTATTTGACCGTATACGGCTTCTCATTACTGTATATAATTATTAGCACTTACTTTTCTTTTTGTGCCCTTTGCACATACCACTGGCACAGCTCCCAGGGGAAACTCCTGGGCATAATTGTATATTGTATTTTGTTTTTGTATATACTATAAATTTGATTTAGTGCTCAATAGATATCATACCATCATCATATATTTAAAGTAGTCCGCAACACACCAGTCCCAGCAATCATGTTTTTAATTGTTTTTAAGGTATGCTTTGGCCATTATTAAATAAAGATTTTGATTGATGCAATTACTAATAGATTGGCATTTCTGTTGAGCGGCTGACTTTGTGGGCTTTTGGGTCTGAGCTGGCAGCCCCTCTCTCTGCATATTGATTCTCGCCTGGTTCCCGGGTGTTTGGGTCCACTTCAGCCAGCATCCAGTGTAGATACATAGAGTTATTCAGCGCTGTGCAGGTTAACAATTTTTCCCTTGGTCAATCATACACAGACACTACATGCACACCCCCCTTTCTTCTTCCCCGAGCTATGGGGGGAACAAGGGAGGATGGCGACCCTTTGTACAGGGCCCACCGCTACATGGGGCATGGGCAATAATGCGGGAGGGGCATCCCCTAGAGGCTCACCATCAGCCTAAACCGCCTACCCTTTGGTGGGGGACTGCGGTGGAGCATGGCTCCATAAGCACGCATGGTGCTGCCTACCTTCACCTGACCAGCGCAGCCCAGGCTGGGAGGCACATCACAAGGACGACGGGTGGGAATAGTCCAACAGGGCCGCAGGCTTTAATAGCCCCGCTCACCTGCGAGAGAGTGATACTTCATGTCTTCGCAGTCGGCACTGCAGAGAAATCTGGGGATTTGTGGGAGGTCCCCGGGTATTTGAGGGGCCGGGAGGAGCCTGTTTTGCATGTCTCTGCAGTGCAGCGCCATCTGGCGGAGGATAACCCAAGTGTAAGTACTATATCTGGAGCAGGACGTACTGTATACTAAGAATAAAAGTCTATACTTACCTTGTTCTTCACAGCTCCTTCGCTTAATGTTGCCAGCTTCAAACTTACTTCGAACTTACCGATGAGGCAGATTAAGCTAGTCAATCCTGCAGTGGTGGGCAGACACAACCACATCAATTAGGCTGGCTTCACGTCTCCTAACATGCAAGGAGTTTTTTTTTAGCCAGGACGATCTATTTGAGGATCAGTGGTGCTGATTCCTTTTGATTATCAGTTCAAAAAATGGTAACACAGAAGCTCATAGTAGTGGACAGAATCTATCCCCCTAGCATGTTCACACACTGCTTGTCATTCTCCAAAAGGGCCTTCCTACCCTTCTCAAGCACCCCCCATCTGCAACACAGGGTATTGCTAGCAGGGGCATGCAGGATGGAAGAGAAGACCGAGAATGCCCAGGCATGCTCTAGTGGGGTATGTACGATTTCTTTCCATCCAACCATTTTCTAAACGGATGGGCAGAAGGAATCAGCAATGCTGGATCCAAAGTAAGTATTACATGTTTTTCACATTTGTTTCTGGAGAGCCTAAAATATTTTGTTACTGTACCATTCTGCATGAATTTAAAGAACATTTTCAGCCAATGGTGTGGCGCAGCAGATCTAACCTGATTTCTGGATCCCCGGCCTGCGATGCATGCCCGACCCCCCCCCCCCGGCCCGTTACTGTAAGCCGGAATGCCCCCCCTCCATTAATTGCAATTAGAAGGAGCATGTGAAGACCTAACTTGCCCCTTTCCACCTAAGTGAATGGAGAGGGGCTTGCCCGCTCACAGTGATGAGCCGGGGGGGGTGCAACGTCGTAGGACACAGGAAGAGACGTGCGATCGGGCATGTAGTGCAGGCCGAAAATCCAGCGATCAGGTAAGATCTACAGCGCCGCACCATCGCTGACATCTGTGCGTGACATATGGTGAGTATAGAGTTTTGTTTTGGCTGAAAATGTTCTTCACGATGGCTGGCTGCAACTTGCTAGAGAAAAAAATTACAAACAATTTTACAACTAAAAAAGTGAAAATTAAAACACTATGCACATTCTAAAAATAATAACTTTCCAAATTATTAGATCTTACCTCTGACAGCTCTTCCTACAGCAATGTTGTATGTTGGTTCGCCACCTTGACTTTTTGTCCTGATATCCATAGTGTAATCATTTTCAACATACAGGCTGTCTCTGATCACCGAGCATTTCTTTCCTCCAACAGTTAGGCCATTAGTAAAGAATCCTTCTCTATCTTTTCCTATGAGTACATCTATTTCTGCTGGCTGCAATTTCAATTAAAAAAAGAAAATCAGGAACACATAGGACTAGGCATCGTAGCTTACTGGGGTACAGTAAGCTATTGGGGTACTGTGCAAAATGGTTAGATATACCAAAAACATCAAAAAAGTTAACGCTCATGTTACTTACCTTAACTTCTGCAGCATCAATCCCACACAGGTGTAGGTTTCAGAGACCCAGCCCAAGAGGCAATTGTGTACTGCTTTGCTGGCTCCTGTGTGCCGATATTGACCACAAGATAAACCTCAGTTGTGTTTCATCTGAGCACTCCTTTAAATTAGTGAATTGCAACCTGGATGAGCTTTAAACCTTTCAAGCACAAATGCAATAAAACATTTTCAGATTTTCCCCCCAAAAATGACATATAAATGCGATTTTTACAGGTTAGGCATATGATTTTCCCAGTGAGAAATATATTGAATATTTAACAATTTTAGTGCCAGCCACGTGAGCCTCGCATAGCTGCCTCTCCAACCAAGTGTTAGCTTTGTGAGACTTGCGTAGCTGACACTTTTGTGGGTGGAGCGGGATGACATAATCCCACTCCTTCCAGGACCAGTAGATGCCATTAGTGATCGGTGCAGGGACAAAGGATCGAGCTGAGTAAAGAAAAAAAAGGATCTTTAATAAATGTAATTGTGATCTACTGTCTTTTTTTTTTTAATTTTACCCTTTGTGAACTGGAAAGACATCCATGAGACCCCTATACCAGTTCAGTACCAGTTTACATACAATCTGGTTTTCTTTAAAAAAAAATGTTATTAAATAAAAATGGCACATCTAAAAAAAAAATAATTTTTTTCTTTGTTGCATACTGTTTTTGTTAGAAAATTGATTATGCTTTTTTATTCTTTTTTAGGGAAACCCTGTGCAACCAAAGAATAGATGTATTACTTCCATAAAGATGCGCCCACGTGTGAAATTTCAACGTGTGTACTTTCAGGGAATATATGGTTTGTGGGGAGTATTTCAAATGTAAAGGGACATTGTGTTACAAATCACAAGGTGAGCACATTGTCTGCAGAGTTAAAATTTGTAAGTAAAATTACCCATACGTGCTTGCTTTACTTTGGAGTGTTTGGTAACTCTTCCCTTGACAGTACCTATGCATTTGGAAAACGTTCTGTTCGGGGCGGCTTCTGTTTTAGATTTTTTTTTTTTTTTTTTAGGAAAATGGGCAATTGAGTCTGCTTTTTAATTATTTTTTTTAGGGAAACCCTGTGCAACCAAATAATTAATCGTGGAATTACTTCCAGAAAACTGCACCCACGTCAACAGGCCAGGTACACCTAAAAAGCTTGAGGCGTGTACTTATAGAGAATATATAGTTTGTGGGGGAAGGGGGGATTTCAAATGTAAAGGGTTGTTTTTCTTGAAAAACTGCAAGGTACGCATAGCAGTTGTATTTTATTAGAAAATCTCCTAAAGCGGTATTTTAGTTTGGGTGGGTCTCCTGGGCAGGAAAGGGTGTCTACCTATACATATGTGGCACCATTATACCCGGGAGAAATGGGGCTTTTAAACACAGTATGATTTCTTGCAAATATAATATAATATTGAGAATACATTTCATGTTAAACCCCAGACTTTACAGTTAATCATGTATAGGGCAAAAGAGTGAAAAATTGGCAACAGAGGGTGACAAAATCTAGGTAGACAGGCAGTTAAAGGGTTAAAGATCAAAGCAGTGTATAGGGTATGCAGAAAAAGGCAAATATTTTATAATATCCCGTAGGTTGCTGTTGTTTCCAAGCTTCTCTTGTCAAATGATAGTCATTTGCCATGCATACGTAATAATCAGCAAATGGCTCAGTTTACATGCAGGGTGAATAAAGAAGTGAGAGCGGCTGCATCCCCTGCTGCACACGCTTTCAGGGCCTTGCTGCTAGAGTTTTGTTTAGCTTTAAGAGACAAAGCTCATTCTAGCTAGTCCTGGGCAACCAACATGGTCATAACTCCATCGAGCTTTACCATTTCTCAAAAGAGCAATGCAGAGATAGAAGCAGCAGATACACCTTGAAAGGCACCTCTGGTGCACCCACTCCTTTTGGCAAAGGATATCCATTTAAACCCACAAAGGTCTTCCAATATTGGTATGTTGCAAACCTATATATGCTCTGCATACCCCACATGCATTATAACATGGCTTGTTCATCTGAAATGAATTCCTTCCTGTTTTAGAAGCTATTAAAGTTGCATATGGATGAGTTTTTGGCACAGAAATCAAAGTAGGAAGCAGACTCTCTTCTTCCCTTCATGCTTTAAAAAACTAAGAAAATGAGGCTAGACAGCCAGCTCACCTAGTGTACTATCAGGCAGAATTCTGAGTATGGGGAACCAGGGTCTCAGGGCAAGCAAGGAGGGCACCGAAGACTAATAACTAGAACCCAGAGGCTCAGAATCTAAGGGCCACGTTTTTCACCAGGGCCCCCCACAACGGGGGACAGATTGAACTGTACGAGGGAAGCCCAAGGCTGCGACTCGGGAACTCAGGGATCTGGGTAGGCAAGCTGTGAGCCCCTGGACCAAGTGGCCAGGTAGCGTGGTAAACAAAAGGCGAGGTACCGTATATACTCGAGTATAAGCCGAGTTTTTCAGCCCACTTTTTGGGCTGAAAAAAGCCACCTCGGCTTATACTCGAGTCAATACGGCGCCGCCGTCAGCCGCTCCCGCCGCCGCCTGCACTTCCAGGCTGCTGCGTGCAGGTCGTCGGTGGGCGTGCCCCATATGGCCGGCGTCCAATGAAAACATTGGACGCCGGCCATATGGGGCACGCCCACCGACGACCAGCGCGCAACAGCCAGGAAGTGCTGGCGGCGGCGGGAGCGGCTGACGGCGGCGGCGACGGCGGAGGGAGCGGATGACGGCGGCGGAGGGAGCGGATGACGGCGGCGGCGGGAGCGGCGGAGGCGGCGGCTGGCGGCGGCGGGAGCGGCTGACGGCGGCGGCGGGAGCGGCTGACTGCGGCGGAGGGAGCGGCTGAAGGCGGATGACGGCGGCGGGAGCGGCGGCGCTGAATGGAGAGAGCGACCGGCTGGAGGAGGAGGTTGGTGGCGGCAGCAGCAGCAGGTACCGTTTGTGTGTGTGTGAGTGTGTGTGTGCGTGCACGCTGGTTCTTTCCTGTCCACAGTAGCATTAACCCTGCCTGTCCCTGCTTTCCCCCCAAGAATGTTTAATGCCTCGGCTTATACTCGGGTCAATAGCTTGTTCCACTTTTTTGGGGTAAAATTAGGTGCCTCGGCTTATACACGGATCGGCCTATACTCGAGTATATACGGTAAGTCCATGAGCAAGGTTTGTGTGCTGGCAGCAGTGGTTCAGAAACGAGAGTCCATAGCTAGGTTGTGGGCAGCCAGCAGATAAACGTAATCCAGTATCCAGGCAAAGATCAAAGGCAGGCAGCGAACAGGCAAAGTCGAAGTACAGGTCAGCAATGAAGAATCTAGATCAAAGGGCCCAGCGTCTGTGTTGTCAGGACACGGAACTTCATGCAGTGGATTTGGAGGTGGATGCACATGTGCTGAACGATGATGTCCTGACACGTGAACTGTGCACCGGCAACCCTGCATGCCCTTTACAGGGGTTTCCATGGGCACGCAGCCGGGCCCTGCCAGCGGCTTCATGACATGTACCATCCAATAAGATATCATACATTTTCCTAAAAACAATCTTATTATCCGATTAGTAACTACTGAAAAACACCTTGCTTCCGCTGCTTAATTTTATTTAAAAATTATTTTTAAAAAGATGTTAAAGGGATAGAAAATTTAATATATTATAGGTATATCTATATTACATATATTTACAGATATTCCCCCAAAGATCCTGACCAAAATAGAGTGTGAGCCTAAAACCCAACCATTTGTCTATAGTAAACAGACCATGCCCCATAAATACAATAGACTATCCCCTCGATTCAAAGAGCAAAAGTTAATTGATTTCGTATCGAGAATCGTAAGTTTGGGTGGGTGTTAGTCATTTTTTCCTGTTTTTTTGGCCATTTACGACTCGCACGAGCCTACGTACGAATGCGTATATGCTCTTACGATCAGCGGAAGTTCGTTCCTAAATTTTAGGATCAAAACGTAAAACTTAGGATCAAATCCTAAAACTTACGATCAAAACGTAAAACTTAGGTTAATTGGATGTGTTTAGGTGTGATTCAGAGAAACCTCTAAACGCGTTTTAAAAGAAAGCCACAGCCGACACCTTTTAGCAGCCGGATTGCTGTTCGTGAACAGGTTTTTTGGCTATGTGGAGGAGTCTGCGCGTCTTGTGCTCCAATGAATTGCATGTATCAGCATGGCCGAGGCCATAAATTGTATGGCAATGCATACCTGATTCATGTATGCCTTATAAAAGCATTTTAATGTGGACCTTAATTAGTCCTTTGCATGTAAACCTTTATTTGGCAATATATTTGCGTTAATTAAAGAAACTTATGTCCTTTGTTATTTATTTTAAAATTGAGGTACTAGAATAATATTTTTAGATTGCATTTATTGGTGTAGTTGTTTACCTTTGCTTTGTTTAATTATTTAAGCACATCTTTGGTCAGATGCATCACACTTACTGAGGAGAGGAGAGCGGGATAAAGTGCAGGATGTGGGTTACTGCTGTATTTTGCACAGACACAGCAGAGCTGGGGGCATGGAAAGGTCAGAAATCAAAGAATCCAGAGCAACACAGTCACAAGGCCCTTTCTGTTTGCAGGCTGCCCGATAATACCTGAGCCGCCATCTTGGCTGTTTCTAGGCTCATAACATGCAGAAGTTGCTGGGTGTTTTTTAATATTTGTGAGCAATCTGTATGTAGAGGGTGTGGGTAACCACACTAAAAATTTAAAGTTGTACCATTTGAAGCCTAAATATTAAAATTAAATCCACAAGTAAAAAATGCAAGTTAAGTAAAAATTAAACAAAGTAAGATTTACTTATGCAAATGCATTCATTAATGGTTGGTTACTACAAAATGAATGAAATAAAGAAAAATAAAAGACCAAATATTTAGAATGCACTTTAATGAGGTAAGTTTGTAGTGCGCAGCCGCAAGATCAGAAGGATTTACGTCCAGACAAAAAAGGAAAAAGGGCAAAACCAATGTTGCAACCTGAGAAATGAAACGGAAAATTCAGGATGGAAACTGACATAGGTCTGATTCCCGAACTGCCATACGAACGGACGTATATTTTAGGATAGAAACGTATTTGCTTATTGAATCACTCGCAAGTTCATACGAACGCACGAGCGTTCGGGAAAAATAGGATGATCGTGACCCAAATCCAAGCTGTTACATGTTTCTTTGAATCAACCCATATATTTACACCTAGCTGCTATATATATATATATATATATATATATATATATATATATATATATATTGTCCAGAGACTGTCACTTTATAAAATATTGACTTTACAGCTGATAAATATTTTGGGGCGTGTTAGCTAGAATTTTTGTGGGCTGGCTGGTCATTTCCAAGTGGGCGTAGTTATCCGTATTTAAAAGCGGACCAACAGTCAAAAATGACTGAAATCAGACCAACAGAACAAACAACACAACCTTTTTCTAACTTCTGCTGTAGTAAATTTTAGAAACAAAATGGTACCTCATGCATTTGCAGGCCACCTGCAAACAGGAACTGCTGTTGGGCTTCCTGTTACTGTGCATTGTCAGTTATGTCAGCTGAATCCAGGCAGCAGCATGGCTGAAATGCTGGGAGAGGAAGCTCCACAATGGCCACTACCTTTCTTTTCCAGCTTTGCCAGGCTGTTGGTCCAGTTTAAGTGGCTCCTGCCTGAATCGGGGGGCTGCTTGACCGGGGCAACCATGAACATATCTGATGGCCAAGTATCTTCCTGTGATCCATCTCTCTCTTCATTATCTTATCATCTAAACATATATTGAACTGTAACTTATTATAACTTATACACTAATCCAACGCATTGTAAGGTTATCTGGGGAAACTTAGGGAATGCATTGGATTAGTGAAGGATGTTTATTGTGCTAGTAAATTAAACCCATTTCCGTTATACATCTTACTGTGTGGTGGCTAATTCCTCACATAATACGGATATGATTATTGGTATTTGCAATAATATAATATACAGCACGTCCTGTTTCACAAATATTCTTTACGCTTGGGATATCCGCCACAAGGTGGCGCAGTGGACTGCAGAAGAGACTTGTGGCGTCTCCCGGCCCTATAAAAGGACAGGAACCTCCCACAAATTCCCAGTTTTCCTCTGCAGTCTGGACTGCGAAGATAGAAGATGGCTCTCTATATTACGCAGGGGAGCGGGGCTTACCAGCCTGCGGCCCTGCAGGACTATTTCCACCCGTTCTGGACCCACTGCCTCCCAGCCTCGGCTGCCTGGTTCAGGTGAAGGTAGGACAGCGCCAGGGTCAGGTGCTGGAGGAGCGCTGCTCCAACCGCAGTCCCTGTACCTACAAGGGTAGGCGGTTCAGGCTTATGGTGAGCCTTATGGGATGCTCCTTCCTGCCTTATTCTGGGCCTTCCCTTGCCCCCCCCCCCCACTGCCCCCCCTCCTCCCTAGCTAAGCATACTTTGGGTGCGCCTTCCGTTGCTCTTCCCCGCCTCGCTCTCTCCCTGGGGAGTTCTCCGGGGGGGGTGGTGGGGGTAGGCGGTGTGTTTCACATTGTATTTTGTCTGTTTTTTACTCTTGTTGTCCGTGCTCGCCGCTGCGCCGTTTTGTACGGCGCCCCGCGGCTGGTGGCGACTTTCTCCTCATGTTGCTGCGCCGTTACTGGCGCTGGGGGGTCACGTGGAGCGCAATTCGGGTCCCGCCGATGACGCTTTTTGCGTCATACCTCTGCGGCCCGCCCCTCAAGGTCCTTGCGGGCACCATTTTGTCTGGAGTTTGTCTTGACCTGGAGTACTGCGGTGCGCTGCTGGCCAGCCTGGATGTGCGATCGGCTTCTTGGTCCGTGAGTCCCCTTCGGGGTTGTATTGTGCTCTTCTCACCACATTATGGGAATGTTATGTGTGGTTTTCTTGTGTCTTTCAGGCGGGATAAACGTGTCTGTGGTTTCTCCCGGCCCTCTTCCCTTCCTTCTCCCATCTTCCCTAGCGGGGTTTTGGGGCATCCTGGGTGGCTGTTAGCCTTAACCCTATACTGGCCAGTGTGCCCACTCTAATCACCATATAGAGGCTTCCGGGGATAATGTGCTTAGGGTTCCTTCGAGACAAGCTCAGCTGTGTGCCACGTGTGGGGTATCCCCTGTGAGTGACGGTGTCAGGGTATGTGTGCCCTGCGCCCAGAAGGTACTTGCGCTGCAGTCTGGGTTGCCTGCTACGCTGCCCAGCTCTGCGTCCCCTTCTACATCACCTAACCCCTCCGCACCTGCATTTGACCCCTAGTAAGGGACATGCTAGTGGGGAATCAAACTATGACTTGGCCTTGCGGGTGGCCAGCCTGGAAAGGCATATGGCTGGGCCGGTCCCTCGTAAGGCTTCTGGTAAGAAGCGGAATTCTACTTCCGCTGTTTCCCTTTTTTCCTGAGGAGGATGAGGGACAGTTTTCTTTCCCTGGCCTGTACCCCCTAAAAGAGGGGGAACTTTTCTCTGATTCTGATTCCTCTGAGGAGCAGCAGGAGGTTTATGGTGGTACTGAGTCTCCATTTGGAGAAGACTGATGGTCTCCTGAGGATACTGACAGGCTGTTGGCTAACATTTTTGAAGTACTGTGTATTAGGCAGCAGGGTGAGCTTTTTCACTCTGTTAAGCAATGCTTGGAGTTCCCTGAGCAGATCCACTTCAATAATTTGGTGCTCAAGGAGTGGAAACGTCCTAGCAGATTGCCCGCGGTGCCTAAGCGTTGGGACAGGAGGTATCCATTTCCTGCTGATGTGGTTAAGCGCTGGTCGTGTCCACCTGAGGTGGATGCTCCCGTGCTTGGGTTGTCCAATACCTCGGTCATGCATTCCCCTGACACTTCCACTCTGAGGGATGGTGAGGACCAGCGTGTTGATCAGCTGGCCTGTCACGCTTTTACTTGTGTGGGAACTGCGCTGCGCCCTGTGTGCGCTTCTGCCATCACGGCTCTTGCTATTAAAGGGATACTCAAGTACATTCTGGATAATGCCTCGGATGCCAATAGGGGGGAGGAGTATAGATCCCTCCTGCTTTGCTATGAATTTGTGGCATTTATTCTTTCTGCTAGGATGATGATGCGGTCAGGATGTGTGGTAAGACTTCTGCCCTTTTGGTGGCTATACGCCGCTCTGGCTGCCTCAGTGGGCGGCTGATAATGCTGCTAAGAAGGCTCTCACTGGCTTCCCCTTTACTGGGCTACGGCTCTTTGGGGAGCGTCTGGATTTGTTTGCTAAGGATGGTAGGCTGCCTTAACGCAGGAGGCAGCCGCGGCCTTTTCGGGGGGCTGGTTCTTCCCTCCCCTCCTTCCGTTCTCTCAGGTGCGGTCGGGGTGCACCATTTGCGGGGGCAGGTAGAGACCCTTGGGGCCGGGGTAGAGGCCATGGTCGCTCCGGTCTCTCATGGGGTCCCAAGTCCAAATCTTCCCCCAAGCCCCCTCAGGCATGAGGAGGCGCCCTCACACATCCGGGTGGGGGGGGGGGGGGCGGTTACGGCTCTTTGCTCACGCCTGGAGACTGCGCGTCTCAGACCGATGGATTCAGGAGGTGGTGTCCCCTGGGTACAAGATAGAGTTTGCAGCCAGGCCGCCCCCAAGATTCATCAGATCCCGGATGGTTCAAAATCCTTTGTCAGCTCAGGGCTTGTGGCTTGCGGTCCAAAGCCTTTTGGATTTGGGGGTCATTTGCCTGGTGCCCTTCCAGGAAAGGGGCAGAGGTTTCTATTCCAATCTGTTCACTGTTCCCAAAAAGGATGGGTCCCTGAGGCCCATCCTGGACTTGAAGCTCCTCAACAAATTTGTCAGGTTCAAGCATTTTCGCATGGAGACTTTGCGCTCGGCGGTCAGTACCTTGCGCCCGGGCGACTTCATGACTTCTGTGGACATCAAAGATGCTTACCTTCATGTTCCTATCTTTCCAGGTCATCAGAGATTTCTCAGGTACGCTCTGGAGAATCAGCACTACCAATTTGTGGCCTTACCATTCGTTCTTACCTCAGCCCCTCGGGTCTTCACCAAGGTGCTGGCGGGTGTGATGGCTCTGTTGAGATCTCAGGGCATTCGCATCCTTCCTTATCTGGACGACAATCTGATTGCGTCTCAGTCCTTCCATTAAGCCGAGCTGGATACCCAGATGGTGGTCTCCACGTTCGAGTCCTTCGGTTGGCTGATCAACTACCCCAAGTCTTCTCTGTCTCCGTCCTTGGTGATGTCCTTTCTGGGCATGACTCTGGATACAGCTCAGGTCAAGGTTTTTCTGCCTCAGCAGAAGGTGGAGTGCCTGCAGATGCAGGCACGGTCTCTGATTTCTTGCCCTCATCCCTCCATTCGGCAGGGGATGCAGCTGGTGGGCCTGATGGTGTCATGCTTCAAGGCGGTTCCCTATGCTCAGTTTCACATGAGACCTCTTCAGTTGCACCTCTTGTCAGTTTGGGATTAGGACCCTGTGTCCCTGGATCAGACATTTGTTCTGTCCCCTCTGGTCAGTCAGTCCTTCTCGTGGTGGCTGGACTCAAGGAATCTCCTAGTGGGCAGGACCTTTCTGCCTCCGTGCTGGGAGACCACCAGTCGACATAGATGCCAGTCTGACAGGTTGGGGGGTTTTTGGAAGTCTCTGAAGTTCCAGGGTCAGTGGGGTCCTCAGGAGGCTCATGCCCCCAACAACATTCTGGAACTGCGGGCGATAACCTTCGGGGTCGGGCGGTTCAGATCCGATCGGACAACCAGACGGCAGTCGCCTACATCAATCATCAGGGAGGGACTCGGAGCAAGCGAGCCCTCAAGGAAGTGTCCCTGATACTGTCCTGGGCGGAGGAGAATGTCCCCTGCATCTTGGCAGTTTACATCCCGGGGGTGGAGAACCTGGAAGCAGACTCTTTGAGCAGGGGGATGTCTCGGCTGGAGGAGTGGTCCCTCAGCAACAGGGTGTTTCACTCCCTGTGCCACCGCTGGTGTCTGCTGGATGTGGACCTGTTTGCTTCACGTCACAATCACAAACTTCCATTCTTTGTCTCTCTGTCACAGGATCCTCTGGCCTTTGCCACGGATGCGCTGGCAATGCCTTGGAAGGGGTTTCCTCTGTTGGGCAGGGTGCTGCGCAAGGTAGCCCAGGAAGGGGTGCCAACCATTCTGGTGGCCCCTTGTTGGCCAAGAAGGGTGTGGTTCGCAGACATCGTGCAGTTGGCAGTAGATCAGTGCGTCCTGCCCAAGGATCCAGATCTGCTCACTCAGGGGCAGCTGTGCCATCCCAATTTACAAACGCTGGCTTTGACGGCTTGGCTGCTAAAACCACCATCTTGATGGAAAAGGGTTTGCCTGCCTCTGTTGTTGATACCATGATTAGGGCTAGGAAGAAGTCCTCGTCCTTTATCTACTACAGGGTCTGGCATGCTTACATTGCCTGGTGTAAGTCCAAATCTCTTTCCTGTTGGGTGTTTTCTGTTCCCAGGATTCTGGAATTCTTGCAACATGGTTTGTATTTGGGCCTTCAGCTTAGTACCCTCAAAGGTCATGTTTCAGCTCTGGCAATTTTTTTCCAAAGATCTTTTGCCAGTCACCGTTTGGTTAATACTTTTTTCCAGGGGGTTTCTCATGTGCGTCCGCCACGTAAACCTATGTTACCAGTTTGGGATTTGAATCTGGTGTTACCTGCTCTGCAGGGTCGTCCATTTGAGCCTGTCAGTGAGGCCGCTTTGCCCATCTTGACTCTTAAGGTAGCCTTTTTGGTGGCTATCACTTCTGTCAGGCGTGTTTCTGAGTTGGCGGCGCTCTCCAACAAACCTCCTTATTTTGAGCGACACCAGGACAAGGTGGTGTTTCGGTTTAAACCAGATTTCTTGCCTAAGGTTGTGTCTGCTTTTCATCTCAATCTGGACAATGTCTTGCCTTCCTTGTGTCCTAATCCTGCTAATTCCAAGGAGAGGACTCTGCATTCTTTAGATGTGGTCAGGATTCTGAAGTTTTACTTGGTAGCTACTGAATCCTTCAGGAAGACTAATGCTTTTTGTTCTTCCTTCTGGTCCTAGGAAGGGTTTGCCTCCGGCTAAGTCCACTATCAGCAAGTGGATTCGTCAGGCGGTGGTGCAAGCCTATTCTGATAAGGGGAAGGAACCTCCCTTCCGCCTTACTGCTCATTCCACTCGTGCTAATGGGGCCTCTTGGGCTTTTCAACACCAGGCTTCTGTTGAACAAGTTTGTAAGGCTGAAACTTGGTCTTCTGTTCATACTTTTTCCAAGTTTTACAAGGTTGATGTTAGGGCCTCAGCTGATGCTGCTTTTGGCCGCAAAGTTTTTCAGGTGGCGGTGGTTTAACCTGCCCGCTGTTGTTCTTTGGGATCCCACCCTACTTTACGGACACCGCTTTTGGACGTCCCAAGCGTAAAGAATATTTGTGAAACAGGATGTGCTGTATACTTGGAAAAATACAATTCTGTGAGTACTGTGAGTACTCACCTGTAGAATTGATTTTTTAGTATACAGCACGTCCTGTTTCACCCCTCCCTTGTTAACATTATTCTTGGTTACCTCTGTATGGTGATTTGTTCAGATGTTTGATTGGGGTTTCCTTCATTATTTTTCTCCCGGCTTCTTGTCTAACTGCTTTGTAACACTGGGAATTTGTGGGAGTTTCCTGTCCTTTTATAGGGTCGGGAGACGCCACAAGTCTCTTCTGCAGACCACTGCGCCACCTTGTGGCGGATATCCCAAGCGTAAAGAATATTTGTGAAACAGGATGTGCTGTATACTACAAAATCAATTCTACAGGTGAGTACTCACAGAATTGTATTTTTGATCTCTAACAGAAATATTGAAGATTAATGGACAGCAAATATTAATAAATCACATTTCCCTCTTACAGAAGGGAGCACAATATGGATTATTTAACACGATTATTTAAAAACCCTTAAAATCCCCCCCCCCCAAAAATGACGTAGGGTCCCTCTTACCCAGCATTACCGACCCGGACCAGCTATGGGGGCTTGTAGAACGCCCCTGGCCCTGCAGGCTACTAGCCCACATAGCCACTAAGTGGCCCGGGCCCTTCTGCCCACCCCGGCCGTTGGGGAGGCAGGTAATGTGGGGCTGGGGGTTTTGGCAAGTCACCCGCTAACCGCAGGTGATTGCCAGCACCAGAGCCTTGTGAACTGGTATAAGGGGTCTCATGGACCCCTTACCAGTTCACAAAGGGTTAAGTAAAAAAAAAAAAGACAGACACAAAATTATTTATTTATTCTTTTTTTACTTATACTTACCTCTGATCCCGTGTCCCGCGCCGCTGCAGATGACAGTTGTCGGTAGTGATCGGAGCAGGGAGGGTGGGAGGCAGGGAGATCAGAGCCTCCCTGCCTCGATCGCTACCGACAAGTGACAGATCGGAGCCAGACGTCATCCCGCTCCTCCCACACGTGGTAAGTCTGTATCATTTTTACTTTTTTTTTTATGGGGCTGAGCGAGTGAGTCTCACGCAGCTGGCACTTAACCCTTTCAGTGCCAGCCTACCTGCAGCATTTGCCACTCCCTGTTGCCAGACCATGTTTCACTATTTTGCGCTACACATGTTCAACTGTCATTTTTGAAAGGTCTGGCTTTAACATGAAATGTCTTGTTTGTAATTTTTAGGTGTATTCTCAATATTTTTGGGTGAAATATGTGAAAAAAAATGTAAAAAAAATATTTTTTTACAATTTGTAGTGTTTTTTTGTAATAAAAAATGTAAGTTTGTCAATAAAATCTTATTGCGTGTGAAATCCCAATTTCTCCCAGTTACAGCGATACCACATATGTATAGGTAGACACCCTTTTCTGCCCAGGAGACTCCCCCAAACTGAAATAGCGCTTTAGGGGATTTTCAGAAAAAATACAACTGTGACATGCGCTATGCGCACCTTGCAGTTTTACCAGAAAAACAACCCTTTACATTTGAAATACCCCCAACAAACTATATATTCTCTGGAAGTACACACCTCAAGCTTTCTAGGTGTACCAGGCATGTTGATGTGCCCATAGTTTTCTGGAAGTAATTCCTCAAAATATTCTTTGGTTGCAAAGAGTTTCCCAAAAAAAAAAGGATAAAAAAGCAGAATCAAAGCCACATTTTCCTAAAAAAACTATATACAAACAAGAAAAAACAAGTTTAATCTGAAAAAGCAACATTCCCCGAACAGAACAACACCCAACATGCATAGGTTCTGTCAAGGGAAGAGTTGCCAAACACCCCAAAGTAAAGCATGAGCATAACGGTAATTTTACTTGAAAATTTCAGTTCTGCAGACAAAGTGCGCACCTTGTGATTTTTCAACCAAAACAACCCTTTACATTTGGAACATTCCCCATAAACCATATATTCCCTGAAAGTACACGTTAAGCTTACTAAGCGTACCCAGCTTTTTGTAGTGGGCTCATCTTTCTGGAATTAATTCCTCAAAGAATTATTTGGTTGCACAGGGTTTCCCTAAAAAATGTATAAAAAAGCTGAATAAAAAACACCTTTCCTAAAATATAAATATGCAAACAAGAAAAAACAAGCTAAGCCTGAAAGCGCAAGGTCTCCCGAACAGAACAATACCTAACATAAAGAGGTACTATTAACCCTTTTAATTGCCAGCCTACTGAGATTTTGTCACCCTCTGTTGACAGGTCATTTTTCCCCATTTTGCTCCATGTTTTGCGCCATTTTTGCTGTAATTTTCAGGAAAATTATATTTATATTTTTTTGCAGCAGAGTTTAGGCTTTAACATGAAATGTCTTGTTTGTAAATTTTATTTTGTTTTTTACAATATTAAGTAAAAATAAATAAATAAATAAATAAAAACATTTTTAGAAAATTGACTCCTTTATTTTAAATAAAAAATGTATTTTATTAAGGAAAAGCATATTGCATGTGAAAGCCCCATTTCTACCGATTAGAACGGTACCACATATTTATCGGTAGCCCCCCGTTCCTGCCCAGGAGACCCCCCCCTAACTGAAACAAGTAATCTATAACATTCACAAATAAAATACAACTACCATCCACACTACAAAGGGTTAAATCGAGAAAAAAAAATGACATAGGGTCCCCCCTCCCCGGGGGGGGCGACCCCATTTTTTGGGGGGGATTTTTAAGGGTTAAAAACCCTTAAAAATCCCCCCAAAAAATTGACATGGGGTCCCCCTAACCCAAAGTAACCAGCCCGGGACCAGCTATGCAGGGCTTGTAGAAACAGGGCACAGGGGCCAGCTTTTGTGTTCCCTGGCCCTGCAGGCTACAAGTGCGCATAGCCCGTGGGCCCGGGCTCTTCTGCCCCCCCCCCCTGGGCTTTGGGGAGGCAGGTAATGGGGGTGCCGGGGGTTATTGACAAGTCACCCGCTAGTCACAGGTGACTTGCCACCTCCCCCAGCCTTGTGAACTGGTATAGGGGTCATGGACCCCTTACCAGTTCACAAGGGGTTAAATGTAAAAAAAACCACAGACACACACAAAGAGAAAAAAATATTTTATTATTTTTTTTTTTTTTTTATACTTACCTCCCATCCATCCTGGAGCACTGTGTCCCTCGGCGATCACTCGCTTCTGCTCACCTGCTGGAAGCCTTTTATAGCTGCTGGATGACAGAACACAAAGGGTTAATTTAAAAAAAAATGACATAGGGTTCCCCTTCCCGGGGGGGGGGACCCCATTTTTGGGGGATTTTTAAGGGTTAAAAACCCTTAAAAAAAAAAAAAAAATGACGTGGGGTCCCCCTTACCCGAAGGGGGCTTGTAGTCACAGAGTGGGGGGGCCAGCTTTTGTGCCCCCCCCACCCTGCAGCCTACGAGCCCACATAGCCTATGTGGGCCCGGGCTCTTCTGCCCCCCCTGGGCTTTGGGGAGGCAGGTAATGGGGGTGCCGGGGGTTAATGGCAAGTCACCTGCTAGGGTAGGTGACTTGCCACCCCCCCCAGCCTTGTGAACTGGTATAAGGGGTCACATGGACCCCTTACCAGTTCACAAGGGGTTAAATGTGGAATAAAAACACAGACACATTAAAAAAATGATCTTTATTATTTTATTTTTTTACTTTACTCACCTCCGATCCTGTGTCCCCCGGCGATCTCCGCTGACAGTCTGCTCGCTGTTTGGAAGAGAGAGCCTGGGGAGGAGGGGGGGGGGCATCACAGCCCTCTCCGCCTCCCCTCTGCTCTCTGCTCCAAGCACCGAGCAGACTGATTCAGTCTCGGGGGCTTGGACAGAAGAAGCCGGCTGCTGGTGACATCACAATGATGTCACCTGGCCCTGCCCCCAAGGGGCGGGGCTGGCAGTCGCGATGCAGGAAGTGGGGGGGAGAGGGCATTTTCTGCCCTCTCCTCGCCACCGAAGAGGCTGGGGGGGCGATCGGAGGCCCCCCCAGTGAAGAGAAGACCCGGAGGGAGGCAGTGCGACCACAGGTAAGCAAATGTAATTTTTTATCTTCCTCTAGACACAGGGCAGTTCTGGAAGTACCATTCATTCCATTACTAACTTGTGGGAATAGGTAATATGTACCAAGTGTGGCATTTCAATTTTAACTATTTTGAAAAATATAGCACATTCTTTGAGTTCTCTCTTACAATACTCTTTACTATCATATTATCTTCTGATTATAGACCAACAAACGCAATACTATTAATGATCTCGCCCTACTCATAACTCTCTTTTACAATTTCTCAATACTTTCCATAATTGGCTATGTTATGCCATATATTCCCATATTGTCTTGACTTCATATTATTCATTTGCTTAGCTACAATAAGTTAATAAATAGACACACTACACCCACCCTGTATTAACAAGTTTCTTTCATGCACTGTACTACCTTACGTACCTAGAAAAAAAAAAGGAATGAACCACTGTAAGCTACTCCCTACTAGAACCTGGGTAAAATTTCACTTACAGGGAGCAAATGACTGGTAGGATAGCAGCACAAAATATTTCAAATGATTTCTAGGCTTGTTTTACTCCAGTTTTCTTTGTGTGTGGCTTACAAATTCAGTTCCATTTGATTCTGGGAACCAGTGGAATCTTGCATAACATGTAATTTGGCTCATTTTATTCATAAAATCAAAAGAAACAAAGGGGGGATGGCAGCCGCTCAGACCATTTTATAACTAACCTGGGAGGTGCACGTTAGCAGGGCAATTAGTACACACAAGTCTTAAAGGAGCCACAGCAGCTGACGGGGTTGAGTGCTGTGGCTCCTTTAAGACTTGTGTGTACTAATTGCCCTGCTAACGTGCACCTCCCAGGTTAGTTATAAAATGGTCTGAGCGGCTGCCATCCCCCCTTTGTTTCTTTTGAATTTGTGCAAGCACATGGTGTGTGGGGTCTAGGCTGTATTGCAAGGTCTTTGACCCTTCCACCCCATGGCTTGCACTTGAGAGGTTTAGGGCAACCTCAGGTAAGCCTGCTCCCAATTTATCTATTGCACTGTATGTCCCAGATGGGCTCTCAGAGATTAGAGTTAGGACTGCACCCCACAGAGGCACTTTGGCGTAGTGGTGCAGCTTAAGCATACTTCTGCAGATGTGTGTGACCGAGTCCTCTGTTTTTAACCAAGTTTGGAGACAGATTGTGGGCTGGCCTACAAGCTGACAGGGTTGAGTGCTGTGGCTCCTTTAAGACTTGTGTGTACTAATTGCCCTGCTAACGTGCACCTCCCAGGTTAGTTATAAAATGGTCTGAGCGTCTGCCATCCCCCCTTTGTTTCTTTTGAATTTGTGCAAGCACATGGTGTGTGGGGTCTAGGCTGTATTGCAAGGTCTTTGACCCTTCCACCCCATGGCTTGCACTTGAGAGGTTTAGGGCAACCTCAGGTAAGCCTGCTCCCAATTTATCTATTGCACTGTATGTCCCAGATGGGCTCTCAGAGATTAGAGTTAGGACTGCACCCCACAGAGGCACTTTGGCGTAGTGGTGCAGCTTAAGCATACTTCTGCAGATGTGTGTGACCGAGTCCTCTGTTTTTAACCAAGTTTGGAGACAGATTGTGGGCTGGCCTACAAGCTGACGGGGTTGAGTGCTGTGGCTCCTTTAAGACTTGTGTGTACTAATTGCCCTGCTAACGTGCACCTCCCAGGTTAGTTATAAAATGGTCTGAGCGGCTGCCATCCCCCCTTTGTTTCTTTTGAATTTGTGCAAGCACATGGTGTGTGGGGTCTAGGCTGTATTGCAAGGTCTTTGACCCTTCCACCCCATGGCTTGCACTTGAGAGGTTTAGGGCAACCTCAGGTAAGCCTGCTCCCAATTTATCTATTGCACTGTATGTCCCAGATGGGCTCTCAGAGATTAGAGTTAGGACTGCACCCCACAGAGGCACTTTGGCGTAGTGGTGCAGCTTAAGCATACTTCTGCAGATGTGTGTGACCGAGTCCTCTGTTTTTAACCAAGTTTGGAGACAGATTGTGGGCTGGCCTACAAGCTGACGGGGTTGAGTGCTGTGGCTCCTTTAAGACTTGTGTGTACTAATTGCCCTGCTAACGTGCACCTCCCAGGTTAGTTATAAAATGGTCTGAGCGGCTGCCATCCCCCCTTTGTTTCTTTTGAATTTGTGCAAGCACATGGTGTGTGGGGTCTAGGCTGTATTGCAAGGTCTTTGACCCTTCCACCCCATGGCTTGCACTTGAGAGGTTTAGGGCAACCTCAGGTAAGCCTGCTCCCAATTTATCTATTGCACTGTATGTCCCAGATGGGCTCTCAGAGATTAGAGTTAGGACTGCACCCCACAGAGGCACTTTGGCGTAGTGGTGCAGCTTAAGCATACTTCTGCAGATGTGTGTGACCGAGTCCTCTGTTTTTAACCAAGTTTGGAGACAGATTGTGGGCTGGCCTACAAGCTGACGGGGTTGAGTGCTGTGGCTCCTTTAAGATTCATAAAATCAATAAATAAAAGCCAAAAAAGCATGTCTTGAAAGAAGATTTATGTATCTCAATCTAACTAATGTATTACAAAAGGGTGCAGCTGTATTCGGTACAGTTCTCGTGCACTAATCTTATGCATGTAAATTATAGACGCTAGAATTCACTCATCAATGGCATTCAACAGCCTGCCTATCAGACTTCCTCACTAATACAATCAGGAAAGACTCCCACTGCCACAACACATGGGATCATTATTATAGCATGCATGTCTATCAAATAGGAAACATTTGGGGGAGGATTAAATTGTAATTACAGGTTAGGTTTAGGGTGGTTAAAGCTGGTCTAGGAGATAGTTAAATCTCCTTAAAGGAGCACTATCTTGAAATTGTGTAATATTAAAAATCCATATAAACACGTCAGCTAATAAGAGGGGGACACTTACATCCAGTGGTGCCAGGTTTAGTTTATCGGGGTGACAGAACCCATGATTTCCTCTTCCTTCTATTAACATAAAAAAACAAGCCTGGCTGGATATTTCTTGATCCCAGGTCGATAAGTGACCTTTCCTCTACCCTCCAGAATAATACCATTTTGTGATTACTCACCTGTAAAATGGGCATTATAAGTATGTCACACACCCCGCTTCCAATATTCATGACATATGGGTTATAAACAGTAGAGGGCGAACTTCTGCAGAGATGACAGGAAAAAAAGGAGCCCCTCCCGGTCCATAAATACCCGGGACCTCCCACACATTACCCAGTATAGTAAAGCAGTAAAGGGACCAGGAAGAGCCAAATACAAAAATATTGACAATAAAAGGTTCACCATATAAAGGATCCAGAATACAATAAGGGCGGGATGAAGCGGGGTGTGTGACATACTTATAATACCCATTTTACAGGTGAGTAATCACAAAATGGTATTATTCCAAGTATGTCATACACCCCGCTTCCAATATTCATGACATATGGGACATTCAATAGCAGTGTCCAACAAGGGTGGGGATCCCAAAAAGGCAATAACGCACAAATTTAAACCACTGCAGCTTGCAGAACCTTGCGGCCAAAAACAGCATCCGCTGAGGCCTGCACATCAACCTTATAAAACTTGGAAAAAGTATGAACAGAAGACCAGGTAGCAGCCTTACAAACTTGTTCAACAGAGGCCTGGTGCTGAAAAGCCCAGTACGAGTAGAATGAGCAGTGATCTGAAAAGGAGGAACCTTCCCCTTGGCAGTATAGGCCCCAACAATGGCCTGACGTATCCATTTACTAATGGTAGACTTGGCGGCCGCAAAACCTTTTCTGGGCCCGGAGGGCACCACGAACAAGGCATACGTCTTACGAAAGGGAGAAGTAGCCAGCAAATAGTACTTCACACAACGAACCACATCCAAAGAGTGCAGAACCCTCTCCTTGTCATTGCTAGGCTTAGGACACAAGGAAGGGAGAACCACATCCTGATTGAGATGGAAGGCAGAAACCACCTTAGGAAGGAAATCTGGCTTAAAGCGAAAGACCACCTTGTCCTGGTGTCTTTCAAAGTAAGGAGCCTGAATCGACAGAGCCGCCAACTCAGAGACACGTCTAACAGAGGTAATAGCCACCAGAAAGGCAACCTTTTGAGTGAGCATAGAAAGTGCAACATCCTGCACCGGCTCAAAGGGAGGCCCCTGGAGGGCGGACAGAACCAAATTCAAATCCCAAACAGGCGGGGGGGCGTGTCCCGGCATGAACGAGGAGAGACATGGGTGAGAGATCTCCTGCTCTCCCTACCTGCATTTTCGGCACCTACCTGGCAGCTGGAGCCCGGAGAGGCAGATGGCTAAGAAGCCTAAGCGACAGACGACCGAGGAGCGGTGGAGGGACCCCGGCGGGACGTGGCGAGTCTGCCAAGGTCCGGAATCGTGAGGTGGCGGAGGCCACCAAGATGGCGGCCGAAGAGCTGTCCGGCTGGCGCGGCGGAGAGGGACTGGAGCGGGCGTCCCTCTCATCCATGGAGGAATCAAGCGGAGAGAGCGGGGAGTCCCCGCGGAGCGGAGGACTGTTGCCGGCGGGACCGCGCGGCGAGGAGACGGCTGTGGACGCAGACTGCGGTGAGCTGGGGGAGCTGCGGGAGACAGAGGCCGGCGGGAGGACCAAGATGGCGGCCGGCGCCCGCCCGGCGGCCCGTGTAAGCGCAGAGTGCGGGGGCGGAGGGGGTCGCCCCGATGTTAGTGCCGGCTGGGTAGAGGCAGCGGGTCCCCCGGGGGACACTGGAGAGGATGACGCCCAAGCACAGGCGGAGGAGCCGCATAGCAGAGCCTCTGGGTGGAGCAAGATGGCGGCCGCTGCCCCTGCTAGGTCTCACATCAGCTGCAGCCTCTTAAAGTCACAGCACACCATATGGGGAGAGACCCATGTACAGCCCTATGGATCAGGAGGCCCTGACGGGAGAAATAAAGGCTGGGTCCTGGATGTGGAGGGGATCCCCCCGGACTGCCACGATGCTGCCCAGTGCGTGCCCCCTGCCCTGCTCCTGCATACCCTGACCACACCTCCCACGGGACTCAGGGGTGAGACCCCCGCGGCTGGGGCGTCACAGGTGGATGAAGCAGGGGTTGAATATCGGCGGCCACATGATGGGGAGCGCACTGCCGGGCCCCGCCAGGGGCTCCCAACAAGCCTCAGCAGATTTGCCTACAAGCCTGCGGTGGAGCGGCGGTCGGCCTGTACTCCCTGCTCCCCTGCGAGTGAAATGGAGCGTGCCCCTGAAACTCAAAGCACCAAACTTCAGCAGAGGCCAGCGAAGCAGAGATCAGGGAGAGGGGATGCCCTCGAGTCGCCGGGGAATTTGGATGAAAGGTCGAGATCGCCTCTATCCCCACTCCAACCCTCTCCAGAAAAAAGTCTATTTACTCGGGCGGATGACCCCTCGCCGATGACCCCGGCGACGTCCCCGGGAGCCCCGGCTGCTGAGGTGCCTAGCGAGTGGATCACGGATACCCAGGTGGAGGTTCCAGCGGAGGAGAAGCTGCAAGAGAGCCAGATCCATTTGGAGACCATCTCGCTTCTGAGGGGTATCCCCTCCAGGGGGGAGATTGAAAATCTGATCGCGAAATATGAAGCAAGCTTCAAGCGCGAGGTCCTCGCCGTGCGTCATGAGGTGGCCGGAGTTGAAACTAGAGTTCGGGCCTTGGAGGTGGAAGGGCCTTCTTACGCCTGCCGTCTGCGGGCATTGGAAGCGAGATGCGACTCCCAGGAAGCAATGTTGTCGGCCTGCCAGCTGCACCTTGACGACCTCGAGAACCGCAATAGACGGAACAACTTGAGGATCAGAGGTATCCCGGAGCCGCGAGACACAGAGGACGTTAAGGCTATAGTCACCGCAATATTCAACGAAGTGTTGGACAGGGAACCCTCGACCCCTATAGAACTTGACAGAGTGCATAGGGCCTTGGGTCCTAAGAGGGCAGACCCAGCTTATCCCAGAGACATTGTGTGCAGGATTCACCTTTTTTCATTGAAGGAGGAAATCCTGAGGAGAGCGTGGAACAAGGGCACCCTACGCTTCAGAGGAGCGCCGATCAAGATTTTGCAGGATCTGTCTGGGCGGACTCTCCAGATGCGTAGAATGATGAAGCCTCTCCTTGAAACCATTATCAGTCAGGGAGCAACGTATAGATGGGGTTTCCCTTTTCATCTGATAGTGAAGAAGGCGGCTGGGACTTTCATCTTGAAATCTCATCGTGAACTTGAGGATCTGTTTGCATTCCTGGGGTGTGACCCAGTGGACATTCCAGACTGGCTTGTCTCGAGTGGGACCCCGCTCCCAGGGGACCCTCCCAGGAGAAGGAAGAGGAGTTTGAAGAGCTTTCGAGATCTGGGGCGCCTTGGGGGTCCCTCCGGGGGGTACTCGGCGGGCTCCGGGCCACTGCCCCGGGCGTTGAGTCCCGGGGGTGGCCCTGGTGCCGTCGGTCGGGGGCGCGCGCGGCCCGGCCCCCGTCCCCCCCCTCGGCCTGCCTCGCCGGGGGGGGGGGGGGGGGGGGGCGGGGCGGGCGCGTCCCTGATTGACTCGTTTCCCCTTGAGGCCCCTAGGGTCATCAACCCCCTGCTAACAGGTCATAATGTGTTATGCATGTCCTCTGTTCTGCTTTATTTAGAAACTTATTCTGTTTTGGTTATAGTCGCCTAATCCTTTTTGGACGCGGGCTGGCGCCCTGCTTGCGGAACCCTTGGCTTCCGCGGGTGGGGCCCCCTCCCGGCCGCCTAGTGGTTGATGGTGAGGCGTCAGCATGACTTGGGAGGGCCTGGAATGATTCCCCCTTTGCGTCTCCCAACTCTTGTCGGACACTGCACCCCCAATAGGTCGGTCTTCTGGGCACACGTGGCCCTAGTTGACTGTATTCACCCCGGTTGTGGGGAACCTTAGTGTTTGTTTCTTCTAGAGCGTGAGCGTGCACCTCCGCACTAGACTTGTTCCCTTTCCTTTGGTTTTGGTTCTTTTTGGCGGCCTCCGACCGGGAGAGCGGGTGCTCCTGCGCGCTCTCCCCCCTGGTTCGGACGCAATTCCCCTGAGGGTGGACCTGGTCGACCCCAGTGGTTGATTGGACTCACTCTGTCCCCTTGGTTTAGGGGTGTTCCCCCCCTTTTTCTTTCCCGGTAGTTTTTGGAAGCCGGGGTCTTTCTTCCCCTTCCCCCCCCCCCCCCGTTCCCGTTTTCTCCCCTCCTTTCTTGCTCACCCCCCCCCCTCTCCGTTCATCTGCCTTCCCCCCCCCCTGTGTTCAGGGGCGGATACCCCAAAACCACTTCCCCCCGTACAGCTTAGCAAACCATAATAATGCAGGGAAAGCCCATCTCCGAGGTCAACGTGGTCTCCCTCAATGTGAAGGGCTTAAATAGTCCGGAAAAGAGAGCCCTGATTTTGAGGAACCTTAGAGGGTTGAAGGCGCAGGTTGCCTTCCTCCAGGAGACTCATTTCAGGGCGGGCGGCTCCCCCTCATTCGGCAACAAGTACTACCTTAGAGGCTACCATAGCCTTTCTCCAGACTCAAGATCCAGAGGGGTTAGCATCGTGTTAGACGCTGCCCTGCCCTGGGAATTGATTGACTATCAGACGGACCAGGAGGGGAGGTGGATCTTCCTCAAGGGGAGGATTGCATCTCACCTCTTCACCTTCGCAAACATATACGTGCCGAATGTGGGTCAGTCAACCTTCTTGGAGGGAGTCCTCGACACCTTGGACACATTTAGGGAGGGCGAACTGTTGATAGGCGGTGACTTCAACGTGGCACTTGATCCACTAGTAGATACCTCCAGGGGGACCCCGCACGAGTCATACGCCAAATTGAGGCGGCTTAAAAAGGTACTTGCCCAACACCAGTTGATAGACCCCTGGCGCATTCAACACCCGACCGAGAGGGACTACACTTTTTTCTCCCCCCCGCATAGGTCATACTCGAGAATTGACCTATTCCTTGTACCTCACGCCTCGCTCTCTAGAGTGGTGGATTCCTCCATTGGGAATATTACCTTATCAGACCATGCCCCGGTCTCTCTATCGGTCTCTCTGCCCCGCCCCATCCCCAGGGGTTGGTCCTGGCGCCTGAATACCTCTCTCCTAGATGATCAATTAATAGTAACTGAGGTCCAAGAGGAAATTAAAAAGTACTTTGAATGTAACTCGTCGCCGGAGACCAGCCCAGGGGTCATCTGGGAAGCGCATAAGTGCGTAATTAGAGGCTCCCTAATTAGCATTGGATCTAGAATTAAGAGGGAAAAGGCAAAACTCATTAAAGACCTCTTGGCAGAGATAGGGAAAGCAGAAAAGTTACACAAGTCCTTAGCAGCAGCCCACTTGGCAACCCTAACGTCGCTGAGAGAGAAGCTCAAATCATTGTGCTGCGATAGAGTGAAGGCACAGTGGACCAAATGTAGGAAAAGGTTCTATGAAGCGGGGGACAAATGCGGGAAATTACTGGCAAGGGCACTCAGAGTGGAAAGAGTGAGATCTTATGTCCCAAAGATAGTAAACCAGGAGGGTCATAGCGAGCATCTAACAGAGAGAATAGCAGAAACCTTCCGCAAATTCTATGAATCCCTTTACAATATTCAGGGAACAGAGAGGCAGGACTTGGATTCTCGCATAACAGAGTACATAAGGGACTCGGGGCTGCCAAAGTTGCCGGCAGAGGTGGTAGAGAGGTTGGAGGACCCCATCTCCCTGTTGGAGTTGCAGAAGGCGGTAGCGGAGACAGCTAGCGGAAAGGCCCCGGGGCCTGATGGTTTCCCCTCCCAGTATTACAAAAAAATGTTCCCCCTCCTGGCCCCCAGTCTTCTCAGGGTCTTTAACTTGCTCAAAGATGGGGAGGCCTTCCCCTCGGACTCCCTCAGAGCATACATCACAGTTTTGCCCAAGGAAGGAAAGGACCCCACGCAGTGCGCTAGCTACCGGCCCATCTCACTCTTGAACACAGATGTCAAGATCTTTGCAAAGATCCTGGCGTCTAGAATTGCCCCCCAACTCCACCACATAATCGCCCTAGACCAGGTGGGGTTCATGCCCCATAGGGAGGCTAGGGACAACACTGTCAAAGTGTTGAACCTGGTGCACCTTGCCCAAACCGCTAATAAGCCTTCCCTGTTGCTTGCAACCGACGCCGAGAAGGCCTCTGACAGAGTCAATTGGCAATTTATGTACTCCACCCTTAGCCATATTGGACTCGGTTCAAACCTTATGAACTGGATCGCAAGCCTCTATAGGAAGCCCTCGGCGTCGGTGCGAGTCAACGGGGTAATTTCAGAACCCTTCGGGATCAACAATGGGACACGACAGGGTTGCCCGCTTTCCCCCTTGGTCTTTATCCTGACCCTTGAGCCCCTGCTGTGCTACATCCGCGGAAACCCTGACATCAAAGGATTGGAGGGCCCCAAAACCCATTACAAAGTCGCAGCTTACGCAGATGATCTAATCTTCTGTCTCTCTACCCCAGAGGTTTCGTTACCCAATCTGATGCAAGAGCTTAAAAGATACGGAGATATGTCGGGATACAAAATCAATTGTTCCAAATCCGAAATCTTAAACATCAACATCCCTGAGCGGCGCTTTGCGGGGATCAAGGAGGCTTTCCCCTTTAAGTGGGCAAGGGAAGGGGTCACTTACCTTGGGACCAAGATAGGGAATGACCTGTCCAAGATCTTCAATATGAACTTCCCCCCGCTACTGAAAAAATTCTCGGATGACATCGCTAGATGGTCTATGGGTAGGATCTCCTGGTTCGGGCGTACAAACGCGGTCAAGATGAACCTCCTTCCCCGCCTTCTCTATCTACTCCAGGCTCTGCCAGTTGTGGTCCCGCCAGCCTTCCTCCAGAAGGTCAGAGCCTTATTCACTGGGTTTATATGGAAGGGAGAAAAACCCAGATTAAGTAGAACTATCTTAGCCAGACCAAAAGAGGAGGGAGGGCTGGGATTCCCAGATCCGGTGTTGTATCATGCTGCCACTCACCTGGGCAGAGTGGTGGATTGGTGCCGGCACTCGGGACATAAGCAGTGGGTTGGGCTGGAGCGAGGCTCCGGGGGGCCCCCGCTGGCCAACTTACCTTGGCTAGAGGGGAAAGACATCCCGGAGGCACTAAAACACCCCACGGTTGGGGCTACCATACGCATCTTTAGGAGATTTAAGGAGCTCCCGAATATCTCCCCATCCCCATCTCCGATGTTCCCGGTGCTGGGAAACCCACGATTCCCCCCCGGGTGTAGCGGTCCCAAGGCGAGAGAGTGGCGTGAGGCTGGACTGTACAGAGCCAAACACTTCTGGACACAGGCGGGCTGGGCTAAGACTGATGACCTGGCACTGAGGGGCTCCGTTCCGAGGTGGTCAAAATGGGAACAATCGCAGATAGCACATTTCCTTCAGTCCTTACAGGAATTTTCGACGGGTTTGCGCCCGGGGACCCGGTTCGAGGAGCTCTGCTCCGGCCCTAACGTGGAGAGGCACGTGCTCTCATCCATTTATAAGCTGTTGATCACCCCCCAGGATGCAGAGGAGCTTCACTTTGTTAAGTATTGGGAGGGAAGCTTGGGGGCCCCATTTACGCCAGAACAGCGGAGGAGACTCCTCGCGGCGCCGCATAAGACCTCCATTTGCACCCGGACTCAAGAATGTAATTACAAAATTCTTACCGGGTGGTACAGAGTCCCGGCGACTCTGCACAGATGGTTTCCTGACGAACCAGATAACTGCTGGAGATGCGGTGCTGCAGGAGGCGACCTTATCCACATTTTCTGGTCCTGCCCTAAGCTTCGGCCTTACTGGGACTCAGTGAGGAAAGTGATAGGGGAGGTCACCGGGGAAACTGTACCAGCCGATCCAGGAACATGTCTGCTCCACTTGGGAAAGACCCCTCTGAAAGTGTATAAGAGATCCCTTATGTGCCACCTTCTCAATGCCGCAAAAACCTGCATCCCTCTGATGTGGAAGAGGACCTCCCCCCCCTCATTGGCCAGCTGGGTCCTGAAGGTCAATGAAACCATGCGTTTCGAGGATTTAGCACTGAATAAGGAGGGAGGGTTCGAGAAATACACAAAGACCTGGTACGATTGGATGGTCTTCTCGGATTCAGACAAGTGCAGGGCACTGCTTCAGGATACTTGAACAGACGTGCCTTCCCTTGACCCCCCCCCCTTCTCTCCCCCCCTCCCACCCATCCCTCCATCCTCTAAGGCGTTATTTTCATATCTGTTGGTTTATAGAGCTGTACGATTCATTGCACTGGTTTTTCACTTTCTCTGTGTTTTTTGGAACGTGCTTAAGAATGTTAGACAACGCACAAAATTGCTTATCTTCTACATTTTATTGTGGTCTTGTTTCTATGATGTATACAAAAATTTAATAAATAAAGAATTTAAAAAAAAAAAAAATCCCAAACAGGCAACAAAGGCTTTCGAGGGGGCCGCACATGAGTGACCCCCTGGAAAAAGGTCTTAACCAAAGGATGAAGAGCAAAGGACCTATGAAAGAAGACCGCCAGGGCAGAGACCTGCCCTTTCAAGGTACTAAGCTGGAACCCCAAGTCCAGACCGTGTTGAAGAAAATCCAAAATCCTAGGAATCAAATACACCCTGCAAGGCAAGGCCCTAGCCTCACACCAATCAATATAGGACCTCCAAGTCCTGTAGTAGATGTTAGAGGAAGATCTCTTCCTAGCCCTGACAAGTGTGAATCACAGCATCAGACAAACCTTCTTCCTTTAGAATGGAGGTTTCAGCAGCCACGCCGTCAAAGCCAGCATTTGTAAATTGGGGTAACGAAGTTGACCTTGAGTGATCAGATCCGGGAACAGAGGCAATCTGTACTGATCTACCGCCAGCCGTACGACGTCTGCGAACCAAAACTGTCTTGGCCACCTTGGGGCCAGCAGAGTTGCTGGCGCACCCTCTTGGGACAGCTTGCACACCACCTTGCCTACCATGGAGAAGGCGGGAAACAGATACAGGAACCCCAGATCCCTCCAGGCAAGAGACATGGCGTCCACTGCCAGGGCCAGAGGATCCTGAGACAGAGACACAAATGCAGGAAGCTTGTGATTGTGACGTGAGGCAAAGAGATCCACCTCCGGAATCTCCCACTTGTGACAAAGGGACCTTGTGGTCGAGAGACCATTCCCCTCGGCGAGAGGATCCCCTGCTCAGGGAGTCCGCCTCCATGTTTTCCACTCCCGGAATGTACACTGCTGAGATGCATGGGACATTGCTCTCCACCCATGCAAGAATCAGAGAAACTTCCCTGAAGGCACTCCTGCTGTGAGTCCCTCCTTGGTGATTGATGTAAGCGACCGCAGTCCGATTGTCTGATGGAACCTGAGCCGGTAAACCCTGGAGGTGATGCGTCAAGCGCTACAGCACCAACCGAATAGCTCTCAGCTCCAAGACATTGATGGGGGTGTGAGCCTCCTGAGGACCCCACAGCCCCTGGAACTGATGTTCCTTCCAGAAACCCCGACAGGCTGGCATTCGTGGTGACCGTCTCCCAACAAGGGGTCAGAAAAGACCTGCCCCTCAGAACCCTGCCGAACCAGGGGAGACATCCGGAATGACTGATCCAATGACAGCGGACATCTGCCCCAAGCCAACAGTAGATGGAGATGGAGCGACCTCATGTGAAACTGAGCAAAGGTAACTGCCTCGAAGGAAGCCACCATCAACCCCACCAGCCTCATCCCTAGCCGGATAGACGGGCGCGGGTTGGAAAGAAGAAGACGGATCAGGTCCTGAATCATCTGCACCTTCGACAGAGGCAAGAACACCCTGGTCTGAATGGTATCCAGATTCATGCCCAGAAATGAAATCTGCCTTGACGGGTAAAGAGAAGACTTGGGGTGGTTGATCACCCAGCCGAACCTCTCCAGCGTTGTCACCACCGTCCTGGTGTCTAGCTCCGCCTGTCTGAGAGAGGATGCCGTAATGAGAAGGTCGTCCAGATACGGCACAATGCGAACGCCCTGGGCTCTGAGAAGGGCCATTAAACCCGCCAGCACCTTGGTGAACACCCTTGGTGCCGAGGTCAGCCCGAACGGAAGAGCCACAAACTGAAAATGCTGATCTCCCACCGCAAACCTGAGAAATCTCTGGTGTCCTGGGAAAATCTGTACATGAAGGTAAGCATCCTTGATGTCTACGGACGTCATGAAATCCCCCTGAGGAAGGGAGTTGATGGCTGAGCGCAAGGTCTCCATGCGGAACTTCTTGGTTCTGATGAACCTGTTGAGAAGCTTCAAATCCAGAATGGGTCTTATGGAGCAATCCTTTTTGGGAACCATGAAAAGGTTGGAGTAATAGCACAGGCCTCTCTCTGAGAAAGGCACCGGACATATGACTTCCATATCCAGAAGATTCTGCACTGCCCACAGGAGCCCCTGCGCAGCCCGGGGGTCCGAGGGAACCCGAGACCTGAGGAATCTGGGAGGAGGCCGGTACTCGAACTCCAGTTTGTACCCGGAAGAGACCACTTCCAAGATCCATTTGTCTGTGACCTCCCGGGCCCAGACCTGAATGAAGTGCCGCAGCCGTCCCCCCACCCACAAGGGTGAGGGCGCCCCCTCATTGCTGAGCTGGCTTGGCAGCGGCCTTGGGCTTGGAACCCCAGGCAGGACCAGGACGGGCACGTCCTCTGCCTCTGCCCCAGGAGTCACCTCTGAAGGTAGAGTAGGCAGCACCTCTGCCTGCTCTGGCACCACGAAAGGAAGGATTAAAGGAGCCTGCCCCCCGAAAGGAGCGACGCTGCGACCTTTCGCTACCGAATCCAATTTATCTCCAAACAGCCGCATACCCAGGAAGGGTAGCCCTGTAAGTGACTTCTTAGCCGCAATGTCAGCCACCCACTGGCGCAACCAGACCGATCGGCGAATAGCCACTAGCAACGTCGAAGTTCTGCTACACATACATATTGTGTCATCCAAGGCAGATAAGACAAAGGTCATGAACAATTCACACCGCGTAAGCGCTGCACATTCATCACTGGCCGGGCTGGGAACCACTCAAAAGGCCCCTAATCACAGACCTGGTAGCCACAGCTGTGAGCGCTGAAGCACACACAGGCCGCAAGGCCGAACCCACGCTGGCAAAGGCATGACATGCCATTTGATCAATACGTCGGTCCTCACCATCCTTTAGCGTGGTGGCCTCCGGAGAGTGCACAACAGATGTGTTGGACAATCCCAGAACAGGCGCATCGACTTCGGGAGGGGACGACCAGCGCTTCACCGCGTCCACCGGAAAGGGATACTTCCTATCCCATCCCTGAGGAACACCGGGAAGCCGGCTAGGCCTTTCCCATTCTTTAAGAATCAGATTATTGAAATGTTTCTGATTTGGGAACTCCAATCTAGGCTTAGAGGTCCCAAAAAATTCCCCCTTCTGCGGAGGGGACTCCGCCAGAGGAGAAATAGCCAGCACCTCAAATAAATGGGCCAAAATCCTGGGGGTATCCACGGTACCCCCATGCTCCTGCCCAGCATCAGCATCCAAAAACTGCTGATCCTCAGAGCCATCAGATTCAGAAAACAATTCCCCCTCCTCAAGTGGGGAATAATCAGACCAGTCACGGGAATCATAATCCTCAAAACCCAGAACCGGTGTGGCCGGTGACAAATGTTTTCTCTTAGCCGGGGCCTTTCTGGCAGCAGAGCTAGAAATCAATTTCTCGATGTTGGCCAATCTAGCACATACATCAGATTGCGACTCCCCGCTAATAACAGTGTCACTTGGGGTACGGATCAGGTGATGAGACCGGCGGCACGGACCCAGACGCCTGGGACCCCGACTGCCGCGTTATGGCCTGCTGAGCACATGGTATGCAAACCAGTACATCATCCCCCGCAAGGGATACCCCACAACCCACACACAGCGGGATTGCCCCGAAGGGAGCCCGAGCCCGGTATCCTGGGAAGCCTCCATATGGTGATTTTAATGGTAGTCGCAAAGACCAGAGGGAATTACGCTAATTTAGCTACCCAGGATGCCCCTTAAAGTCCAGAGTGGGAGGATTTGTAAGACCCCAATTTATCCAAGGGACCCTAGGACCAGGAGAACCCCCTTTTTTATGCGGATAGGGAGTCCTCCTGAAAGACACAATAAGAAGGGACCCCATAAGAAAGGCACATGTCAAACAAAAGCCATACATACAAAACTACTATAATGAAAAACATGTCCAAATATATAAATACATATGTGTACCCATAAATTTGCCCCACTGCACAAAAATGGGGCACAAAACATGCAAGGCAAATATATATAAAGCCTCGCAGGGCACTCACAGCCCGAGGAATCGCGTCCGACCACAGCCGCAGAGGACAAGAGGGAGAAGGGCGGGCCAGCGCGGATCGCCGCGAGCGCGCCGAGCGTCCGGCCCGCCCCCTGCCCTAGCAGACATGAGGGGGAGAAGCTCTCCCCGCCGTAATGGCACCTGACATGCGGCCAACGAAAACAGCCATGGCATACTATCAAAAAATAAATAAATAAATAAAAAAACACACACATATATAGGTATAAGAACAAAATAAAGGTGAAAGGTGAAAAGGGGCCGCCCCCCCCCCCCCCCCCCGGATGAGGGGAACAGGGAGACACGGAAAGGCGGGATCCCATGCTACAGGGTAGTGAAGGGATAACAGGGATGGGGCATCCAGAACCAGGATCACCAAACCTGGAAACCGCCTACCCCCTAATATGGGGTCTCATGGAGGTGCATGGCTCCCATAATTACACCTGCAGAGGTGTAGTCTATTCTCGCCCGGACCTACAGCCAAGGCTGGGAGGCATAGGGGTTTAAATTAATCAGGTCCGGGCAGAAATAGGGACAAATTGGAACAAATTTGGCCGGGTGTGAACCCGGCTTACCTGCAAGGAAGAAAACAGCCATCTTCCGACTTGCTCGCCGTCCTGCAGAGACGATTACTGGGTAATGTGTGGGAGGTCTCAGGTATTTATGGACCGGGAGGGGCTCCTTTTTTTCCTGTCATCTTTGCAGAAGTTCGCTCTCTACTGGTTATAACCCATATGTCATGAATATTGGAAGCCGGGTGTGTGACATACTTGGAATAATGGATTTTTATGATTGGGCCATTTTCACAAATAATTATTTGAAGAAGCCCTAACATCAAAAATGTAGATGGCAAATTATGGGTTACTTATAATTCATACACCAAAATAAGGGAGAAGAATCAATCCTGAGCCAGCCTGTGCTGAAGTACCAGCTTTTTGCTATTGTAACCTTCTAATGTGTGTGGATGTTTTTACCCATGATGCACTGCTTTGGGAAGATGTTAGAGGAATTGCTGTAGTTTCTCACACTCTAGCTTAGGGACAGGCACATAAAGCTGCTTGAGGTTTAGGCTTGGCATGAATCCGAATTTTGACAAAAGAAGAATATAGGACCTTGTGAAAGTGGGTCAACACTTTCACAAGGCACTATATTTTTCTTCTTTGCTTTTTTTACCCCCCTTTGCTTTTTTACCTATTTTGTTACATTACAAACTGCATTTCACTTTTTAAACATTATTTCAATTGTGTGTGATGAATTTGCACAATATAGTAAGTTAGTGAAGTGAAATGAGAAGAATATATATATCCAAAATTTTGTATAAACTAAATACTGGCATGTGCATATGTATCCACCCCCTTTGCTATTGGATGAGCGGCCGAGCATGCGCCTTAGGACCGGGAAGAGGTGAGTTGGTTTTGGCGACCTGGGGGGTTTCACACAGCAGGGCACCCCCAGTAGGGGTGCCCCGGGGGCAAGAACCAAAACCCAGGACAGTCAAAATCTTGGTTTTGGTCCGTAAGAAGTACGGGGTGGGTTATAAAAAAAAAAAAAAAAAAAAAAAAAAAAGTATGCAAATTTCTGATGATTCCCTGACGCATCATCAAATCCATTATCATCAAATAACATGGTAGCACAAGAAACATGCCAAGAAAGGGCCGCCCACCAAAACTCTTAGCCTTTCCGGCCATGAAGGGAATTAATCAACGAGCCAACAGAGACCAAAGGTAATCCTAAAGGAGCTGCAGAGTTCCTAAGCTGTATGTCTGGCGCAAAACCAAAACATCTCATCACCCCAAGAACACAGCGAAACATGGTGGTGGCAGCATCATGATGAAGATGTTTTTAGCAGCAGAGACTGGGAAACTGGTCCGAGTCTAAGAGTAGATGGATGGTGCTAAATACAGGAATATTATTAATCAAAACCTGTTTCCAACTGATTTGATACTGGGACGGAGGTTTACCTTTTCACAGGACAATGACCCAAAGCATACAGCTGAAGCAACAGCCCTTGGTCACACCTGCGGTACTGCAAAATAAATCCAACAATGGCACTTTTATGTCCACTTTCACACCTCACCAGTGCAGCAGAGAGGAGGAAAAAGTAGCTGCAAAAAGTCCAGCCTGCTGCTTTCGGGCCGCAAACATACCCTATTAAAGTCTCTGAGGCCACAAAAAAGAATATGTTTTTCATGCGGTACCGAGGCACCATAGATTTTAATAGGATGCAATAGGCAGGAAGACAGGGAGTAGGGACCAGAATCAGGGATTTTGTATAACGTAGACACAAAATACAATTCTGTGATTACTTACCTGTAGAATTGATTTTACTGTGTACAGCACGGCCTGTTTCATACCTCCCAAGTGTACAGCACAGCCTGTTTCATTTCAATCATAACATCTGGGACATCCAATAGCAGTGTCCTTAAAGTAGGGTGGGATCCCCAATGAGTAACGGCAGGCAGTTCAAGCCACTACCGCCTGAAGCACCTTGCGGCCAAAAACAGCATTCACTGAGGCCCTAACATCAACCTTGTGGGATGGAGCAGCTGCCCCTGAGTGAGAAGCTCTGGATCGTCGGGCAAGATGTACCGATCCACCGCCATCTGGACGAAGTCCACGAACCATACCCTCCTCGGCCAGCGGGGGGGCCACTAGAATGGCCGGTACCCCCTCCTGGGCTATCTTGCGCAGCACACGACCCAGCAGAGGAAATGGAGGGAATACATAAAGGAGCCGAAACTCCATCCAGGAAATCGCTAGCGCGTCCATGGCGAAGGCCAGAGGATCCGTTGATAGGGAGACAAATCTTGGAAGCTTGTGATTGTGACGGGACGTAAACAAGTCCACATCCGGCTGACCCCAGCGGCGACACAGGGCTGAGAGACCATTCCCCCAGACGAGACGTCCCCCTGCTCAGGGAGTTCGCCTCCTGGTTCTCCACCCCCGGAATGTAAACCACAGAGAGGCAGGGAACAGTCTCCTCCACCCATGATAAGATCAGAGACACTTCCTTGAGGTCTCGCTTGCTTCGGGTCCCTCGCTGATGGTTGATATAGGCCACCGCCATCTGATTGTCCGAGCGGACTTGTACGGCACGACCCCGAAGGTGGGGAGTCAACTGGGAGAGTACCAACCTGATCACCCTCAGCTCTAGGATGTTGATGGGCGCCTGGGCCTCCTAGGGACCCCGCTGACCCTGGAACTTCAGTGACTGCCAAACTCCCCCCCCAGCCGGTCAGACTGGCGTCCGTGGTGACAATCTCCCATCGCGGAGGCAGAAAGGACCTGCCCACTAGAAGATTCCTCGAGTCCAACCACCACGAGAGGGACTGTCTGACCAGAGGGGACAGAGCAAACTCCTGATCCATGGACTCCCGAGTCCGATCCCAAGCAGACCAGAGATGTACCTGAACAGGTCTCATGTGGAACGGAGCAAGGGTAATCGCCTCGAAGCAGGACACCATTAGCTCCACCAACTGCATCCCCAGACGGATGGAGGGGTGAGGAAACGACAGCAGGGCCCGCGCCTGCAACTGAAGGCCCTCCACCTTCTGCTGAGGGAGAAAAACCTTGACCTGAGAAGTATCTAGCGTCATGCCCAAGAAGGACCTTGCCAAAGACGGAGATAGTGAAGACTTGGGATAGTTGATCACCCAGCCGAAGGACTCGAGAGTGGATGTCATCACCTAAGTATCCATCTCGGCCAGATGAAGAGACTGAGCAGCAATCAGAATGTCGTCTAGGTAAGGGAGGATGCGGATGCCCTGGTTCCTCAGGAGAGCCATAACACCGGCCAGCACCTTGGTGAAAACCAGAGGAGCCGAGGTGATACCGAACGGCAAGGCCACAAACTGGTATTGTTGATACCCCCAGAGCGAACCTCAGGAACCTCTGGTGACCTGGGAAGATCGGAACGTGAAAGTAGGCATCCTTGATGTCCACCGTGGTCATGAAATCGCCCGGCCGAAGGGAACTTACGGCCGAGCGTAAGGTCTCCATGCGAAAGTGCTTGAACCTGACGAATTTGTTGAGGCCCTTTAAGTCCAGGATGGGCCTCAGGGAGCCGTCCTTCTTGGGCACCGTGAACAGGTTGGAGTAGTACCCCCGACCCTGTTCCTGAAGAGGTACCTGACAAATTACTCCGGATGCCAGAAGACGTTGTACGGCCAAACTCAGTCCCTGAGCCGACACGGGGTTTAGAGATATCCGGGACCGGAGGAATCTTGGGGGCGGCCAGGCTGCAAACTATCTTGTAACCGGAGGAAACCACCTCCTGAATCCACCGGTCTGAGACGTGCAGTCTCCAGACGTGAGCAAAAAGCAGAAGCTGTCCCCACACCCGGTCGGGTGAAGGCGCCTCCTCATGCCTGAGGGGCCTTGGTAGGGGGTTTGGGCTTGGTTCTCCAGGAGAGACCATGGCGACCGTGGGATCTGCCTCGACCCCAAGAGTCTCTGCGACTACCTGAAAAGGAGGATCCACGACCTCCCCTTGAAGGGCGAAAGGAAGAGGATCCCCGAATGGGCCGAGCCTGCTTCCTACGCTGGAGAAGCCTACCATCCTTGGTCAGAGCATCAAGAAGCTCACCGACGAAGACCAGTGAAAGGGAGCCCAGTGAGAGACCTCTTAGCAGCGGTGTCAGCTGCCCACTGACGCAACCAGACGGACCTACGCATAGCAACCAAGCCAGACGGCGTCATCCATGGCAGACAGCACAAAGGCAACAAAGTCAGAACAAAGCAAAAGGTCCTTATAATCCTCCATGATCTTGCGAGATCGGGCGGCCTCAGCAAGGCGCCTGACCTTTTTAATAGCAATGGCCACAATAGCCGCGGCGCAGACCGGACGCACACCGGCCCCTACAAAGGTGAAGGCATGGCAAGCCAGCTGATCCATGCCCTGGTCCGCGCTATCATGCAAGGTGGTAGTGTTGGGGGACGACATGAAGTGTTAGATAGCCCCAGGACCGGAAGGCCACTTCAGGCGGGCGCGACCAGCGCCTAACCAAATCCGCTGTGAAGGGATACCTCGTGTCCAACCCCTTGGGCACCGAAGGTAACCTGTTAGGGCGCTCCCACTCCTTGAGGACCATATTAGAGAAATGACCCTGTTCCAGAAACTCCAGGCAATGCTTGCCGGGGCGGAAGAGCTCGCCCTGCTTTTTCTTTGCCACCTTAGGGGGGGCGATGTGTATCAACAACAACCGACAGGAGCCTGTCTGTATCATCCGGTAGCCAGGTATCCTCGTCCGAGGAAGATCCCAAATCACTGTCATATTCGCCCTGACGATCCCCAGAGGAATCTGAGTCACGGAACAACTCCCCCTCCTCCGGGGAGTCACGGCCACAGTACATGTCAAGGCCCTCGTCCTCATCGGCAAAGAGGGACAAATCTGCGTCAAGGTGCCTCTTTTTGCTAGAGGCCTTGCCCGCAGCCGGCCGGGCCAGTTGTCGCTCAATGCTGGCCACGCGCAGCGCCAGGTCCGATTGCGACCCCCTGCTAGCTTCCCCCTCGCTGGGAGCTAAATACAGGCGTGGGGGAGTAGGAGATGCTGTAGGGAGGACAGGGCTGGAAAGAGATGCGCTCAGCCCAGCCTATTCCTCAATAATGCTTTGGGCGCACGGAACACAGACCGCGCCGCCACCACTCAAAGGGGATGCCCCGCACATGACACACAGTCGAGCCTGCCCCGAGGGGCCCCCAAGCTCGCTATTCCCAGAAGCCTACATATGGTGATTAGCAACAAGGCAATAATAAGCCAACACGGAATAAGGCTAAGAAGGCCCACCCTGGATGCCCCAAAGGGATGCCCAACAGAGAAGGGACAGGGGGAGGGGGGGTTATTAGACCGGGAGAAACCACAACACTGTTATCCCATCTGTAAGACATAAAGTGAAAAAACACCATGAGTATCCCACAGCACATGCACCAAACATTGGACACAAGCCCCACAGAAAAACTCACGGCCCAGCTGCAATGGTGATCGCAGCGTGCGCAGGGGGGCAGGCGAAGTCCCCGCCGAGCACAGTCCCCAGGCTCCCCGCAGGCCAGGCAGACGGGGCAGCAAAATGGCGCTAAAGAGGAACCTCGAGGGCCAGGCCACGGGAAGATGACGCGATACGCGTCATCCCGTGGTGCCGCCCCCGTCAAAAAGGCGCAAAGACGCCTTCACTGTCTAATAATGGCGCCCGGCGCCGGGAGAGGGGGGGACAGCCCCCGCCAGCAGGGCTGACACACACAGGCTGTCCCCCGACCGCCCCCCCCCCACGACAACGACCACGCTGGGGAGAGAGGGAAGGGGAAAGGGGGGGGCGGCGCCAGGAGCGAGACACGGGAGGGGGGGGAGGGGGGCGATGGAAGAGAAGGGCAGCAGAAAGAAAGGGCCTAGGAACAAGTAAAAGCAGAAGCACAATCCCCCCAACAAAGGCAACTCACCCCAAGCACAGTGACACATAAACATCAATGGTTTTTCCCAACCCCCTATAGCCTCACCATATGCCTATGGCCGGCTACCCTTACCTACCCGATACAGGGTCTGCGGCCTGGAGCAGAGCTCACCGAACACCTGACCCAGGTGTTCCCCTACCGTCACCTGATCCAAGTAGCCTAGGCTGGGAGGCAAGAGGGTCCAGAAGTGGGTGGAAATAGGCTTACAGGGCCGCAGGCTTGTTTCCCCCCGCTCACCTGCGAATAACATAGAAAGCCATCTTCTGGTCTTCGCAGTCATGACTGCAGAGAAAACACTGGGGGTCTATGGGTGATTCCTGGCTTTTTATAGGGCCAGGAGGAGCCACGAGTCTTCTGCAGTCAACTGCGCCACCTTGTGGCAGAATACCCAGAAGTAATGATTGAAATGAAACAGGCCGTGCTGTACACTTGGAAAACACAAATGCAAGTGCAAACAAAAAACGGAATTCCTGCATTGGGATGCTCCACTGTGTGAAACCCCCGACACTGCCGCATTCAGACTCGCCTCTTCCCAGGCCAACGGCATCTGCGCGTGCTCCTGTCAAATCAGAGCCGCCCGCTGAAAAATACAATTCTGTGATTACTCACCTGTAGAATTGGTATTATGAGTATACAGTACGTCCTGCTCCAAATCTAATACTTACAGTTGGGATATACTCCGCCAGATGGCGCTGGACTGCAGAGACATCGAAAATAGGCTCCTCCCGGCCCCTCAAATACCCGGGGACCTCCCACAAATCCCCAGCATTGAAAAGCAGTTAATGAGAAGCCGGGAGAATTAAACAATCCAAACTATCAACTATAATAAGGATAACAATCACCATACAGGGGATCCAAGTTAATGCAACCAAGGGTGGGTTGGAGCAGGACTGTATACTCATAATACCAATTCTACAGGTGAGTAATCACAGAATTGTATTATTCTTAGTATACAGTACGTCCTGCTCCAAATCTAATACTTACATTTGGGACATCCAATAGCAGTGTCCATAAGTAGCGTGGGATCCCTAAGAAAAATCAGCAGCAGACAGTTTAAAGCGGACCAACACCCAGGGGGGATCGGCCCGGATCCGAAATCGGGATGTCCCGCGGGGTGAAACCCCCCAGGAAGCCCACAATCCTACCTTTTCCATGTTCCAGCAGCGCATGCGCGTCCGCCGCCGCCTACCGCACGTCCCTCTAGCAGAGCGCGCTCCCGCTCCGGCCGTTTAGGATAGTCAAAATCCTGGGTGTTGGTCCACTTTAAGGCTGACAAGTCAATCATATAGTATGAGTAAGAGCGTCTGCTAGTGCAGTGGTCCTCAACCCTGTCCTCAAGGCCCACCAACATGTCATGTTTTTTGTATCTCCAAATAGCCAACTCTATTGCTCTGCAGCTGCACAAATTACTCCACCTGTGCATCTTTGTGGAGATCAGCAAAACCTGGCCTGTTGGTGGGCCTTGAGGACAGGGTTGGGGACCACTGTAGCTAGTGGATACTCGTAAAGTCCAAAGACGCCGCCACCATTCCGCCGCCCGTAGGCGTTGTACAAAGATTAGCTTCCTGCCTCAAGTTGCAGGATGGTAAGGCAGCGCGTGCTGTACACGATTGCATAGTAGATTGATAAGTCAAAAAACAGACGGCGGCGGCCAGAATAGACGGAGCAAGTAGCGCGGCTCTGACACCTAGATGCCGGTCAGGGGCAAAAGTACGCGTGACAATAGTGTACATTGAGACCGCCACACACACACCCCCCCCCCTTCTTTTCCCCCGAATACCGGAGGACACTACCTCCTGAATCCACCGATCTGAGACAAGAAGCCTCCAGACGTGAGCGAAGTGCTGCAGCCGTCCCCCCACCCGGATGGGTGAGGGCGCCCCATCATGTCTGAGGGGGCTTGGGAGAGGATTTTGCTTTGGGACCCCAGGAGGAGCCAGGACATCCACATCCTCTGCCTCTACCCCAGAAATCTCCCCGGGCCCCAGGAAAGGAAACCCCCCTTCCCTGTCTTGCACCATGGTAAGGGGAGGAGAAGGAACTCTGACCCTGAAAGGGCCGAGATTGCCGCCTGCGCTGGGGGAACCTGCCTCCCTTAGCAAAAAGGTCCAGCCGGTCCCCAAACAGGCGCAGTCCTTTAAAGGGAAACCCAGTGAGGGCTTTCTTGGCAGCAGCCCACTGGCGCAGCCAAACCGAGCGGCGTATAGCCACCATAAGGGCAGAAGTTCTGGCACACATTCTGATGGTGTCATCCAATGCTGAGAGGACAAAATTTACAAAAACATCACAACTGGAGAGTGCATTAAACACCTCACAAGGCAAACCATCAGGGGCACTATCAAGCATATTCCTGATAAGGGTTCTAGTGGCCACAGCAGTAATGGCAGAGGCACAGACCGGGCGCAGCGCCGTCCCCGCACATGCAAAGGCGTGGGATGCCAGCTGCTCAATGCACCGGTCCTCAGCATCCCGCAGGGTAGTAGAGTCAGGGGAATGTATGACAAAGGTGTTAGATAGCCCTAGGATTACTCCCCACTAGTATGCAACTGAGCAGGAGTGAGGTTTAAGCTTGGGGGAGTAGGTGAAGTGAAACGAGGTGCAGCCACTGGCAGGCCAGATTGCAATGCAAGCACCTGCTCAGCACAGGGTACACAGACCCGCCCCTTGTCAGCGTCAGCATGAAGCTGCCGACACGCTACACACAGCCGGTCTTGTCCCGAAGGGACCCCGGTCACATTATCCTGGGATGCCTCCATATGGTGATTATAGCGGCGCTATACGCAGATAGGGAATAACGCTAAATACCAACCCCGGATGCCCCAATAACCCGCTAGGGAAGTGGGAGTATTATTTTTACAAGGCCTACAAGTATATACTAATACAGGGCCGGGAGAAGCCAAAAGGGTTCGCCCCGCCTGAAAGACATAAGCAGACAAGACCTGTAAGCACACAGTAACAAAAGTGAAAGATATAAAGCCGCCCGTGAGGGCACTTACGGACCGCGGTAGGTAGGGGTCCGTCGCACATGGGCCAAACAGGCAGGATAAAGATGGCGTCGGTATACCTCGAGGGGCGGGCCGATATCAGCGATGAGCGTGCCAAAGACGGGCCCCGCCCCCCCCGAAGAGCGCGAAGCCAAGAACGTGCAAGCAGCCAATATTGGCGCACCAGCGCCTCAGGAAATGCCGCCGCCAAGCGCGGAACCAAACCAGCTCGCGGCGGCAGCAATTTAAAAAAAAGACAGTAAAGACAAGCCAGCGCGGCGGCTGACACAAGACTAAACAGAATGGAAAAAAAGGTGTAAAACACAGAATGCATAGCATACATATTTACACCCCCCCCCCCCTCTTTTCCCCCGAAGACTACAAGGAGGATGAGGGAGGACAGCGGCCACTTAAACAGGGCCCACCGATGGGCAGGGGCAAGGGGGCACTAGTGCGGGAGGGGCATCCATAGAGGCTCACCATAAGCCTGAACCGCCTACACTTTGGTGGGGGATTGCGGTGGAGCAGCGCTCCTAACATCGGTGCTGCCTACCTTCACCCGACCAGCGCAGCCAAGGCTGGGAGGCATATTACTAGTGGAACGGGTGGGAATAGTTCTACAGGGCCACGGGCTAATAGCCCCGCTCACCTGTGAGTAGAGAGCCATTTCTCGTCCTTCACAACTAGACTGCAGAGAAATTCTGGGGATTTGTGGGAGGTCCCCGGGTATTTGAGGGGCCGGGAGGAGCCTATTTTCGATGTCTCTGCAGTCCAGCGCCATCTGGCGGAGTATGTCCCAACTGTAAGTATTAGATTTGGAGCAAGACATACTGTATACTAAGAATATGTCCATTTCTAGTTCTACACTCTAAGAAGGGAGAATCTGCATAGGCTTTGGCCAAATGTGTTCAGTGGGTTTTGGTGCACTTTAATTAAAGTGGACCAACACCCAGGCTGATCGGCCGGGGAATCTAAGATTCCCGGGCCGTTCAGATCCCTCCCCGTGTGGCATCCGAAATCGGGATGCCCCGCTGTGTGAAACACCCCAGGATGCCCCATTCACCTTACCCCCATTCCAACGGCGCATGCGCGGGCCGCATCTCGCGCTTCCGCTTGTGAATGGCCGGCGCGCTCCCTGTTAGAGGGAAGCGCGAGATGCGGTCGCCAGCGTGCTCTGAGCTGCTGTGGTTGTCCGTCCCTTGTACGTGCATACCACAGCGGCTCTAAGTGCGCTGATTGGACGAGGCCCGCGCATGCGCCGTAGGAGCTGGGTGTGGTGAGTTTTTTCTGCCATTCTGGGGGGTTTCACGCAGCGGAAATCCTGGGTGTTGGTCCACTTTAAGCCATTAGAAGCCTAAGCATAATAAAAATAATATCATATGAGCTATAATGTGTTGTACTTGAGATAATAAGAAATGTGAGGGGGTATTTCATGCCTGGGCCCGTCTCTGATGGCTTTCCAGGTCTGCCAACTCATATTGCACTCCATTATCCCAGTGCTGCCAACAGACCGACAAGGGGAGGATTTTCAACCTGAGGTAAAGAGTTAAGACAGATGCTTTTTCTGGATGATAGCAGCAGCAGGATCACTGCCATGGCCAGGTACAGAGATGGATCCGTCGATTTCCTCAGAAGACGTGATCTATGTCTCAATAATAAGCATTCAAGGGCTATTGTAGTTACTAGTCTTACCCCTGTACTTCTACCTTGTACACTGCCACTGAATACGCTGACGCTTTATAAATAATGGCAAAAAACAGGTTGGGAAATCCTAGTCTAATCTTTGCTATTGGTCAATGTCAGGGCCGGCTCCAGGTTTTTGTGGGCCCCTGAGCGATAGTGTCTCCAGTAGACATCTTGTGGTGTAGTACAAAACTCTATACATAGTTGTTGCATGTATGGTGAATATTGCTAAAGAATAGGAGGAAAAAATAATAGAAGGTTTCACCTTCTAGAAGAAGAAATAGAGGTTCAAAGGAAATGACAGAAAGGTTCGAAGAAATGACAGAAAAAGAAGCAAGAATGAAATAAAGAAAGCCTCTCCTGATGGCCTATCTGCCACTGGCTGACAGTCCTTAGTCCTAGTTACTACACAGCACATAATGGGCTGCCCAGGGTAGAGGGAATGAGGTGGGCTCTCCCAGGGTGCAAGGGTCCAGGCATCTGCCTGGATGGCCAGTGCTGATGCCTGCCCTGGTCAATGTTTCCCTCTTTACTGGTATTTGCCTTCAATCCTCCACAAACTGTGTAGCAGCTGTTCCTGGAATAATCTAATAGCAAGATCAGCAAACAGCTGTTACAGCAGCTGAAAGGAAGCTCCAAACATAAAGAAATGTACAGTATCTTTCCAATTTCCATCAAGAAACAAAAATAAGCTTAAAGCAGCTCCTGCAAGTGTCAAGTGTTATAAAAAAAATAGTCCATCTTTTATTTTGGTGTGATGGTTTCTAGGAAGTACCACAAGGGATAGAAATAGAATAGAGTAGAAAAAGCCTTCCTTAACATACCATCCAGTGTTGGACTGGAGTACCCTGGGCCCACCAGAGGAAAACATTCTTGGGGTCAACCCTTCAGCTAAAACTCTATTGTTGCATAATATAACTATGCTGTATATTGCAACAATTATTACCCAAATATCAAATTTGACTTACTGAATAAATACCACAATTACATAGCACTCTAGGCAAATCAGAAATACTGCATTAGCCTTGCTTATGAATTTCTTGCACTGTCCAGATTGTGGCCTTTTTATCAGTGCCTGGAGCCCAGCAGGGGATTCTCTGGTGCTTTAGTGGACTCGTCAAACCATGATTGGGGGTGATGCTCATTTTTGAGTGAAGCAAGTTAAACATAGAAAACAGCACCCAATGGGGTATGCAGAAAAGAATGGTGATTTTTCTAGCATACCCCATAGGGTGCAGTGGACCTTCAGGCAAAAATGACTGGAGGTCTGCTGACCACAGCAGTAGGGGAGGGCATCACAGTTTTAGATGCTGCAATCGAGATTTTACTATCGACAGGAAAGCTATCACCAAGAAGATAGTGCAGTCAGAGTTTTCCGTAGAGTACTGTAATTTCGGAGGCCCTGGAGTCTAAAAAGACTAAAAGTCCCACACCACGTAGTATGTCAGTCTTTTCCATGGTTGTAAATCCAGCAGACGCCCAACCTGCTCCAGTCCCAGTACTGCAAAACATGCAGCTAAGGGTCAGACAAACAAGGAACGGGGAAAGATATGACAGCATCTTTGCCTGAGCCCCGGGATACCATAATATTGACTACCTCTGAGACTTTTGTCTACATCTCTGAGTTATGCTAATATTCATTCCTTTTAGTTTGGATACAGGAGTACTGATCTTTGTTACTGACCCCAGCTATTCCTGACTATCCAGTTTTTGTTTTGCCCTGGTCATATGCTGGCCTTTGTGACATCAGACATCATCCCTTGTGCGTGTATCTCCTGGAGCAAACCAGAGAGTTGTGTCTCCCAGTGAATGCAGGTTGTCCTTAGGCAATCCAAAGTTACATTGTCTGCCTGCTCCCATGGCGCTGAGGCAGGAGAGGGTAAGAAAAAATACAGTTTTGTGACTACTCACCTTTAAAACGGGTATTATGAGTGTGCCATACACTCCACTTCGATCTTCATGACATGTGGGTAATCTCCAGTAGAGGGCGAACTTCTGCAGAGATGAATATGCAAAAAAGAAAGCCCCTCCCGGTCCATATATACCTGGGACCTCCCACCAATTTCCCAGTTCCTTCTCTGCAGAGAAGGCGACAAGACAGAAGATGAAGACTTCTTTACTTACAGGTAAGCCGGGCGTCCCTATTACTGCCAGGACCCTTTCTAAATTGCCCCTGTTTGAGCCTCCCAGCTTAGGCTGCGGGTCCTGGTAAAGGTAGGGTGCGGAAGGAGCACTGCTCTACCGTGAGACCTCACTATGGGGTAGGCGGTTATCCAGGTTTTTTGGTGATCCTGGTGTGGGATGCCCCGTCCCTCTATGTTTATGGCTCTATACTTCTGGGTCCCTTATTCCCCTCCGGGGGGGGGGGTTGCCTGGCCTGGACGTATTCGTTTTTCGTTCTCCCACATATGCCCCTGTGTGTGGTGTGTGATTCACTGTGCGTGTGTGGGACTGTGAGTGTTTTCACTTTTGGGCCATGGCAGGTGCTGTTACTGGCCTGGGGGAGCTTCTCCCCCTCAGGCTGTGGTCGGGGAGGGGGCAGGGCCGGGCCGAGCCCCGCCCCCTTCTTTGGCGCGATTCTGTGGCTCGTTTCTAGAGGATCCGCGTTGCTGGGAGGGGGCGTGGCCTGCGAGCGCGTGTTCGGCGCTGGCCCGCCCCCCCCTTCTCTCCCTCTTCCTGCCTGAGGCACTTCTCGGGGGCCATTTTGACCTGCGCTCCGAGTGGTAAGGGCCGGATGGCCACTTCCTTAGCTTGTATGGGGGCCCCTCTCTAGCGGGGGGCCCCCACTGATTGCGGGCATGTGTGTGTGGGTGTGTTTTTTGTGGTAGGTTACGCATGTCTGGCTGGAATACATATATATATATATATATATATATATATATATATATATATATATATATTACATATTTATAGACATATGCAATTAAGTTTGTGTTAGTGCCTTATATATGTAGGATTACACTGATGTTGCCTGTCTTGTGTGCTACAGATTGCATTGTATATGTGCATATTAAGGGGTTCCTCCTGGTCCTGGGGTTCCCAGTGTAAAATTGGTCACCTCAAATCCTCCCACCGGGACTTTTAAGGGGTATCCCGGGTTGCTTATGTGTAAATTCCTGCGGTCTTGCGACTGACCACAAAAATTCACCATATGGAGGCTCCGCAGGACACTGGGCTCGGGCTCCCTCTGGGACAATCCGGCCCATGTGTGGGGTGTGGGGTGTCCGGGGGAGAATGTGCTGATCTGTATAACATGCGCACAAAAGGCCATAACGCGGCAGTCTGGTACCCAGCCTTCTGGGTCGGCTCCTCCCGCTTCATCGCCTTCCCCTCCCCACCTTATCCCCCCACCCTGGCCCACTTCCAAGGCCAGGAACTTGCAGAGAGCAGGGGATGCCATTCTGTGCAGCCTCACTGCAGCACCCCCCTCCCCGACCTAGCTTAGTGCTGGGGGGGGGGGGGGGCTTAAAATGACTACACTTCTATTTTGATTTTTTTTCTGCAGTTTCAATGAAAAAAAATGCTAGAAAAGCTGCAATAACTGAAATAAGGTTCAATGTCGACTTTGCACATAGAGCAGTTACACACATGCTCATACTTTGTGCAGTTGTGCCATCACCTGTGCACATTGTTCAGCTGCATGCGGCCCTTTCATTTTAAACGCCACTTGTGGAATGAAGGTATGCAGTGTCAGTGTAAATGTTACAAGGCTTTTTTTCCTGGACAGCTTGTAAAATACCCTCCACACAAGCACTCCCCTGTAAAAGTAGAATGGTAAATTCACAAACCTGTCGACCCCAATTCCTCTTACTTCCAAGCAAAAGAAGGAAAACAAACTTAGCTTGTGTATACATAACCCCCTCTTTGCTATCTAGCATATTAATGGTGATTTCTATTATTTTAAAGGAGCACTATCGCGAAATTGTGTCATATTAAAAATCCATATAAACACCTTGGCTAATGAGAGGAGGGGTTTCTTATACACCGGAACTGAATAAAATTCTGACCAAGCTTTTGTTTTTTTTTCTCCTGGTAGGAATAAAATCCAGGGGTGAGAGGTTGAGTCTATGAGGGGTGACAGTCTGTCACCCACGACTTCCTCTTTCTTCCATTAAAATAAAAAAAAAAACAAGCTTTGCTGGATATATTCTGATACTGGGTGTATAAGTGACCCCCCTCCTGCCATCCAGCATATTTATATAGGTTTTTATTACTGTGCCTTTTTTCACGATAGTGCTCTTTAAGTAACTTTCTTTTTCTTATAGAATCACAGCCTTATTACAGAAACAATATGGCTTACATTAAATACAACAAGAGAGTCAGGAAAAAGAGTAATCTAATCTAAAACGCCTGTATGACCCATCCCCTAGAGCCTTGATTGGCAAGTTAAAGTGTGAAGTCAGCTTTTTTAAGCAGCAGTCCAGAATGACTGGTATTATGGCGTGTGATGAAATATCTGTAGCATAAAGATACAATAAAGCCCCACAACACCAAGCTCTGCTGCATACAAGGCAGACAGTCCCCAAACTGTAGAGCATATGGTGACACTGAAAAAAGGTTCATGAAAACCACTTTTGTGTTGTGAGAATTAAAGACAAAGGACTGCAGTATATGGCACGCTGCTGCACCTGCATTGCTGGCCACAAGCAGAGCTTTAGCCAAAGCAACCGTGCCTGGGAGAAGAAAGTCTCGACCTCCCAAATAGCTGTAGAGTCATTCCAGGCCTGCTTCAATACATAGCTAAAAAGGCCAGCAGAGGTTTCTGGAAGCATGTGCCTTGTCTGTTAGGGAGGAGCAAGCACTGAATCACTAATTTGTCCTCTGACACCTTATAATGGAAGCAGTATAGCGGCTTCTAGAAAGCCATGGCTAACGCATCTGGTTATTATGAGTAAAGGAGAATAAAATATAATATGTAATCCCCAAGCATAGCATACCATTTTCTGTAACTGATAATATCAACGAAAAGAAATGAAAACTCAATACAGACTGCAAAGGACTTCAGAGTTGTATTGCTAATTTGTGTTGTGTTGCTGTGTGTTTTGCTTTTAGTTCACAAATAGTCAGTTCAGCCCCATTTGTAAAAATTGCACTTTAGGTGAAAAATAAAATAGAAGTGTTCTTTTTCCACCTGTTGCTGAATGGACTCCTAGGTAGACATTAGTGGTCATGTTACAAATTCTGAGTTGAGGTGCATGGTGTGAATTTCAACCTGCAGCTTGTGAGATTATTTAAAGTGGAACAAATCCTGGGAATTTGATTTTCCGGGTTTTGTAATTTGGGATGCCCCGATGTGTGAACCCCCCCATAACGCCCAGTACAACCTCTTCCTTCCTTGGTAGGTAGGATTAAGGGGTGAGGTAACCCCGAAACGCATTACCTTTGAATGGGGTGCCCAGGATATTCACTCCACACAGGTCATGCTATATTTTAGAATGTTACATTAAATGTTTTGTTTTATCACACTTGGTGAGCTGGACCTGCAGCACATTACCACAAGAGGGACTGCCTGGCCAGGGGGGACAGCGAAAATTCTTGTTCCAGAGATTCCTGCATTCGATTCCAGGCAGTCAGCAGGTTCAATTGTAGAGGTCTCATGTGAAATTGGGCGAAGGGCACTGCCTCGAAGCATGACACCATTAGGCCCACCAATCTCATCCCCAGACGTATTGACGGCAGTTGGCAAGACAGCAAGGCCTGCACTTGCGTCTGGAGACCCAAAACCTTCTGCTGGGGCAGAAAAACCTTGACCTGAGCGGTGTCTATCGTCATTCCCAGGAAGAATCTCACTGTCGAGGAAGTGACAAATGACTTTGGGTAATTGATTACCCAGCTGAAGGCCTCCAGGGTTGACAACACTGTCCGAGTATCGCTCTCGGCCTGCTGCAGGGACTGGGCCGCAATCAGCAAGTCGTCCAGATAGGGCAGCCCTGGTTCCTCAGGATAGCCATGATGCCCGCCAGCACCTTGGTGAAGACACAGGGGGCTGAGGATATCCCGAATGGAAGCGCCACAAACTGGTAATGCTGATCCTCCAAAGCAAACCTTAGGAACTTCTGATGCCCCTGGAAAATCGGGATGTGCAGATAAGCATCCCTGATGTCCACCGCGGTCATGAAGTCGCCGGGCCAAATCGATCTCACTGCCGACCGTAAGGTTTCCATGCAGAAATGTCTGACTCTTACAAACCTGTTGAGACCCTTCAGGTCCAGGATTGGTCTTAACGCTCCGTCCTCCTTGGGAACCGTGAATAGGTTGGAGTAAAAACCTTGACCCCGTTCCTGCCGAGGTACAGGGCAAATCACACCTAACCGCAGGAGGTGTTGCACAGCCATCCTCAAGCCCTGTGCCTTCAGTGGGTTTCGGCATATCCGTGAACGGAGAAATTTTGGAACCGGAGGACACTACCTCCTGAATCCACCAATCCGAGACGTGCCGTCTCCAGATCTGAGCAAACAGCAGAAGCCGTCCCCCCACCCGGATGGATGAGGGCGCCCCCTCATGCCTGAGGGGACTTGGCAGGGGGCTTGGGCTTGGCTCCCCAGGAGGGATTGGGTCGCCCGCGGGACCTACCTCTACCCCAGGTATCTCTGCGGCCACCTGGAAAAGAAGAGCCTCTTCCTCCTCGAAAGGAACGATAGGCAGAGGGATTCCGAAAGGACCGAGCTGGCTTCCGTCTCTGAGGGAGTCTGCCATCATTCATTCCCAGGAAGGGTGTCACCAAGGAGGGATACAGGGAAGACTTGGGATGGTTGATCGCCCAGCCAAATGACTCCATAGTGGACACTACTAGCCGAGTATCCAGCTCTGCCTGTTGGAGGGACTGAGAAGTGATGAGAATGTCGTCCAAATAGGGCAGCATGCGAATGACCTGAGACCTGAGCAGGGACATCACTCCTGCCAGCACCTTGGTGAACACTCTGGGAGCTGAAGTGAGACCGAAGGGCAATGCCACAAATTGGTAGTGCTGATCCTCCAGAGCGAACCTGAGGAATCTTTGATGAAAAACAGGAATATGAAGGTAAGCATCCTTGATGTCCACAGAGGTCATGAAGTCCCCTGGACGCAGGGAACTGATGGCAGAGCGCAAAGTTTCCATGCGAAAGCGCCTGCACCTGACAAATTTGTTGGGGACCTTCAAGTCCAGGATGGGCCTGACTGACCCACCTCTTTTGGGCACGGTGAAAAGGTAAGAATAGAAACCCTTGCCCCTTTCTCGTAAGGGGACCTGACAGATGACCCCCAGCTCCAGAAGGCTTTGCACCGCCAGAATTAGAGCCTGAGCTGACATAGGGTCCTCAGACATCCGGGATCTGATGAATCTTGGGGGCGGCCAGGCAGCAAACTCTATCTTGTAACCGGAGGACACTACCTCCTGAATCCACCGGTTTGAGACATGAAGCCTCCAGACGTGAGCAAAATGCTGAAGCCGCCCCCCCCCCCCCCCCGGATGGGTGAGGGCGCCCCTTCATGCCTGAGGGGGCTTGGGAGAAGACTTGAGCTTGGAGGCCCAGGATGAGCCAGGGCGTCCACGTCCTCTGCCCCTACCCCAGAAATCTCCTCGGGCCCCAGTAAAGGAGACCCCCCTCCTTTGTCTGGATCCACGGTAGGGGGAAGAAAAGGAGCCTTGGCCCCGAAAGGGCCGAGACTGCCTCCTGCACTGGGGTAATCTGCCTCCCTTAGCAAACAGGTCCAGGCAGTCCCCAAACAAGCGTAGTCCTTTGAAGGGAAAACCAGTGAGAGCCTTCTTGGCAGCATTGTCAGCTGCCCACTGGCGCAGCCAAACCGAGAGGCGTATAGCCACCACTAGAGCAGAGGCTCTGCCACACATCCTAATGGTATCGTCCAAGGCAGAGAGGACATAAGTCACAAAAACCTCACAACGAGAAAGAGCATTAAACTCTTCACTAGACACATCATCAGGAGCACCATCTAGGACACTTCTAAGCAGGGTCCTAATAGCCACCGCAGAGGCACAAACCGGGCGCAGCGCCGTCCCCACACAGGCAAAGGCATAGGACGCCAGCTGATCAATACGCCGGTCCTCACCATCCCGCAGCGTAGTAGAGTCAGGGGAATGCATGACAGAGGTGTTAGATAACCCAAGGATCGGGGCATCCACCTCCGGAGGGGATGACCAACGCTTCACCACATCAGCAGGAAAGGGATACCTCTTATCCCAACTCTTAGGGACTCCGGGGAGCCTGCTAGGACGCTCCCATTCCTTGAGCACGAGGTTATTAAAATGGGCCTGCTCAGGAAACTCTAAACATGGCTTACCAGTATGAAACAATTCCCCCTGCTGCCTAGCGGCCGCAACCGGGGAAGAGATAGACGGAACCTCAAAAATCTGAGACAACAGCCTATCAGTATCACCTGGGGCCCAGGGGTCAGAGCCAGAATCATCATGACCCCTGGGCCTCTCATCAGATGACTCAGAGTCAGAGAACAACTCATCAGGCGCCAAGTGCCGCTTTTTAGCAGAGGCCTTACGCACCATGGTATTAGCAAGCAACTTCTCAACACTAGCCAGTCTAGCAGACACATCAGACTGAGAATCCCCACTGGTATGCAACTCAATGGGAGTCAAATTCAAGCTTGGGGGAGTAGGTGAAGCCATACGTGGCGCAGGTCCAGCCGCTGATATACCAGGCTGCAGCGCAATCACCTGCTGGGCACAAGTAATACAGACCTGCACATTGTCAGCACTAGTAGGGGACACCCCACAAGCTACACACAGCCGGGCTTGTCCCAAAGGAACCCCGAGCACATTATCCTGAGACACCTCCATATGGTGATTATAGCGGCACAATAGGCCAATAGGGACTCACGCTATAACACCAACCCGGGATGCCCCAATAGCCCGCTAGGGAAGTGTGAGTAATTAGCACACTAGGCCTCACAAAGTTTAGTAACTAAACGAGGGTTAGGGCCGGGAGAAGCCAATGGAGTTCAACCCGCCTGAAAGACACAAGCGAAGAGGATCCCATAAGCGACATGCATAATGACATAGGGTAAATAAAACCGCCCGCGAGGGCACTCACGGACCACGGTAGGTAGATGCCAGCCACGCAGCAGACGAAATCCAGAGAAAAAATGGCGCCAAGCATCCCTCAAGGGGCAGGCCGCGGAGAAGGTGATGCGGAACGCGCCATCCACAGGCCCGCCCCCCCCCCCGAAGAGTGCGAAGCAGCACACGCGACAAGCAGCCAATGAAGGCGCATCAGCGTCTGAGGTAATGCCGCTGCCAACCGCGGAACGCAGTGGAAGCGCGCGCGGCGGCGGCAGCATATTCAAACCACAACCAGTGCAACCAAGTCAGTGCGGAGACTGAAAAAAGTCAACAAGCACACCAGCCAAGTGAAGCGCATAACACCCCCCCCCCCCCCCCGAGAGCTACAAGGGAGAGCGAGGGAGGGCAGCGGCCACTTAACATAGGGCCCACCGATGGACAGGGGCAAGGGGCAATAGTGCGGGAGGGGCATCCCATAGAGGCTCACCATATGCCTATACCGCCTACCCTTTGGTGGGGGATTACGGTGGAGTAGCGCTCCTAAGCACCTGACAGCGGTGCTGCCTACCATCACCCAGACCAGCGCAGCTAGCTGAGTGGAGAGGGTTTTACACAGCGGAGCATCTCAATTTGGAATGCCCTGACCTGGGGGGGGGGGGGGGGGTTCACACAGCGGGGCATACTAATTCTGGATGCTCTAGTGGGGAGGGAATCTATCGGTCCAGGAATCTTATAGATTCCTGGGCCGATCTCCATGGGTTTTGGTCCACTTTAAAGTGGAACAACACCCTCCGCTGCGAGGGTGTTGATAGCCGCTGGTGCTGCTGCTATCTAACAGTCTGGGGGGGGGGGCATCCAGAAAGCCCCCCCGCACATAACTCCCCAGGATTCCCATAAACCTTACCTTAATCTCAATCCCCAGCCAGGAATCCAGGGTTGAATTCATCTGCCCGGCACTCACATGGACAGTACCAGTGGCAAGCCAAAAGTTAAAAACAAAAAAGTATCAGTAGCATACATTTCATTGAGTGGCCAGGGCACTCTCCTTTCTCCTCCGTCTCAGTGAGGAAATCACTTTCTCATTCAGCTTTCAGTCTCCACCCCGCTGACCTGGCCCTTCAATCAATCTTTATTGGGCCAAGAACGCAAACACCCCCCACTTCCTCCTCAGATATCCCGATTGGCTGCCTCTCAGCTATGAAACCCTGCCCTCCTCTCTTCTCTCTGGTCACACTATCTGCTGGCAGGCTGCAGGCGCTCTTAGCCTGCAGCATCTCTCACCCCCTGGTCACACTATGTGCTGGCAATAATAACTAGAGGCACAACAATGCACTTATTTTTTTACTATGATAAATATGTAAAGCACACAGTGTTCTTACATCGCATCACTGTTGCCACACCCACTGTTTTCCTCACTCTTTCTCTGCATCTCCAATGCTCTAATACTTTTACTAACAACTTAGTAACTGCAGGGTCTTACTGAAAACGGCTTGAAGTTTGGGACAGTGCAACATATAGCCCAAGACAATGGAACAACAATTGAGCTTGCTTTTAGTATACCTATTTTGACTATCCTGGGTTTTGGTCCACTTCCCCACTATGTGAAACCCCCCAGATCGCTAGATACAACTCACCTCACCCCGCTCCTACGGCGCATGCGCGGCTCGTCCAATCAGCGCCCTCTGAGCCGCTGAGGTATGCGTGTCAAAGCGACGTCTTACCTCAGCGGCTCCCAGCACGCTGGCGGCTGCATCTCGCACTTCCCGGCCGGCGTGGGCACGCGCCCTGCTAGAGAGAAGCGCGAGATGCGGCTGCAGCCCGCGCATGCGCCGTTGGACCGGGATTCAGGTAAGTGCAGGGGGTGTCCTGGGGGGTTTCACACAGCGGGGCATCCCAATTTTGGATGCCCCGCGGGGAGGGATTGGATCAGCCCGGGAATCTTATAGATTCCCGGGCCGATCCCCCTGGGTGTTGGTCCATTTTAAGGTAAGGTTTACGGGCATCCTGGGGGTTATGTGCAGGGGTGACTCTGGCATTCTGGATGCACCCCCCCCCCCCCAGACTGTCAGATATAGGCGTCGATGACACCCTTGCCCTGAAGGGTGTTGGTCCGCTTTAAGATTGGCTCACTACTTTTGTGAGTACTCAGCTTTAAAACGGGTATTATGAGTGTGCCATACACTCCACTTCGGTCTTCATGACATCTGGGTAATCTCCAGTAGAGGGCGAACTTCTGCAGAGATGAATATGCAAAAAAGAAAGCCCCTCCCGGTCCATATATACGTGGGACCTCGCACCAATTCCCCAGTGTATAAAAGCAGTAAAGGGACCAGGAAAAACCAAATATAACCTTAACAATCAAACCAATGGTTCACCATATAAAAGCCCCAGAATACCTGAAAAAAAAGGGGTGGGGTGAAGTGGAGTGTATGGCACACTCATAATACCCATTTTAAAGGTGAGTACTCACAAAACGGTATTATTCTAAGTGTGCCGGTCTTCATGACATCTGGGACATCCAATAGCAGTGTCCGTCATGGGTGGGAACCAGAAACAGTAAAGAATGTACCAACTCAAACCACTGCAGCTTGCAGAACCTTGCAGCCAAAAACAGCATCCGCTGAAGCCCGCACATCAACCTTGTAAAACTTGGAAAAAGTATAAACGGAAGACCAAGTAGCAGTCTTACAAACTTGTTCAACAGAAGCCTGGTGCTGAAAAGCCAAGGACGCACCGACCGCACGAGTAGAGTGCGCAGTGACCCTAAAAGGAGGAGTCCTCCCCTTAGCATAGGCCCCAACAATGGCCTGACAAATCCATTTGCTAATCGTAGACTAAGCAGGTGCCAAACTTTTCCTGGGCCCGCAGGGCACCACGAAAAAAGCATCCGTCCTGCGGAAGGAAGAAGTAGTCACCAAATAGTACTTCACACAGCGAACAACATCCAAATTGTGCAGAACCCTCTCCTTGTCATTGTTAGGCTTAGGACACAAGGAAGGGAGAACAATATCCTGATTGAGGTGGAAAGCAGACACCACTTTAGGAAGGAAATCCGGCTTAAAACGAAAAACCACCTTATCCTGGTGTCTCTCAAAGTAAGGGGCCTGAATTCACAGGGCCGCCAACTCAGAGACACGCCGAACAGAGGTAATAGCCACCAAGAAAGCAACCTTCTGAGTGAGAACCGAAAGAGCAATATCCTGTAGCGGCTCAAAAGGAGCACCCTGCAGAGCCGAAAGAACCAAATTCAAATCCCAAACAGGAACTACAGCCTTCCGAGGGGGCCGCACATGGAAAAAGGTCTTAACCAGCGGGTGTAAAGCAAAAGACCTCTGGAAGAAAACTGACAGAGCAGAAACCTGTCCTTTCAAAGTACTAAGCTGGAACCCAAGATCCAGATTATGCTGAAGAAACTCCAAAATCCTGGGTATAGAAAAAAACCTGCAAGGCAAGGCCCTAGCCTCACACCAATCAATATAGGACCTCCAAGCCCTATAATAGCAAATGCCAGAAGAGCACCGCTTCCTAGCCCTAATCAGGGTCTGAACAACAGCCTCAGACAAACCTTCCTCCTTCAAGATGAAGGTTTCAGCAGCCAAGCCGTCAAAGCCAGCGTTTGTAAATTGGGGGAAAGTAGATGACCCTGAGGTAGCAGGTCCGGCAACAAGGGAAGCCGGTACTGGTCTACAGCCAGCCTTACTACGTCTGCGTACCAAACCCTTCTTGGCCACCTTGGAGCCACCAGAATCGCTGGTGCCCCTTCTAGAACCAGTTTGCAAACTACCTTGCCTAGCATGGAGACGGGTGGAAACAGGTACAGAAACCCCAACTCCTTCCAAGCCAGTGACAAGGCATCCGCTGCCAGAGACAGAGGATCCTGAGAAAGAGACACAAAGGCCGGAAGTTTGTGATTGTGCCTCGAGGCAAAGAGATCCACCTCCGGGGTCCCCCACTTGCGGCAAAGATCCAGAAAAACCTCGGGATTGAGAGACGACTCTCCATGGCGAGAGGTTCCCCTGCTCAGGGAATCCGCCTCCGTGTTCTCCACTCCCGGAATGTAGACTGCCGAAAGGCAAGGAACATTGCTCTCCGCCCAGTGCAGGATCAGAGAGACTTCCCTGAGGGCACTCCTGCTGCGAGTCCCTCCTTGGTGATTTATGTAAGCTACTGCCGTTCGGTTGTCCGAACGAACCTGAACCGGAAGACCCCGTAAATGTGGGGTCAGCCGAGCCAGAACCAGTCGAATGGCTCTGAGCTCCAAGACATTGATGGGGGTGTGAGCCTCCTGGGGACCCTACACCCCGCTGAACTGATGACTCTTCCAATAACCTCCCTAGCCCGACAGGCTGGCATCCGTGGTAACCGTCTCCCAACAAGGGATCAGAAAGGATCTGCCCTTCACCAGATTGCTCGAGTCCAGCCACCGCCGAAAGGAATGCCGAACCCTGGGAGACATCCTGAAAGGTTAATCCAATGACTGTGGGCACCTGTCCCAATACGTAAATAGGTGAAGTTGAAGAGATCTTATGTGAAACTGTGTAAACGGCACCGCCTCGAAGGAGGATACCATCAAACCCACCAGTTTCATCCCCTGTCGGATAGAGGGACAAGGACTGTCCAGAAGAAAGTGGATCAGGCCCTGAATCCCCTGCACCTTGGTCTGGGGCAGAAACACTCTGGCCCAAATGGTATCCAGATTCATGCGCAGAAATGAAATCACACGAGACGGGGAGAGAGAAGACTTGGTGCGGTTGATCACCCACCCGAACCTTTCCAGGGTCGACACCACCTGGTGGAGGGAAGAAGCTGATATTAACAGGTCGTCCAGATAAGGCACAATGCGAATGCCCTGAGATCTGAGCAGAACCATTATGCCCGTCAAAACCTTGGTGAAGACCCTCGGTGCCGAGGTCAGACCGAAGGGAAGAGCTACAAACTGATAATGTTGATCCTCCACCGCAAACTGGAGGAATCTCTGATGTGCCTGAAAAATCGGAACATGCAGATACGCATCCTTGATGTCTATGGATGTCATAAAATCCCCTTGGCGAAGGGAATTGATAGCCAAGCGCAGAGTCTCCATGCAGAACTTTTTGGCTCTGATAAATCTGTTGAGAACCTTGAGATCTAGAATGGGTCTCACCGAACCCTCCTTTTTGGGAACCGTGAAAAGGTTGGAGTAGTAACCCCCTGCCTCTCTCTGACAGAGGCATCGGGCATATAACCCCCATGTCCAGAAGGTTTTTTACTGCTAACAGGAGCCCCTGTGCAGCCTGAGGGTCCGAGGGCACCCAAGACCTTAAGAATCTTGGGGGCGGCCAGTACTCGAACTCCAGTTTGTACCCGGAGGAGACCACTTCCAAGATCCAATTGTCTGTGACTTCCCGGGCCCAGACCTGGAAGAAGAGCCGCAGCCGCCCCCCCACCCTTGCGGGTGTGGGCGCCCCTTCATTGCTGAGCCGGTTTAACGGCAGGCTTGGGCTTGGAACCCCAGGCAGGCGCGGGACGTGCCCGAACTCTGCCTCTGTTCCAGGACGAGCCCCTGACACCTGAGAAGGCCAAATCCTTAGTCGCTCTGACCCCTCGAAAGGAAGGAGTGAATGAGCCGGCCCCCCAAAAGGGGCGGCGCTGTTTCCTCCGCTGAGGTAACTTACCTCCTTTAGCAACAGCATCCAATTTATCTCCAAACAGCCGCGAACCCAAGAAGGGAAGAGCTGTGAGTGACTTCTTGGCCCCAACGTCCGCTGTCCACTGGCGGAGCCAGACCAATCTGCGCATGGCCACCAGTAAGGCTGAAGTCCTACTACACACGACAATAGAATCTTCCATCGCAGCCATGACAAAATCCATGAACAATTCGCATTTCTTAAGGATAGCGAACTCAGCGCCAGCTGGATCAAACTGAGCGTTATTCAGCCAGTCCCTGATAAGAGACCTGGTAGCAAGCGATACCAGGGCAGATGCACTAACAGGGCGCAGGGCCGAGCCCACGTTGGCAAATGCGTGGCACGCCATCTGATCAAGGCGCTTATCCTCGCCATCCTTAATGGAAGTGGCGTCAGGGGTGTTCAGCACAGAAGAGTTGGTCAAACCTAAAACTGGCGCACCAGGAAGCCGACTGGCCTCTCCCATTCTCTAAGGATCAGCACATCAAAATGACCCTGGGTAGGGAATTCCAGACTGGGCTTGCAGGCCCCAAAAAATTCCCCCTTCTTAAGAGGGGGCGCCTCAGGCGGTTCAATATCCAACACCTCCAAGAAATGTGACAAAACAGTGGCCGTATCTACGGCATCCCCCAGCGCCTGCCCGACATTGGAATTCCCAGACTGAACATAGTCAGCCTCTGTTTCCTGATACAATTCCCCCTCCTCTAAAGGGGAATAATCTAACAAATCAGCGGAATCATCGTCAACATCCCACAAGGGCTGGGCCGACGACACAACAAATGTCTCTTTTTAGCCTGGGCCTTCTTGCCCACCGTGCTAGCAATAATTTTCTCGATGCTGGCCAACCTAGCCCAAAAATCAGAAAGCGACTCCCCACTGGTACCAATGTCACTTGGGGTACGGATAAGGTGGCAAGGGGAAGGCGCTGAAGCGGGAGGAGCCGACCCAGAAGGCTGGGTACCAGACTGCCGCGTTATGGCCTTTTGTGCGCATGGTATACAGATCAGCACATTCTCTCCCGTAAGGGATACCCCGCACCCCACACATGGCACGGATTGTCCCAGAGGGAGCCCGAGCCCAGTATCCTGCGGAGCCTCCATATGGTCAGTCACAAGACCGCAGGGAATTACGCATAAGCAACCCGGGATGCCCCTTAAAAGTCCTGGTGGGAGGATTTTAGGTGGACAATTTTACACTAGGGACCCCAGGACCAGGAGGGACCCCTTAATATGCACATATACAGGGCAACCTGTAACACACAAAACAGGCAACATAAGTGCAGTGCTGAGTAAAAATGGCCATAACCTTACAGTATAAAAGACCACAGCATTTGATCTTGCAGCCACACAATATATATATACACATATATATATGTTAACTATATCCCAGCCAGACAGTGTAAATAACACACACACACACACACACACACACGCTCTAGACCAGTGGGGGCCCCCGCTAAAGAAGAGCCCCCACACACAAGCTAAGGAAGTGGCCATCGGGCCCTTACCACACCGATCTGCTATCCGGCCTGCTCATAGAAGATGGCCCCCACGAAGCCTCATGCATGAGGGGGGAGAGCAGGGGGGGGCGGGCCAGCGAAGAACGCGCGTGTTTGCCGAGGCCACGCCCCCCTCCCAGCAACGCGGACCCCTAGAAACGAGCACAGGAATCGCACCAAAGAAGGGGGCGGGGCTACCATGGCCGCGCCGAGAGCCCGGCCCCGCCCCCTTCCCGAACGCAGCCTGAGGGGGAGAAGCTCCCCCAGGCTGCCACTAGCCCTGTTATGCCAGTAAAGGCACTCACACACACAGTAAAAACACACTAACCACACAGGGACATAAGCTGGGGAAAACGAAATATCGGCCAGGCCAGGGACCCAGAAGGGGGGGGGGGACCCTGCCAGAAGCCGGCCATAAGCCTAGAGGGATGGGGCATCCCACACCAGGATCACCAAGAAACCTGGATAACCGCCTACCCCATAGTGAGGTCTCACGGTGGAGCAGTGCTCCTGCTGCACCCATAGGGTGCTCCTACCTTCACCAGGACCCGCAGCCTAAGCTGGGAGGCTCAATATAGGGGCAATTTAGAAGGGTCCTGGCAGTAATAGGGACAATAGAAGTCTTCATCTTCTGTCTTGTCGCCTTCCCTGCAGAGAAGGAACTGGGGAATTGGTGGGAGGACCCAGGTATATATGGACCGGGAGGGGCTTTCTTTTTTGCATATTCATCTCTGCAGAAGTTCGCCCTCTACTGGAGATTACCCAGATGTCATGAAGACCGAAGTGGAGTGTATGGCAGAATGGTAGAATATTTTAATTTTGGCCCACTGTGTATTTGAGTTTGATACCTCTGCATTAAAGCCTGTTTCTGGTCTTTCCCAGAGGTCATTACGAAGTAGGGAATCCTTAATTGGGATGGTCTAAAGTATTTTTTTTTTTACTTTAGGCCCGTTTTAATATGGTATGAATAGAAGCTGTAATAATGTGTGAACACAAAAGGTATGCGTTTCAAAATGTTTATGTTACAGCAACACCAGGTGGGTGATGGAATTTTAGCAGGATCAAACAAATGCTGAATTGTATTTACTTAGGGCTGATTTCACATCCAGAAATGGCGGTGGAGCGCTTGCGCATTCAGGGCAAGCACCTTACCATTACTGGTATTCAGTGTGTGGAGGACATTTACGTTAGCGATTTGCACTCACATGGAGTGGAATTGTTAGTGCAGTGCCCTCAAGACAAGGCAAGGCTTTTTCGGGGGGATGTGATCGCTCTGCAATTGCCAAGCCTTGAAGTGAAAGTTACCTTAGATTACTATGGGCAGCAAATGGAGGGTGATCACAAATGCCCGGCAATTGCTGCAGAGTGAAAGGAACCTCAGCAAGTCCTGGACAATGGAAAACTTGAGTAGCAAAGATAAGTTTACATTTATTTTACTGTATTTTAGTTACAGGACTGCAGTACAAAGAAAAGTCATTGGACTGCCTGCTTTTTAAATGTATACATGCTTTTCTGCTTGCCAGCATGACATTTTCACTTGTCATGTCTACCTTGTCTGCAGTGTTTCATTACACCCTGAGAAGGAGGGAGAGGCTGAGAGCTGTATTAGGTTTGTTAACTGCATGGTCTCTTACAGCTCAGGTTTTTCCTTCATTATGCTTGATAGAGTAATGCATTACTATGATCAGAGATGGTGTATGCTGGCAGCTATTCAAACAGCTGATTAAATAAACTGAAGCTAGGGATAAACATTACATACATATAAAGAATTCACCGTAGGGGAAGAGTAGGACTGAACTCTGCAGTTATGTTGATGGCGGAGCAGGTCGTTATCGCAAACCAAGATCCAAAGAAGACAGAAAAATCAAGAGATGGGTATACATCCTTACAGCACATTGACAACCTGATGTCCCACTGTGCGTACCAGAAAGCCAGCACCACATGACTGCCAATTGGGTTTACCCAAAGGACTTGCAACAGCAAGTTGGCTATACGCGGTTATTGGGTAATATATGGCCAGGTTTATAATAGTTAAAAGGAGCACTATAACGAAATTGTGTAATACTAAATAGCCATATAAACATGTTGGCGAATGAGAGGAGGGGGTACTCATACACAAAAACTGAATAAAAGTCCCGTCAAGCTTGTGGTTTTCTTCTCCTGATAGGAAAAAAATCCAAGGGTAACAGGTTTAATGTATTAGGGGTAACAGAACCTGTCACCCCTGATTTCCTATTCCTTCTATTAAAATAATAAAAACAAGCATGGCTGGATAGTTCTTGATGCCAGGTGTATAAGTGACCCCCTCCTCCCACCATCCAGCATATTTATATGGATTTTTATCATTGGGCCATTTTTTCGCAATTGTTCTTCTTTAAAAGCAGCTGTATAAAGGAAGGCAGAAGCGGCGAGTATGGGCTACCCGACCTCAATCTTATTGATGGAAGGGGTGCAGCAGGGCATTCCAAATTGTGATGCTCCTGTGCTGTGCAGGTGAGAGATCCTCTTTAAAAGGTAAAGAGATATGGTGATCAAAACTGGCTTGTTGAGTCCCTGCTCCATGGGCATCATGATGCGGAACACACTGCTGTGTGCCAACCGTCATCCAAACCCCTTAGTCGCCAGGAAGCGTACTTTACTGGCAACCATATGTCGTAAGTTCAGGCCCCTGGCAGCATCCCCTGCATTCCTCTAGCTGCTGCGCACTCCCACTCCAGTGGCCCGTGACTAGCCTTTTATTGAGCTTTCTTAACCACTCAATATTATCCATGACTAAGAACTGATTGAAGGAGAGCCCGCACATGCTGGATTGCCAGCAGGGTAAGAATATCAGCAAACCAGGAGCTTGAGGTTTTTGGGCGGATGTGGTTTGGCGAGCACATCACCCTTTGGATCAGGTACACAGATGATGACCTGGTCCTTTGGAAGGGCACTGTGCCCCAGCTCCAGGATTGGAGCTGAATCAGAATGATCTCAACATCCATCTTACGTTTAAAGTGGATGCTGAGCGTATTAAATTTCTGGATCTACGGATCACCAAGGGGGCTGAAGGTCTCTGTACTTCCACCTTCCGGAAGCCCACGGCGCGTAATACAATTCTTTATTATGACAGCCATCACCCAGCCTTGGGCAGCTTTTAAGAATTAGACGTAACTGTAGTTCATTATCTCAATTTAATAGGGAGGCTCATGAACTTGTCTGCAGATTTAGGGATCAGAGATACCCCCATAGGCTCATCAGAGCCTGTTGGCACAAGGTGGCCCAACGTAATCAGTCATAGCTCTTTGGTGGGGGGGTAAACATCAAGAGGAAAGGAGGGGAATTTGACAGGTTGATTACTAAGGGCTTGATTCATCAAAGGTTGAATTTGAATTTTCGTGTGTTTTTTTGAGAAAAATTTGCGATTTTGCGTGCGAAAATTCTACGCGCGATTCAACAACCTTGAAAGCTGTTTTACTTTTTGCTAATTCAATTCGAGTGAGAGAAAAAGCACTCGAAAATAATTCCATTTTCGAAAATAATGTGTGGAATTTTCAAGTGAAAAAGAATTCTAGTGATTCAGGTGCCATGAATTGGCTCCACACAATTCCAGTGTTTCACACAAATTTTTTACAGCAGCTTTCAGGAGGAGAAAAGTCTGTTTTCTGACTTCCACCATGGAATCCTTCTATCCCCTGTGCCTGCAAAAAAAAGCCCATAGTGCACCATAAGGAGGCCTAGGAACATGAAATTGTATAAAATGATGTTTAATATAGCCCCCTAGACATATTAGCAAAAACATTTATCTGAAATAAATCATAGTGGGCCACAAAGGACAGAGGACATGTCATGGTGAGGAACAAAATAGATGAGGCTCAATGTGCTTTCTGGATGCCTGAGTACAGCATGGATACAACTATCCCTGGGCTCCATGAGGAAGACACATGAGCACAGTAACATGTGCAATGTTTTATTCACCACATTGCATACTGCTGCACAACTTGATAAAGTGATGTAAACAATACCTAACGCCATGACAACATAAATATAGCAAGACAGAAAAATGAGCATCCCAAAATATTAAAAAAACATTTAGGGTTTTAAATTGGACCAAAATACAGGATAGTAAGTGGGTTTTGGTCCCCCCCCCCCTGCTGTGTGAAACCCCCCAGATCACCGATGTCAACTCACCTTTCCCTGGTCCTACGGCGCATGCACGGCCGCTTATCCAATCAGCGCAAGTGTCGCCTAAGTCTTCGTCTAATGCCAGAGGCTCCAAGAAGGCTGGCGGCTGCATCCCCGCTTCCCTCTAACAGGAAGCGTGCCCATGCTGGGCATTCACAAATGCCTGGCACTGGCACGCACCCTGCTTGAGGGATAGCGGGGATGCGCCCGCAGCTCGCGCATGCTCCGTTGGACCAGGAAACAAGGTAAGTATATGGAGCGACCTGGGGGTTTCACACAGTGGGGCATCCCGATCTTGGATGCCCCGGGTGGAGGAAATCAATCGGGCCAGGTATCTGATCGGCGTGGGTTTTGGTCCACTTTAAGAAACGCTAAGGCCACGTAGTGCCGGATGAGTGTCAGGTGAATGTCAGGTCCCAGTGCAATAGGTGTATTTATCAAATCAGAAATCCAGAGCGCCTGTGATAGTGCCAGGTAGTGTCCCATCTATCATCAGCACCGGCACTGAGCTCCCCATAGTGCCAGACCAGATGCTCACGCTGCACTGTGTTGCCTCATCCCATACATTTTAATGGGCTGGGATGGTTATAATTATTTCGGCCACTTTTGTTAAATTTTTGAGGGCTGGTGCATGTGCCAGGGGATTCCTGGGCTTCTTGGAATTGTTTCTGGAAGCATTTTTTTTCACTTTTGTGTTGCACTGCAAACTTGTGATTTAGGTCGTGCAAATCATGTGTCCTGTCTTTCGTGTTTCCCCAATGCAATTCCCGGTATTTTTTTGTCCCCAGCCCCCCAAAAAATAAAAACGGGGTTTACCACAAGCGCAGGATGCCTGGAATCCCATCCTGACAGTCCCCCCGGGCACTGTTTTGTTTGGTTAAAGGCCGCTGTTCCCAGCCGATGCTAGGGGTTACAGCCGCAGCGGCTTCAATAAGCCGTGCGCTGACCTGACCCGCCGGCTTGGAGGGAGCGCAGGCATATCGCTGCCTAGCTCCCTGCTGCAGACAAGTGCGGGCGCAGATAGACCAAAACCCAGGATTTTCATCCTGATTTGGGATGCCCCGCTGTGTGAAACCCCCCAGGTACCCACCTTTATAGGGGGCCTATTCTTGGTGGTTCCCCAACATCTCTGAGGCTGAGGCATGCTCCTGCATCCAGCCCCTCAGATAAACTGAGCATGGGAGCGCACCACAGACTGCAGGGAGGCCAGGGATATGCAGAGACCCATTAATATGGCATGGGATCCCGCAAAGGTATTTGTGGGGGTTCCCGTGGTGTTTCACACATCAGAACATGCCTAATAGGGATGCACCAGGTGTTGTAAGTTGCCCATTAGTATTGTAAGTGATATTTTAGACCCCATGGCTGCGAATCTTCCTCTTAAAGTGGACCAATCACTACCGGAAGGCCCTGGAGTCTAAAAGGATCCCCGGTATTCCTGCTGATGTCCAAACACAGGGTGGCGTGCACTCAACGCTGAATCCAAAACAACAGCTTTATACTTTACATTAGTATACATAGCATAAAGCACTGTTTGGATAAGCGCATGCACTGTGGGAACAACGAAAAAGTGACTTGAGTGGGAGATCTCAGGGGTTTGAAACAGCAGGGCATCACGATACCTGTAGGGCAAGCATAGTGAAAATCCTGGTGATTGGTCTACTTTAAAGTGGAACAAAACCCGCAATGCCCCCTGGGTGAACCACCGCCAGAATGCTGCTTCCTTGTTCCAATGATGCATGCCCGGACTTTCACTGACGGCTGTCTGCCATGACTATGTCATTCACCAGACAGCTCTCATTGACTTTAATGGGGAGTGCACGCTGACGCATCCCCAGTAGCACCCGCTCCTGCCTATATGAATGCCTAGGGCGGGAGCAAGCACAAGCCACCGGGGGGGATGCACCAGCATGAGCTCTCCATTAAAGTCAATGGGAGCCCAGGCAGATGCCTTGCATTGGACGAGAGCCTGCACATGCGCCATTCGAACAAGGCAAAACAAACTCCTAATCCGGCCAAATCCCTATCCATGTGCCATCCCACTGTGTAAAACCTTTATGGATCACCTGTATACTCACCTTGCCTGTGGTCCCACAGCTCATCCCCGGTTTACCACAGTTGGTGTTCAGCCGGGAGCTCAGCCAGACAACCTGGATGCAGGACCACACACATCAGGCAGAGGGAAACTGGGGATGCTGTTCACTCCTCGCTCTCTATGACATGCTATGTGGGCAAATAGAATTCTATGCCCTGCATTAAAGTGGACCAAAAGCAGCCATGAAGTCAATAAGACTCCAGGGCCACCTGGTTCTCTCTCCTTGGGGCCCCCGTTTAATGATTTGTGAATACCTGGTACGGGCATGCCCCCAGCTAGAGGCTAACAGGGATGCAGCCATCGGTGCACTTGCCTTCATCGAGAGTATTGTGATAAGGGATTTATTAACTGTAAAGGGATTAGTGTACCTCCTTGTCCCTGTAACAAAAAATACGTAGGAAAACCAAACGGGCGCTTAAGGTCCGCTTGGGGGAACATGTCCGTGACATTCTGTCACATAATGAAAAAAGTCCTGTGGCAACACATTTCTTATTAGTACATGGGGGATCCCCAGTGGGATTGAACGCTTGTGGAATTTAAATTGTTAGAGGGTCGCTTCAGCAATTTGGATCCAGCTTAATTGCGCTCAGAGGCATGCTGAATCTATGAGCTAGGTACATTGGTTCCTAGGGGCCTGAATGTGGATACAAGCCTGTGTGCCTTTCAATAATACAGGTTTTGGTGGATGCACCTGGGATTACTGTACATGTGTGATGCCGTTTAGGTCTGCTTTGAGTTAGGTATGAAGGGAAGGGGGTAATAGAGAAAACATAAAAGTAAAGAAGTTCCACTGAGGCTCATGGTGGATTGAAAATGGTGGAATCTTGCTATATGCTTTAACCTGCGTTATCAGCCTGATAGTAGGCTGTGTTCTTTATGTTTTGCCAGGTCTCTTTACACTTTTGAGTCTACTTGATTGGGCTCTGTTTATGGCCATTCTGTGTTATTATGACCCAACTTTGAGGTGTCCTTGTTATTTCCAACATTGTGCTACCACCAATAATATGTTTTTTTTAACTTTAATCTCTCTCCCTAGCTATGTGGATCCAGGTGCTTCTAAGGGATCATTTTTATCAGCTGAGGAATGATTGTATGGAGTGAGTGAAGCCTTGCTGTCCTGAACTTATGTCTCTGTTCCTGATTGGATAGAGCCTCTGTGGAGCCTCAGGTGAATAAGAACAGACCTGGCATGACTGGCCACTTTGCCTTGACAAAGCTCCAGAGGGTGGAGCGAAATACGTCACAACCCTAACTTCGATCATCCGGCCTGTACTAACAAGGAGGCTGCATTTTGTACTAAGGACCTTTGGAGCAGAGTGAACCTTGGCTATTTGGGGGGCCATGGCGGTAACAGTCTTGATCAGCCTGGGTGAGAGCCACGCAGTTGTGTTGGTGACTGCTGCTGCGTGACTGCCTGCCTGGCTGGATAATGCCGCTTAGTACTTACAGTGAGCTCAAGCACAAGACTCCCACAGCTTTCATCTCATGAAATGTGAGATTTGAATGTTTCTCTGCAACACTGCTGTTACCTTTGATTACTTCCCAGGTGAGCACCTGTCATATGCAGCTTAATGCTAAATACTGAACTTTCCAATGGAGGTGAGCATGCAAGTTTCCTTTGGAGTACGGATTCATCACTGCTGCAACTAGGTGGTTTTTGCAGTCTTATGAATCTGAGCCAGCAATATGATTGACTGGAGCGTGAGACTGGAGCGTGTGAGTGGGTATCTGTACTAATTTTGGCAAATTTTCTATCTTAAAGTAGACCAAAACCCGGGATTTTCACTATCCTGGGTTGTGGTCTTTCCCCCTGGGGCATCCCAGTTCAGGATGCCCCTGAGGGAGGGCGTAAGCCTGCCCTGGAGTCTCGGACTCCAGGGTGAGTTTTGGTCCACTTTAAACAGCGTTGTTGCACTTCATTCCAGTGTGGGTTGGGTTTAGTAAATGTGTAATAGCGTATCTCTGTGTAATCAATAACGTTTTTGTACATCTCGAGCCTTACTTTAAATGGTATTTGACATCCTGGTTCAGGATGCCTTGGGGGGAACGGACCAAATCCGGGGATTAGGGGTGTCAGAAAAAAACTATGCAATCAAGTACCTGCTACAGTAAAAGAAAAGTAAAAAAAAACACTCACCTGACCCCTCATTCAATCCGGTCGGCTCTCCTCTTTACTCTGGGTACCTCCAACCGGCCCATCCTTCGGGGGCAGGGCGGATGATGTCACCCCCATGGGCATCCTCCCGGCTCCGCAATTCAGTCAGATGCTATGATCGTTGGGCAGAGGAGGAGAGAGGCAGGCAATCCTCTGATCCCCCTCCCTCTCGCCTGCTCCCTCCAGCGATCACTGCATCTGTCATCGGATTGGCGAGGGACACAGGAGCTGACAATCGGAGGTGAGTGAAGAAAAAAAAATGTTATTAATAAAGACATTTATTTCTGATGTGTGATGTGTTTTTGAACTGTTAACCCTTTGTGAACGCGTAACGGGTCCATGAGATCCCTATACCAGTTCACAGGGCTGGGGGCTGGCAAGTCACCTGCGGCTAGTTGCTGACTTGCCATTTACCCCTGGTTCCCCAATTATCTGCCTCCCCAAAGCACGGGGGGGGGGGGAGGGCAGAAGGCCCGGGCCCACGGTGGCTATGCGGGCTTGTTGCCGGCAGGGAGGGGGGCCACCAAAGCTGGCCCCCGCGCCCTGTTCTACAAGCCCTGCATAGCTGGTCCAGGGCTGGTTATGCTGGGTATGGGGGACACCATGTCAATTTTGGGGGGGATTTTTAAGGGTTTTTAACCCTTACAATTCCAATAAAATGGGAAGGAGGACCCTATGTAAATTTTTTGTTTAATAAAAAAATAAATAATTAAATGTCTTTGAAACAGAATCGGGATACATTTTGTCATCATACGTGTATCACGATGCATATCGTATCGCCAGATTCTTGCCAATTCACACCCCTACCGGGGATGGTTAAATATGTCAATCAATGTGTAGCAGGAGCTGCCTCAGTGTCTGGATCTTTAATGCTTTTCCATTTTGAAGTTCCGGCTATATGATCTTCACACACCCACGCGCCCCCTCGGTTACAGTGAATGGAAAGACATGCTCTATTCACTGCAACATTAGGAAGGAGCAAGGAACTCTATCCATCAGTTTGCTTCTGCATATGCTAGCCAGCCTCTTGAAGACTGCTTAGTGCACCAATAACTGGGGCAGCTGCTGTGAGGGAGGAAACGTGAATCAAAGAATAAAATATTACTGGTCTAACGGGTTTCACTGCTGCAGTATTAATTCTAACCATTCTTTCAGGTGCACACGCAACTTCCAGCAAAGCTTCAAAACTAAAAGTACTTGGTATGGTTATTGTACTGAACCTGATTATAATAGTTATTTGTTATGTTGATCTCATTTAAAGAGGACCTACAGTCAAAAATTATTTGGGGTCCTTTGCTCCTTTAGCATAGGGGAATCCCCAATAAGAATGCCCACCACACCACAGTCCAGGTCCTGGCATCTCCCATACTCCTCTCTTATTCCGTGTGGAGCACAGATCCCCATGTAATTGTTGGCAGCCAATCAGGGTGCTAGGTGAACCTGATTGGCTGATCATGTGGACGCAAGCAATAAGAAAAAGGAGAGTGCTGGTAGTGTAGATCTTGGCTACGGGCAGTCGTGAGTGGCAGGTAATGTTGAGTGGGGATGCCCCATGCTGATGGGTTTTGCTCTGCTTTATAGGCTGATCCCCATTGGTATGCCTCGCTGATTAAATCCCCCGGGATCGCCTGTAATCTTATCATCGCTACCATGATCCATGCACAGGTTCTGCGCTAATCAGCATTGAGTGCATATTAATGTCCAGCAATCAATGCTGAATTAATAAATTCCTTGGCACCTCCCACTGGCCTCTCCATCAGGCTGAATGCACTCCCTGCCAACCATTCAGATATGCCTGGTGGGGCTTCACGCATTGGATGGAGGGGGTGCTAAGGATGGTGCCCAAGTATTATGGCCAATACTGAGTGTTTCACACAGTAGGGCATCCCAAATCAGCCTCTGGAGAGGATTTTCACCCGGCCCTGGGCCTTTTAGCCTTTGGTCTGCTTTAAAAAGTGTTAAAAAAACCAAAATAATCACGTCAGTGTTACCTATACTCTGGGGGCGGGCAGCAGCAACTAGGAGATCTGCTTACCTTACCGCTGCTCTAGTGCCACCAGTTGTCCTCGCAGAGCCTCGGTTGCACTTCCGAGTTCCGCCTGGCGGGGAGCAATTGGCCTCGGTATGTTTGGTTCCTTACATGCCCACACAATAGGAGCTGGCCATACCCAGAGCATGCCCACCTGCCAGGAATCCAAAATCGTGATGCTCCGCTGTGTGAAACCCCCCAGGTAGCCCTGAAATGTACCTTTCCCGGTCCAATAGCGCAAGCAGCAGCTGCTTCCCTGCTATCCCTTTAGCAGGGCATGTGCCCGTGCCAGGCATTTGTGAATGGCCAGCGTGGGCAAATTTTAGAGAGTGGCAGGGGGTGCGGAAGCCAGCGCGCTTCTAGGTGATAGCTCCCAAGAAGACCACTTTGAGAGTCAAAATAGACAATGCAGCATCGCACAAAGGCTCGAAGGGAGGACCCTGAAAGGCAGAAAGTACTAAATTCAAGTCCCACACCGGTAGTACTGAGTTACTCGGAGGCCGGTCATGGGTGACTCCCTGGAAAAAAATCAACCTGTGGTTGGCAATGGATCTTTGGAAAAAGATGGCTAAAGCCGAGGCCTGACCCTTGAGGGTGCTCAGCTGGAGACCCAAGTCTAAGCCGTGTTGCAAAAACTCCAGAATCCTAGAAATAGAAAATATGCGGCAAGAGAGACTCTTGGTCTTGCACCAAGCAATATAAGCGCGCCAAACTCTGTAGTATATCATGGAAGACGACTTCTTCCGTGCCTGTATCATGGTATGGACAACCGTGGCCGACAGCCCCTTTTCCGTCAGGATTGAGGTTTCAATAGTCAGGCCGTCAAAGCCAGCTTCCGTAAATTGGGGTGCCACAGCGACCCCTGTGTGTGAAGCCCTGGGTCGTCAGGCATGATGTAGCGATCTACTGACATCTGAACTATGTCCGCAAACCAACTCCTTCTCGGCCAGCGAGGAGCCACCAGGATGGCTGGTACCCCTTCCTGGGCTATCTTGCGCAGGAGTGGGAACAGAGGGAAGGCATAAAGAAACTTGATCTCCGTCCAAGGAATCGCCAGAGCATCTGTGGCAATGGCCAGAGGATCTCTTGAGAGGGAGACGAACCTTGGAAGCTTGTGATTTGTGTCTGGACGCAAACAGGTCCACGTCCGGCTGACCCCAACGGAGGCACAAAGCGTGAAAGGTCCTGCTGCTGAGAGACCATTCCCCCAGGCGTGAGGCGCACCTGCTCAGGGAGTCTGCCTCCAGGTTTTCTACCCCGGGAATGTAGACCGCCGAGATGCAGGGAACATTCTCCTCTGCCCAAGACAGAATCAGGGTCACCTCCTTGAGGGCTCTCTTGCTCCGAGTCCCGCCCTGGTGATTGATGTAGGTGACAGCCGTCTGATTCTCCGAGCGAACATGGATCGCACAACCGCTTAAGTGGGAAGTCAAGCGAAGAAACACCAACCAGATCGCTCTCAACTCCAAGAGATTTATGGGCAAGCGGTTCTCCTGCGGACCCCACTGACCCTGGATCTTCTGAGTCTGCCAAACGCCTCCCCGGCCTGTCAGGCTGGCATCCGTGGCAACTATCTCCCAATGGGGAGTCAGAAAGGACTTGCCCACCAGCAGGTTCCGGGAGTCCAACCACCACAAGAGGGACTGCCTGGCCAGGGGGGACAGCAAAAGTTCTTGTTCCAGAGATTCCTGAATCCAATTCCAGCCGGTCAGCAGGTTCAATTGTAGAGGTCTCATGTGAAATTGGGCGAAGGGCACTGCCTCAATGCATGATACCATTAGGCCCACCAATCTCATCCCCAGACGTATTGACGGCCGCTGACAAGACAGCAAGGCCTGCACTTGCGACCCAAAAGATTCTACCGTGGCAGAAAAACCTTGGCCTGAACCGTGTATCGTCATTCCCAGGAAAGATCTCATTGTTGAGGGAGTGATAAATGACTTTGGGTAATTGATCACCCAGCCAAAGGCCTCCAGGGTTGACAACAACGTCTGAGTATTGCTCTCGGCCTGTTGAAGGGACTGGACCGCAATCAGCAAGTCGTCCAGATAGGGCAGCACACGAATGCCCTGGTTCCTCAGGATAGCCATGATGCCCGCCAGCACCTTGGTGAAGACACGGGGGGGCTGAAGATATCCCGAATGGAAGCGCCACAAACTGGTAATGCTGATCCTCCAGAGCAAACCTCAGGAACTTCTGATGCTCCTGGAAAATCAGGATGTGCAGATAAGCATCCCTGATGTCCACCGTGGTCATGAAGTCGCTGGGCCGAAGCCATTGTATCGCCGACCGTAAGGTTACCATGCATAAATGTCTGAGTCTTACAAACCTGTTGTGACCCTTCAGGTCCAGGATTGGTCTTAACGTTCCGTCCTTCTTGGGAACAGTGAACAGGTTGGAGTAAAAACCTTGACCCTGTTCCTGCTGAGGTACAGGGCAAGTCACACCTAACCGCAGGAGGTGTTGCAGGCCATTCTCAAGCCCTGTGCCTTCAGTGGGTATCCGGATATCCGTGACCGGAGGAATTTTGTGGGCGGCCTTACTGCCAGCTCTATCTTGTAACCGGAGGACACTACCTCCTGAATCCACCGATCTGAGACGTGCCGCCTCCAGATCTGAGCAAACAGCAGAAGCCGTCCCCCCACCCGGATGGGTGAGGGCACCCCCTCATGCCTGAGGGGCCTTGGCAGGGGGCTTGGATTTGGCTCCCCAGCAGGGATTGGGTCATCCGCGGGACCTAACTCTACCCCAGGTATCTCTGCGGCCACCTGGAAAAGAAGAGCCTCTTCCTCCTCGAAAGGAACGATAGGCAGAGGGAATCCGAAAGGACCGAGCAGGCTTCCATCTGAGGGAGTCTACCATCCTTGACCAAAAGGTCCAGGCGCTCCCCAAACAGCCTGTGCCCCACAAAGGGGATACTCATAAGCGACTTCTTGGCAGCCGCATCAGCCGACCACTGCCGCAGCCAGAGCGAGCTGCGGAGAGCAACAAGCAGGGCCGAAATCCTGACACCGAGCCGGACCCCATCGTCCATGGCCGTAGCCTCCGCAGCCTCCGATGACGAGCGTGATCCCCCAGCAGCAGCAGCAGCACAAATCCAGGCTCCGCAGCGTCCAGCAGGCCCCAACAGCAGCAGCTCACAGGCCGATTCTGGAAGGATCCTCGAGGGGAGTGAGGCGCCGGCGTGATGACATCGGTGCCAGGCTCCCCCCCCCCCCCCCCGCCGCATGTCCACGCTACCCCCTTCCAGCGCTGCCCAGGCTTAGAAAATGGCCGCGGTGGCGCTTCGAGTCTCCCCCCCCCCCCCGTCACAGACAGCGCCGCACCAGCGGCAACGCGGGGTGAGGCGACCCCGAAGCCCAAGCGACGACGAGGGAGCCATGGAGGCGAGTAGGCATGCAGAGTGCTCCTCAGGATGGCCATTCTGAACCAGCAAGGAGCCAAGTGAGAAAAACACCAACACAAGTCCAAACACACACAATCCAAAACCAATAAAGCTTATGGGCAGGGAGGGTACAATCAAAAAATAGCATCTAGTGGTTCCCCCTCAGGCTCACCATAAGCCTGCAGCCGGTTACCTTTTAGTATAATGACTGCGGCACAGGGCATGTACTCTGCCGAAAGCCAACAGACCCCGGCGTTCACCCTACCGTCACGATCCCGTAGCAGCCAGAAGCTGGGTGGCAGGAATGGGTCAGGAGAGATCCGTGGGAATAGGGCCCGCAGCGGCCGACGGGCTAGGTGGCCCCGCTCTGCTGCCATTATCTGAGAGAGTGTCAATGATCTTCTGCAGCCAAGACTGCAAGATGAACAACTGGAGAATGATAGAGGGACACCTGCCTTTATAGGGGGCCGGGAGGGGCTGCATCTTTGATCTTGCAGTCGAGCGCCCCTGGGGGCGAACACCCACATGTCATCACTTGGGACGACCTGGACTGGATATAGGGAAAAGTTACCAGCAGCATTACCACCTCAACTCTGAATCTCCCACAAAAAATACTATTGGCTCACTAAGCTCTACAACGGAGCAGAACGTGGAAGAGGTAAAGGGCAGTTGCTTGGGTACCAGGCTTCCCTATGGGTTTGGGTGGTGTGCAATGGAGCATCCATAAAAGGATGCCCCTTTGCTGCCAGGATGAGAGAACCTCCAGTCCGTTTTGCCTGGAGGTCCTCTCTCATGTTAAATGGGAACAAAACCAGGGACTCCAGGGCCTGCTGTTATTCTTCTCCCAGAGCACCCCATTGCGTCCGTGTAACATGCCTTTCTCAGTGGCTCCCACAGCGATTTAAATACTGGCGACTGCCTCCCTGTCACCTCTGGGCTGATGTGCGCACTTGCGGCCAGCTAATCAGATAGACTGGGAGAGGGAGAACTCACACTTTGCAGGGAAACTGGACAAGCGGCCCCTACTCACTATTGCCGAGCTCTTTGTCTAAACAGAGCCATATTGCCAATCATTAATATGCACGGCATATGACAGGGATTGGACGAGAGCCCCGGAATGCGCCATAAGTCCGTGGAAGGGTGTATATTTTTTATGGGCGATCTGGGGGGATTCACACTGCAGTAAGGAATCCAGAATAGTGAAAATCCTGAGTTCCACTTTAAGTACCCAAATTCTTAGGTTTTTTTATATATATTTACTTTTTTTATGTATTTCTGTTATCCCAGCATACAAACTGAATGAACTCACAAATTACTTTTACATTAAAGCACAGACATCAGGTTAAATGTGCAGGGTGGCATCCTCCTATGGTTTAATGCTCACCAAGGTCACATGGCTGCAGGCATCTGGATACCCAGGGGACACCTGTGGGTCACATGGCCATGGCAGCCAATTGGGAGGCTAGATTTCCCCGGGGGGAAAGGAAAGATTTTTTTGTTATATAGCAATATGCACCTTTCACTAACAGAATACCAATGGAGGAGGAATACGACAGCAGTTTTCCTGGTTGCTGCTAGGAAATGGTACAGATGCCCTAAAATGAAGACTTATATGGGCAGCAAAAGTAAATTGGCTTGGGTTCTAGCACAAGAAGGGTTTAAATCTAGCCAACACCCATGTTCTAAAAATTGGGTGTTGATCGCCATTCCCAATTGTTGATGCTCCCTGAGTTCCCTTTTCCCCTTGCAGTTGGATCAGTTGTCCAGTGGTAATAATTTTTTGCACTTTACTTTAGGGCTCAAATATTAAGACATGTATAATCTAGCCTAAGAATTTAGATTGTAGGTACCTGGGGCCTCTCTTCTCCCTAGTTTTGCAGTGGTTGCCACCAGTGAAGTTGCTGGACAGTGTATTAGTCACCCAATCACTGCAGCAGCTGCTGATGTAGTGATTGGCTGACTAAGCAGTCATTCACGCTTTGTGCAGAAACATTACTGCAGTATGTAATCAGAACTTAACAGGCTCAGCTCCTACTGTGCCATCTGTTGCCCAGCATCGAAAGGATCAGAATCGGGTTTATTTAGGCAGGTACATGCATACTAAAATTTTGTTGCAGCAGGAGGGCTCAGTACCTCGGGTAGGGGAAAAAACATTTAGCAAAAGCGTTTTGGTATTTTTTCTTGGAATACCAGGCAGGAGGGATGGGAGAGGGTGTCCTAAAGCAGGAGGAAGGCTGCTCGGCAGACCCAACATTTTTAGACCGGTTTAGACTTTAAAGGGACTGTAAACCCAACAACAATAATAAGGCAGCAAGCAACTCAACTTATGCCTGTCCCATGTGCTTCTCCCTTACCTGACCATGCATAATACTTGTCTAAATCCCATTCTGTTCCTTGGTATCCCTGGCAAACCCCAGTGATCCAACAGCAGTATCTGACTGAAGCAGAGCGTGCGCATGACTCAAAAATCACTGCCATGACATGTCCTTCCCAGCTCTGCCACGACCCAAAAACTGAAGCAAAGAAAGCGCCTTTGCTTTAAAAATATAAGGTATTTATATATAATCACATTTTGAGATGCTTTGAAATGGCTTATTTTACAATGTTCCCATGGGGGAAAAGGGGGAAGGAAGTTAGCGTAGACCAAAACACAGGATTTTAACTATGCTCTGCTGTGTGAAACCCCCCCAGGTCGCCCACTCCAAATCACCTTTCCTACGGCGCATACATGGCCTCCCGTCCAATCGGCGTGCTCGTCAGGGCATGTTTAAGGTGCTCTAGCAGAGCTGCGACCAGCAAGCCGGCAGCTGCATCTCTGCAACCTCTCCATTCACAAATGCCTGGCGCAGGCCCGCGCCCTGCTCAAGGGATAGCGGAGATGCGGCCACTGTCACAGATTTGCCGTTGGACAGGGGTAAAAGAAGAGTACAAGGGCAACCTGGGCGTTTCACACAGCGGGGCATCCCAATTCTAAATGCCCCGGGGGGGGAGGAATCTAGCGGCCCTGCAATCCAATAAGATGGTCGTTCACTTTAAAGGGGGAACTTTAAAGTCTAAAAAATGTTAGGCTGGCCATTAGGGATGCTGTTTGTGGATTAAAAACATTATAAAGCCAAAATAATCTAAAAACTATACTTACCTAAAAGGGGACCAAAAAGAGATGCATTGCTGTCTGAAACCTCCCTGATTGCCGCACTTAACTAGGCACCGATGCAATGGTGCAGCCGCGGGCCAGCTATACCTAGAGACCAGCGCGGATACAGCGACTTGGTTGCTCGGCTCCATTTAGCTGCTTATGGCATCAGGTCGCCGAACAAAGCCGAGTGTGCCGACTGGCTGCCTGGCATGCGCACAGTGGGGCATGCCAAATTGCAATTCCCTTTAGGGAGACCAAAACCCAGGTGAGTGATAAACCTGGATTTTGGTCCATTTTAACATCCCAAGCAAAAGGACATTCCAGGCAAAGGGTTAAACAAGCATCATGCTTTTTGCTCGCCCCATGCTGGCTGCCAGGTCCTGAATCTTTTATTCATCCTAGCATCAGAAGATGACTCATCCATACATGTTTCAATGCCTTTGTTCCCTCAGAAGTGTATTCATGTTGTGGACTGATAAAGAGTCAGCAGAAAGGAGCAAGTTCTATAGGGTGTATCAGGAAATGCAAAGTGTTCGTGAATGAAAGATGCCGCCCCTGTGGCATCCAGCATGAAGCAAGTAGAAAGCAGGATAATTTAACCCTTTGCCTGGAACTTCCCTTTAATTCCATTGAAAACAGGAAGGACTACTATCCACTGTACTCTGACAAAGAGGATCTTTTTTTACTTCTCCAAAGTAACTCAAGCATAAAAAAAAAAAAAAAAAAGTTGGGAAAAAAGTGTGTGAGCTCTGGCAGTGTAATCTGAGCTTTAGAGAAGCCTGCAGATGAAGGCGGAGGCAGCAGCGGCCATGTACAGCACAAGGTGCTGCTGCTGACAGGCCTGTTAACTTTTCTTCATCCCATAAGACCCTGAGCTAATCCTCCTCCAGTATGGAGAAGCAAATATCCTCTCCACAGGAGTGATTTATCTCTAAGGCATAAAGAGCATAACGACCGGCCATTATAACACACTATTGGAAGAGGAGAATGTGGCTGCTGCCATTGTGGAACTTTCTTGCATTTCTCCATAGGCAATTCAGATTTCCCAACATCATAGACCAGGACCAAAAGGCTTCACAGGGTGCCTATGGGGAACAGGTACCCTGCAACCATGGTGTATTTGGTATTCACTTGCTTTATGAAGGTGAAAGAAGATAGAAAATATTCTATCTGTACCTACACTTACACCTAGAACCAGGGCCATATTTGCTGTTCATGCTGCCATAGGCACTTTTAGTGCCAACGCCCCCTATTGTTGGGTTATGCTCACAGACCCTGGAGTCATGACCTGAGCATATTATTATTATTATGCATAGTACACGTGGATACACCTCTTAGCCCCCTAACTCAAATATGCAATGTATGTGTGGTTCCCACTATTCAGCACCTAATAAATATGCATTGTATTTGTGCCCCAGCCCCTATTAAATATACAGTGTATGTGTGCCCCTCAGCCTCTAATAAATATGCAGTATATGTGTGCCCCCCTAGACACTAATAAATATGCAGTATATGTTTGCCCCTAGGCCCTAATAAATATGCAGTGTATGTTTGCCCCCTAGGCCCTAATAAATATGCAATATATGCGTTGGTCCCACCATTCAGCCCCTAACATGAATACGCAGTGTATGTGTGCCCCCCTAGCCTCTAATAAATATGCAGTGTATTTGTGCCCCCCCCAGCCTCTAATAAATATGCAGTGTATGTGTGCCCCCCCCCCAGCCTCTAATAAATATGCAGTGTATGTGTGCCAACTAGGCCCTAATAAATATGCAGTGTATGTGTGCCCCCTAGGCCCTAATAAATATGCAGTGTATGTGTGCCCCCTAGGCCCTAATAAATATGCAGTGTATGTGTGCCCCCTAGGCCCTAATAAATATGCAGTGTATGTGTGCCCCCCTAGCCTCTAATAAATATGCAGTGTATGTGTGCCCCCCCCCCAGCCTCTAATAAATATGCAGTGTATGTGTGCCAACTAGGCCCTAATAAATATGCAGTGTATGTGTGCCCCCTAGGCCCTAATAAATATGCAGTGTATGTGTGCCCCCTAGGCCCTAATAAATATGCAGTGTATGTGTGCCCCCTAGGCCCTAATAAATATGCAGTGTATGTGTGCCAACTAGGCCCTAATAAATATGCAGTGTATGTGTGCCCCCTAGGCCCTATTAAATATGTAGTGTATGTGTGCCCCCTAGGCCCTAATAAATATGCAGTGCATCTGTGCCCCTAACCCCTAATAAATATGCAGTGTATGTATGCCCCCAAGGCCCTATTAAATATGCAGTGTATGTATGCCCCCTAGCCCCTAATAAATATGCAGTGTATCTGTGCCCCTAACCCCTAATAAATATGCAGTGTATGTATGCCCCCTAGCCCCTAATAAATATGCAGTGTATCTGTGCCCCTAATCCCTAATAAATATGCAGTGTATCTGTGCCCCTAATCCCTAATAAATATGCAGTGTATGTATGCCCCCAAGGCCCTATTAAATATGCAGTGTATCTGTGCCCCCTAGGCCCTAATAAATATGCAGTGTATGTATGCCCCCAAGGCCCTATTAAATATGCAGTGTATCTGTGCCCCTAACCCCTAAAAAATATGCAGTATGTCTGCGCCCCCAAGCCCTAATAAATATGCAGTGTATCTGTGCCCCAGGCCCTAATAAATATGCAGTGTATGTATGCCCCAGGCCCTAATAAATATGCAGTGTATCTGTGCCCCTAATAAATATGCAGTGTATGTATGCCCCCCTAGCCCCTAATTAATATAGTGTATTTGTGGGTCCCACCATTCAGCACCCTAACATGAATATACAGTGTATGTGTGCCCCCCTAGCCCCAAATAAATATACGGTGTATATGTGGGTCCCACCATTCAGCCCCTAATATAAATATGCAGTGTACGTGTGCCCCCCATCCCCTAATAAATATGCAGTGTATGTGTGCCCCCTAGGCCCTAATAAATATGCAGTGTACGTGTGCCCCCCATCCCCTAATAAATATGCAGTGTATGTGTGCCCCCTAGGCCCTAATAAATATGCAGTGTATGTGTGCCACTCACCCTTCAGCCTGTAATATGCAGTGTATGCAGATGCTTCTTCAGCTCCCCCAAAAACATAAATGCAGCGTGATCACAGATCCCCCATCAGCCCCAGGGACAAAATGAAGTTTGTGAAATCCTCACACCAAATAATTAGCTGCTTCCAATGAGATCCCCCTCAGTGCCACTAAAATGAAATCGGCATTCATGCAGACCCCAAATATGATTATGAAGAGTGCATGAATCCCCCCCCCCCTTAGTCATCCAACATTGATACATGGAGTTTGTGCTAAGCCTCCAGCCCCCAAAATGAACATGCACAATGCGCATGTGTCTTCCCTTAGCCCACCAAATTGAAATGTGGGGAGTGCACATATATCTCTGTCAGCCCCTAAAATGTAATGTTTAGAGTATATATATAGAGTAGAGTAAATATGCAGTGTATGTGTGCCCCCTAGGCCCTATTAAATATGTAGTATTTGTGTGCCCCCTAGGCCCTAATAAATATGCAGTGCATCTGTGCCCCTAACCCCTAATAAATATGCAGTGTATGTATGCCCCCAAGGCCCTATTAAATATGCAGTGTATGTATGCCCCCTAGCCCCTAATAAATATGCAGTGTATCTGTGCCCCTAACCCCTAATAAATATGCAGTGTATGTATGCCCCCTAACCCCTAATAAATATGCAGTGTATGTATGCCCCCTAGCCCCTAATAAATATGCAGTGTATCTGTGCCCCTAATCCCTAATAAATATGCAGTGTATCTGTGCCCCTAATCCCTAATAAATATGCAGTGTATCTGTGCCCCCTAGGCCCTAATAAATATGCAGTGTATGTATGCCCCCAAGGCCCTATTAAATATGCAGTGTATCTGTGCCCCCTAGGCCCTAATAAATATGCAGTGTATGTATGCCCCCAAGGCCCTATTAAATATGCAGTGTATCTGTGCCCCTAACCCCTAAAAAATATGCAGTATGTCTGCGCCCCCAAGCCCTAATAAATATGCAGTGTATCTGTGCCCCCAGGCCCTAATAAATATGCAGTGTATCTGTGCCCCAGGCCCTAATAAATATGCAGTGTATGTATGCCCCAGGCCCTAATAAATATGCAGTGTATCTGTGCCCCTAATAAATATGCAGTGTATGTATGCCCCCCTAGCCCCTAATTAATATAGTGTATTTGTGGGTCCCACCATTCAGCACCCTAACATGAATATACAGTGTATGTGTGCCCCCCTAGCCCCAAATAAATATACAGTGTATATGTGGGTCCCACCATTCAGCCCCTAATATAAATATGCAGTGTACGTGTGCCCCCCATCCCCTAATAAATATGCAGTGTATGTGTGCCCCCTAGGCCCTAATAAATATGCAGTGTATGTGTGCCCCCTAGGCCCTAATAAATATGCAGTCTATGTGTGCCATTCACCCTTCAGCCTGTAATATACAGTGTATGCAGATGCTTCTTCAGCCCCCCCAAAAACATAAATGCAGCGTGATCACAGATCCCCCATCAGCCCCAGGGACAAAATGAAGTGGCAGAGTTTGTGAAATCCTCACACCAAATAATTAGCTGCTTCCAATGAGCAGACCCCCCTCAGTGCCACTAAAATGAATCAGCATGCAGTCATGCAGACCCCAAATATGATTATGAAGAGTGCATGAATTCCCCCCCCCCCCCCTTAGTCATCCAACATTGATACATGGAGTTTGTGCTAAGCCTCCAGCCCCCAAAATGAACATGCACAATGCGCATGTGTCTTCCCTTAGCCCACCAAATTGAAATGTGGGGAGTGCACATATATCTCTGTCAGCCCCTAAAATGTAATGTTTAGAGTGCAGGCAGGCCCCAAAAATAAACTACCCCCAAGCCTCAGAAAGAACTATTGCAGCACAAGAGGGGAGGGAGTAAGGGAATGACTGCAGACAGCAGAGGGTAAATGCAGAAGTATAGGGGTTGCAAAGGGTCAAATGCAGAGGAGAGGGGACACAATAGGTTTATTTCTGACAATATCTGTGTTTGTGTGGGGGGGGGGGGGGGGGGTAAATGCAGACCATAGGGGTGAAAATATAGCCATTCGAGGGAGGAGAGGGGGGCACACAGGGTTAAATCCAGACAGTATATGGGGGGGTATGACTGACAGGCTGCTTGCTGTCTTATCGCAATTCTTTGACTATGAATGTGAAATGTCGCCCGAGGCACCGGCCTGGCTTTGCCCAGTGTTAGATGGGGCCCTTCTGCCTGCGAGGCCTCCGGTGTGCAGGAGAAAAATCAATGGGGGTACGCCATCTTGCAGAAGAACATGGTGTCAGCAGCGGGGGCGGTATTCACGAAAGCCGCTTACGTCAAATACGTAAATTTCCTGATGACAGCTAGCGGGCGCTACGCAATGTGCGCAACCCAGCGGCCTGATGCTGGCTGGAAATACCGGTCGGGCCGGTCGGGGCTGACATAACGGAATGAGGTGATGCAGTGATGCCATAGCGGATACCGACACGCAGGAAGCATAGGATGCAGCGCCATAGAAACAATGATGCTGCCCGTTATCCTCCAGCGTTAGAGCAGGTGCAGCTGGCACAGAGTAACGGGCACACCAATATGTACATACACACACACACAATGGCGGGGACGCGCCTCTTACCGTTAAAGTCTGAAAGAAGCCCCCGGGGGTGGTTGCCCAGACGTATTTGGCGTCCACGTAACCGACAATGGCGGCCTCCTGGCAGCTGCCATCGGCCATCAGCATATCCACGTAACCCTGCCAGCCAGACATCTTTAGAGGGGTGGGGGGACAGCGAGAGGGGCGAGCAGAAGGTAGTGCGGCGCTGCCGGGATGGGGGCGAGGGATACAGCGGCTCCGTCACGGCCGGATATAATCTGAGCTCCGCCAGCCGGGAGAAGCCAGGGAAATAGGGCAGCGCCCGGGTGTAGCCCCCCTCCCCCTGCACTGCAGATCCCTCCGCCAGCAGCGGAAGGACACTGGCACACCTCCACGTGCAGGCGGTGCATTTGCCGCACGCTCACACATTTGCTCACACTGCGCTGCGCAATGGAGAGAGCGGGAGTGCACACAGATGGTTATATCTCCATCTATCTATATACTGTATGTAATATATCTATATACACTGGATAGACCATATCTATATATACTGTATATAATATCAGGGCAAGTCAAAATATTGCCCAGTGCGGGAAGGAATAAAAATGTGCCCTCTCCTCACCCGTCCGACTGCTCTATACCAGTTTGTGCCATGCTGTGCCTCTACTTTAGCATCACCCCTCCACATGGCTGAGCCCAATATGGGGGGATGAGGGGCTTAGTGTGTGGCTGGCACCACTAACAGAGGTCCTAACCTATCTGCAGAAAACAGGATGACTGGGCTAAAGGCACCCCAATGGCATTGCCCTACTCGCCCTCCCCTAGAAACTGCCCTGTATAAAGTATAGACTATATCTATATATACTGGATATACTTTATATATACTGGATAGGCTGGTTTTGTGGAAAAAACAAGGGTGCACAGAACCATCCAACTGCCCTTTATGTACAAAGCACAAAGACTCCACTATTTATACCCTGGCCGGTGCCCTGGTGGCAAACTGCAGCACCAGGCATTCAATATTATTATAAATTAATTAGAGGCAGATAATACAAGTGTAACAGCAGCAGCACGGGGTCCCCTGCGTGGTCCACTGGCTCCCGATACCCCCTGTGCCCTCCTCTCTTCCCTCTGTACTGTCTCTACATTAAACCCCTTCTGCACTGTCCTTACATACAGTATAACCCCTTGCGCCCATTCTGCACTGTCTGCGCTCAAATCCTAGCACCCCATCTTCCCATTCTTAACCCTTTGCACCTTCCCCTAGTAAGGACCTTTCTGTGGCTTAGGAGGACCACATGTGGCAGGATCAGCTTAATTTTAGGGGATGTTCACTATCCTCATAATAAATTTAGGGGCTAGGGTAGGACGCATGAGCACTTTGCATATTCACTTTGAGAGCTGGGTGATGAGCACACATTTGACATATCAAGTTTGGGGGATGTCGGGGGGGGGGGGTTATGCATATGCTCTACATTTTCATATTAGGGGGACAATGGGGGCATTTGTGTGTATGCTGCATATTCATTTGGGGGGGCCTGAGGGGGATCTTATGACAGGTAGCTACCTTTTTGGGGGGGAGGGGGGTCACACACACACACTCTGTATAATAACGGGTTGCTGATGGGGTATCAGTGCACACTTTGTATATTTGCACCTTATTGTTGTGGTACACTATGCAACACAACATTTGCCCTCAAAAGCACAAAATCAACTAGTGCCTGGCACCTATTACCTTTTTTGTCAACCCCCATCTCCTCTTACATTGTAAACTTAAGAGCAATTCAATTCAATTTTACTGTTCGCCAAGTACATCGTGAGATGAACAAGGAATTCTTTTTGGCGTATACACAGTCCAACAGATATTTACAGTTGCCTTGAAATTGAACTACATTGAATACAGTGAAAAACAAGAGATACAGGTGCTATTACATATTGCAAGTGATACCAGCTAATACAAACCCTTTGAGCCTGGGCCTATGAGGAGCAGGGTCCTCATTCCTTTTGTTTCAGTGGACACCCATTTTTTTGCTGTGTAATTTTTTATTCTGTACTCTGATTGTAAAATGTTGCAGAATATGTTTGTTCTATATAAATATTATTATAATTCTTGAGTGCTGAGGGGGCTGTGCACATGATGCGTAGTTATGTTAGGGGCTGAGGGAAGTATCCACACTACATATCTAATTCTAGGGGATAGAGGGGATCCTGTGCAGTATTAGTAAGTGCAGGTATAGATGGAATAATCCCTGCCTCATTTTACCATCATGAAGCAAATTATGTGTGTATTGTAGATGTTTGGAACCTATCTGGATAGTAGATGGTTGGAACCACTTTAATGGTCTTTATTTAATTTTTTTGCCCCAGGGCCTATTGAAGACAACTACTCTCCACTGCAGGCATCTTGAAATTCCCCTCAACCTCTTAAGAAATAATACCTATCAAAATTTATTAATAATGAAAATGTAAACAAAAGACTGTGTGCAAACATTGTATTAATACATTTTAATGCATTACTCATTTTGTATGTTCTTACTACAACATTTCCTATTTCAACTATTTTTGGAGCTTTGAATTGCTAGCTCACTGTCGTGAAAGCAGATGCAGCAGCGATTTACCATATTTGAAGCAGCTGTCCATGGTACTCTTTGCATCCTGTAAAGTTTTCATCAGAAATAGGAAAACATTCTATTAAAAACCACATGTAATGCCCGTAAACAGTCTCGTCATGTAATACGCATCATAGTGTTTGACTCTCTAAAATACAACACCATAACCGCCAATACTAAGATTTGAGCTACTCTAGAAATAATGAATGCAAAAACTTAATAGGAACTCCAAGCTTTTTTGTAACCCCACAACCACACCACCCCCTTGTGTTAAGCCTAATCTAGATGTTAAAATAATAAAACAACTCACCTGATCACCGTAATCCTCCCCTGTTCCCAGCAGATGGTGGGTGAGACCTGAGTGACAGTTGGACTTGAACAAATGACCAGTACAATCACACTTCTTCATAGGATTGGGTGACAGACCTGCCACTCTCCTCACTCTCTCCAAGATGGCTGTGCCCCGGACCTGAGACTCTGTGTATCCTTGAATTTCCTCTTTAACTATCATACTATGTATGCTAACTTCCCCCTTATCCCTTTTTGGGAACAGAATGAAATGAGCCATTTCAAGCAATCTCGACTTCTCTAAGTATATCTTATGTGTTCTAAGTTAAAGTGGACCAACACCGAGAGGTGATCGGCCCGGAAATCTATAAGATTCCCGGGCCGATCACCTCCCACCCCGCGGGACATCCGAGATCGGGATGTCCCGCGGGGTGAAACCCCCCAAAAAACCCCCAAACACCTTACCTGATCTTCGGCGGCGGCCGGCCGCCGCCGCCTCCCTCGCGCCCCTGTATGTGTGCTCGCGCCCGCGCCGGCCGTCTGCGAATGGCCGGCGGGGGCGCGCGCGCGCCGAAAGTGACGCGAGGGAGGCGGCGGCAGCCGCTTGGACGTTCCTGATCCCCGCCTGGACGTTGGCGGGGATTGGACCGTCCAGTCACGTGGGAGCGGGGACAGGTAAGATTTTGGGGCTTTCTGGGGGGTTTCACACAGCGGGGCACCCCCGATCGGGGTGCCCCGCCGAAGTGGACCAAAACCCAGGATAGTCAAAATCCTGGGTGTTGGTCCACTTTAAGCCATTTACTTCGCTTCTTTTTTGTTCATGGCTGAGCTGGGAAGGGCATGTTATGGCACAGCTCTGCTGTGGTCAGAGACAGCGGGGGGACCACTGTGACTTGTTGATCTCAAAGGAAGTGGCTGTGTGACTTTTTTACATAGTCCCGGAGAACTAAAATTGAAAGGAGGTAGGACCTTGAAGCCCTGCTACGGCTTCTACCCTGCACTGCAAGAAATGGAGGAGAGATACATGGGACAGGCCAGTGGTGGACCCAGATGCGAACATTAAATGTGGCCCTTTCAAGCCTCATACAGTAAACTTTTTTCTGTCTTTGAACTTATTTGGATGCAGCTAGACAACTAAAGACTGAAACAGCAGACAGCAGTGCTTCCTTTCTCACAAATTCTGCAAAGTGAGCACAAAACTGATAAAAAAAAAAGGTGTAGGAGCAAAAATGATGCCCCCCCTCCTGACCTCCTGGGCCCCAAAGCAGTCACACTCCCTATAATTACGCCCCTGGGACAGGCATAAGTTGAGCTGCTTACTCCTTACTTGCTATTAGGTTTACAGTCCCTTCAAGGAAATCAACACAGGATTTTTATCAACCAGAATAATACAGTCCCCTACTGTACATCTGGGCCCCATAGATACAACATGGTCTTCTATGGCTGTAACACTCAGTGCTGCATAGACAGAAGTGATGCCTCTTCAAGAGGAACAAAACCCCAAAATATCACTTTATTGTTTTTTTTTCCTCTCTGGCAGAGCATCCCAAATCATATGTTTCCCTTGGATCGCCGAAAAACCTCAGTACTATCAATACAGAGTATTGGTTAAGACTAGCTCCTTGCACTAGTATTGGTGGCCCACATTGGCAGCATGGCACTGGAGGGGCAGAGAAGTATATTCCCCCATTCAAGGCACAGAGCTAAGAGGAGGCACATCGCTGGAGGGATGCTTGGCGGGGGCTGTTTATTTTTTTTTAGTCTTTTGACTGAAAAATCCCTTTAATAAAGCCTGTTTACCTAAAAGTACATATACTAGTATTTAAAATAAATAGAAAGATGTAATGATATGATTACTAAAATGAACATCCAATACTAGCACCACTTCTAGTGCAGAAGATGGAGATTATACTACAACTGTGCACTGTAGATGCACTGGCAGCCAGTTAGCAGTGGGGTAGCGGTTAATGGTGGGTAAACAATAGAGGATGAGGGACTACTGCATATCCCAGAGACAGCAGAGATATCTACAGATGAAAACACACGTTACCTGGATTCCAGGGCCGGTTGTTGAAGAAACCAACACCAGGAGCAGCCATCTTCAAGTGAATGGGCGGGCAGAGCGAGCAAGCCTCTCTGTGTCTGGTGCTGGATTCGTCAATAACCAGTGCTGGATCCTGGGTGAGGCAAGTGTGTTTTCATCTGTACATATCTCTGCTGTCATTCTGAGCTAAGTAACAAGTCAGAATTGCTGACAACCAGCGCTGAATCTTAGACAAGATTAGTGTTTTTTTTATAACCATAACCCCTTTTCTCCCCTCATTTTGAACACTGCAAATCTGCCTGGAGTCTCCCTTTATGCTAAAAGATGCTATCTTCACATTTTCAATGTTTTTCAATGGCTTCTGTGTTCTGAGCTAGAGGTATCTCAAGACTTTAAGGATTACTGTATCTTTATTATTGCTTTACACACGTTATCAGCATCAGTGCCGCCTTTCTGCTCCTTGGCGAGGGCAGGTTGTTCCTGAAGGTCAGGAATAGCTCATGATAGCTATGAAGGTGAGAGCATACAATATGTCCCATAGGTAAGAAGGTAACATGTTTTGGTTGCTGGGGTGCACATACATAGTGTAAATGTGTAGTGTGTGTTCTCTAAATGAAAGGTCATTCAATTCAAAGACACTTAATAATAGTAAATCCTGTGTGAGGCAGCACTGTCAGAAAAAATCCACTAGGAATTTACATTTCTGTCGCTATTAAAGGGTTATTGGTGTGCAAGTTTTTCAAATGGCTGGGATTCCCATCTTCTCCCTTGTGCTGGATGATGCTGATGAGGAGGAGCTGGGAGGCATTGGAATGGGACACTGCAGGATTCCTTTGTTTCAGTAGTCTTATTTAGGGAGTGGGTGGTGGTTATGATTTATATCCATTCTGCCACAGAGAGGAGGAGGGATAGATGCTTGGAGGAGGAGTGGAGTGAGTGGGGAAGGCAGCACACACACACCAAGAGGATACAAGAGAGAAAGCAGAGAGCATTGCAGGAGAAAAGAGGAGGAATGCTGGAGAGGAAGGTGAATGCTGCAGAGGAGCAGGGTGGGTGGACTTTGAGAGGTGCTGAGAAGGGGACTGAGCACAGGATGGAGGAGGTGTGAACAGCTCCAGTGTGAGGCGCCTCTGGTTGTCATGGCAACATCATTCGTTCCGATGGAGAAAGAGAGTGGTCCATGCCCGTTCTGTCTATCACCTTCCCATCACCTACCTCTCCTAGTACATCCATGCCCTTATGGTTTCTCTTTTCATCTGCTCTGGGTAAAGGCTGGATGAGCGATCCAGTGTTTTAGGAACTACTTGCAGCATGGTGATTGCGTGGTGCTAGGGCTCTCTCTGATTGGCTGTGGTCAGATTTTGTCACAGTGATACACCTAGCAACACTAGTAGCAGAGAAAACTTTTACTTTTTTTTGGAAATGCGACATGCTCAGTGAAACACTGTCCACAGAATGCAGAATGACGTTTTATAGAGTCAAAGAAGGATTTCTGTATAAAAAATGAGTTTGCTGGTTCATGGACTGCATTGTAAAGAGTTTTAGTGTAAATAAAAAATATAAATGAGTAACTTTGAAACTCAGTTGCAGTGCATCTCTAGATAAACAGATGCAAACTAAAAACTGTTCTATCAGTTACACGTGCTTATTTTCAAATGCCAGCTAAAAATTACAAACTTCTCATTTTCTTTTATATTTAAAGCAGACCAAAACCCACTGAACTTGTGAGTTAAATTCAGCCAAAGCCTCTGCCGATACTCCCATTCTAGGGTATAGAACTGTAAATGGAATTCTGCCCTGCAGCTGCTGCCCCTCCCCCCCTGGCGAGTATAGCCCCGCTGCTGCTACTGCCTCCCTCCTACTATTCCCCCCCGATGAATACGGCCCCACCACTGCTTCCTCCCCGGCGAGTATAGCCATGCTGCTGCCCCCCCCCTGGCCAGTATGGCCCCGGCGATGCTGCTGCCCCCCCAGCGAGTATAGGCCCACCACTGCTGCTCCTATCTCTGCTTCTGCCCCCCCCTTGGCGAGTATGGCCCCATCACTGCTGCAGCTGCCCCTCCTGCCCCCCTGGTGAGTATGGCCCCACAGCTGCTTCTGCCTCTCCTGGCAAGTATGGCCCCACTGCTGCTGCACCCCTCCTCCCCCGGTGTGTATATCCCTGCTGCGTCTGTCCCCCTCGGCGAGTATGGCCCCGCAGCTGCTTCTGCCCCTCCTGGCGAGTATGGCCCACTGCTGCTGCCCCCCTCATCCCCCGTTGTGTATATCCCTGTTGCTTCTGTCCCCCTCCTCCCCCAGTGTTTACATCCCTGCCACTGATGCCCCCCTCCCCCCGTGCATGTGAGTTTTTGTGCTTGTGCGTGGGAATGCATGTGGGACTGCGTGCATGGGCATTGCAGTGCATGTGAGAGTGCATGCATGTGGGTATTGTGTGTATCCCTGTGGATTTGTATTTGCATTTCTGCCTATCCCACAGCAAATTCAGAATGCCTGGTGCATGTTTTCACCCTAAACTAGAGGTATAGCAGGGATGTGGCCATGGCCCACACATGCACCATGGGATTGCCGGCTAATTGTGTTTACTTGGTGATCCAATAAGTTTCACCCAGTAGGGCATGCTAAATCGACTGTTTCCTAACCCCCATCATACAGATTGCCTTGAGGAAAAGGAGATTATCTCATAAATTATGAATACTTGAATACTTTATTTAACCCGCCAAGTAAGTACAATATACATACAAGGAATGCTTTTTATAGTGTTCCAACAAGTATAATTGTATGTATGCAAAGGAAGCCGTGAGCTTGCACCCCATTGGAGTACTTATGTCCACATCTTTGTTTTAACATCTTTGTTTCATTTCTATGGAAGGTGACATCCATTGCTAATAAGCTTAAAAAATGATTTTTCTGCTGAAGATTCTAAGCAAGTTTTGTGGGAGATCACAAACCTGTTCCAGCTTATTTAAAAAAAAAATCAGCAAATCAGGATTTTGACTATTCTGGGTTTTGGTCCTTGCCCCCCGGGCACCCTGATCTGGGGTGTCCCGCCGTATGAAACCCCCCAGGTCGCCCAATCTGACTTCCCCAGTCCTATTCAATCCGGGCACTCATTCCTGCCCCTTCATCTAAGCAAGCAGTTCAGCGCACACTGGCAGCCGCATCCCCCGCTACCCATTCACAAATGCCTGGCATGGGCATGAGCCCTGCTAAAGGGATAGCGGGGATGTGGCCGCAGCTTGCGCATGCGCAATTGGACCGAGGGAGGTAGGTTTCCAAGCGACCTGGGGTGTTTCTGATAGATTCCAGGGCCATCAAACTTGGCTTTTGGTCCACTTAAACGGTTACAGACCTTTGTCTCTGACTCCTGTAGCAATGAAGACTTTAAAATATATTGTATCATCCCACTTAAAAGCATTAACAGACAAACTTATTGTCTTACATGATTGACAGATCAGCAAGAGCCTTGATCAGCATTGCTGAAATTCACTAAAATACTAAAACGCCTAGACCAAGCAAGCACATACACAAGTATTGTTCATGGCAGTGCTGCCAAAGTCCCAGCTCTGACTTCTTTCATTACGGCCTGACCCTGACTCATTGACCCATTTACTGTAGTGGAATGGAGACATCAGGCTTTTTAATACCATTATAAAGGTAATCAGGCTAATTAGATAAAATATAAAGCATATTTATTGGAATACAATTTCTGAACAAATAACTTAAAGGTTCTTTGCAGGCAATGACATACAAAAGTATACTCTCATCTTTTGTGCCCCACAGCTCCTCTTGCAGTGCCGGCATCTTCATAATGACTGATGAGGGAAAGCAAGAGATTTCATCCTTCATTGTAAGCAGACACGGTGATATCCCTCAATATGGCCTTACGCCAATCCATTCATTGCATTAGAACAAGCATACCGAGGTGAAGAGTGACAAACCTGGCACGCCCAATCCATTGCAATGAATAGAGTAGGCATGTGGGGGCTCAAAATCAAAAATGGCTTCATGAATGCTGCCATGAGAGGCCACAGGTCCTGGAAGACAGAATTGCTGGCTCCCCAACAGTGGTTTTTAGGGAAGCTGGACAATGGGGTCAATTCAGAGCCAAGTGAGAAAAGTCACTCCTTTTTCAAGAGAGAAAACTGCCATTGACTTTCATTGTCCACCTCAGGGCTAATTAAGATTGAGGTGAAAATTTACACCCCAAACAATGAAAGTAAATGGCAGTTTTCTCTCCTAAAAATGAATTGAACTGAATGAATGAAAGAAAGAAATGACTGAATGGACCCCAATCTCTTTACATTTCTGTAATTTTCTGGCTATAAGGTTCAGTAAGAGTTGTAAAAATTCATTTTATCTAGGCCAAAGATCTAGGAGTCCACACATTTCTGACCCTAAAAAGCATTCCAAACAACCCACAGGTGACCCTCCTCTTCATGATTCCAGGGTTGATTGTAGCAAGTAAAAAAGGCACCTCCTTGCGGCTGCAAGATTGGTGATCCCCTGGCACTGGTGTACCCAAACCACCCCTTCCATTCTGGAATGTTTCCAAGGTGGGTTAAACCCTTAAAAATGAAAAGATAAATAGATTGGACCCCCCTATCTAGCAAACCCAGGCTGGGCACCAGCTAGGTGAGCTGGTAGACCAGGGCGCAGAGGGCACTGGGCTCTTCTGCACCCCCTTGGCCTTTGGGAATGCAGGTAATGGGGTGGGGGGTTTGGGCAAGCCACCCACTTGCCAGCAGGTGACTTGCCGGCCCCTCCTGCCATTTGAACTGATATAGGGGTCTTAATGACCCCTTACCAATTCACAAAAGATTAAAAGACCTCCGGTTCTGGATGGAGGTTAGCCTTTTTTTTCGGGGGGGGGGGGGTCTGTAAACAAGTGAAACACCAGTCATGTGAAATTTACGTTGCTGGCAGTTAATTGATGGACATGCACCTACGTAAATTTCATTTTTGAAAATTTGAATTTGTGCAAGCACATTGGGTGTGGGGTCTAGGCTGTATTGCAAGGTCTTTGACCCTTCCACCCCACGGACTGCACTTGAGGTTTGGGCAACCTCAGGTAAGCCTGCTCCCAGTTGTATGTCCCAAATGGGGCTCTCAGAGATTAGAGTTAGGACTGCACCCCACAGAGGCACCTTGGCGCTTGTGGTGCAGCTTAAGCACACTTCTGAAGATGTGTGTGACCGAGTCCTCTGTTTTTACCCAAGTTTAGAGACAGATTTTAGGTTGGTCTACAAGTTAATAGGGTTGAGTGCTGTGGCTCCTTTAAGACTTTTGTATCCTAATTGCCCTGCTAACGTGCACCTCCCAGGTTAGTTATAAAATGGTCTGCGCGGCTGCCACCTTCCCTTTGTTTCTTACGTAAATTTCATGTGTTTGGATTTAAAGGGTTAAAAATAAAACAGTACCTATAAGCAATAAAAAATATTTGTGAAAACACTCTAGGGCCTGCAGTTCATCGAAGTGTGAAGTGTAAATTAGCGTGAGAATCAGAATAAAGTAAGATCAATACTACTTACCCTGTAACGGTCTTATAGTTATGCAGCAATTATGCTAATAAATGGGATTGCAGATATCTTCTCTAGAAATTATACAGCGTTAATTGAATACTTTAGTATTACTATTTATTTTATTCTACATATTTATATAGCTCTGTCAATGATTTTGCCACTCATCAAACCGCATCAATTAAAATTGCTTACAATCCAATGTCCCTAACACAGTGACATCCTATTGGCAATGTACACAGAGGTCAGATTTGCTAAGTGCGCCAACACCGACAGAGAAAGCATGTGCTGAAGTTAAAGGTATAGCAATGCCTAGGGAAACGTGATGACGGTAAGACACTGCATAGTGAATACCATATCACACTTATACAGTGGACAATACAGTGGCTTTCATGGTTATAAAGTGTGGGTAATATTTTACTAAACAATGTTATGGCAGCTGCAGCTATAGTGAAGCTCTACTAACTCCCTTTTTGGATGGCAGCACAATGATGTCTGTAGCTATGCACTTTCCACTGGGATGAGAGGGGGGAAGAAAGGGGAATAATAATACATGCTCTGCCATAAATTACAATGTGACTTGTTACCCACTCCATACGCCCTTCTACATTAAAGTACCGTAGTCCAAAACCAATTTGACACAAAATGCTGTTGGTTGTGCTCTAGAGGGCATCCCAATTGATCCCAATTGATCATTCCCCCAGCGCATACTCATCACCTACTCCTGAATTTGGCAGCGTGTATGCATGGGGGCATCAGCAGTCATGATGCCCCAACCCCTGTGCACAGACCAAGATTAGTATTGCTGAGTAGCCCATCAACCAGTTTAACCTAATGCAGAGTGTGCAGCAGTAGGAAGTGGCTGTAAATTCATCTGAGCTGGCTATTGGGTTGGCGTTATTTCCACTGTCAAAATGGCTATATAGCCAGGCTTTCAAAAAGTTGTCCGCTCCCATGAGTGAGGAAACTGGCAATGTAAAATGTCCTCACTTATGGGGATGGCCATCTTTATGAAGCCCGGCTGTGGACATTTTGTGAGAAGATAGATCGCCTATTCCTATGTGCTGCACACTCTGCATTAGTTCAAAGTGCACCCCTCATTCGCTGCCACCACCTGCCCGCCACTGCTTTTTTTTTTTTTAACAGTCATGATTAATCTGAGGGAATGGGAGTGCCAAGGTCATTCAAATGCTTCTGTGGTGCTTCCATAAGGGGAAGGGTTTGGGGCCCCTTCATAGCTATGCCCCATACAGGAGTCATGTCTTTACTGTCCTCTTGAAGGACCTGGGTGTGCGATTTCACATAATGCTTAAGAATTAGATTAGCGGAGCAGCCAGGGTCAGGCTCCCCCATTGGGCATTGCTGCTGGTAAAAGAAAGAACCAGGTCGCCTGGATACCCACCTCTTCAGGGCTGTGCATACCATGTAACCATGCAAACTGATTCCACAGCTGCCGTAAAGGGATCCTGAAAGGGTTGACTACCCAGAGCGTCCATGTTCTTTCTTTTACCAGCAGCGATGCACAGCAAGGCAGCCTGATCTAGGTTGCCACATTGCTGCATAATAAAGGGGGACTCTAGTCATTTCTGTCCATAGTGCCGCTTTAACTCTCCATTAAAGGGATATTAAAAGCTACAGCTTGCTTACCTCAAAGTGGGACAAAATCCACATGACCAGGCCATGGAATCTAAAAGATTCCCGGCCCGACCTACCCCCAGGGCATCCTACACCGGATACCCTGTTGTGAAAAACCCCCGGGGCGCTGGTAATCTTACATGATCTCGGCGGGTCCTGCCTCACAATCTCAACTGGTGCCGCATTCCTGGCTTCTGTGCGGCCGTGCCCACTCACATGCCCAGCCTTTCTGAATGGGTGCATGCGTGCCCAAACAGTGTGCCAGGGTCAGCTAGTGCATACGTTTCCAAAATTGGAATGCTTAGGGGAGGCTTTTGGTTTTTTAGACTTGAGATTTACTCAAAAATCTAGCTCTGGATCTTTACATGATTCACTACTCAGTCCCTATTTATTATAACAGTAATTTATAATAAGACTTATTCCACTGCCATATTTCAAAAATTCCACATCTTTGTCACCCTTATTGAATGTATTGAATACATTAAAGTGGACCAACACCCAGGATTTTGACTATCCTGGGTCTTGGTCCATTTCGGTGGGGCACCCCCGATCGGGGTGCCCCGCTGTGTGAAGCCCCCCCGAACCCCCCGAAAAACTCACCTCTCCCCGCTCCCAGCGCCGACGGACAAGCCGCGGACAAGCGGCTCCTCCGCCTCCCGCGCGTCCCTCTTGACGCGCGCGCGCGCGGCCGGCCGCTGCCGAAGATAAGGTAAGGAGTTTGGGGTGTTTGGGGGGGTTTCACCCCGCGGGACATCCCGATCTTATAGATTCCCGGGCCGATCACCCGTGGGTGTTGGTCCACTTTAAGCTTAGGTTAATCACCTGCAAAAACATGGAAAACATAAAGTGGACCAAACCCGAGATTTTTACTTTCCTGTGTTTTGGTTCCTCCCCCTTGGGCATCCTGATTTTCTCACCTTTCTAACAAGACCGTGGCTCTCCTCCAATCAGATTCTCTAGCCACGAATTAATGTGCGACTGGGGAAGCTGAGTGAAATCCTAACTGCACTAGCAATGGGGCGCAGCATCCCCTGCATCCTTCAACTGTGCGCAACCATTCATCCAGTTACAGTTACCATTCAACCAGTCATCCAGTTACAGCTGGCGCGGCTGCGCAGAGCCTGAGAAGGATGTGAGAAATGTTTCCACTGGCTGTGCATGCACCATGGGCTCGTTGGATAGGTAAGAGAAGTGGGAGACTAGCGGTTTCACACAGCAGGACAACAACCCAAACAGGGTTGTCACATTAAAAATATTGTGGAATAGCATTAAAGCAGACCAACATCCTGTGCGGGTGTTCGTACCACCGCTATAAGACAGGCTGGGGGGGCAACCAGAATACTGGAGCCCCCCCTGCACATAATCCCCCAGAATGCCCACATTTCTTACCTTAGCCTCGATCCTCCATGAATACAGTGCCGCGATTGGCCATCCAATGCTCTTGTGGGCTGTACTTTGGGCGGAGGATCGAGGCCACACAGCTGACATTCCTGCTTACACACAAGCATAGTTCAAAGTCTAATTCAAAGTCGGTCATGTGGCTCACATATACACACACACTGAATAAACAGCTAATGTAGAAAAGAAATCTATGTGAGGAGGAAGCTGTTACAATGTATCTGCAGTAGAGCAGTCAGTCAGTGAATGTACAGTATTCCGGAGATATCATCTGTGAGCTGAGCAATGATGAGTTTCTACAGCTGATGGATTTCTAATTCTTTCTGGAAATAAGAGATTATTGCACAGAGATTTGAGACAATTTTGACTGTGGGATTGGGTTTTTCAGAAGCGGGTCCCTCATGTGTGTTGCAAGATAGTTGCTGCCATGCAGTTAAGGGGTGCAGACTCTGCCTATTCCACAACATCTGCATAGGTTTAAACACTCTCAAATAGCTTTTTTGACTGGATTTCAAGTTAAAGGGTGTGTATTGCGAAATCCTGATTTGCCATCAATTGCATCCGCACCCTCTCCATTCATTGCAATAGAGGTAGTGGGCTTGACACGCCTGACACTTTTTAATAGGCTGCTGAATGACTTTAACCCTCTTCATGATTTAGAGCAGTGGCTGACTTTGGCCAAAAATCAGCCCAGGATTTTACCAGCCACCACGCAGCCCATGATCAATACGCAATATGTCCTCTTAACCACCACTGTGTGCTTCCTGGCGGAGTAACAAGTGTGCTCCAAGGCTGAGACTATAGCATTGCATGGAAAGATCATGGGCAGGCGTGGATATGGCCATTGTTAGAGAAATGGTAACTCATATTTAGTATTGTAATGATAATGTGACAGTGGTGGATAAGGCCCCCGACAGCCTTGCTGCTGAGACTATAGCACTGGGGGCACAACATGAGCTGGGGCTTCTTATCAGGGGGGTACATGGAATCCAGGGGGTTGACTAGGGAGACAGGAATTATATGAAGCTGTAAGGAGCAGCAACTCAGCCAGCCCCACCGACAGCTAACAGGGAATTCTCTATAGTTTTCTTTATGGCCAATCCTCCATTGAAAATGTCCTCATTTGTAAATTCGCATGATTATGCACCAATAGTTGAAATAATGATTCAATTCCAGTTTCCATCTGTGCGTTTTAATAGGTTCTATTCTATTCTAAAAAGAGCTGTAAGCTGTGTTTTGGAGGCAGTTTATCCTAAAAACATCTCCATTTGCATGGATGGTAATGCTTGCTAATGCACATACTTTATATGCATTTTTTTATATATTTGCTATGTCTTTCCCTGTAAAAATGCACTAGGTTCATTAAAATAACAAATATTAATTATAAAGAGGAAAACACATGAAAAAATGTGCTAGAAAATACAGAACATAACGCATTGCATAAGTACAAAATGAGCGTTAAAACATGCATCTAAGCGCAAAGGTGTGAATCCAGTATAATTCGGTTTGACATTAAGCAGCGAAAAACGCAAAGTGGAAGTAACCCAGGCAGACTAAAAATAGTTTCAGGACTGAATTGATTTTTTATAGGCATATGTAAAAACATTTTAGACAGTGCAAATGGTAACCATGCCTAGGGAAAACACTGTTAATGTGTGGTCATTAAATTTGCCGGTACTAAACATCAATAATAAATGTGGCTATGGTGCCAAATCTGATATCTATTAATAAATGCATTATCACGGTTGTGGTTAGGAAAATGTAAATGTAGTTTTAACATAAGATTAACTATTTATCATACAGGGTATGGCAAAAATAAATCCTGCAAGTTTACAAAGTGAATTTAGCATTAAAGACAAAGTACATGTAAGGTTCAAGTTCAAGTTTGGGATTTCTGCAACTGGCTTTGGTGTCTTCTCCCACCTGCAGCCATTCTTCAAACAACCTCCTGGTGGGCTGCGCTGCTTTGGAGCCGATGAGGCCTACCTCACCCAAAGCTACTTAGCCTAACATGTGTCTTTCAACATGGTGGCTTGAAACTCTGTTTTGGTACTCACCAACGGCCCAATTAAAAGCCTCTCTCGCATGCACTTCCGCATGCGGGAATGATGTTAAAGTCCATAGTTTGGGTTCTTTTTCGCGTTGGATGATTCTGTGCCATGTTTTTTAGTCCCAATTAGCTGTTTTGTGGGACTTTACAGTACGTGTACGCCCATCCGAGTATTCAGCCTGTTATCCTGGTTGATGCCTAGATTTTTCATTCATGCAAACGTAATTTTACAGTTTTACCCTGAGCTTGCGCCTGATTCTCAGCCCTGATTTGCTCCTTTTCTGCCCTATAAGAACCGCACGTTTCCTGTTCAAAATGATGCCCTTGTTTGCAAGTGGGAACCACCATACACGCTAACGATGAAACCCTATTCATTTTGTAGAGTTCAAGATTATATACCTGTTTTGAGAGTGGCGAGCTGAGTGGCGGTTGGCTTCTGGGAATGTGTGTCTTTCTTCTCTTGGCTCTGCATGTCTATTGTTAGCATTGCATTTCCACTGTTTTAGCCACTGTAAAAAGTATTTGCCCTTTTTTGTTGTGGATGCCTAATTTTTTCCATGCCTTACATCACTACTACTGTGCTCATGTGGCTAGGTAAAATGACCCTGCTCCCTGTAGCTAATCAAACCCCTTGGCCATTCATAATGACTTCTGTTGCTTGATTGCTCAGTGGTTTGCCTTAGGCAACACTAAATTGTTATCTCATACAAAATGTGTTTTTCACTGGTTCCACTCAAGACTTGGTTTATGCTGTATGTGTGTTTTGGTCATTAATTGGTCTTAATGTTGGCTTTTGATGTCCTTTTAGGTGATTCGGGTTATCCCCTGCTTCCCTGGCTCCTGACACCCTTTCGAAGGCCCCAGACAGAAGGCCAGGAGTCCTCCTATAATCGGGGCCCACCGCCGCACTCGAGCTATTGTTGAGCACGCCTTTGGCCTATTGAAGTTGCGTTTCGGTGTCCACACAGAGGGCATCTGGCTCTCCAGTTCACCTTCATGATTTGGGACCACTTTAACAAAGGCAAGTGGCACCTGGGTACAGGGCGGGGCTGGCTTCCTCCTGTCCCTTCCTCAAGCTCCTGTATTGTATCTATTAGAGGTGCAGTCTGTGTTTGAGAAAGTGAATCATTAATTATGGGGTCCCTGAATGTACACACACAGTCCCAAAAAGCTTAAAGTAATGGGGGCTCAGCCGAAATTTCCACCCTGCCCATTGCCTTTGGTTCATTATGGACACAATTACCTCATCAGTGTCTGTGCTCCCCTCACTGGGTATCTTCTGTGTGGCCATGGCCTTGACGGTGGGTCCCGGGCAGCCATGGCAGACGGTGCAGCTGTTGGTGCAGGGGTTATCTCTTGAACAGTGGTAGCTGCTGGTTGGTTGTTTGCTGCAAAGCCAAGGGAAAGGCAATAGCAAGGTCAAGCATAACTTGTATGGACTCCTTCCAAGACTCCACCAGGGTTACACCCTGGGAACCACATCTCACCCACCCACCTGTGTCAATTGCAGCCAACTCTTACCACTGGTGGGCACATGCCAGCGATCAGTGTCGCTGGTCCCCGACACCCCCTGTAGGTGTTGGGGTGCAGCATACCCTCAACCTGCTCCTTGGCATGTGTAAAGGTTTTGGGAAGACTTCCACCAGTTTGCAACCTACAAAATTCCCCAAAAATTATGATGTGCAGAGTGTTGGAATGTATGATGCTAAAACATCCCTCTGCTCACTTAGCACTTACCCCTTAACCATACTCGTTAGCCCTTAAAGTGGACCAAAACCCAGGATTTTTACTATCCTGGGTTTTGGTCCACTCCCCTGGGAGGGTGCCCACTATGTGAAACCCCCCAGATCGCTCCCATCAACTCACATTGGATGAGCGGCGCATGCAAGGCAGCTCATCCAATCAGCGTGCTCGGAGACGCTGAGCTATGCACGTCTAAAAGACGTCTTAGCTCAGTCTCCGAACGCGCTGGCGGCCGCATCTCGCGCTTCCCTCTAACAGTTGTGAATGGCCGGCTCGCGCCCTGCTAGAGGGATAGCGGGGATGCGGCCACGGCCCGCGCATGCGCAGTTGGACTGGGATTAAGGTAAGTGTAGCAGGCCACCTGGGGAGTTTCACAAAGCGGGGCATCCCGATTTTGGATGTGCCGCGGGGAGGGAATGGATCGTCCCAGAAATCTTATAGATTCCCAGGCCGATCCAGCTGGGTTTTGGTCCACTTTAAATGGATGCCTATCTGAGTCGGCAATTCACAAATGCCTGGTGTGCACCCAGCTATAGGCTTAGCTTACAGCGGCAATGGGGCAGTTCTACATTTATTTATCTATTTATAAATGGGGCATCCTGGTTCTAGGTTGCTGACAAGCGTCTCTCGGTATCTTTAAATATAACAGAGGGATGTAATTTATATATTTGTTAAAAAAATAGGCTGTAAAAACTGTACCTCATCTGTACATAAAGTAGAATAAATTCAAGGCAAAACCAAAGCATGTGTCTCTTAAAGAGGAAGCAGGGCCAGGGCTGTCCAAGTCACACATTGTGTGGCATCCTCAGTTAGATGTCCCTCTTTGTGAAACCCCTGGGTGATTGCAGGGCGTTTGTGATCGCACTGCAATCGCTTGTGAAACACTGCCCATAGTAATTTATGTAAGTTTTCACTACCGCATTTGGTGTTTGCAGAGCAATCACATCATCCCTAAAATGCCTTGCCTGCAGTGTTCCAGAGGGTGCTGCTCTAGCGATTCCACACTATGTGAGTGGATATCACTGGTGCAAGAAAAAAAATATTCTGAACCAAATGTTGTGCTTTAAACCCTCCCCCAACAACAACCAAATAATAGGCAAGGTGCAGAATCCCCCACTTAAAGGCAGACTGGCACTCCCCCATTCCCCATAGGCAGTGTGGCATCCCTCCTCCCATTCCCCAAAGGCAGTGTGGCATTCCCCCCTACCTTTCCCATAGGCAGTGTGGCATTCCCCCCTCCCATTCCCATAGGCAGTGTGGCATTCCCCCCTCCAATTTCTCATAGGCAGTGTGGCATTCTCCCTCTCCCATTTCCCATAGGCAGTGTGGCATTTCCCCTTTCCCATTTCCCATAGGCAGTGTGGCTACCCCCCTCTTATTCGCCATAGGCAGTGTAGCACTCTCCCTCCCATTCCCCATAGGCAGTGTGGCATTCCCCCCTCCAATTTCCCATAGGCAGTGTGGCATTCCCCCCTCCAATTTCCCATAGGCAGTGTGGCATTCCCTTCATCCCATTCCCATAGGCAGTGTGGAATCCCCCATCTCATTTCCATAGACAAAAGAAAAAAACAACTCACATATACTTTAGACCCACGCTGCTGGCTGGGCCACGGGAGGCCAGAAGATGGAGGAGCATCAGGCGGCTGGGCAGGATAACTGATCCCTGCCCAATGTCCAGGATCCATGCTGTCTCCACTGCTGCCGCTGCTTCTTCTCCGGCGGCTCGAGCACATCAAAAACACATCAAGCTCTATGCAGCGGGTGAGCAAGGCCTGCACCAATGCTCTGTGTGCTTGCCACCAGAGAAGAAGTGGTGGCAGCACTGGAGACAACGAGGATCGTGGACGGCGGGGATCAGTTACCCTGCCAGCTGCCTGCCGCTCCTCCATCACCTGGCCTCCCATGGCAGCCCGTCCAGCAGCGCGGGAGTGATATATATTTTATATATATTATATATAATATACATTTTTTTTAGTTCGCCCGAAAAGACGCACTGACACCCCCCCCCCCAACTTTTGGGGAAAAAGTGTGTCTTATAGGGCGAAAAATGCAGTATTTGCTACTGGAATAATGCAATGCAATGACTGCTCATACATTTTAGTAGCTCTGGTAGCTAGTGGATTGTGATAGAGATGTTTGCCAAAACAAATAATGCTTTTGCAAAGTATACTATGCCAGCTTATGTAGCCTCTTTAAAGTGGGCCAACACCCAGGGGTGATCGGCCCGGGAATCTATAAGATTCCCGGCCGATCACCTCACACACCGCGGGACATCCGAGATCGGGATCGCGGAGTGTAACCCCCCCAAAACCCCCAAAAAACCTTACCGCTCCAGCCGCTGCTTCCGCCGCCGCCGCCTCACTCGCGCTCCTCTAGACGTGCGCGCGCCCGCGCCGGCCGTCTCTGACTGGCCGGTGCGGGCGCACACACGTCAAAAGTGACGCGCGAGTGAGGTGGCGGCGGCGGAAGCAGATCCCTTGTCCGTCGACGGACGTCACTTGTCCATCGGCGGGCATTGGACAGCGCAGTCACGTGGGAGCGTGGAGAGGTGAGTTTTCGGGGTGTTTGGGGGGGTTTCAGGCAGCGGGGCACCCCCGATCGGGGTGCCCCGGGGAGGTGGACCAATACCCAGGATAGTCAAAATCCTGGGTGTTGGTCCACTTTAAACAGGCCCAAATCCAAAGGAAACCATTCCTAGCAAGGCTTCCCACAGATAAGCAATAATCTTTCTGTTTAAACAGATAGGACTAGCAGCCTCTTTGCAAACATCTAGTATGGATTACATGGAATTTGCACAATACAACACGGTAATCTACTGCTTTTACAAATTCTCCTTGTTCTAATCTTTTTTGTCCAGATAATTACAAGTTATACTAATGATGTGCAAATACTTTAAAGTGTTTGGCAAGTCAAAAGTTAAAAAATAAATATCAGTAGGCTACCTTTCATTGAGTCCCTCCAGCGTTGTCCATTCTGCTCCCTTAGGGCCTGATTTATCAAGTTAAAATTTGAGTATTTTAAAAAAATTGTATAACTTTTTTATGCTTGTTGCTAAAACTCAAATGATTTAGCAAATGTGTTTCAGTGTAAAATTAAATATGCGCCAGTGTAAAAAGAAAATTCTAAATGATATTTTTCACAACTGTGGCGTATTCTGGCGGATAGTGCTTAATAAATCAGGCCCAGTGTATCTTTCAGCTTTCAATCACCAGACCACTGACCCGATCCTTCAATCAGCCTTCAGTGGACAGAGAACGGAAACACCCTCCAATTTTTCTCTGCATGTTGCTAAAACTCTAATGTTTTAGTAAATGTGTTTCAGTGTAAAATTAGACATAAAAAGAAAATTCTAAATTATGTTTTTCACTACTCTAATTACTACTACTCCAGTGTCTCTGTAGTTAGGAAATCCCTTTTTTATTCAGCTTTCAATCACCACACCACTGACCCAGTCCTTCAATCAACCTTCAGTAGACAGAGAATGGAAACACCCTCCACTCCCTCCCCAGACATACTGATTGGCTACCACTCTATGCAGCTCTGAAACCCCACCCTCCTCTTTCCTCTCTTTTCTTCCTTGTAAACGTGCAAAGCTCTCAGAGTCTGTCTCCAGTCTTTGATCAGGCTCCCAGCAATCAACAGCCTGTCCCCGTCTGCCACACTGTATTCCAGTCTTGCCACAGGACAGACACCAAGCAAACCCCCCTTTCATCCAGGCACACTAGTTGCTAACAGGTTGGAGTAAATATCTCTGCCTGCACCATGTCTCTCACTGTCACGATCTGGTCACATTGAGCTGAAAGCCTGCAATCTCTGCCTGCACCTCGTCTCTCGCTGTCATGATCTGGTCACACTGAGCTGACAGACTGCAATCTCTGTCTGCACCATGCCTCTCACCCTCATAATCCACCTTTATGTATAAGCTTTATGCACATGCTTGAAAGAGCACTCATTATGAATTTGCTAAGCACACAGTGTGCTTACATCACATCACTGTTGCCACACCCACTGTTTCTCTTTATCTTTTCCCTGAATCTATATGCTCTAATACTTTTAACGATAACTTAGGAACTACAGGGTCTTTTTCAAAATGGATTGAAGTTTGGGACAGTGTAGCCCGAGACAATGGGACAACAATCGGGCTTGCCTTTAGTATAACTTTAAACATATATTTGTCAGTGTATTGTACATCTTATGTCCTTTTGCTGGAGGGTCAGATTCAAAAATTTGTTTTTAAACTTCATCAAGGCACACACATTCTCCCAACTTTCTCCCAACTCCCAAAAAAGCTGGAAGGAGAAAAAGAATAGAAGGACTAACAGAAGAACTGACAAAACAGATGTAAGAAAAACCAAAGAATAGGTGGAAAGAAGATAAGAATAGAATAAAATTATAGAAGTAAAGATGAAAGAAAGGGAGTTGCAGAAAGAACAGATGAAATAAAGAAACAAAGAATATATGGAAAGAAAAAAAATAATAAAAGGAAAGAAACAAAAGTGCTCCCCCTCGAATGGGCAGTGGAAGCTGCAGATTGTCTTTAAGCCATGGCGCCCTCTCCCTCCTCTACACACACAATGTGGCTCGGGAGCGTTTGTAAGGAGGGATTAACTCACCAACAACTTTTTTTACTTTTTTTTTTTCTATAGCAGTAACATCTGCGCCCCCCCCCCCTGCAGGTGGCCACTTTAGGCACAGCCCTGATGGCAGCCAGTGGGGCATAGTGCCAGACACTGTCAAATTACAAAGAAGCTTGTGATTTCTGTGCCCCTGGCTATTGCCTCGGCCAAGTATGCCTCTCAGCTAATTAGGTAGGCCTTACTACCAGTACAATCAGGCTCTGAATGCTAAACATGTTCAAACCTTGCAGCCAAACTCCAACATTATACGTCCAGAAAGTGTACAAAATAAGTCCAAGATGAAACACCTATTCAAACATTTGTAGGGTGATTCAACATCAAATCAACATTTGACCACATTTGGAGGTGGCCATAAAGAAATGTACCTAGGCAGTGGCGTAACTAAATGTGACGGGGCCCTGGGGTCCTTTCACTGCTCATACAGTAACCTTTTCTTTGAAAACAATTGGATGCAACCAGACAGCTGAAACAGCAGATCTCCTGGGCCCCAATGCATTTGCACCCCCTGCAACCCCTCAAACTATGCCCCTGGACCTGGAAGAGGGAATAACTTTAGGGCCCTGCATATACAGCACATGCAGGAAATTGAGTAGAGGCACATGGGACAGGCTTCAGGTGAGCTCCGTGCTACCTTATTATTGCCATTCTCTGGGCTGTCACTTCAAATTTGTTTCACTACTTTTTTTCCCTAAACGGATATTTATTTACCTAAAAAGTTTTTAATGTAAAATGGTGAAGCTTTGTTTCAGACCCTCATAAGCATGATTTGCGGTTTACAATCTCATATTGAAATGAAACATATGGCTTTCCTTTGGAGCTGCTGCCACTGGGGAGGAGTATTTTGCTTACATTTTGGACTTCCTTTTTTACTCTATTTTTTTGCCTGGGCATCCTAAATCTGGATGCTCTGGTGGTGAAGATGTGAGTAGAATTTCAGCCATTTTTGAGATCTGTGACATCTTTGCCTGACTACTACAACCACCTTTGTGTCAGTCAATTCAAAATGTCCATGTCAATCATTTCAATGGAGTGGCTGTGGTAAGGCCTGGCACATCTGCTCCATTGCAGTTAGTGAAATGGGTGTAGCTAATTACCGTGACTTATGTGCGTGGGGGCTATTCATCTTGGAGGCTGCTGGTCGGACTGAACGCTGCAGAACTTGACCTTGGGAACACCTAGATGTAGGGCTGTATTTAGTGCTCATTCTGTGGTGTTGGTGCTCCCCTTAAGTTAGGCTCCTGACACAAAGGTGGCCATAGCAGTAGAGGGGATACACTCCATGCACCTCCTACACACACATGCTCTGTGGCTGGGGGGGCAATTGTTAGGTGACATTAAAGTTCCAGCAGCATGGCATTTTTTTCTCCTTTTTTTACTATAGCAGTAATGGCAGCGTCCCCCTGCAGATGGCCATCCTAGGCAAAGGCCTAGGGTTGCCTAATGCGAAATACAACCCTACATCTGTCATTATCTGTAAGAGATAAATAGTGTTTCTTCTACGACACAGTTGGTAAATTGAAACTCCAGCACTGTATATAGATTTATAATATCATTCTTCCCTCAGTGTGTGCCTCCTCTTCCCTCCTTCTCGGTGTGCCTCCTCCACCCTGGTTTCTCTATTTGAGCCTTCTCTTCCCTGGTCCATTTGTGTGAGCCTCCTATACCTTGATCTCTCTTTGTGAGCCTCCTCTTCCAAAGTCTCTCACAGTCTGTGTGAGCCACCTCTTCACCAGTCTGTGTGAGCCACCTCTTCACCAGTCTATCTTTGTAAGCCGTCCCTTCACCAGTTTCTTTGTGTGAGCCTCCTTTTTCCTAGTGCCTCTATGTAAGCATTCTCTTTCCAAGTCTCTCTATATCAGCCTCCTCTTTCCCAGTGTCTCTATGTGAGCCACTTCTTCCCCAGTCTCTATATGTAAGCCTCCTATTTCCTAGTCTCTCTATGTAAGCCTCCTATTTCCCAGTCTCTCTATGTGAACCTCCTCTTCCCCAGTTTCTCTATGTAAGCCTTCTCTTTTCCAGCCTCTCTATGTGAACCTCCTCTTCCCCAGTTTCTCTATGTAAGCCTTTTCTTTCCCAGTGTCTCTATGTCAACCACCTCTTTCCCAGTGTCACTGTGTGAGTCTCCTCTTCCCAGTGTCTCTATGTGAGCCACTTCTTCCCAAGTGTCTCTGTGTAAGCCTCCTCTTTCCCAGTCTCTCTATGTAAGTCTCCGCTTTCCCAGTCTCTACGTGCCCCACATGCATACCACTTCAGCATGTCCCCTTTAGTGCATTGCTCTCTTACCTCCTCCTTGGTGACACTAGGCCCATCTATTCTACTCCTGATCTCAGTAGGAGCATGCTATACTGAGGCCACCTGTGGGTAACAGATGTGGGGAGCAGGAGTGGGTGGAAGGTAATTGGGGTGTCTCATGCCCAAGAGCACTCCTGATCTGAGGTCTGACGTAATGAAGCCTTGAAAGCGAACTTTCACTTTAAGTGACTAATACAGTCACAGCACAGCATTTCTGTTTCTTAACTTCTTCTGCTTGAAACAGTGAAATGACAAAGAATATAGTCAAACTAATTTGTGTTCATTGATTTTGTCAGCATTTGCAGCTTACAGTGATGGAGCGCTGCTATCTTGCTAATTGCTTTGCCGCAATGCATTAATAATGCACATCTAGTTTACACCTATTGTTGCTCTTACCCAGCACACACCTCAAATCCTCAATATTTTATGTGTGTCTATATGTCAAAGATAACCCCTCTTTACTGCTTTATGTTAAAGCTGAACTAGTGTTATTTATAATTAATTATAGTATAATAAGTATATACATATATCTGAGCCACCTTAGAGGCTGCCCTCCTTATTAATACTTTCAGCTCTGGATGAATCTCAGGCTGACAAAGTTGTTCGGAGGAAAAGCTCCAAAGTCAGTAGAGCTTTTTTGAAGGTTGATGTAGCAGCATATTCTGTATCCAAAAGATTTAAATGGTAGTTTTTTGACCAATTGATATCGGACTCGGGTGGGTCATGTGGGCATGGGAAATAGTTACAGACAACACAAAAAGGGGCCAGGGACTCAAAACCAGTCCTAAATTATAACTATGTACTATAAAATACGTTTCCAAAATCTGGTTAAAAAACAGAGGTCTTAGCTAGGCACCTTTGCAAATGCATGTGTTAACCACGCGATCCTTTAAGGTGCCGCTGTATCTCTTGCATCACCATTACACTCTTGGAGCATGTTTATAGTGCTGCTTTACCCATCCAGGCTAAGCCCACTCCTATACTCTCTTCCCCTGGTGTTGCTGCATCTGTTGCTTAGTAGCTCAGAGGTTGGGAGATACAATGTAAAGAAAGCAGCATTGTAAATAGACAGGGAGCTAGCATGACAACAGAGTGTCAATAATACTAAAACAGGGGAGGAGCATAGCAATAGGGGTTGGTGTATGGTAAAAACGCAATATATATTCCCAATATATTTGGACAAGGGGTGCTGCCAATGGATGTACGGTGTATGCAATGTGGGTGAACGATCAATGTGTCACAAGACACCATGATGGCGAGAAATGATGACTGCTGTCACTGCCACCTTCCCTAACCATTAGATGGACATTTCCCTTTAAAAGGAGAGCAAACCAGGGATTCTGCACAGGGTCCCCCACCACTTGTTAAAAAGGGCAGCCATTAAGCCACAGTTACCTACAAGTGGGGGGGGCTCTATCACACTTAAACCGGACCAACAGCCTGCAGTTTATTTTGCAGGCCACTGGCAGCTCCATAGGACGCCATTGCACCATCGGAGGGGGGGGAATCTACCATGCCAGGAGTTACAAAAAGATCTGGGCCATGGGAGGATGTTACCATTTCTGGGCTGTGGAAATTTATTTTCACTGTGCTTGGAGTTGAGCTTTAATTCTACCTGTGCAAGTTTTCTTCATTCAGCACAGTTTGAGCAAGTCACAACACAAAACCTAGTTGCCATTCATAGCATGTATTTTGCCTAAATGGTTCTAAAACATGTTCCTTATGGTCTCATAAAATTGGAAGGTACGTAATATCACAGTGTGATAGCAATGCCTTTTCTTTCAAGTCCAGCATTAAGTGCTCCATCTTACATTGTGCATTTCTGATTAAGCATTCAGCATTTCCTACCCCTCTGCATTCCCACTGCCTACATCCTTAGTTTTCAGACATATTTTTTTTCTGGACCACATCTCAGACCAGTGGAAGTTAGCTTATTAAATCACTGTATTTAACAAGCGAACTATTGCTGATTTATGTACAGCCCCTGACATCAGTAAAAGTTATATTTAGCTTCTACCACCCTGCCTATATTCATCCCATGCCATTATATCCTTGCAGCACTATTCCACCGTATGTATGTAGCTAGCTATGTATGACTGTAGCTAAAGGTTTCAGGGCTCAATGATACAACTAAGTTAAAAGCATCTTTGCTATTTCTTTTAACTACAAAGCGAAGTTGTTCCTCTGACAGCAGCAGCCCCTTACCAACTTTACTATAAAATAGTAGTACTCCTTTTTGATTTATACTACTACTAAAGCGCACTCCCTTTACTGCTTCCACTATGGGTACAAGTTTGGCATCATTGTGTACGTTTCATTGGCATGCTGAACCCAGTTCAGATGATATTGCCCAGTCTTCACCGCTTCCTCACCCTTAGTGGACAAGCCCCTATTTTGCACAATGCTAGACACACATGGCCAGTGCCCCAAGTGCACAGCAGCCCATCAACCAGCTTTTCTCTGTTTGACCGAATGCCGAACTTGAACATGGACTTCTGGTTAAAGTCCGTTCTTGGGTTTGGGGACCCGAGCTTGCAAAGTACTGTACGAACCCAAACTTTGCAGTTTGGGTTCTCCCAACACTACTCAAGAGCAAGTGCTCTTGAGTAGTGTTGGGTAAACTCGAACTGCAAAGTCCCATGGCTGGGAAATTAAGCTTACAACCCTCTGGTCATCAGGCCGCTTCCTTACCTCTAGGCCACGACTGACCCCTATGTTACTTGCTTTGTAAAAATGTTTACAGTCACAATCCTGCCAGCCTCTTTGTGTGTTGCAAAAGCTCACATGATACGAGCTCTTGCAATATATGCATAATATTGGCTATATTTTCCATAAGTGATCCTAGGGGTATCACATATCAGGACACAAAGAGGAAGATTGCCAGCACCAGAGAATTATAGACTCTAGGCCAGTGGTTGCTCAAAGTGAGCTTAGCTAACTCTGCCCCTTTACCCTGAAGGGAAAGCAATGTTGTTGATTAGTGAAGATGAACTGGACTTGAGTAAGGGCCTGATTTAAGAAGTGTCTGTACAATATAATACCAGTTTGACCACTGCATCACCCTATGCCTAATTTAAGATGTCTGTAAAGTAAAATGCCTAATGTAATAAGATTCCAGAGCCGCTAGATTCCCTTCCCCCGGGGCATCCAAAATTGGGATTCCCTGCTGTGTGAAGCCCTCCAGGTCGCCTGGAACCTCACCCTCTTTACCGGTCCTGTGGCACATGCGCGAGCAGCGGCCGCATCACCACTATCCCTTTAGCAGGCTCTAGGCATTTGAAATGTGAAAGGACAGCGCAGGTACACTGAGGGTATGCAGCCGCCAGTGAGCTCGGGTCTGCTCGCCTTGGACAAAGGCGGATCCAAGCGCTGATGGCAAGAGAGGCTACTCATGCGCCATAGGACTGGGGAGAAGTGAGTTAGTTCCGGCGACCTGGGGGGTTTCACACAAAGGGCCATCCCTGATTGGGGTTTACCACTTTACCATAAGGTTTACCACATTTACATGCCAACAGATATCTTTGTTGATATTACGGAAACCAGCGCCCTTTAAGACACTGACACTGAGCTGGCTATAGGGATAAACCTAGTTCCCCAATGTGGGCTGATTATTTAGGAACAGACTTGGGATGGGTGAGACGTGGGCAGATTTTGTTCTTTGCCTTCCGTGCTATATTGCTTAGAACCTGCCTACTGGTACATAAAAATCTGTTGGGATTGCAGGGAAATATGCTCAACAATGTGTTAAAATGCATGTGAACATCTGTTATGGTAATGCTAAGGTGTGTCTGGCACCTTACTGGCAAGCGACAGTAACATTGTGTTCTGCTGGAAAAATATTTTCGAGCAATTGGGTGGTCAAAGCCTGTCCTAATAATGTGAGTGTCAATTTGCGTGGCATTTGGTGCACCCCTCCTCCATGCTCAGTGAGCCACAGATGGATGGAATGCACAGAACAGATTTCTTGTCACTTGTATCCTTTTGAAAAGAGCCGCAGGGCACTTTTTTTCTTTGCTTTCAGCCCACTCAAGTCATCCTGGGCTCAAAGTCTTTTATTAATATGCTGCTCAGAGAGCTTGAGCGCACTGAAGTAAATGTAGGCTAAATTCCTATTGAAATGAACTTGCTATTTGATGCAAAAAAGTTTCTGTTAAAGTAAACCTGTCACAATATCTTGCACTATGATCCAGCATGCATGCACAATCCTACTTATATGTAGTTGCTATTTTTAAAACTTATATATGGTGACACAGGTTTTCTTCATTCATGTACTGTATATATGGGTTTTAATTTCCACCTACACAAAGGTTGGACACTATACCGGGGGGGGGGGGAGGGAGTTGCATATAAATTTATATTGTTTACATACCTGTCATGTGGATGATTCATACTGGTGTGCAGCTAAATAAAGCGGACAAAAAGTCCAAAAGCCGGGAAGAATCTTCCCTGATGAAAGGGGTAACATACCCCGAAACTTTGGATAATATGGACTGCATTATACTGTTCTGCATATACTATATGATTTTTAAATACTTAGATGATTTACTGAATAAAGCAGTTTTTGTTGTAATGTAGCCTTTTCCTGTAGCCCAGCCCCCGGACTTATGCTTGTAGATGCAGGGGAGGATAGCTGCTCCTTTCTTGGCTTGTTTGTCTTTTCCTTGCTGCTTTGTATACGTCCACCTTTAAAGCAGTCCTTCACTCTGATTAAGAATCGATCATATGTTTCCCACACCCTGTACATACAGATTGCTCATATTAAAAATCATCCTACCTGCATCTACTGCATGTTATGAGCCTTTAAACATCCAAGATGGCGGCTCATGGAACATCAGGCAGCCTGCAAACAGGAAGTGACTTCTGACTGTGCTGCTCTGCATTCTGGGATTGCTGACCTTTTCCTGACCCCAGCTCTGCTCTGTCTGAGCAAAGTACAGCTATAACCCGCCCCCCTGTACTTTATCCCACTCTCCTTTCCTCAGTAAGTTTGATGCTTCTGAATCAAGATGGTGGCGCCCGTATCCTAAAGTCCTGAACAGAGTTGCAGCCCAGTGGGGGAAAGAATAATAACTAAGTGACTAATAACTTAATGTATAGCACCCAAGCAAGAAGCGAGCTGTAGTCTCGCGAAGCGCAGGTGGAAACACCCCCTGTGTCCTGTCCTCCCTCCCCGGTGATGCCTGCTCTCATTGTATAGCTGAGTATTCTCTTTTTTGTATATTCACTCTTGCGTTTAGAGTGTGCTTTCACTTAGCACACGTGTCACTGTTATTCTTACATTGGTTTAATGAGGTTTTAATTGAATATTTGGGGTACTTTGACAATCATCAGTTTTGCACATGTATATATTTTATAACTTATTTTTCACCAGGTTCTAGAGTTCTTTGTCACTTTTGTAGTTCATTGTCAATATTAATTGTTTGTGCACATTAATGATAGGGGTTCTTTGTGCCGGCACAAAGGGTTTATATATTAGTATTATTGTGTGTGATAGTTTTTATTAATTGATAGTATTGAGCAGGCTAGGACTATATACCATACCGGTTATTCATGAGGTTGATATATGTAAAAAGGATTGTTTGTTAATATAGGACATGGAGCAGGTTTGGTTTTTTTAATGTGTTATATGGTTGTCGTATTTGTATGTTATGTTGTGCTTTTTCTAAAATAAATATATTGTACATACTCTTATTGGTGGTGCTCCTTTAGTTTGTGGGCTTTGGGGAGATTTCCACACCCCAGGCTTCACAGTTTGTACTGACTAATAACTTAAGATACATTCATTTTAGATGCTGGGGAATCGTTTTTAAGGGTTTGGGCTTTTCAATAAATCATGGTGAAGGTCCGGTTTAAGTGCTAAAAAAGGTGGTCATTAATAATTACAATCCAGGGGCTGGCTTGGTGGACATTGCCAACAGCAACAGATTGCAGATAGTTGCATAGAACACTGCTGCTAAGCATGTGTAAGGTTAAATGAGCTCCCTCACCTCAGTAGTGGCCATAGCAGCAGTGTTGTGTATGTACAGGACTCACTTCTCACTTGTACAGACTTGGTGTAGGTTGCCAACTGATTGCAGGTAGTGAAAAACTACTTCCATAATATACAGAAAGTGGACACTTTCACTGATCATCTTTAAGCCTTCCTAGATGCAGATTGTTTTACGCATGTGTTACCTCACTGGCAATGGCAGTCAAGCTAGGAGTAATGACAGGAATTCCATAAAGAACCTAATATACTTATTCTTTAGGGTTAAAAGCTCTTACACTAATAGTTGGATGATTTAATTAAAGAGGAAAAGTGAACCAAAACCCAGAACTTTTATTATCCAAGGTTTTGGTCTGTCCCCAGGGGCCTCCTGATTTGGGATGCTACTGCCATGTGAAATCCCCCAGTTCACTCACCTTGATGGCGATTTCCACAGCGCATGCATGGGTTCTCCTCCAATCAGCGTTTTATGATGCACAAATGAATGAATGACATTGAATGCTGTTTATACATGTATACGCAGGTATAGAACACTGGCAGCAGCTGGCATGCCTTCAGACTGCTTCCCTCTGGCTGTGAGTGCCCACAAGCCATTCAGATCAGCCAGAGGGATGCCATGGATCACACGGCACATGCCTGTGGTGAGGTGTTGATGGCACCAGGGGGCATCTAAATTGCCGATGCCTCCCTATATACGCCCTTGATTCGAAAACTGTGAAGAGGCTTTTGGACCACTTGACTGTAGTCACCCAATTGTGGTGCCTGGTTTTGCTAATGTAGCGATGGGGAGATAAAAGCAACTGGACTTGTGGGGAGAGGGGTTGACTCTGCACATGAAGTACAGGCTGCTGACAATCCTCATTGCTCCTGACTGGCCAAGAAGAGCTTGAAGGTGGTCAGCCTGTCCTTGGTCAGCTATTGATAGTTCCTATGGTAAAAAGGATTGTTATAGTATCTCATGAGTTTGAATTTTTTCTCTGTAGATGGAGGGGGTGCACCCATGTATTTAGAGAGGATTTTACATGAAATTGCTTTTCCATATATTTTTGTATATGCCATGTATATATTTATACAAGTTAATCATGTCCCCCTACCCCTCCTTAGGCACCCCCTCTAAATACATTTTATACGGATAATCTTTCTTCTTTACTCAGGTTCCTCTGATCAATTTGGTGGCTCCCCTCTGCTCCCTTTCCAAAATAAGGGCATGGTTTGCAGGGCAGTTTCTAGGATACGAAAAACACCCAAGGCAGAGAGAAAAAAAATGTGTACAATATTTGCAAGGTATTTGGCAGAAGGGTGCTTTGCCTCTCTGTGGTCCCTGCCCCTGCTATACTTCACCATGTGCCCAGTCCCTGTTATCCTTCCACATGTCCCTAGCCCCTGCTATCCTTTCCCATGTTTCCAGTCCATGCTATCTGCTCCTGTGTGCCCAATCCCTTGTATTGTTCCCTGTGTGCCCAGTCCCTGCTATGCTTTACCACGTGCCCAGTCTCTGCTATCCTTCCCCATGTGCCCAATCCCTGCTATCCTTGCCTGTATGCCCAGTCGCTGCTATAATTCTCAGTGTGCCCAGTCCCCGCTATCCTTCGCCTTGTACTTAGTCCCCTTTATCTTTCCCTGTGTGTCCAGTCACTGCTATACATCCCATGTGTCCAGTCCCTGTTATCCATCCCCAGGTACCCCGTCCCTGCTATCTGTCTCCATGTGCCCAGTCCCTTCTATCTTTCCGTGTGTTTCCAGTCCCTTCTATCCTTCCCTGTGTGCCTTGTCCCTTCTATCCTTCCCTGTGTGCCTTGTCCCTTCTATCCTTCCATGTGTGCCTTGTCCCTTCTATCCTTCCCTGTGTTCCTTGTCCCTTCTATCCTTCCCTGTGTGCCTTGTCCCTGCTTTGCTTCTCTCTGTTCCCTGTCCATGCTATCCTTTCATATAAGCCCAGTAGCTGCTATAATTCTCTGTGTGCCCAGTTCGTCCTTTCCTTATTTAGGATAACATGCTACAGGGAAATATAATTCTTACCTTGATAATAGAGAGATAAATGGGCACATGTTATGATACCTGTATCTACATACATGTATATACTGTCATTTATTTGGATTCATGTACTGTTTCTAATGAAATGGCTGGTAATAAGGAAATAACATACATTACACAATCCTGTTTCCATGTTAGAAATAAAAAATAGTTAAATACTTATTTTGTCCCTTTACATATTTGTACCTCAAGCAATTTTCCCTTTCTGAAAGCATTGCTCGCAGCCTATATATAGCAATGTCGAGCTAGTTCTGGGCTTGACAAAAGAACAGCCAGGTGGTTTTATACCAAATAATACATTTGCCTGCTTGCAGTGAGGTAGTTTAATGATGACTTTAATTAGGGCTTTTTTTGGGTGAAGGTAGATGTGAATACTCCTAAATCTATTTCAAATCTATTGCTGGATACACAGAGAGTCAAAGCAGGAGTCCAAATATTCTTCTTTTAGAGATTCTTTTTTTCCCAGCTATTTTGTTATTGCTTAGAAGCAAAGCTAAATGCCGTTAGGCCCCTGGTGCCTAGATCAAAGCATACCTGTGACAGCCCTAACTCTGTATAAACTGTTATTCACCCAGTAGTGCATGAAAATTGGCCAAAGTCACATCTACAGCCTATATTGTAATAATTCTGACCACCTTACACTGAATCAAATCTCCACAAAGTTGTGATTTTCTCTTTCCATAAATAAAATGTTGCAGATTGTGTTCAAGTGAATGGAAGTTTTCTCTCCTAAAAAGTAGTGCACTTTTTCTTCTGGTACTGAACAGAACCCTTTATGTACAATATAAAAATATATAATAAATATAACTACTGTGTATACACACACAAAAAAGGCTAAAGGTGTGCGTTTGCATTTAAGCACGTGTTTGGATAAGTAGTGTCCTTGCTTGCAATGTGTGTCTCACCTAAGTACATTAGAGTTGCCATTTTGAAGGTTTTTTGCTCCATAGCTACTTACCTGTTAAGTAATTTGAGAGTGATAGCACAACAAACGTGTGGAAAAGTCTATTTTCGCATGAGAAAAGGCCACACTCGCCAGGTAAATGGTGTAGTGCAATTTCCGCATATCTTGGCGTCTTCTTTATCGCATGAGAAAACTCTGCTGAATTATGCGGACATGCGCTCACATGCATGCACATTTTCATATGTGAATATATGCATAGCATTTGATTCGCAAAAAATAAATTCGCAAAGGAAAAAAAATGGTGTTTGAATTGCAAAACTGAAACATGAAACTGAACATGCGAACATGCATATTCTCGCAAAAAAACTGTGTGAAAATTCAAATTCTCATGGTGTTGAATTGGCCCGTTAGATTTAAAAAGGAGCAACTACCATTGGTCTCATCTACATTTCATATGCTAGGAGCCCTATTAAAATGGGCATAACACCCAGCTCTCAAACGGACCAAAACTTGGGATTTTCACTATCCTAGGTTTTGATCCATCCCCCTGGGGAATCCCAATCTGAGATGCCCCGCTTTGTGAAACCTTACCAGTCGCCAGCTTCTCTTACCTCTCCACGAGCCAATGAGACAGACATAGCTTATTAATGTGTAGCTGAAGAAACTCAATCCTTCAACTTTGTGTGGCCATGCCAGTTACATGGCTGTGCACAGCCCGAGAAGGATGCAAGTAATGGCATCTTTTTTCTTCTGTCCCCTACCAGGCAGCGTCCTTTATATTATCGCTAAGATGCATTTTTACAAATTTAAAGAGAAGTTAATGCAGGTTGCTCAAGAGCGGCAGGAATTAATATTCCAGAATTTCAGCTATCAACTCTTTGCGGATCTTGCTCCTCAGACTTTAGCAAGAAGAAAATTCAAACCCTTCATTGAGAACTTGAAGGAAAACGGAGTGACATCTTCTCTACCAAGTGTATTATAGCCTATGGGAAATTTTACCAGTATGTGTGCTGACTATTTTGTGTCATAAATTGACATATTAAGGATGAATTTTGATGTATTTTATGTTTCACCATTAAGGTGTAATTTTTTTCTGTTTCAATCTTTTTATTATCATTTTGTATTTTTCACAACTGGATTTTATTTATGAGCAGGGGGGTGAGCCAGTGGCGGATCTGAAAGTATCTGTATTGCTCGATCGTTGGCGCATTTACCCTCGCTGCCAGCGTGGACCAAGAGATCATTTTATCCCTGTCCATAATATGGTAGATTTTGTTGATGCCCGCCCGCTCCCACCAGGCAAATGCATCTGGGCTCTGCCTCCCTGGGGGGAACCACGGGTTTTTAAACAATCTCATTGCCGGGAGATGTGGCGAAATTAAACCTCCAGAGTACATTACGCTATCCCATATGCATAAAGAGTGACACAGGATCGGACATTCTATGCGGGGTCTATATTGCGGTGGGATCCATAATAGGCTGTCAATGGGGGTAGGATCGCACATGGGAGCCTCTAAAGAAACCCAAAGGGGGATCTCCATTCTGAGATGCATACTATGGAGCTGAGCTATCTGTGCTGCCATGTAGTACCTACTCTCTACTCTTAATCTGATGCAGGGGGATATGCACCGTGAGTGCCCTAAAATAGTACAACATCTTGGGTAGGAAGGTCATCTTTACTGCATTTATCCTCCCGATCCATGAAATCTCATGCCCTCGCCATGAATCCAGCAATGACTTCAGGAATCTAAAGAGGGGGGGGATAATTTGCCTGGTACAGTGAGTGAATGTAGACCCCTAAGTATGGTAGTGCCCCCCAAAGCCCACCGGAAGGGGAAATTTGAATGAAGAGCAGCTAGAGCTTGGGGGGGGGGGGGGGTTATTCAAGTTTAGCCCCAGCGACTTCTCCTTGTTAACCTTAAGGCCTGAGAGCTTTGAGAAATCCTCTAAGAGTCTAAGTACATTAGGCAGGGAGGTGTGTGGCCACGAGAGGGTTAGTAGAATATCGTCCGCGAATAGGCATACTTTATGGTGATACCCCGCTAGTTCCACCCCGTTTATGTTTGGGTTTGCCCGGATGGCTATTGCCAGCGGTTCCAAAGCCAGTACGAATAAAACTGGGGAGAGTGGACATCCCTGCCGAGTGCTCCTGCTAATCTGGAATGAGTCCGAAAGGTAGCCGCCGTATTGTACTCTAGCTGTGGGGGAGGAATATATGGACCTGATACAAGCAAGAAAGTTGTCCCCAAATCCCCATTTTTGAAGGGCACAAGTCATGTAGTCTCACGATATAGAATCAAAAGCTTTCTGCATGTCAAGTGACAAGAGAAAACTGTGGATGTCCCTCTGTTGGGCCAGCTTGATTAAGTGGAGCAACCTACGAATGTTATCAGAGACCTGCCTACATGGGATGAACCCCACCTGGTCCTTACTTGTTAGTGCTCCCAGAAACTCACTGATCCTAGTGACCAGGACTTTCCCCAGGATCTTGAGATCGACATTGAGTAGTGAGATGGGTCTGTAGTTCTGTGGGTTCGTATGGTCTTTGTCCGGCTTTGGGATCATGCTTATGAACGCTTCCAAGGAAGTTTGATTTAGTTTGCCTTGGCCTCTAAGAGAGTTAAACATTTTTGCTAAATGGGGGGCTAATTCGGTTGCAAATTTCTTATAGTATAAGGTGGAGAAATCATCTGTCCCCGGTGCTTTAGAGGCCTTGAAGCCTTTAATTGCTTTTAGTATTTCCTGGATCGTGATATCAGCCTCTAAGCTTTCCTTGTGTGTTTCAGGAAGCTTGGGGAGCGAAACCGAATCAAAGAATTTGTCTGCCAAGTCACCAGAAACCAGAGTTTGTCTCGGCCCGGAATATCGCAGCTTGTTCGCCAGGGGTGTATCAGGTTTATTGGTCCTTGCATACATCTTCTGCTTGCCCCATCTAAGCCTCTATTCTGCAATCTCATCTAACAGCAAATTAAGTTGTATGCTAGCCTCATCCACCTTTTTCTTGAGCGCCCTGGTGGGGTGGCAGGAACCATGATGTGATCAATCCTGCAGAATGAGTTATGGGGGTTTGAGTAAAAGGTATAGTCTCGTGCTTTAGGGTTCAACTCGCGCCAGATATCTGTCAGAGAAGCCTCTCTTAGCATGGCATTGATTCGGTGTGGGGGATTCTGCACCAGTGAGGTGGTGGAAGGGGGGCTACCTGCCAGCGTGGATGACCTATCCAGTTTGGGGTCCAAAGTGATATTGGAGTCCCGGGCCACTATTAGTATACCCTTACTATGCTCCTTTATCTTTCTCAAAAGGTGTGAAAAGAAGTTTGTCTGGTGGGTATTCGGCGCATAATACGACACAAACGTCATCTGTGTGTCGTTTAGGTGTCCTACTATGATCAAGTATCGACCAGTCAGGTCAGCTACTTGGGTGTCACATTTAAAAGGGACATTTCTCTGGAATGCTATAGCGACACCCCGAGTCTTCTCCGTATGACAAGCTAGGAAGAAGGTGGGGTATTGCGGGTTCAGGTTCCCAAGGGAGCTCGTGGTTGAGAACCTTGTCTCCTGAAGGCACAAGATGTCAGCTTGTAGCTGCTTGTAGCAATGGAATGCTTTAGATCTTTTATGTGGGGAGTTAAATCCCTGTACATTAGCCTCGATTCAAAGACACATTCGTCCGGACTTCCGTAGCTGTCTGTGAAAGTTTGGGTGGGTGTTAGTCTTTTTTTTGCTTTCTTTCGTTCATTTTTCATTCGTACGAACGTTCGGGAAAATGTGTATATACGCTTTCGATGAACGGAAGCAAATCAGAACATTTCCGTTAGTTCGGATCATTTTCCAAACAAAATCGGAAATTTTTCGTTCGTTAAGATAACTTCCGTTGTTGGGATGGGTTTCCATCTGATTCAGAGAGCTGATTTCCGATGGACCACCACCCTATAAATCCGTTTCATTTCCGATCCACTTACGGGACCTTTGAGGGCTCGGATTGCTATTGTTGAACATATTTTGCGGCTATGTGGAGGAGTCTGCGCGCCTTTAGCACCAAGGCATTGCATGTATCAGCATGGCCGAGGCCATAAATTGTATAGCAATGCATACCTGAATCAATACATTTCATGTATGCCTTCTAGATGCATTTTAATGCTGACCTTAATTAGTCCTTAGCATGTAAACATTTATTTTCCCACACATCCATATAATTGCTATATTTTTTTAGACTTATGTCCTTTGTGAATTATATTTGGATTGTTGAACTTGAATCCTAATTTGTTGTAGTCGGTTACCTTTGCTTTGTGTAATTATTTTATATTTGGTTGCAGGAACCGCAAGATGTGCCACTCACACAACATTCAAGCAGTCTTTGGTCCAGCGATGCGATTCCTCAGTGTTCTTGCAGGGCATCCAGGGTCGTCCCATGATGCTTATATATTGCAGAGCTCCGGCATATTTCATCAGTTTGAGTCAGGAGAATTATCTGGTAGATGGATCCTGGGTAAGTTTGCTCACATTCCATCAATCCATTTTCACTGTATGGCAATGAATATAGTTGATGACTCATGACTTAACCTATTGCTGTTTTTAGCCCTTGATGACATGTTAAACAATATTGTAGCTTAGAATGTGTATTTTATGTTATTATTTTTAAATTCTTTCAGGGGATTCTGGATATCCACTCCTGCCCTTGCTCCTGATGCCCGTTCTTTGCCTGCAGAATGCGGGCCAGGGGTTCTCTAATCGGGCACTATGCAAAACCCGGGCCGTGGTGGCGAGGGCCCTCTGGCTTTTGAAGTCCAGATTTAGGTGTTTGGACCATACGGGGGGGGGGGGGAGGGCACTGCAGTATGACCCCAATAAGGTTATACCAATATTTTATATTTACGTTTTTTAACAGGGATCACACGTGCCAGAGTGGCACAACTGAGTGTCAGGGTCCTTCAGTTGGTGGGCGAGATGCAGGAGCTGCGCAACTCGTTGGGGACCACAGATGAAGAATAATGTTCTGTGTCCTGCCATTGCTATGTATTTTGTTTTTTATAGTTGTAAAAATTAGAAATTTTCTAAATTTTTACAAATTTTATATTTTATGATGGAATCCCCAAAAAAATGTTACAGTGTCATTTCATTTACAAAATACATTAACACAAAACTAATGGGCCCAGAAATATTTAAAGATGAATAATCACATGACCGAGAAGTGATTTGGGTGAGTTTTAAGGGTCCAAAAGGGAAGATGGAGGATAGTGCTAAGTGGTTTGGGTGAGCTTTAAGGGTCCAAAAGGGAAGATGGAGGATAGTGCTAAGTGGTTTGGGTGAGCTTTAAGGGTCCAAAAGGGAAGATGGAGGATAGTGCTAAGTGGTTTGGGTGAGCTTTAAGGGTCCAAAAGGGAAGATGGAGGATAGTGCTAAGTGGTTTGGGTGAGCTTTAAGAGTCCAAAAGGGAAGATGGATGATAGTGCTAAGTGGTTTGGGTGAGCTTTAAGAGTCCAAAAGGGAAGATGGAGGATAGTGCTAAGTGGTTTAGCTAAACATTGTAGTAGAAGTGAGGGTGGCAAATATGTAGGCGAGCACTTTAATGAGTTAAGTTTGTAGTGCGCAGGCGCTAGATCGTAAGGATTTCCGTCTGGACGAATATTTATTGAAAAAGGGAAACAGAATTGAACGGGAAACGTTGGAGGATACGATGGGAAAAGGGCAAAAACGAAAGCCGACGTTGTAACATGTGAAAATGAAACGGAAAAGTCACGATGGAAAATGACATACTCTTATTCGTAATCTGCCGTACAAACGGACGGAAACTTTACAGAAGGTTTTCAATGCATGCATAGAATCGCTCACACACTCATACGAGAACGGAAACATTTCACAAAAAAAACAGATCGGCACTAAAACGAACGTTTTATTTGTCTCTCTGAATCGAGCCTATTGTGCGAGAGCAATTTAAAATTGAGGTTAGCGTGCATGCTTTGAGGTTGGCTCATGGTGTTGGTATCACACTGGGTATAGGAGGAGGAGAAAAAAAACGAAGAAGGGAAGAGACGGGGGGCGGAGGTTGGGCTAGGTGGTGGTTCTGAAGAGGGTTCTAGGATCTGTGTCTCAGACCCAAGAACAGCGCTCCTGGATGGAGAAGGTGGGGGGGAAGGGAAGAGGGGGTGTAAAGGTGTTGGTGACTCAGAGGGAGTCCAAAGTTTGCCTTCCGGGGAATAAACACACTGCCGGAAGTTTCTGGGTTTCTCCGGGGGGGGGGGGCCATCTCTGAGTGGGGGATCGTCCGCGCCTAAGTAGTCAAATTAAGCAGCGTAGGGTCGGTGCGCTAGATAACAAAAAGGAGGGGGGAAAGGGGAGGGGGCGTGTGGTCCGAGGCCTATCTAGGACCCCCCAACCCCAACCGAGGGAGCTCAGGGGGGTGAGCTGAGCTGAATTTCTCCGGGCCTAGGGGGACAGCAGCTCAAGCCAACGACCATTAGACTGGATGCCTCAGGAGCTAAATAGTCAGTTTAAGTGAACGTACCATGAAGAGAACCCATACAAACATTTATGTCCAAGCCTCCCGTTGAGTGGCAACACATCCCCCCACACATATTCTAATAGAATAACAACAGCAACCAAGTCACCAGGTCAGCGAGCTGGCAGATGGGCCCCGCAACGCGATTGCTCCAGGCAGCCTGGGCCCCAACCACAAGCAGGCGGGAGCGCCGATCGGTGGCTCAAAATGTACGGCGCATCTGTCGCCCGCCGGCCCGAGAGAGGGAGCCCAGAAGCAGCCAACCATGAGCTGGGACCAAGAGGTACTATGGGGCCCAGGTCGTCCCGCCCCAGGACCCAGTCGGCGGCCCCCACCTGCCCGGGCGATAGCCCTCAAGCACCGTGCCACAGGTAGAACAACTGTTTAAACAAAATAAGATGAAAAAAAAAAACACTTTAACAACTCGCAAGGGGTGATAACCCATAATACAACTGATACATATTCTGAAGGACGGGAATGGGCTGGACGGTCCCGACCACCAGGGCTTCACCCTACCAGACCCATACAGGCCGCGACCTATTGCAGGGGCATAAAGTGTCCACTGCGGGCCACCCGCTGGGCTACGGCGCAGTCCAACTCGGAGGGACCGCCACCACAGGGTCTTCCCCGCCGGCCAGGACTAAGCAACCCCCCCCACGTGAATCGCTCCTATTCAACCGATAACCACCGCCTATTACTCTGCACGACAAAAAAAAATACGATAACTCCAGAGCCTAATCACATTAGGGCAGCATCAGGAACTTAAAAAAAGGACAATGCAAAAACATTTAATAATAACGCTGAGGATGCCTGGCACCCACCGATTTAGGGAGAGGGGGAGAGAAAGAGCACTTGCCCCATCCCTCGACAGGAGGCAGACGTCCCTCTTGAAACCAGCACAGTCACCTAGAGGTGATGCCAAAGGGCCAGGTGTGGAGAGAGGGGGAGAGAGGGGGAAAAAGGCAAACAAAAACAATGAATTATATATATACATTTATCATACCTCCTCCTCCCCTCCCCCCCTGCAGAAGGGCTCCTGAGAAAAAACACATGTGCGTCAGTCTCCCGGTGCTTTGTTACTTTAGCAGCAGGTGAACAGGCTATCTCGACGTGGTCAGCCATTGTCGGGTTGGTAAGCCTTGGCCGCTCGTGAAGGTGTTGACGCAGGATAAGGGCGTTGGCTGCTGGTCCGCTGGTCCTGCCTGGTGGTCCTGGGGCGCTGCTCCTGGGATGGCCCCGGTGCAGAAGAAGGATCAGTTTGCGTGGTCAGTCCCAACCGGTTTAGCAACTCCAAGGCCTCCTCCGGGGTAGTGACAGAATGTGAACGGCCCATATATGTGAAGGTTAATCTGATCGGAAAGCCCCATCTGTAGGTTATCTGATGTGACTTGAGTGCCAATAAACATGGTTTCAACAGGCGACGTTTCTGAAATGTTACAGGGGCTAAATCTGAGTAAACCTGATACTTGTGTGTTTGAAAGACCAGGTTGTTATGGGCCTGGGCCGCCTGAGCCACCATCTCCTTGGTATTGTAGAATGTAAATTTAGCTATAATGTCTCTGGGTAGACCATCTTGCCCTAGGAGGTCCTAAGGCTCAATGGATCCTATCGAACTCCAGACGTTCAGTCGGGATTGTGGGAATAAGCCCCTGGATTAGGGCCTTGATGGTGGATTTGAGGTCAATAATAGATTCTGGAAGTCCTCTAAAACGCAATTTACTGCGCCTGGACCTATTTTCAAGATCCTCAATTTTCTGGAGGGCTAAAGACAACTAAGGTGTAATTTTTTTAACTGAGATACCATGTGTGGTAGTGGAACTTGCACAGACAGTCACCTGGGACTGTCAACTAGTGAATAAATATCTACAAATCCAGCATTTCATCTGGGCCACTATTGGTCATGGTAGCAAACCATGTCCATGTCCTATTAAAAAGGCATGTATTGACTAACCTAAGAATAATGGCCTTATTTCGCTGCTATATGGCATGTTACAGAAATACAATGCGCAAGCGCTTCCTAGTTACGCAGCTAAGTTTCCTGTAATTGGTCAGAGGAAACGTGGATAAGGATATGGTCTAATACTTTTTTACATGTATTTTTGCATTGCAGCGTTGGAGGTCAGTATTAAAGTCCTTATGCCATAGTATCTGGTCCCACAGCGTATTCATTGGACCATCCAAATTACCCCCTCACAGCTTCAGAGGCTGCACGGCATTGGGTACGTAATCCCACACATTGTGGTCATGCCCAGTAGTGGCCCGTTTTTGAGGCAAGGTCTCTAAATTAATGAGCAACCTTCTCAGCATGTCTTGGGATTGTACACCAGAGGAGGTACTATTGAACCTGACTCTCAACATATTCTAAATGCAGCAAAGCAAGTATTGACACAGGCCTGGAAAGCAAAGGGCATTCTATTCCACCATCATTTTCGAAAAAACTGTTGGCCTTGTCCAATGATAGCCTGGAAAAGTTTACAGCAATCTGGGACGCCCTTGATACTAGTATGTACCCTCAAACTCTTACAATTTAAGAACATTACCATTTGGGCAATCCTTTATTCCCCCCCTCCCCCTTCTCTGTAGTTTTTTTTCTCTGCTCCTCTATCCATCTACTACCTCTCCTGCCTTTCTGACTCTGCTGTATGCATGTTTACATGATATTCTTCTTTTTTTTGGATGTTGCATGATAATATATAAATAAATAAATAATATATACCAAGGTATGTTTATGTTATTCTAGATGTTCGAATTTCTCTTTGGATTTGCAAACTAAGTGCTGAGTGGGGACTTGGGCTATTGTCCTGTAGCAAAATGTTTTCTCTAGTGCATTTTTCATATTGTCTTACTATATGCTAAATAAAATTCCACAAATACCCTGCCACTGTGGTATAAAAGCTTCCCTTTAGCAAAAAGAAAGATAGGATGTGCTAATCCAGTCAATATATATCAGTCAAGAGGTGCTAGAGGGGTGTGACCACACACTAAGCAAAAAAGAAAGTTAACCCTCTGCACACTCATACTATTGAAAAACCTAGCTAACACTTGTTAAGAACATGGACTGTAAGTTAACATAGATTGCAATGAATGTAACAGCGAGGTAGCCGCGTCAAGGCCGTCCAATTTGTACCCCGTCCCTAACATTACTAAGTTTAAAAGTTTGTGCAGACATTGCTACTTCTTTACTTGTGTGTGCACAAGCAATGCAATACATGAACCAGCCTGTCTAAAGACATTGCAATAACTTAACTTGCTGGCACACACACAATGAAAAATGCTTTACTTGCCTGCACAGTGTTACAGTTCAAAAACTAACAGTCCATGTTCTTAACAAGTGTTAGCTAGGTTTTTCAATAGTATGAGTGTGCAGAGGGTTAACATTCTTTTTTATAAAAGCTTCCCTTCCCAGGCTCCTGGTATTATCCTTGCCGGGAGATGCCGGCACTTGCATGCAACAGAGGGTGTGGATGAGTAAACTATAGTAAAATTTTTATGTAATGAACTATTTTTAGTTATCAGCTCATATTTTACTGCCTTAGAACTAGTTAGAGGTCCAAGGAGCCCTTATATGAGTTCAAAGGGCAGGAAGGAGGGTTACGGTGGGTGGGTTACCCATAGTGCCCAGCCCCATTACTCATGCTCCCAATTGCCAGGGTGCCAGGGGAAGGCAGAAGAGCCCAGTGCCCCTTACCATGGGCCTGGTGTTCTCCCTGGGGTAGGGGTTCTTCTTTGCGCTGAGGGGCGTAAGAGCTGGTAACTGCTAGTGCCACACTATGGCAATTTGGCCCTTAAACATTGGGTTGCCAACACCAATGTTTGCTGCACTGGGGCTGCCGGTATGGGTCATGCGCCTGGCATACCAGAAGGCAACAAGCCTGAGCTAGAGGCATGAGTTGTCTTATGTCCTTGTAACATTATCTGGATCTTATCTAGAGTGATAGACAAGATGCATGACAGGTGGAAGTGTCCACGCATGCCTTTCATTAGGACAATATCTAGCATTGAAAAATCGGTTTGCAGGAATATGTGTGATGTTAAAGTGGACCAACACCCACGGGTGATCGGCCCAGGAATCTATAAGATTCCCAGGCCGATCACCCCCCACCCCGCGGGACATCCGAGATCGGGATGTCCCGCGGGGTGAAACCCCCCCAAACACCCCAAACTCCTTACCTTATCTGCCTCCCTCGCGCTCCTGTAGGCGTGCGCGTGCCCGCGCCGGCCGTCTGCGAATGGCCGGCGGGGGCGCGCGCGCGCCGAAAGTGACGCGAGGGAGGCGGCGGCGGCGGCTGCCGCTTAGACGTTCCTGATCCTCGCTTGTACGTCGGCGCTGGGAGCGGGGAGAGGTGAGTTTTTCGGGGGGGTTAGGGGGGGTTTCACACAGCGGGGCACCCCGATCGGGGGTGCCCCACCGAAGTGGACCAAGACCCAGGATAGTCAAAATCCTGGGTGTTGGTCCACTTTAAGACTGCTTTAAGTACAGGAAAGACATGATCAGTGCTACAGAAGTAATCAAATGATTATGTGTCACACCACAATTAAGTATTGCTTGTTATATCTTTTGTTTATAATGGGCACACAGGTCATATAACACAACTATTCTGACAGAAGCTTGTTATTTGGATATGTTTATTTTCCTTTTACAATGCATATGCTGATTATTGTACACAATTGTAAAAAATAGACCCTCCCCATAAAATGTTCTGGTTATTAAGATGAAGAATTATGGACACCCATGGGCATGAATGAGTTAATGTACAGAGTTGTGTGAGAGTGTTGAAGAGCTAATATACAAGAGGAACAGATCACATTGTGCTTGAAGCGTTAGATGGTAGAAAAAATGGTGCTGCTGCAGTGAATTTTAGCATGTGTGCTGCCGCTGCTTCATTATAGACCTTATAAGCTCTGGTTAGACATTTTCTTGAAGATGAAGCGCTAAACCTGGTCATATTGCGAGTGGCGCATCAGCAATTCTGTATTAAGGGAACCCGCTGACTGCTACTAAATAATGCATAATTGCTGCGGCAGAGTCATGAGGATCAGCAAACCCTGGTTTCTACATGACTGCTCATTACATGCAATTATGTAAACAGTAAATATGATATTTATTCAGTCATTGGACAGTCTTCTGTCTAAACTTGCTTCCCTCATTGAGGTCCCCAACCTGCCCCTTCATACTTCATTGTGCTCTGGATGCTAAACTATAGAGAACCTTTGCTATTCAGAAGGCAATTTTTGATTCTCCCCTCAAGTACCATCTGCCCACTTTTACCATATCCATAAGATTATATACCACTAAATCATTACATCAGGGGCTGCTGTAGGTGTCAGTAGGCATAGAAGGGGGTAGAGTGTGCGCTAAGCCCAGTTTGGGCAGAAGAATAAAAAAAACCTGATTGATGTCCTCCACCACTAATCATGTTGGGAGCAGTGGACCTCCAGCTTCTGTGCAGTACTGAGCACCTTGAGTCATATGTGCAGAAGCACCACTACTGATGCAGCTATTCAATGTCTGAAGTAAGGCTAAAACTTCACAATGGGCTAACAGATGACAAGCCACTCAAAATGCAAATAGTTTTCAACCTTTGTTTACTTAACTGAAAACTATGATGAAACGTTGAAGCTGGACTTCAAGAATGCAAAGGTGCATGCACCTCCTAGTAAAAACCAATGCTGCCCTCATCAGATACAGTGTATCTGCAATGCCTCAGGTGGTGGAATGGCAGCTTTCCTAATTACAAGCTTGGCAGCCTGCCATAAGAACGCAAATGTGAAATATTACATCCAAACCAGAGTTTCCTAGAGAGAAGGACCAAAACCCAGGATAATGAAAATCCTGGGTGTTGGTCCATTTGGAGGTTATGTTGCATGTTTATGTAATGAAACCCAAAGAAAAAGTACTTGTACTCAGTTTGATATTAGTGGAGACACAGATTTGTAAACATGTGGTAAGAAAAAATGCTTTTAGCTCAGTGGAAGCATTTTATATCCTATAGAGTAGTCGATTGTGGCCATTTTTTCATTTGTACCTTTATTTAGATATAAAATAAATTGTCAGGCCTATTGTAACTATCTAGCAGCATATGAGCCCTGTCCCTTTTTCTTTGGTGTGAGATTTGATTAGTCTAGTTATTAAAATAGATTTGTATTGGTTAAATGTCCTGTGAGCTATGATTTTAGTCTCTTCAACAACGGTTAAAAATAACAAAAGAGTGGCTGGAGGTCATTTTGTAAAGCCTATCTACCAACAAATGGCAAATTTAAAAGATCATTCAATTGGTTTCTGACCTCCTCATCCTTTTCATTTCCACCTCTTCACCTGTGTTCAGTAGGGAAAAAAGGAAATCTACTGCCATCTAGTGTGCAGTATAGTTATGGCAAATTACCTAAATAGGGGCTTCATTATTTTGTTTAAGTGGTTGTACAATGTTAGCCATGGCCATTAGCCCTGTTACCTCTATATCTAATAGCTGGGATTTAGTTTAATTTTATTTGATTATATGAAATGTTAGAACATCATTAGAGATTTTTTTAAACGGTAGTTCAGATGTTTTGGTGAATGTAATAATACGCATCAACAAACAGACCTGTTTTGCTTTCTAATTCATTTAGACCTATTTCAGTGACAACTTTTTGATCATCTTTAACATAAGGCTAAATATCAGTGAAGCAAGAGGCACAACTAGCTGAATACTTTTGATAAAATACACCTTAGCTGACAACTGTAACTATAGCTCTGTTATGACTGATTTGATACTAATAACAAGAATCCAAGTTTTATTAACAATGTGTTTAAGTCACCCCATTATACATTGTTAAATGTGTTCTCTGCTTGAAGGTGTTGAGAGTAGAAAATGCATCTGAAAGGTATGTTAATATCTGTCTAGAAGAATCCTTCTAGTGCCATCTAGTTTTTGTCTACCCTTTACAAATATTGTCTGGTCCTGAGTTTAGAACTTGGCAAGACATACATATGCTATTGGTTAGCTTGCACTGTAGTTTATTTAGAGGGTTGAACACCAAGTGTTGTGTATGCTATAGATTTGGATTTTTTTTTACATAAGTACTTAATTGTCAGGGCTCAAACATCCCTACCATGCTGCATCAGGATTACTACTGCAACTTAAAGTGGACCAACACCGAGAGGTGATCGGCCCGGAAATCTATAAGATTCCCGGGCCGATCACCTCCCACCCCGCGGGACATCCGAGATCGGGATGTCCCGCGGGGTGGAACCCCCCAAACACCCCAAATCACCTACCTTATCTTCCGCCGCCGCCGCCTCCCTCGCGCCCCTCTAGGCGTGCGCGCCCCCGCGCCGGCCGTCTGTGAATGGCCGGCACGGGCGCGCGCGCGCCGAAAGTGACGCGAGGGAGGCGGCGGCGGCGGAAGCCGCTTGGACGTTCCTGTTCCCCGCCTGGACGTTGGCGGGGATTGGACTGGGCAGTCACGTGGGAGCGGGGAGAGGTGAGTTTATTGGGGTTTCTGGGGGGTTTCACACAGCGGGGCACCCCCGATCGGGGTGCCCCGCCGAAGTGGACCAAAGCCCAGGATAGTCAAAATCCTGGGTGTTGGTCCACTTTAAAGATGAACATTGGGGAGGTTAAAACCTCCCCCAATCCTCACCAATCTCCCCCCCCCCCCCCTCCAGTTTTAGCTTTGGGCACTATTTACTCACCTCGCCGGGGGATCCATCTTCTGGGTTCCTCGTATTCCGGGCGATCTTCCAATGGGTGGCGCCATCTTGCATCACATCCGGCACTGCGCACGACCCCCAATCCCACGCCTGTGCAGTGCCCACGAATTGCAAGCAATGCAACCGTCTGAAATTGTGCAAGACTTTGCTGAGTGGCGCAGCGCCTTTGAATAGTACAGCTAAAGCCTTACTGTAATTTACAGATAACTAAGCCGGTGGGGGGCAGAGGATCACAGATAAAGCATCAATGCCTGGTGAAATATGCGTATGGCACTGTAGCAATGAATCTGTCTACTTCCTGCTTGGTTAATGCAACATTGTCAGGCGCTGTAAAGAGCTCCTCAGTAGCTGTAGTAACCTGGCCGGCATTGATGAATGTGATGTATGTTGGGCACTCTAACACCAGTACAGCACTGCAGTGAGCGAAAGGTAACGCCAGCTCAGTGCGATCGACTCTCAGCGCTCCACACCATACTTATCAAAAATGGACAAACACACAGCGTCGGCGCTCTAAATCTGGTCGCTATAGCATAGAGTGCCAGACGCTGTGTGATTTAAGTCTGTTTTTTAACACATATACACCTGTAACAAAGCGGAAACACATGGAATGACATTGTTGTAACACTGTGACATTAACACTTTAGTGTCAGACCTGTAATGACAATTCTGCATAAAAATATTAAAAGTCAAAAAAGTTTCTAAAAGTGTTTGTTTGCAGCCAGGAGAGGTCACACAATGATTTGAGCAAAAAAAAAAAAAACATGGTCAATTAATGTCATTAGTGTTTTTTACCACTAGCAAATGAACAGCTATTGAAATGTATGGGAGAGCGACACTGAGCGAAAGGTAATACCTGCCGCTCTGGAAGCTAGAGCGCCGGCGCTATACGCTGAGCCGACTGTAATAATACATTGGACGCTACATGGCGCTGTTAGAGTCACTCACCAGATTTACTTTAATAAATGTGGTTTTGTGTACAGCGCCCAGCATTATGCTACATGCTGCTATAAGGCACTACCTGCCTCTATTCCTTCTTAAATAACCCCCTTAGTATACCCGTTTTTAAATGTATTAGATACTACAGAAAGAATGTGTCTGCTTCATTAACAAAAGCGTAATAATAATAATATTTAACTGGATCTGTCATATTTGTGTAAAAATACTGCTTATTCTGCTTATTCCTGTATTACTGTAGTCTGCTTATATACTGCTTATTCCTGTGTTACTGTAGTCCTTTATAATTTGAATGATTTATGTATGTTTTATTTGCTATTTCTAGATGCCTGATTTTAGGTAAAAAAATAGCTTTGTTTGAAATTCCCCATATAGATGAGTGCATTGCCATATCATGTTATCTGACATTTTTCATCTTCTAATCTCTGGACTAGCCATTCATCTCCTAGGAAAAATCACAAATAACAATAATATGACAGATGCATAGTTAAGTATAATAGCCTCGATTCAAAGACACATTTGTCCGGACTTCCATAGCTGTCTGTGAAAGTTTGGGTGGGTGTTAGTCTTTTTTTTGCTTTTTTTCGTTCATTTGTCATTCGTATGAACGTTCGGGAAAATGCGTATATGCGCTTTCGATGAACGGAAGCAAATCGGAACATTTCCGTTAGTTCGGATCATTTTCCAAACAAAATCGGAAATTTTTCGTTCGTTCAGATAACTTCCGTTGTTGGGATGGGTTTCCATCTGATTCAGAGAGCTGATTTCCGACGGACCACCACCCTATAAATCCGTTTCATTCCCGATCCACTTACGGGACCTTTGAGGGCTCGGATTGCTATTGTTGAACATGTTTTGCGGCTATGTGGAGGAGTCTGCGCGCCTTTAGCACCAAGGCATTGCATGTATCAGCATGGCCGAGGCCATAAATTGTATAGCAATGCATACCTGAATCAATACATTTCATGTATGCCTTCTAGATGCATTTTAATGCTGACCTTAATTAGTCCTTAGCATGTAAACATTTATTTACCCACACATCCATATAATTGCTATATTTTTTTAGACTTATGCCCTTTGTGAATTATATTTGGATTGTTGAACTTGAATCTTAATTTGTTGTAGGAGTTATTGTTTTAGTCGGTTACCTTTGCTTTGCGTAATTATTTTATATTTGGTTGCAGGAACCGCAAGATGTGCCACTCACACAACATACAAGCAGTCTTTGGTCCAGCTATGCGATTCCTCAGTGTTCTTGCAGGGCATCCAGGTTCGTCCCATGATGCTTATATATTGCAGAGCTCCGGCTTATTTCGTCAGTTTGAGTCAGGAGAATTATCTGGTAGATGGCTCCTGGGTAAGTTTGCTCACATTCCATCAATCCATTTTCACTGTATGGCAATGAATATAGTTGATGACTCATGACTTAACCTATGGCTGTTTTTAGCCCTTGATGACATGTTAAACAATATTGTTGCTTAGAATGTGTATTTTATGTTATTATTTTTAAATTCTTTCAGGGGATTCTGGATATCCACTCCTGCCCTTGCTCCTGATGCCCGTTCTTTGCCTGCAGAATGCGGGCCAGGGGTTCTCTAATCGGGCACTATGCAAAACCCGGGCCGTGGTGGCGAGGGCCCTCTGGCTTTTGAAGTCCAGATTTAGGTGTTTGGACCATACAGGGGGGGGCACTGCAGTATGACCCCAACAAGGTTATACCAATATTTTAATTTACGTTTTTTAACAGGAACACACGTGCCAGAGTGGCACAACTGAGTGTCAGGGTCCTTCAGTTGGTGGGCGAGATGCAGGAGCTGCGCAACTCGTTGGGGACCACAGATGAAGAATAATGTTCTGTGGCCTGCCATTGCTATGTATTTTGTTTTTTATAGTTGTAAAAATTAGAAATTTTCTAAATTTTTAAAAATTTTATATTTTATGATGGAATCCAAAAAAAAATGTTACAGTGTCATTTCATTTACAAAATACATTAACACAAAACTAATGGTCCCAGAAATATTTAAAGATGAATATTCACATGACCGAGAAGTGATTTGGGTGAGCTTTAAGGGTCCAAAAGGGAAGATGGAGGATAGCGCTAAGTGATTTAGCTAAACATTGTAGTAGAAGTGAGGGTGGCAAATATGTAGGCGAGCACTTTAATGAGTTAAGTTTGTAGTGCGCAGGCGCTAGATCGTAAGGATTTCTGTCTGGACGAATATTTATTGAAAAAGGGAAACAGAATCGAACGGGAAACGTAAAGGATTCGTTGGAGGATACAATGGGAAAAGGGCAAAAACGAAAGCCTACGTTGTAACATGTGAAAATGAAACGGAAAAGTCACGCTGGAAAATGACATCCTCGTATTTGTAATCTGCCGTAAGAACGGACGGAAACTTTACAGAAGGTTTTCAATGCGTGCATAGAATCGCTCGTACACTCATACGAGAACGGAAACATTTCACAAAAAAAACAGATCGGCACTAAAACTGAAGTTTTTTCTTGTCTCTCTGAATCGAGCCTAATGAGTGGCAACCTTCCCTACTATGAACATCTCTTTGAAAAAGTTTTTTTATCATCAGTTCCTTTTTTGTTATATTAATTGGGGATCAACAGCTGTTTCTACTTGATGGCCTGATTTTACAATTATTTGATTATTAAAATCTCCAAGAAGTTGCAAGAGTGTATTTAGGCTGTTCTAAATTCTGTCCTCATTTCTTGGTATAGGCTGTGAGCTGTCCATATAGACTTGTCGGATTGCTAGTCCTGTTTCTTTCTGAGACCTGTTTATGGACCTTTTGCCTATAGACTATAGACTTTTTTGAGTTTTTGATCTGAGTTTTTGGATCAGCAAGCCAAGGTAATACAATAACCATACAGCACTCATGGGATAATTAACATACAATATCAAGCGAGCAAACATCAAAGAAAGAAAATGACAACAACCCCTGGATAAGAGACAAACAATCATAGGAAGTAAGTGTCCCACAGACCTCTGACCTGAACAAGATTAGCTTTTTAAATCACCAACTTGGAAAGTGTCTCAGCAGTAAACAAATGCAGGTGTAGGTGGAAGATGTGAGACCCAAACCAATCTTATCCACAGCTTAAACCAGACCTTCACCTTGAATAAGAGTCTATCTTGTATGTATCCCTTAACCTGTACATACAGATTGCTCACATTAAAAATCAACCTACCTGCACCTATTGTGTTTTGGACACATCCAAGATGCTGGTCCATGGAGTCTCAGGTTGCCTGCAGACAGGAAGTGTCTTCTGGCTATGCCAATCTACATTCTGGGATTGCTGTCCTTTTTCCTGACCCCAGCACAGCTATAATCCTGCCCCCAGCACCCCCCCCCCTGTCAGGCCCAAGGCCTGATTATAAAATAAGCATATGTATTGTGATTGTATAATGTATAGTCCAAAGACCTGGGTGAGGGGTCACTCAGACTGTTTGTGTATTACAGTTTTATGGGGGGTTCTGTTTGTGGTACTTCCTTCTTTGAAGTCAAAGGCCTTTGAAGCAGCAAGGTGTGCTGTCTCTGCACCAACCATAAACCAGAACTCAGATTAGAGACCTGGGAGAGTGATGCCCTCATCAGGTGGGGTCAGGGGGAGGGGGGATTAAGCCTTTCCCTCCTAAATCTAGCTAATAAAACCTAATACTAAGGACATTCTAAGTCAGACACCTAAGGACAAACCTAAATCAGAAAGCTGGGTCATGCTGGACATAAGACTTTAAGCAACAACTGGATACGCACTCACAAGGACTGCTACGCCATTATACTGTAAGGACTTTTTTTTTTTATTTGCTGAACTGATCTTTGCTGTACTCTTTTATGTATTTTTTGTACTTTTATGTCATTTGTTTCTGGATATTACATCTAGCACTGTGATACCTTTATATCAGATTAAATGTTTAATTAATCAGCTCTGGTCTTTGATCTCTAAATATATGAGCTCACCTTTCTGAAGGAAGCTCTGGTGAAACACGTTTATCAAAGGGTTAATTTGGTGACTTGCTGGGACTAGTAGTGCATACCCAGGGGTCTGGTGGCTTTAACCCTTGCACTATCACACTCTCTCTAGCGTCTTGGCTGGGGTGATAGAGTGCGATCGTGACACCCCTCTCCTCAGTTTGTGATGCTTCTGAGGCAAGATGGCGGTGCCCATATCCTGGAGTCCTAAACAGAGTTGAAGCCCAGTGGGGGAAAGAATAATAAGTAAGCGACTAAAAACTTAAAATATATTAATTTTAGATGTTGGGGAATAGTTTTTTAAAGGGTTTGGGCTTTTCATGAAATTATTCTGAAGGTCCAGTTTAAGCCTGTCCTTAGTGGTGCAAAATTCCTAAGAACCTATTTAACTCTGAATTTAGGTAGTTAAACTCTAGAGCCACACTAAAACCTTTATACTACCTCTGCTCCCCTTTATTTACAGTTTCTTCAGAGCATCAGAGATGGCCATCCCCTACCTTCTGAGGATGAACAGTCTGTTTCCCACTTCTCAGTCTATCCTTACACCAACTGTACCTGGTCTACCTGGTACTTTCTTGTCAGTCCCCATGTTACCTGTCTTATTCTGCCCCTTGCTATCTGTTCTGTGTTCTCACTAAGTATTTTTCCTATTGCATGGCACGGCCTGCTTCAAGAAGTCCTTGCGTATGGGATATTCCGCCACAAGGTGACGCAGTGTACTGCAGAAGAGTTGTGGCTCCTCCTGGTACCATATAAAAACAGGATCACCAATAGACCAATCCTGTGTTTTCTCTGCAGTGATTCTGTGAAGATAGAAGATGGCTCTCTATATTGCGCAGGTGAGCGGGGCAAACAAGTCTGCGGCCCTGCATGTCTATTTCCACCCGTTTTCGGACCCTCTGTGCCTCCCAGCCTCGGCTGACAGATCGGGTGAGGGTAGAGGAGCACTAGGTTCAAGTGCTCAAGGAGCGCTGCTCCTGGCCGTGGACCCTGTACCACAAAGGGTAGCCGGCCATAGGCTTTATGATGAGCCTAGTAGGGATGCGGAATTCCTGTCCCAGCTTCTGAGGGGGTGAGTGTTTTGGGGACTATGGGACTTGTTTCTGGTGTTTGGGGTCCCCCCCCATCCCTGGCCGGGCTGTCGCCGCTGCCTGCTCGCTCTCCTTCCCCCCCCTCCCCGACCTGTATTTTAAACTGTTTTCGCCGCCGTCGTCGCTTTGTACTACGCTCCACGGCGGGCGGCGCTATAGCTGTGAGGCGTTTTTGCTGTGTGATGACGCCGGCGCGGTCACGTGAGCACCGTTTTCATGCTCTTCGCGGGGGGGGGGCTGGAGGATGACGCATAGCGTGTCGTCCTCCCGCTGCCCATCCCTCAAGGTTCCTCTGACGGCGCCATTTTTATTCTGCTGTGCATCTGGGGCCCTCTTACTCCCTGAGCTGCGGCGGCCTCTCTGCCTGTGTCGCTTCCTCCTGTGGTCTGGCGGCTTGGTGATTTTGGCCTGCTTGGTCCGTGAGTCCCCTTTGGGGATTTTTGGTTTCCTTGGGGCATGTGCTGCGGGATGCTTATGTGCTTTTATTTATGTCGTTCAGGCGGAACAACTGTGGGTTGTGGTTTCTCCCGTTTCTGCCCCTAACCCTCCCTCATCTCCCCTTTCTGGCTTCTGGGGGCATCCCTTGGGGGGGCATCCCGGGTGGCCTTTTATTAGCCCTTTCCCTGTGCTGGCCTATTGCGCCTGTCTTAATCACCATATGGAGGCTTCTGGGGATAGCGTGCTCGGGGGGTCCTTCGGGGAAATCCAGGCTGTGTGCCATGTGCGGGGCATCCCCTCTGAGTAACAGTGCCGCAGTGTGCGTGCCGTGCGCCCAGGGTATCGTTGCAGCCCAGGCTGGGCTACCCGCTTCGCTTCCCAGCTCTGCGCCGCCTTCGGCGTGGCCTACCCCTCCGCGCCTGCATTTAGCCCCCAGTGAGGGGGATACTAGCGGGGGATCACAGTCTGATCTGGCACTGCGTGTGGCCAGTATTGAAAGGCAGGTTGCCAGGCCTGTTCCATGAAAGGCCTCTGTCAAGAAGCGGCACCTAACTCCCGCGCCCTCCCTCTTTCCTGAGGAGGATGAGGGAATTGATGCCTTTGGTGGCCGTTACCGCCTAGAGGAGGGGGAACGCTTCCAGGACTCTGATTCCTCTGGGGACCAGCAGGAGGGTTACGACAGTGACCCTGGGTCTGCGTCTGGAGAGGATTCATGGTTCCCTGAGGACACTGATAGCCTGTTGGCTCACATTTTTGAAATCTTGCACATTGTTCCCCCTGAGGTGGCTAAGAGGAAGCAGGGTGAGCTCTTTCGTCCTGATAAACAGCGTCTGGAGTTCCCTGAGCAGAGCCATTTCACTAATATGGTGCTCAAGGAGTGGGAACGTCCTAGTAGATTGCCCGCGGTGCCCAAAGGGTCGGATAAGAGGTATCCTTTTCCTGCCGACCTGGTCAAGCGATGGTCGTTTCCCCCTGAGGTGGACGCTCCCGTTCTAGGGCTGTCCAACACCTCAGTCATGCCTTCCCCTGATACTACTACACTGCGGGACAGCGAGGACCGGCGCATGGATCAGCTAGCCTGCCATGCTTTTACATTTGTGGGGGCTGGGCTGCGTCCGGTCTGCGCCACTGCCATTACAGCTATTGCCCTTAAGAAACAGCTCGAGCGTCTCCTTGATGGCTTCAGGAGGTGGTGTCCTCCGGTTACAAGATAGAGTTTGCAGCCTGGCCGCCCCCCAAGATTCATCAGATCCCCGATGTTTCAAAACTCTCTGTCAGCTCAGGGTTTGCGCCTTGCGGTTCAACGTCTGTTGGAGTCAGGAGTCATTTGTCTGGTGCCTCCCCAGGAATGGGGTCAGGGGTTCTGCTCCAATCTTTTCATGGTCCCCAAAAAAGACAGGTCCTTGAGGCCCATCCTGGACTTGAAGGGTCTCAACAAGTTTGTCAGGTTCAAGCACTTTCGCATGGAGACGCTACGCTCGGTTGTCAGTAACCAGCACCCAGGCGACTTTATTACCTCCGTGGACATCAAGGATGCCTATCTTCACGTGCCAATCTTTCCAGGTCATCAGAGATTTCTCAGGTTCACTCTAGAGGATCAGCATTACCAGTTTGTGGCTTTACCGTTCGGTATCACCTCGGCGCCTTGGGTGTTCACCAAGGTGCTGGCGGGCGTGATGGCCCTGCTGCGGAATCAGGGCATTCGCATCCTCCCTTACCTGGACGACATTCTGATTGCGGCTCAGTCTCTTCATCAGGCCGAGAAGGATACTCTGGTGGTGACCTCCACTCTCGAGTCCTTCGGCTGGGTGATCAACTATCCCAAGTCTTCACTGTCATCATCTTTGGTGAGGTCCTTTCTGGGCATGACTCTGTATACCTCTCAGGTCAAGGTATTCCTGCCTCAGCAGAAAGTGGAGGGCCTTCAGAAGCAGGCACGGACTCTGCTCTTGTGTCCCCATCCCTCCATCCAGCAAGGGATGCAGTTAGTGGGTCTGATGGTGTCCTGCTTCGAGGCGGTCCCTTTTTCTCAGTTTCACATGAGACCTCTTCAGTTGCACCTCTTGTCAGTTTGGGATCGGGACCCTGTGTCCCTGGATCAGGAATTTGTGCTTTCCCCACTGGCCAGACAGTTCCTCTCGTGGTGGCAGGACTCAGGGAACCTTCTAGTGGGTAGGACCTTTCTGCCCCCGTGCTGGGAGACTGTCACCACAGATGCCAGTCTGACCGTTTGGGGGGCTTTTGGAAGTCTCTGAAGTTCCAGGGTCGGTGGAGCCCCCAGGAGGCCCATGCTCCCATCAATGTCCTGGAACTGAGGGCGATCAGGTTGTTTCTTTCTCAGCTGACCACACACCTTCGGGGTCGGGCTGTTCAGATCCACTCGCCACAATCACAAGCTTCCCAGGTTTGTCTCCCTGTCACAGGACCCTCTGGCCTTCGCCACGGATGCGCTAGCAATGCCTTTGGCGGAGTTTCGGCTTCTCTATGTGTTCCCTCCCTTTCCTCTGCTGGGCAGGGTGCTGCGCAAGATAGCCCAGGTAGGAGTACCAGCCATTCTGGTGGCCCCTGTTGGCCAAGGAGGGTGTGGTTTGCAGACGTTGTGCAGTTGGCAGTAGATCAGTATGTCTTACCCAAGGATCAAGATCTGCTCACTCAGGGACTACTGTGCCATCCCAATTTACAAACGCTGGCTTTAACGGCTTGGCTGCTGAAACCTCCATCTTGATGGATAAGGGGCTTCCATCTTCTGTTGTTGATACCATGATTAGGGCTAGGAAGAAGTCCTCGTCCTTTAGCTACTACAGGATCTGGCATGCTTACATTACCTGGTGTGAGTACAAGTCTCTTCCTTGTCTGTGTTTTCTATCCCCAGGATTCTGAAATTTTTGCAACATGGTTTGGATTCGGGCCTTCAACTTAGTACCCTCAAGGGACAGGTGTCAGCTCTGGCAATTTTTTTCCAAAGATCCTTTGCCAATCACCGGTTGGTTAAGACTTTTTTCCGGGAAGTTACTCATGTGCGTCTGCCACGTAAGCCTATGCTACCGGTTTGGGACCTGAATCTGGTGTTGTCTGCTCTACAGGATCCTCCCTTGGAGGCTATCCGTGGGGCTGCTTTGCTGGTTCTGACTCTTAAGGTGGCCTTTTTGGTGGGCATTAGTTCGGTCACGCGAGTTTCTGAGCTGGTGTCGCTCTCCATCAAACCTCCTTATTTTGAGCAGCATCAGGATAAGGTGGTGTTTAGGCTCAGACCGGATTTCTTGCCTAAGGTTGTGTCTGCTTTTCATCTCAATCAGGACATTGTTTTGCCTTCTTTGTGTCCTAACCCTGCTAATTCCAAGGAGCGGACTCTTCATTCTCTGGATGTTGTCAGGGCTCTGAAGTTTTATTTGGTTGCTACTGAGTCTTTCAGGAAATCTGACGCTCTTTTGTTCTTCCTGCTGGACCTAGGAAGGGTTTGCCTCCGGCTAAATCCACTATCAGCAAGTGGATCCGTCAGGCGGTGGAGCAGGCCTACTCTGCCAAGGGGAAGGTTCCTCCTTTTAGGGTTACTGCTCATTCCACTCATGCTGTTGGTGCGTCTTGGGCTTTTCAGCACCAAGCTTCTGTTGAACAAATTTGTAAGGCCGCAACTTGGTCTTCTGTTCATACTTTTTACAAGTTTTACAAGGTTGATGTTAAGGCCTCAGCTGATGCTGCTTTTGGCCGCAAGGTACTTCAGGCGGTAGTGGTTTGATCTGCCTGTTGTTACTCTTTGGTGATCCCACCCTACCTTACGGACACTGCTGTTGGACGTCCCATACGTAAGGACTTCTTGAAGCAGGCTGTGCCATGCATAGTTAAAGCAATTCTACAGGTGAGTACTCACAGAATTGTCTTTTTTTGACTGCTGTTAGCAACCTCAGCATAGCTCCTTTGACCCATGGTTATGATTTTTATGATACTGAATGTTCAAGTGAAAGATTGCTTCAAAAACCTTTGGCCACGTCAAATGAAATTTTCAGGGTCACCCAAACTCAAGAAATGGAGCTTGGCAACCAAAGACAGATTTGCGACCAGAGTTATACAAAGAGGCAGAGAAAACCCGGTTGGGGGACCAGCAGGCTCAGGGCAGTACATACAAGGGACCACAATCTTGGCAGAGTATGAACAGAGTCTAGCAGAGGCTTACAAATAAAAGTCTTACAAACTGCATAAGGGCTGCACGGCTACACTGACTCCCGCTGGTAGCAAGTCAAACTGCAGTTCATGACAGAAATATTTGGAAAGTTCTGCTCAGTTGGAGGACTCCCCCGCTGCCATTTTTCATGTCTGCTATGATTGGAACCCATAGACCTGACAGTCTTTGTAAGCAAGGAACTCAACATTGAGTTCATACCTAGGGTATGATGATTCGCAGAGCAACTCTTCAAGAAGTTTGTTGTCTGCAACATGGGTTTCTTCATAAAAAGTTGATATAAGTATATAATATTAAAGCTGAGGTTTATCCAACAGATCTGTGTTTTGTATTTGGACATTTTCTAAAAATAAACAAATCCCTCTGGGATTTAGTATTGACTTGATCCCTAGTCATATCCTCCAAACCCAGTAGAAACAACAAGACCTCCTCTACCCCCTGTGAATAGTAAGAAATGCCCACAATTAGTTAATGCTACTAACTTCTGTGGTACTCGAGTGCCCACAGTTAGTTCATACTTAGGACATATGGGCCTCGATTCAATAAAGGTAGAAAAAACTCTCATGGTAGTACAAGATTCAATTCATGAGAAAAAAGGTTGAGAATTTCGCTGTTGTTGAATCACCAGCTAGGAAAACAATGAAAGTCAATGGCAGTTTTTTACTCCTAAGAAAAGTAGAGAACTGTTTACTCCTTTTTACACTGTAGCAAAAGCTGCCATTGACCTTCATTGTCTTTTTATCTAGTGATTCAGTAACAGTGAAATTCTCAGGCTTTTTTCTCATGAATTGAATTTTTTTCTACCTTTATTGAATCGAGGCCATGGTCTGGAAATGATTGTGTTAGTCACCCATATATCTCCTAATAATTAAATTGTGCTTAGTTCTGAAGAGCCTATCCAAAGTATTTTATATGTGGCACCATGTTTAAAACCAATACGTTATTTTGTTGCAGGTTTTTGGTTTAGGGTAAATGAGCAAAAATGTGCCACCCCACTATACCGATTAGGCAACATTTTGCCTAACAAGTTTTTTGCCAGTATTATTGATTGATATTGATTGATTGATTGATTGATATTGGTCTGTGGATATATGTTTAGGACATTGTCTATTTATTATATGATTGACTGGTATGTCTATTTTCAGCCTGGCAGGCATCACTTTTAATAGATGATGGAAGAGCATTCTGCAGCAGTTGTAGTTCTAGATCGAGACCAGCGAGGCCTGTGGGAACTCGGCAGAGGGGAGGGCCACAGTGTGAAGTGTGCAGATGATGCAAAATCAGGAACACCAGGCAGGAACTGATGAAGATCTGGAGGGCAATAGGGAGTTAAAGCTGACTGTAACTGAGGGAAGCCATTGGGGAGTAACAGGCACTGGTTTCAGAGTGGGGAGTCTACCAACAGATCTGGTTTTCGCTGAAGCCGTCTGCAAGGTGGGTTGGACCATGCTACTGAAAAGTTGGGGTCTGACTACTATTGCCAGTGGCCCAAATATGGGAAACCTCCAGTCTGGGTTTTGGGGGAAGCTGATGCAGGAAAGCCAGAGAGTTCAGAGCCAGTGAAAGTCATAATATGGTGCCATTCACAGAGCTAAAACAGGTATTCATCCAAACTGGTTGGTTTGGTCAGTGTCCAAAGCAAGTCAGAGCCAGTGAGGGGTCGTTATTCAAGAGTCCGAGGGTCAGAGCCGGAGGGGCTCATAATCCAAAGCCAGAAGTCAGAGCCGAAATTCAAACCAGGAAGTCACACAGAAGCAGAGGCAAGCCTCACTTCAAGAAAATCTGCAGGCAACTTCCTAGTGCTGCAGCCCCCCTTCTGAAGGGACTTATGCACCCAGGAAGTGCCTACTGTGCACACAGGGTCAGGTGTGCATGCGCCAGCGCACGTGAGTAGGACCAGAGCCTTGATTCAAAGACACATTCGTCCGGACTTCCGTAGCTGTCTGTGAAAGTCCTGCATTGTTAAAACTCCAAAGAGTCATTTGAGCCAAATTACTAATCAGTCTTCCCCACACTTTTCTGTAAATCTGTTTTAGACTTTATCATAGGGTCTGCGCCATCTTTGCTTAGATGCATTACACTTACTGAGTAGAGGAGAGCGGGATAAAGTGCAGGGGCCGGTTTAGACCTGTTTTGGAGTCGGACAAAGAAGAGAATGGGTAATGCAAACTTAACCCTTCCAAGATTGCTGAGCAGCACAGACCGAAAACAATAGCTCTTAACAGTCTGGCTGATTGGCCAGCATCCGCAATATTTTCCGCTGAATCTGTTCAACATCGTCCCCCGCTGCATTGACTTGTCTGGTGAGTTCTGCCAAAATCTCAGATTTGCACTGCTTGCTAGTTGATTTGGATTTGCTCCCATATAGCTCATCATAATCTAACGTTAGCCCACTAGCCAATTCCAGAGTTTGTGACTCACCAAAACGGCCACTCAAGCGGCCTCTGCGCAATGTGCGCCCTGTTTGTGGTGGTTGTGGCTCCTCATTGTTTGCAGGCAAATGGGGTGACATTCTGGCCTGGGTGTGTGTAGGAGACATCAAGGACTGGAGGCTGGCTGCTGATCGAACTGAACTGGGAAAGGGACTGGGCCACAGAAGTTGCAGGGGTTGATGTGGCATAGGGTGATTGCCTGCCAACCTGTGGCGGTGGGGAATGTGGGCGAGGAAGAGAGGGTCTTGAGGAGCTGGAACTGGTGCTTGTGGCCCTGTGGCTCTGTGGGCCCTTGGAAGGAGCATGGCCCTTGGAGGTACTTGGCTGGGGTGACCCAGAGCTGGTGGGTCGGCCACTCTTGGCTGTCGTTTGGTAGCCACGTGCGAGTGGGGAGCTTGGCATTGTCTGCCTTTTAGGGCTTCTGGGCCTGCTGTGCCTGCTTTTTCTTCTTGGCCTTCTGGCCCTGCTGCGGCTTCTGGGCCTGCTGCGGCTTCTGGGCCTGCTGCGGCTTCTGCCCTGCTGTGGCTTCTGGCCCTGCTGCGGCTTCAGGCCCTGCTACGGCTTCTGGGCCTGCTGCGGCTTCTGGCCCTGCTGCGGCTTCTGGCCCTGCTGCGGCTTCTTGGCCTGTGTTTTGGGCTGATGCCATGTGCCTTGGTGCCTGGTGGGGGGGGGGGGCAGGGGGGGGGCTTTGTACCCTCTTACCCGTTTTTAGGCCAGTAGATGTTGTAGGCTTTGGGGCCCGTGTCTTGCCTTTGCCTGCTGCCGCCTCCTTTTTTTTTAAATAACTGGTAGTTGGCTTTGGATGCTGCTTTGGCGGGGCCTTGGTAGTAGGCCTTAACTTGGCTTTGGCCTGTTGAGACCTGGTTTGTGGGCCTTCGGCATGCTCATGCCGCTTGGCTGCCTTCTTCCCCGTTGTCTCCTTGGCAGTTTTGGATGCTGCTTTTTTGGGGGCCATTTTGATTGGACTCTCAAAGAGAATGAGCTGTGTGTCCAGGGACCTTTAAATAAGGTAGCCGGCGTGTGACGCCTACGCGTTCGCTTACGCGTACGTCCGGCCGTTCGCACGGCCGTGCTGAACCCGGAATCCGCTGGGGCATTACTTATCTGCTGCCGAGAAGAAGAAGTAAGATGGCGCCCACTATCTTCACCCGCCAACAAGAAGAGATCATCATGCTCGTAAGTGTATTTGTAGCCCTTTCAATTGACATATAAATGCTGCTCTACATAAGGATGTGCAGGAAGTCAGGGATTTATTTCAAAATGTGTTAAACTACATGCACATCCAAAGTCACGGCACACACAACAGTGCGGCCAGATTCAAAAATTGCCTTAGCCTAGAAATGTGTGTGTGTTAATGGCATTTCCTAAAATAATGTATTGTTGCCACATATTGATAGGCATTTATAATTAATTGCTATGTTTTGTTTCTGTTTTGTAGACCATGCTGGAGTGCAGGTATGACTACCTGCCCAACTCTTATGAAAAACGCAACGTCGCCCTGGAGATCATCTCTGAAATCCAACAGCAGACCAACACCACCTTCACCCACACGCAGATCATGCAACATTGGTCGGACCTGAAACAACTGCACATGCCCCGGGTGCGGAGGTTTTTCGGAATCCATTTCCCAAGTAAGTACATAGCGATTGCATGCAAGATGTAACTGCGACAGAAGGTAGCCCTTTAGTTATAAAGCCTTTTCTTTGGTAGTGTTGGAAATGGATTACCGCATTTGCCGCACCCGGAGGCGCACAGGCCGACCAGTGCTGCATGATTCTGCAGCTGGAAGTGAAGGTGGTGGATCTCCAGGGCGACGGTCCTACCCCTCCTCTGTTAGTTAAAAAACTTTTAAACAAGTTTTAATACAAAAAAACTCCAAACTAAGTTTTCTTAGCCAAGCCAAAAACAAAAAAAAAGTTTTAATTAAAAAAAAGTTAAATTTTAAAATATACAAATATTTAATATAAAAAAAAACTAAAGAAACCAACGTTTCAGTGTCATTTCTTGAAACACATACATTTACAACAAACAAAGGGGCAAATCCATATTTTGAGCTCAAGATTCAGATGTCCGCGAAGTGATTTGGGTAAGTTTTAGGGACCTAAAATGGAAGAATAACCTAACCGCGAAGTGATTTGGGTAAGCTTTAGGGACCTAAAATGGAAGAATAACATAACCACGAAGTGATTTGGGTAAGTTTTAGGGACCTAAAATGGAAGAATAACATAACCGCGAAGTGATTTGGGTAAGTTTTAAGGGTTCAAAAGGGAAGCTGGATGATAGTGCTAAGTGGTTAGGGTGAGCGGTAAGGGTTCAAAAGGGAAGCTGGAGGATAGTGCTAAGTGGTTAGGGTGAGCTTTAAGGGTTCAAAAGGGAAGCTGGAGGATAGTGCTAAGGGGTTAGGGTGAGCTTTAAGGGTTCAAAAGGGAAGCTGGAGGATAGTGCTAAGTGGTTAGGGAGAGCTTTAAGGGTTCAAAAGGGAAGCTGGAGGATAGTGCTAAGTGGTTAGGGTGAGCTTTAAGGGTTCAAAAGGGAAGCTGGAGGATAGTGCTAAGTTGTTAGGGTGAACTTTAAGGGTTCAAAAGGGAAGCTGGAGGATAGTGCTAAGTGGTTAGGGTGAGCTTTAAGGGTTCAAAAGGGAAGCTGGAGGATAGTGCTAAGTGGTTAGGGTGAACTTTAAGGGTTCAAAAGGGAAGCTGGAGGATAGTGCTAAGTGGTTAGGGTGAGTTTTAAGGGTTCAAAAGGGAAGCTGGAGGATAGTGCTAAGTGGTTTAGCTAAACATTGTAGTAGAAGTGAGGGTGTCAAATATGTAGGCGAGCACTTTAATGAGTTAAGTTTGTAGTGCGCAGGCGCAAGATTGTAAGGATTTCCGTCTGGACGTTAAAAGGGAAACAGAATCTATCAGGAAACGTAAAGGATTCGTGTGAGGATACGATGGGAAAAGGGCAAAAATGAAAGCCTACGTTGTTACCTGAGAAAATGAATCAGAAAAGTCTTGATGGAAAATTACATCCTCGTACTCGTACTCTGGCATGCGAACGGACGGAAACTTTACAGAAGGTTTACAAGACATGCATAGAATCACTCGCACATGCATATGAGAGCGGGAACATTTGAAAATAATACGACATCGGCACTAAAACGGAAGTTTTTTTTGTCTCTCTGAATCGAGCCTCAGGTCTCCTATCGTGACACTATAATACCTATATGGTCATATGAAGTCAACAGTTGACCTTGCCTGTCAGAGCTGTAGTTTGCAGCCTGGTCTCATGTTTGACTCTTGTCCAATTAAATTAGAAAGATACGTCTTAGCAGAGAAGCATTTGAGGCATTCTTTTCATGTAACTATTTGTTCTGCTGTAATCTGTTAATTATGGATGACCTCAACTTTACAGATAACCACCTGATGAGTCTCAGTGCATCATTCTCAGTCAAAAACAAATCAGAGAAATGACTTCAAGATGTTGCATTCTATCAATAAGCAGAAACAATCTGGAGCCTTTTTTCTGTGTCTTTGAGAATTAAACCCATTGAAGGGCCAAAAAACTGCATGCAGCACAATACACAACTATACATATATTTACAGAGCTCTGCAACTGTTTACAAAATGCCGTTTTTATTTTGTAGCTCTGCACTTTTTCTTGTTGGTTTGATCAAACTTTTTTTATTTTTTATTTTATAGAGTGCAAAAGTAACTCGTTGTCTCATTAGTTCAAGATCTTTCATAAATTCCTAACTAATTTAGTTGGCTAGAAAACAACAGTTTGAAGACCAAAACCCAGGATAGTCAAAATCCTGGCTAAAATAAACATTTTAGCTGCTAAGATTTATTATTTACTAAAAAAATGTAATAAATGTAACAACTAGTGTTGGGTGAACCTGAACTGCAAAGTTCAAGTTCGTACCGGACTTTCCGTTCCCAAACCCAAACACAGACTTCAGCCAGAAGTATTCGAGTTCGGAATTTGTCCGAACCCAGAAAAGCTGGATGTTGGATTGCTGAGTAGCCCATGAACCAGCTTAACCTAACGCAGAGTGTGCAGCAGCAGTAATTGGCTGTACAAGCTCTTTTACCCAAGTTCTTTACTGTCAAAATGGCCATGGCAAGGGCATCAGTGCTGCTGCCAGTGTCCTCACTCATGGTGACAAATATAGAGGAAATACAGAAAAAAAAGAGAGAGAGACCGATAAGGAAATATGGAAGAATATGAGAAAGAAAGGGATGTGGAAAAGTGGAAGAGTGAGTGAAATATGTGGAATTCGGAGAGGAGATAAAAACATTGGGAAATGGAAAGAACCAGAGCCACTTCCAGCAATCCCATGGCGCAACACCAGTGAGTCCGTAGTCACATCCTTGACTGGAATAGGCACTCTACTGAAAGACCCTGGAGCTCCTGAGGAACAGACTGGGGCAGTAGCAGAGCAGAGGGTTGTTAGATGTAGCCAAATGTCAGGAGCTATAAAGGAAAGTCATAACATGGCAGAAGGGTGAAACCAGAACAAGGAACAAGAACAAGATCTATGTCACTCCAAAAAGGCCTGTTAACTTTTTTCAGCCACAGGCCTCTCTTTATGTGACTTTGCGTGCAAATGCTTCAGTGCTTGCGCAATTTGCACTGCCCTCATATGCACTTTCAATGGTATGTACTGTGATGCACACCCGGGGGCACTTCTGTGATACATACAGACCAAGAATATTAGGATTTACCCATGATTCTTAGTAGCAGACAGAGCTATAAAAACCATAGCTTTTTCCCATCTTACATCTCAAACGCACGCAGGGCATTTCAAAAGATGTTTTACTTTAAGTGTTTGTGAATAATCAATTCAAAGTATTTGAGGCCCTTCCGGGTATCAGAGTATCCTGCTCAGTATGAGAAAAAGGTTGTGAAATAAATGCAGGGTTGTGCATTTAGCCTAAAATAATTTGTAAAGTCCTTTCCAAAAAGGGTTCTAGCAGACTGACTACACTTATACCGCAAAGCAAGTCATGAAGTTGGCCATTGTGCCTAGCTGACACATGGCCCTTATTAATCATAGCGCATGCACTCCCTCCTCCTCAGCTGCCCCTGTAAGAGAGAATTGTTCATGCTGTAAAAACCCTTTTAGAGTGGACTTTTAACCTTACCTGCTGTGAAAGTCCATGCAGTTATCTTAGTAACTTGAGAAATGTCACTTTCATTATGTACAAACAGATATCTACTATTTCACAAACAATATACTGTATGTGTGGCTATTGCAATTAAAAAGCACTGAACTCCTCCATGAATATGTATAGAGAAGGGTGAAAGGTCATTACAATTCTTCAATTCACAGTTTCAAAGTCTACAGCAAACGTTTTTCATTGCTTTATACATATACCACTATATTGTGGTTTCCATACATTGCACTGATGATGGATATAAAGCTGTATGCATGTCAAGGCAGGTAAAAAAAAGCTGATACTTACGTGACCCCAAGGAAAAGCAGCCCCACACAGCCCCTCATGCAGATTGTTGACCTTTCTTCTACTGTCAGATGTTTTTCTGCCATTGTTCTTTCTCCTTTTTCATTTTTTTTATTAGCCCAATATCTACCAGGTGCTGGTGGTGCTTCCCATGTAATTCTGGGCTATTTGGCTGCTGTAGCTGCTGTCTAAAAACTTGAATCCCCATATTGGGTTTTGTTTCTCTTGCTGGGATGCCCCTCTGTGTGTATCCCCATAGATCACCTAAAAACTCACACTTTTCTCATTCCTATGGATAATGTGTGGGTCGCTTAGCGGATTGTGTACCATTCAGATTTGCCACTATGAGCTCAGGAATCCTGAATAGAGAGCGCCGGATGCATACTCGCTCACCTCTCGCTGTGGGTGCACTCACCCCAGCCATACAGGAATGCTCAGCTAAAGGTATAGTGGACTATGCAACTGTTGCCTGGACATAAGGTGCCCCAAAGGTGGAAAGATGAGTACACCTGGCAATCCCTGGGGTTTCACATTTTGGGGCAGGTGGTTGCTACTCTTTAATAAAGTCTGAATTTGGGCTAACAAAATGCGAAATATTTTGCCCAGTTTCGCTTAACTGCTCCCAAAAAATGAACAAAAAATATCTGAGCAATACTACAGCTGTCCCTGCGATATTGGTATGTGGTTTAAAGTCATTGCCCAGCCATAGCTAAAGGTTAGCTCATTGTATAAAGTTACACATGACAATGCCCTAAACTGTTTTAAAATTAAAGAATAATTGGGCAAGATATGGAGTTTTACCTTATGAATTATGTTTTCACACATGAAGGTGTGGCCTGGGCGCTTTGAGGCAAGCACAATCTCTATTCAGAGAGACATAAAAAGATTTTCGTTTTTGTGTCGATCTTTTTTTTTTTTTTTTATTTTCCCTATCACTTCAGGGTCTCGTTCTTCTGCCATTGGCGCACCTAATGCTTTCCTAAATCACTTCGCGGTCAGTATATTCTTCCATTTCCCGCACCTAATGCTTGCCTTAATCACTTCGCGGTCTCATTCTTCTTCCATTTCCCACACCTAATAATTACCTTAATCACTTTGCGGTCAGTATATTTTTCCATTTCCCGCACCTAATGCTTACCTTAATCACTTTGCGGTCTCATTCTACTTCCATTTCCCGCACCTAATGCTTACCTTAATCACTTCGCGTCAGTATATTCTTCCATTTCCCGCACCTAATGCTTACCTGAATCATTTCGCGATCTCATTCTTCTGCCATTGGCGCACCTAATGCTTACCTAAATCACTTCGCGGTCAGTATATTCTTCCATTTCCCGCACCTAATGCTTACTTTAATCACTTTGCAGTCTCATTCTTCTGCCATTGGCGCACCTAATGCTTACCTTAATCACTTCGCGGTCTCATTCTTCTGCCATTGGCACACCTAATGCTTACGCGCCTAATGCCATTTTTTCTCGTTGCTTATTTTTTTATAAAATATTTTTTACAATTTTTTTTATAAAACTGTAAAATGTATAAAATATTAACATTTTTAAAACAAAAAAAATATGTAAAACTATATACAAAGCAATGGCAGGCCCCAGATAATTAATCTTCATCTGTGGTCCCCAATGAATCGCGAAGCTCCTGCATCTCGCCCACCAACTGAAACACCGTGGCAGTGAGTTGTGCCAATCTGGCACATGCGGTGTCTGTTAAAAAAAAAAGAAAAAGAAATTATTTTTTGGCAAATACATGTTTAATAGCTGATGATGGAATGTTTATTAGGTTGCACGCTAACTCATAGAAACATAGAAGCATAGAAGGTTGACGGCAGAAGGAGACCATACGGTCCATCTAGTCTGCCCTTATGTGTATACTGTATGTACTCTTTATCTTAGGATAGATGTGTGCTTATCCCAGGCATGTTTAAATTCAGTGACTGTTGATTTTTCAACTACCTCTGCTGGAAGTTTGTTCCAAGCATCTACTACTCTTTCTGTAAAATAATATTTTCTAACATTGCTCCTGATCTTCCCCCCGCTAGCTTCAGGTTGTGCCCCCTTTAATCCTTTCACATATTTAAAGGTCTCAATCATGTCCCCCCTCTGCCTTCTTTCCTCCAGACTGTACAAATTAAGTTCTTTAAGTCTCTCCTGAACTCATGAGGTCATATGTCATTATTCTAAGGAATTACTAAAAGGAAGAGGCCATATTTTATTATGCTAAGGAATTACTAAAAAGGAAGAGGCCACATGTCATTATGGTAATGGCCTTAACAATGGATTTAGGTGAATTGGTGATGATGTCATTTCCCTCATACTCAAAAATTTAACATTACAACTTACTTCGTTGGTGGGTGACCTCTGCTTTGGGGACCACCCTACGCTCTGGGGCCTGCCACTGCTGGGAAGTTGTGGCTGTAGAGACATGTAAAATAGGGTCATTTCTAATGTCTGATTCAACATTAAGCAAATGACACTTAGAATGTGTGTGTGACATCACCCACCTTCTCCATGTGCCTCCTGGGCATGATCTGCTGCAGTCTCTTCCACAGATCCTCCACCCGCTACATATTCATCTAGAAAAAGAGATTAAGGGAATCAGCTTTGCTTTTAATAGCATGTATGTGTGTGCTGTTACATTAAGAGTCACATACCAGAGGCTAATGGCTCCGTCGCTTGGGCCGACTCCCTGCCCACGCCGTGACGCCCCTCCTCTGTAGAAAGGTCCAGGGGCTGGTCTGACGCTGCTACAGAGGAGGGGTAGGAACTTGGCCCTGGAGATCCACCACCTTCATTTGCTGCTGCAGATTCATGTAGCACTGGCCGGCCTGTGCACCTCTGGGTGCGTCTGATTCGATACTCCATTTCCAAAACTAGAAAAGAAAAGCATTTATAAATAAAGGCCTACCAAGACCAAAAAATCGCCGCACCCGGGGCATGTGTAGTCGTTTCAGGTCCGACCAGTGCTGCATGATCTGTGTAGGGGTGAAGGTGGTGTCCGTCTCCTGTTGGATCCGGGCCACGATCGCCAGGGCCACGTTCCTCTTCTCAAACGCGTTGGGCAGGTAGTTGTACCTGCGCTGAAGCATGGTCTAAAAAACACAAACAAAAAATTGTTATTAGATCGAACTGCATACAAATATCTGTTACAATTAGATCAGTTGACTAAATGACATTCCCAAACACATTTCTAACCTGAAACTACCCTTCTAGATGTAAGTGACTTGGTTCGCACATGTGCGCACTAACTTCTGTTTGGCACAGAGTTTAAATACGTTTTGAAAACAACTGTTTCTTCCTGCACTTCCTTAAGGCCTAGGCATGCATTTAGATGGCAAATCTACGTCCTTACAATACACTTACGAGCATAATCAGCTCTTGGCGGGTAATCAGTTGTTGGCGGGTGAAGATCGTGGGCGCCATCTTGTTTATTGTCCGCAGCAGATAAGTAATGCCCCAGCGGTTTCCGGGTTCCGCTCGGCCCGACGAACGGCCATACGCACGCGTACGCGAACGCGTAAGCGACATACCCAGTCATTAGTATTTAAAGGGTCATGGACACACAGCTCATTCTCTTTGAGGTTGTCAGCATGGCATAAAAAAAAACTGAGCGCTAAGGCAACACCAGCAAAGGACGCCAACAGCAAAAGGGCACAGCGGCATGAAGAGACTTCTTCCACCAAACACAGATGAGCCAGAAGACCAAGCTTCAGGCCGAACATTGTGGCGAGGCCAGTTGAGTGGCCAGTTTTGGGAGGCGCAAACTCTAGCATTGGCAAGTGGCCTCACACTTCATTATGATGAGCTATATGGGCGACATTCAAAATCAACCAGCAAAATGAGAAAGACCCAAATCTTGGAGGAGCTCACCAGACAGGTCAATGCAGCGGGGGACGAGAGGAAAGATGTGGAGCAGATACAGCGCAAAATATCTGACCTGAAGTATGCAGCACGAAAGAAACAGAATAAGCGGCACAATCACAGGTACATATTTGAGTTGTGCATTTTGCTGCTTGTTGTATTGACCACAATGACCTAAATTTGTTAACCTCTATTTTTCAGCTTACAAACTGGCGGAGGCTTCTCCACCAAATTACAATATACCCGAGCTGAGGATATGGTCCTGGCATTAATACACCCCGTCGCATTAGAGGGCCTCTCTGGCAGACAGGACACTGACATCCATAACATTCCTGCTGGTTAGTAATGTTTGTTTGAATGTGAACTATTGGAAACATGTGAAATGAGGCTCACAGGTAGATATGAACACATGCCCCTAGGGAGTGGTTTGAGGGGAGGTTACTGTTTTAGGCGGGTGTTTAATGTCTGAGTAATGGCCTTCATGATGGGCACTCTCCCAGGGTGCAGTAGTTAATGGTCCTTAAAAAGTTTTGCAGGCCAAACACGACCTTTGACAGTATTTATGCTCACTATTAAACGCTTTATCTTACCAAATTACTGCATGTGATGTGAATATAGTCAATAATAGACAACACTTACTTCTTTGTCTTTCTACCACTTGGGTTGTAGCTGTGCTTTGGTCAGACAAACTTGAGCTGGGGTCAGGGAAAGGTCTACATAGTAAGTATTCACAGCAGCATACTCTGAAGCCAAATGCTATTCGCAAGCTGACTGTGGGCCCCTAATGCGCCATTTGGGATCTGTAAAGCCTCCTAACATGCAGTACATGCATGTTTGTAGTATTTAAGGTGACCAATCTGTATGTACAGGGTGAGGCATACATATAAGAGATCCTGACATTCCTGTGAAGGTCAACTTGGACCGTTGGGGGAGTTGGCATTCCTTCTTGGCCACATGTTTTCTAAAGCATATGTACTAATCCAGCTCATCAATGGATGTTTGTGTGTTTACGTGCCTTTTACTTTTAAACCCAGCCCAGCATCCAGCCTCCTCCAGTTTGAGCACGCCGTCTACTTACCTGCTGCCTAGGATCCAGGAACAGATATATAGGGTAAGTGGACTTTGATGAAACTGCTGATGCATGTGAATGCACATGACTAATTTGTATTAAAAAGATATTTAGGGCCCAAACTGAAACACTTTTTGCACATGTCCCAACAGACTCACATACTGATGGATGAAATCCAGGAGAGGGAGGATGAGGAGGATGCCAGCCTGATGGGACCTTCTGAAATTACCCCCCTGGAACCTAATCTGCCACTGCCCCAGCATCCTATTGCACCAAATCCTCTGCAGCAGAGTGAAGCTGGACGCATGCTGCCAGCCCATCGTAGGCAGCAGGCTGAGACTGAGCCTACAGTCCCCAGTGGTAGCTCTGCTGCAGAGGTTTTGCCGAGCACATCTGGGACTGTTGCTCGCCCTAGAGGTCCAGCATCTGCAGGTGATCAAACCCAGGAATTGGAAGACGTAGTCAACAACGTCGACCAGTTTCCCAGGGGAGGCAGGTGCCGATCCTGGAGTCAGCATGGCGCAATGACAGCCGTTACTTTTGGCAGGTGACTCAATGAACCACAGAGCAGAATACTGCACAATTAGAGACTTTCAATAATACATTCACCAACATTCTGACTGAATTTAGGATGAGCAACAGGCAGATGTCTGAACAAATGACCAACTTAAGCAGCCAGATGTGTGAACAAATGGCCAACTTAAGCAGACAGATGTGTGAACAAATGGCCAACTTAAGCAGCCAGATGTCTGGACAAATGGCCAACGTAACCACACAGATGGCAGGACAAATGGCCACCTTAAATACTAACTTCGCTGCCATGCTCAAGGAATTTAGAACAATCAATAGACAGATGCTGGAGCAGTGGCAGATTATGAATGCCACACATGGCCAGGTGTTGGGACACCTCCAAGGCCCACCACAAGCTTATTATGGGCAACCTCCATTTTAAGACCTATTTGACCTGTATCTGGTCTCCACATCTTTCCTCTACATCCCCACTCTATTTACCTGTCTGGTGAGCGCTACCAAGATTGCCTTTTTTATGGCTTTGCTGGTTTGATTTTGAATTTGCCCATATAGCTCATTAGAGTGCTGACATACACCACTAGCCAATGGCTGAGCTTAAGCCTCACTGAAGTGGCCACTCATACTCCCACACTGCAGGCTTGGGCCTAATCAAATGGTGGCTGTTTGTTGGCAATATTGGGGGACATTCTTGGCTGGGAAACAACTACATTTGCCCATGGCAAAGATTGGGCTGGACTGGCATTAGGACTGGGGGTCATTGGCTGGGTGACCACCGAACTTACAGGCGTGGATGTGGCATAGGTATGGCTGCTTTCTACCTGTGCCGGTGGCAAATGTTGCCGAGCAGGAGAGGGTGTGTATGTGGGCCTATGTATTCCTGCCCCATCCTGTTGCTCCCTATGGATCTTGATGTTGGTGGGCGTGGAAACTTCGGCCTGGAGTCAGTTACATTAGAACTCCTGGATGTGGCCAATTGCTAGGTGCAATAAGTCTGCCCCAATTTATAGTTATGTTCTACAATGTATGTACATTTTGAGTCTGCGAGTGCCCTTCAACTACAAATTGACATATTTTGAGAAAATAGATTGAATGTGACTTTACCTGTTCTTGGCTAAGTTGATGCATTAATGCCTATCTTATATGTTTCCCACACCCTGTACATACAGATTGCCCACATTATAAATCATCCTACTTGCATCTACTGCATGTTATGAGCCTTTAAACATCCAAGATAGCGGCTCAGGGAATATCAGGCAGGCTGCAAACAGGAAGTGCCTTCTGACTGTGCTGCTCTGCATTCTGGGATTGCTGACCTTTTCCGGACCCCAGCTCTGCTCTGTGTGAGCAAAGCACAGCTATAACCTGCCCCCTGCACTTTATCCCGCTCGCCTCTCCTCAGTAAGTGTGATGCATCTGAGCAAAGATGGCGGCGCCCATATCCTAAAGTCCTGAACATAGTTGCAGCCCAGAGGGGGAAAGAATAATAAGTAAGTGACTAAAAACTTGAAATATATTAGGTGGAAATGCTGGGGAATCAGTTTTTAAGGGTTTGGTCTTTTCTAAAAATCATGGTGAAGGTCCGGTTTAACATGTCATCAAGGGGAAAAAACAGCCATAGGTTAAGACATGGGTCATCAACTAGATTTATAGGCATACAGTGAAAAGGGAATTACGTAATTTGAGGAAACTTACCAAGGAGCCATCCACCTGATAATTCTCCAGACTCAAACCGATGGAATAATCCTGAGCTCCGCAAGATGTAAGCGTCATGGTATGAGCCTGAATACCCGGCGAGGACACTAAGGAACCGCATGTCCGGGGCCACCACTGCTTGGACATTTAGTGAGTGGCCCATTTTGCAGTTCCTGAAAAAAAACAATTTTAGCAATCCAAGGTAAACTAGTCAAACACTAACTCCTAACACCCTCAAAAAACATGTTGTACAATCCAAATCACAGTAACTAAGTACATAAGTAGTTTTAATAACAAAGATTATATGTATGTGGGAGAAAATAAAGATTAACATTCTAATGACTAATTAAGGTCAGCATTAAATGTTTTGATAAAGCCTACATTAAAAAAATTGATGAAGGTATACACTGTAAACTGGTTCACAGGGACACTTTACAAGGAGGGATTAAGGTATACACTGTAAACTGGTTCACGGGGACACTTTACAAGGAGGGATTAAGGTATACACTGTAAACTGGTTCACAGGGATACTTTACAAGGAGGGATTAAGGTATACACTGTAAACTGGTTCATAGGGACACTTTACAAGGAGGGATTAAGGTATACACTGTAAACTGGTTCACAGGGACACTTTACAAGGAGGGATTAAGGTATACATTGTAAACTGGTTCACAGGGACACTTTACAAGGAAGGATTCATAGATAGTTACAATACAGTTTGCCTAAACTATATAACAAAATGACATAATTAACCTATAGATGAACTCGTCGGCTGCGGGAGGGACTAATGCAACAAGGGTGCAATCGATCGCACTCATGACGGGCATGTCGGCGGTATTAAAAAAAACCCAACTTAAGCGCGTTCCAGACTACCATGTCGTCCGGAAATGAAATAAATTTTGGACTAATGGTAGCCATGCCATCCAAAAACTTGGATAGCACGCGACTCAGCATAGGCTGGGACATCCCCACGGAGAGGGCACCCAGCCTCTGGAACGAGTCGTTCGCCAAAATCTTGGTCATACCTGAAATTGCTTGCCCCTTCCTTGTGGTGCGGGCTAACCATGGCCGCAGCTCACTATACAACGTATGGAGGGAAGCGCGGTTAAGTCGGGTCAGCTCGAACAACTCAACATCATGCATGCGATCGATATGCATGCGTCGCCGGTGCAATCTGGCCTCGGCCCTGCTGACACATGCAATGCCTTGGAGCTGAAGGTGCTCATATTCCTCCACAAAGCTGCAATACATGGTCAAGCAAGCCGAGTGCAAAATGGTACCGTAAGTGGATCGCAAATGAAACCGTTTTATAGGGCGGTGGTCCCTCGGCAATCAGCTCTCTGAATCAGACGCAAGCCCATCCCAATAACGTAAGTTATCTGAATGAACGCAAAATATCTGATTTAGATGTGAAAATGATCCGAACTAACGCAAATGATCAGATTTAGATCCATCCATCGAAAGTGCATATACGCATTAGCGAGAATTAATATACGCATGGAAAAAGGAACGTAAAAAAAAAGGCCAGACACAAAAACATACACAGACACATACGAAAGTCCAGATGTATCTGTCTCTGAATCGAGCCTATTGTCATCCCTTACTTATGCAAATTATCAGGGTGTTCATTAAGTAAGGGCTATTGCAATGCCCAGCTCATAAATAAAAAAAGATGTTTGCCCCCCCCTTTTGAAGATACCAGCTGGCACACCAAGCATAGGAGCTGGTTTCCCCATAGATCAGGGGCCAAACAGTCATGCCAGGACCCCAGCCCCTATGCCCTTCACCACAGGTCCTGTGCTCCTCTAGAGATGAACAAATGGGCTTGCAGCGATCGGCACCGGGCTCCTCCGTACATCCTGCCCATTGGGGGAATGGGTAAGGAATAGGGTGGGGGTAAGGACAAGTCACCCACTGCCATGGCAGCAGGTTACTTGCTGGCCCCCTACCCCTTGAATTAGTATAGGGGTTCCTTGGACCCCTTACTAATTCAAGGTACTGAAAGTAAATAAATCAAATACAACACAAAAGCATTTTATTATTCTAAATGTACACTATACTTACATTACCTCCGCCACCTTCATCAAGCGCCGGGTGGTGTCCTCCTGCTGTTCCGCCTCCTCTGAGCTCTCTCTTTGGCTCTTCTGCTGCAGGAGTGGTCAAAATGCTGCTCTGGAGGCATTTGGAAAGAGGTCAATGGTCTCCCCTCCTTTTAGACTGACACTGCCGAGCTCTGCTCGCTCCCCACTGGAGGGAGGAGTATCTTTACTTCCAGGCATGGCTTCAACATGAATATCCCTAGCTGTCAAATGACGATAATATGACATTAATATCTTCCCCAAGTATTGCATGATGACCTGCTATTCCAGCGCAGGCTGGCCCATAAATACAAAATGCTACATACAAAACCTGTCACCTCTGATTCTTCATCCTTCCAGTGTAAGAAAGAAACAAGCTTGGCAGGAATTGTGTATGAAACCCTCCTTTTGCCATTTAACATATTTATGTGTATTCTTTGTCTACTGGACCATTTTTTTTGTGATGGCATAAGGATGCAACTCTGCAATGGGGGTCTCCGAAAACTGAACACTATTTTTCTCATGACTCACTCCACCCAAAACTAAAAAAAAAATTTGGATGGAACTGGGTTTTAACATCAAAGTCTACAAAGAATTAGAGTTTTAACAGATATCATAAGAAGGTAAAGTATTCAGATTACAATGATTTTAATAAAGACAAGTTCCAACACAGGTCTGTCAAAGTGACAGGTACCTGCTTCTCAATGCTTCTTCTGCACTGATGACAGGGTTCTGAAAAAACAGGCTCCTAACAAGCATTGCTTGAAGGTGGTAATATAAAGATGTGACTCATTTCTGCCATGGGGCGTTAGAGGAATTCCTCAATGGTGTGAACTGAGAACTGTTCCTATGTACATACAGAACTGGTATTTGAATAAGGCATATGACTTAAAGAGAAAGTCCACTTTCGATGGGATTTTTGAAAGTGTGTATTTTTGTATGCTAAAATATGTTGTGCTGATCTAGTATCTAGCATCTTTTAATTTTTTTCTCATGTTGGAAAATGTGAGTTTTATTGAAGCAGTTTTTACAACCTGTAATCTGTTGCTATTGGCAACTGTACACCAAGTCTATACACCAAGAAATGGGATTTGTACACACATAACTTTGCTACTGGACATGTGTAAGGTTGAGTGAGCAGTGTTCTGTGTGTACAGGGATGACCCCTCTCTTCTTGTTGATCTTGGTGTACAGTTGCCAATTGCAGCAAATTGCAGGTAGGGAAAACCTCTTCCATGAAAAACATATTACAAATATTCAAAAAAATAATAGATCAGCTCAGCACCTTGAGGGCGTCCTTTTTCCACAAGAATATATATACTACGCTATACTGGAAATGCCATCAAAAGTGGACTTTCCCTTTAACCTCAACTATCTCCTGCAGAAAGATTCATTTGGGCTGTACATAAAGTAAAACATATTTAGCATTCTCACAAAGTTTCCACATACACAAAGTCTCTGTATCTCTCTGTATGGTTTCCCTTGTTATATTTCACTAGGATCATTATCCCTCAATGCTTGTCCAGTGACATTAATAGTTTACAGTTTGCGTTGCTCTGTGTTTCACTAGAAATTAAGGCTATATTCTTACCTGAATTGTTCTGTGGTTATTTACTGAGCTTGCCCCTACTTAGCACCCATTAATTAAAAAACAGTAAAATCCCCTGCATGTGTAATGGGTTCATTTTAATAAGGTACACTTGGAAATAACAACATCCTATTGGAATTAACCTCTGATTTTGTCAATCTTCTGCTTCTGTTAGCCTTAGATGGGATATATATTTTTTACGCGAGTTTAGGTTTTAACATGAAATGTCTAGTTTGAAAATTTTTCAGTGTTTTTTTTTTTATATTTTAAGTGAAAATATTTTAAGTAAGATTTTATAAGTGAAAAAAGTAAAAAAATTAAAAAATATTTTAAAAAGTCTAATTTATTTTAAATAAAACATGTATTTTGTTAAAGAAAAGCATATTGCATATGGAAAGTCACCTCCTAGCCGCAGATGATTTGCCAGATCCCCAAGCCTTGTGAACTGGTATAGGGTTAACAGTAAAAAAAAGACACACACAAAAGAAAAAAATTACTTTTATATATTTATTTTTTCCATTCATCTCCGATCCTGTCTCCACTGTCCCTCGCCGATTTAATGATGGATGCTAGGGTGATCGGTGGTGGGGGGCTGGGGAGGCAGCTCTCCATTGATCACCTGGCATCTGAGAACCCAGCGCCGGGAGCGGGGTCATGTCAGTGGATGATGTCATCTGCCCTGCCCACAAAGAATGGGGCTAGCAGCAGTATCAGGGGAGAGGGCCTGTTTCCTCATGGCGGAAGAGCCCGGGGAAGAATCGGAGGCCCTCCGGATGAAGAGGAGACCCGGCAGGAGGGATTGCGGGAACAGGTGAGTAAAAGTTATTTTTAACGGATGTCAAGGGGTCAGGTAAGTTTTTACCTTTGTCCTTTTTTTATAGTGGTTTAAAGTCAGCTACTTAAGGCTGGCACTGTTGAAGAGGCAGCTATGTGAGACTCACATAGCTGGCATTAGATTGGTTAAACCAGGTTGTATGTCTGTCTGAATAAGTGGGTTTTGAGCGTGCTTTTGAAAGCTTGGAGGGTTAGGGAGTGGTGAATTGAGTGGGGGAGGGCATTCCAGAAAATTGGAGTAGCATGTAAGAAGTCCTGGAGGCAAGAGTGAGAGAACTTGAACAGGCTGGAGGACAGGAGAAGGTCAGAGGGAAAGTGGAGGCTGCGTCTAGGTTGTTATTGTTTGATTAGAGATGAAATGTAGGGGGCCTGGCTGAAGAGAGGTTTGTAGGTAAATAGAGTTTAAAACAGGATTTGCTGTAGGACTGGCAGCCAATGGAGTGAATGACAGAGCGAAGCATAGATGGATGAGTGGAGCAGCAGAGTTGAGAACAGATTGAATGGTTGCCAGTCTGTTTGTTGGTAAACCACAGAGGAGGGAGTTGCAGTAGTCCAGTCGGGATATGACCAGGTGATGCACTAGCATTTTAGTGTTGTCAGGCAAGAGGAAGGGACGGATGCGGTAGATGTTTTTAAGTTGGAGATGGCAGGAGGTGGCTAGGGAGTGAATGTGAAGTTTAAGTGAAAGGCAGAGGCCCAGGCACCAAGCTTGGGAAGTTGCAGTTATTATATAATTGTTAACAGAGATACAGTAGATGTGTTAGAAAGGTTTGGACATTAGATGGAGGGAAAACGACTAGTTCTGTCTTGTCTATGCTTTGCTTGAGGAAGCGAGATTATGAATGAAGATTTGACTGTAAAACAGTTAGGAAGGCAAGATAGGAGGGAGGAGAGATTGGGGCCAGAAATTTGAGTGTCATCCACATCGAAGTGACATTGAAAGTCTAGTGAAGTTAGACATTAATCAACGCCTGTAAAATGTAATGCAATAAATGATAGGCTAATAAATGATTTGGCAGGTAAGACACTGAAATGTCTTTCAAACGATGAAGAGATCAGAATCTGCAGAGGCGACACAAAAGTAAACCACTTAGAAAAGCATTTCCTGGCTTAAAGCATTGTTTTGTAATGTCACTGGAAAGTGTGACACTCCTAATGCCACATTACAGTGAGACAATCTGTTTATTTTTATGGCTTCTCAGAATATTCACTTTGACCTTTCTGTAAAAAGGCAGTTCCTTTTCTCAGTAAAATTCAAGGCATGAGTGGTTCCCTTCCTTTGTGTCTGTGTGTGAGTAATCTAAAGTATACCTATAGGTCAGAAAGTCTAAATTGTATATTGAAGACTGCCACTGTGGAACTGTGTCTATATAAAGATACTGGAGCCACCATATGCATGTGACTCAACATGGGATACGTATTGTATGTGTAATGGCATAAGAAAACGAATGTGCCTTTTTAATGGCAGCAGCTATAAGTTTATATATATATATATATATATATATATATATATATATATATATATATATATGGTTGGCTTTGTAGTGTGGCTGAATCAACCTGAATCGATGGTTCAGTTTTACAGCAGTTAAAAGAGCACTATCGTGAAAAATGGCCCAATGATTAAAATCCATATAAATATGCTGGATAGCGGGAGGAGAGAAAATCAGGTGTGACATGTTCTGTCACCCCCGATAAACTGAACCTGTCATGCCTGGATTTATTCCTACCAGATAAAGAAAACCACAAGCTGGGTAGGAGCTTTATTCAGTTCGGGTGTATAAGTGACTCCTCCTCTCATTAGCCAACATGTTTATATGGATTTTTAATGTTACACAATTTCGCGATAGTGCTCCTTTAAAGGGCCAGGCAGGCCAGACTGCCTGTTTTTAAACAACCACCCCCCCCCCCATCCTGCTACTCTTACCTAGCTCTAAAACAGGGCTAAGGGGTTAAAGAACAAAAAGACACTTACCTTGCCTATTACCCAGTATTGCCCACCACCCCGCTAGGTAGGGGGGGGGGGGCAGGGTAGGGGGTAGTTTAAAAATGGGCAGTCTTGCTGGATTGGCCTTTTAAAGCAAAACCTGAGATATTGACTATGCAGATATGTATTCTTTGCCCCACTGTGTGTAAAACCCTTGGTGCACTGTTTTCATGAGGCTTTTATGTGTCACACTCCGAGGACACCCGCCTTTGTGAGTTCACCCCCAATCTCCACAGCTAGTTTCACCTATAGTCAAGCCCCTGTTCACCGGGGCGCTGTAAATGTCTCACCAGACACGGTTGCCCTCAGGACTTGGAAGCTCAAAGATTGTGAACTCACAGGGGTGAAGGCAGATGAACGAGAGGTAAGACTGGGCTTAGTCGGACAAGCCGGTGTCATACACGAAATAATCAGTCCTCTCGATACATAGTGCCAAGGGAGAAACACAAGAAAGGTCAAAGGTCAAGCTAAAGTTAAAACCGGGTGAGCAGTAATAGGGATAAGGCAGGGACGTATCCAGTCAAAGGTCGGTTCAGGCGGGGGACACAGAATGGTCAGGCAAGCTAGGTCGGCAACCGTATAACAATCAATGCACACAGGATCAATAGCACCCATCAGCACGCTATCACAGGCAGTGAGAGCGTGAGCTGGGAACACCTAAAAAGTCTGGAAGTGGACAGGATTTGCCGGGGGGAACACTCAGGCTCATTGGCCCAGCTACAACCTGTGGCCTGATTGCCCAATACACAATTAGGGCGTTTTGCTCATTAGTAATATTAGGGCTCATTGGCCCTTTGATTAATCCTCTGGCAGGCACACTGTCTGCAGCGCCGCCGGAGAGCAAAAGAAAGCACGCACGAGAACGGACAGATGGGTCGGGGATGCGGCCATGAGCAGAAGGCTGGCGGCCAACAGGGACTTGGGCACGCCGGCCAATGACACCGTGGGACATCTGACAGGTACAGTGGAACATCCCAATGTTGAATGCCCCTGGCTAGCAGGCAGCCCTGGAGTCTTTTAAACTCCAGGAGCGCACTATGCTGTTTGCAGCTGTTTTAAAGAGGAAGTCCAAGCTTTTTGTAACCTCCCAGCCACCCATGCCCATGCCTCCTCCTGTGCTAAGCCTGAGTTGTGCATTAACATAATAAAACAACTCACCTGATCCCCACAATCCTTCCCTGAAGCGGGGGGGGGGGGGCTCTACAATGGCAGCCATAGACTTAACCCTTTAAGTGCCAGCCTACCTGGAGTTTTTGTCACACTCTGTTGCCAGACCATTTTGCACTATTTTGCGCTCCCCATGTTCAAATGTGATTTTTGAAGGGATTTCCAGGGATTTCCCAGGAAAATGATATATTGTTTTTTTCAGCAGAGTCTGGGCTTTAACATGAAATGTCTTGTTTGTCATTTGTTAGGTGTATTCTTAATATTTTTGGGTGAAATATGTGCAAAAAAAAAAAAACCCCCAACAAACTATATATTCTCTGGAAGTACACACCTCAGGCTTTCTAGGCGTACCAAGCTTGTGGATGTGGCCATAGTTTTCTGGAAGTAATCCCTCAACGTGTTCTTTGGTTGCAAAGAGTTTCCCTAAAAAAAGGATAAAAAAGCAGAATCAAAGCCACATTTTCCTAAAAAAACTATATACAAACAAGAAAAAACAAGTTTAATCTGAAAACGCAACATCCCCCGAACAGAACAACACCCAACATGCATAGGTTCTGTCAAGGGAAGAGTTGCCAAACACCCCAAAGTAAAGCATGCGCATAACGGTAATTTTACTTGAAAATTTCAGCTCTGCAGACAAAGTGCGCACCTTGCGATTTTTCAACCAAAACAACCCTTTACATTTGGAATATCCCCCATAAACCATATATTCCCTGAAAGTACACACGTTAAGCTTTTTAAGGGTACCCAGCTTGTTGTAGTGGGCTCATCTTTCTGGAATTAATTCCTCAAAGAATTCTTTGGTTGCGCAGGGTTTCCCTAAAAAATTTATAAAAAAGCTGAATAAAAAACACCTTTTCCTAAAATATAAATATGCAAACCAGAAAAAACAAGCTAAGTCTGAAAGCGCAAGGTCCCCCGAACAGAACAATACCCAACATGCATAGGTACTATTAACCCTTTTAATTGCCAGCCTACTTGAGATTTTGTCACCCTCTGTTGACAGGCCATTTTCCCCATTTTGCGTCATGTTTTGCGACATGTTTTGCGCCATTTTTGCTGTAACTTTCAGAAAAATTATATATATATTTTTTGCAGCAGAGTTTAGACTTTAACATGAAATGTCTTGTTTGTAATTTTTTTTTTTTTTTTTACAATATTATTAAGTGAAAAAAAAAATAAATAAATAAAAAAATTTTTTTTAGAAAATTGACTCCTTTATTTTAAATAAAAAATGTATTTTATTAAGGAAAATCATATTGCATGTGAAAGCCCCATTTCTACCGATTAGAACGGTACCACATATTTATCGGTAGCCCCCCGTTCCTGCCCAGGAGACCCCCCTAACTGAAACAAGTATTTTATAACATTCACAAAAAAAATACAAAAACCATCCACACTACAAAGGGTTAAATCGGGAAAAAAAATGACATAGGGTCCCCCCTCCCAGGGGAGGGAGACCCCATTTTTTTTTTGATTTTTAAGGGTTAAAAACCCTTAAAAATCAAAAAAAAAATTGACGTGGGGTCCCCCTTACCCAAAGTAACCAGCCCGGGACCAGCTATGGGGGCTTGTAGGCACAGAGTGGGGGGGCCAGCTTTTGTGGCCCCCCCACCCTGCAGCCTACGAGCCCACATAGCCCATGTGGGCCCAGGCTCTTCTGCCCCCCCCTGGCCTTTGGGGAGGCAGGTAATGGGGGTGCCGGGGGTTAATGGCAAGCCACCCGCTAGCGCAGGTGGCTTGCCATCCCCCCAGCCTTGTGAACTGGTATAGGGGTCATGGACCTCTTACCAGTTCACAAGGGGTTAAAAGTAAATAATGACACAGACACACATAAAGAAAAAAATATTTTATTAATTTTTTTTTTTTTTTACACTGTACTCACCTCCCATCCATCCTGGAGCACTCTGTCCCTCGGCGATCACTGGCTTCTGCTCACTTGCTAGAAGCCTTTTATAGCTGCTGGATGACAGATTACAAAGGGTTAATCAAAAAAAAAAAATGACATAGGGTCCCCCCTCCCAGGGGGGGCGGACCCCATTTTTTTTTGATTTTTAAGGGTTAAAAACCCTTAAAAATCAAAAAAAAAATTGACGTGGGGTCCCCCTTACCCACAGTAACCAGCCCGGGACCAGCTATGGGGGCTTGTAGGCACAGAGTGGGGGGGCCAGCTTATGTGGCCCCCCCACCCTGCAGCCTACGAGCCCACATAGCCCATGTGGGCCCGGGCTCTTCTGCCCCCCCCTGGCCTTTGGGGAGGCAGGTAATGGGGGTGCCAGGGGTTAATGGCAAGCCACCCGCTAGCGCAGGTGGCTTGCCATCTCCCCAGCCTTGTGAACTGGTATAGGGGTCATGGACCCCTTACCAGTTCACAAGGGGTTAATAGTTAAAAAATGACACACACACACAGAAAAAAAAATCTTTATTTTTCTTTTTTACACCATACTCACCTCCGATCCGACGTCCCTCGCCGCTGTCCCTCGCCGCTGTCACTTCACTGACAGATGCCGGTGGTGATCGGCGCAGGGCGGGTGACAGGCGAGGGGGCTCCGATCGGAGCCTCCTCACCTGACACCCGCTCTGCTCCGATCACCACCGGCATCTGACAGATGCCGGAGCTCGGAGGGGGTATAGGAGGAGCGGGATGACGTCATCCCGCTCCTCCCACAATGGGCGGGGCTAAGCGGCGGCGGCCATCGCCGCCATTACAAGAGGTGAGGACCCGGAAGAGGGTCCTCACCTGAAGACTGCGCAGCCCAGGGGGGGGATCGGACCCCCCCCCTGGTGAAGAGGAGACCCGGACAGAAGGCTCGGGCGCGGAGGTGAGTAAATGACAGTTTTATTTTTTTTTTTACAGCGGCGATCGGCGATCAGCGCTGGAAACGGGGGGGGGGGCGGCTGGTTTCGGGCCCCCCCCTGAAGACGGAGGACGACGGGGGGGCGATCGGATGCCCCCCCAAGGAAGAGGGGACCCCAGGCATCACAGGGATACCGGAGGTAAGTGATTTTTTTTTTCTATTTTTTAACTGTTTGGGGGAAATGCCAGGCACGTAGTTTCTACGTGCTTGGCACTTAACGGTAGGAGAAGCAACCACGTAGAAACTACGTGCTTGGCATTTAAAGGGTTAAATGACAAGTCTAGGTGACAGAACAATCACACTGTGCCACGGGATTGGGTGAACCTGTTTCCATGCAGATTGCCTGCCCTCCCTGTGGGTTTTTTTTTTGTTAAAAAAAAATTATGTTTTCCAGCATATGGAGGAATTTTTTTGACATTTTTTTGGACTTGACTCGCAGCCTCTCTTTTTTTTAACTTATGCAGCTTTTTATTCTGATTTTAAAAGAGAAAATGCTACATTTAAATATTAAATATGACCTAAAGGTTAAATATGTGACAGATCATAGGCTGGCCTGCAAGCTAACAGGGTTGAGTGCTGTGGCTCCTTTAAGACTTTTGTATCCTAATTGCCCTGCTAACGTGCACCTCCCAGGTTAGTTATAAAATGGTCTGAGCGGCTGCCACCCCCCCTTTGTTTCTTTTGAATTTGTGCAAGCACATGGGGTGTGGGGTCTAGGCTGTATTGCAAGGTCTTTGACCCTTCCACCCCATGGCTTGCACTTGAGAGGTTTAGGGCAACCTCAGGTAAGCCTGCTCCCAATTTATCTATTGCATTGTATGTCCCAAATGGGGCTCTCAGAGATTAGAGTTAGGACTGCACCCCACAGAGGCACCTTGGCGCTGGTGGTGCAGCGTAAGCATACTTCTGCAGATGTGTGTGACCGAGTCCTCTGTTTTTAACCTTAGTTTAGAGACAGATTATAGGCTGGCCTGCAAGCTAACAGGGTTGAGTGCTGTGGCTCCTTTAAGACTTTTGTATGTGATATACAGAGATGTAATTCATTTTATTTTGGAGGTGTATATTGCTTTTCTTTCTTTATTATTATCATAATTAGTATTATGTATTGCCCAGACAAGTATAACAATATATAATGCTTCCGGACCATGTGGAGGATACAGTATTAATTGTATTCATCACTTCTGGGATATAGCGGTATCCACAGGAGATGGACACTGTGGTCAATAAAGTTGATTGAAAGTCAGTATTATATCCTAGTAACTCCCACCACAGCTTGTCAGTTAAGGAGTGTCTGCATTTATATTATTATTATTTTTTCTTTCAAATATTTTTCAGATATTATTTATGTTTATTCAGCCATTTCCATCACAGTTCCTGACTCCTGATTTATGGCCTGATTTATCAAGCACTTCTGCCAGACAATGCCATTTAAGTGCAAATTAGAGTAGGGCAATATATGACTTTTAGGGAAAGCAATGTTCCTTCCATTCAGCTGCTCTTTACATTTAATATAGTGTGGTGGGTTTTTTTGTACTTGTACTGCAAGCTGCACAACTATGTTTATTCACTTTCATGTGGTGCTAGGACTGTCAAGGTACATGCATTTCACTTCACAAGGCATGGATCGGGCAGTCTTTGTGAGGTAGGCAGCGTTACCATTGGTTCCCTCATTCACCTCAGGGAGTTCCTTCTGAGAGTGTGATGCATTTATTCTCACTGCAGCAATGGCCAGCAATCTTACTGAATTTACCTAATGTATACATGCATCTTTAGGCTTCTAATTTGGGTGGTACTGGTCAGGCCACAGTGCCTGATTGCCATGATTCCCATTTCCACTGAGGGTACTGGTAAAGCTACTAGTAAGTAGTTAAAAAGACAAATATGTTCTTCATCATCAGATTCTAGTTACATAAACATAGAACATAGCCTTCCTTTTCTGAGGAGCAAGTTCAGAATTTTTGTGTGATCCAGAAGACCCCGATTCTTCTCTAGTCTCTAGTATTGCTGTAATTGGGTGATTCTCTGATCCCAATCCAAATATGTAAATCCTACTGGCGATCTGTTATAACAAACATGTTAAGCCAATAATTTCATTTCCAGACCATTCAGATTAAAAAATATACAAATAAATATATATATGATATGAATGGTCATAACTGGACAGGATGCCAATGGCAATCATGCGATGCCTGTTATCTATTTCCAAGTGTTTTTATTTTTTACAAGTAAATGGTGTAAAATACCCTAAATGGATCGCCCAGTGGCTGATCTGTCAAAAGGTTCTTCCTTACCAGCTGTCGAACCTGATGCTTTTTAACATTCTGACAGAAGTCCCTCTTGAGACATCAACAACTGTTGTGGGAGCAGCTGCTGGACCAAGTTGTGCCTTGGCACTCTTGCAAAGGCAGCAGAGGAAAGATTAATAGATATTGAAAAAAGATGTACGTAATAGCTCTCCAATTGTTCACGCAATCAAACTTAAATATTGGCAATAGTGATTTCTTTAAAATTTTCCAAAGATTATTTTGTTATTTGTCAGCAAGAGCTATGTCTTTAAGTTTCGCATTAAGCTGACTACAAAGCTTATTTGGGCGACCTTAATGCTAAGAAAACGATTTCTCCTTAATGCTAGGAAAACTACTCGCTTACTAAGGGGGTTATTTAAGAACGACTAGTGCCAGTTAGTGCTTGGTAGCAGCAGGCAGCGTCTGGTGAATGCCGGGCGCTGTACGCAAAACCACATTTAAGAAAGCGAATCTGGTGAGTGCCTCTAACAGCGCCATGTAGCTTTCCACTCCTGCTATTGTAAAAAAAAATCACTTAATCCCTTGATTAATCTGCCCGGGTCTTCTCTTCACCCAGGGGACATCCAATTGCCTGCCTGGATCTCCCCCGGCGACTTATCTGCGCCCGCGATCCCTCCCCTATGTCATTTTTTTAAATTGATCCTTTGTGTCCCATTACTCAGCAGGTATAAAAGGCTTCCAGCAGCAGCAGGAGAGCAGAAGCCTGAGTAATCGGCATGGAACACAGTACTCGGGTGCTCGGGATGGATCAGAAGTAAGTATTAAAAAGATACTTTTCTCAAGATATTTTTTCTTGAGACCACTATACCAGTTCACAAGGCTTGGTCTGACAAGTCACCTGCTACTATCTGGTGACTTACCATTAACCTCCAGCCCCATTACCTGACTCTTCAAAGCCCAGGGGTGAGCAAAAGAGCCCAGGTGCCACAAAAGCTGTGTGGGCTTGTAGCCTTTAGGGCCAGGGGGCCACCAAAGCTGGCCTCTGCTTCCTGGTCACAAGCCCCCATAGCTGGTGCCTGGGCTGGTTATGCTCATTTTTAATTTTTTTTCCTGAAGGGGACCTCATGCCAATTTTTAATTTAACACTTTATAGCATGGATAGTAGTTGTATTTTGTTTCCAAAGTTTATAAAGTGCTCTATTCAGTTTGGGGGGGGGGGGGTCTCCTGGGCAGGAACAGGGAGATACCGATAAATATTATATACTGTTGTAATTGGGAGATATAGGGCTTTCACATGCAATATGGTTTTCTTGAATAAAATGCATTTTTAGACAAAAACATGTTTTTAGATATATATATATATATATATATATATATATATATATATATTTTTATTTTTTTATTTTTTTTTAACCAAAATGGTGAAAATGACCTGTCAGAGGTTGACAACATCTCTAGGCTGGCAGTTAAAAGTAGCTATGCATGTTGGGTGTTGTTCTGTTTGGGGGACCTTGCGCTTTAAAATTTAGCTTGTTATTTCTTGCTTGCTTGCATATTGATATTTTAGGAAAATGTGTTTTTCGTTCTGCTTTTTAATACATTTTTTTAGGTAAAGCCTGCGCAACCAAAGAATTCTTCGAGGGATTACTTCAAGTAAAAGCCAGTACAACAAGCTTGGTATGCCCAGAAAGCTTAAGGTATGTGCTTTTAGGGAATGTATGGTTTGTGGAGGTATTCCAAATATAAATGTAAAGCTGAACTTTTAAAGTAAAATTAGCCTTACGCACATGCTTTACTTCGGGGTTCACTTCCGCTTCAAAAAGCCTGGTAGCCTAGAAAGCCTGAGGTGTGTACTTTCCGAGAATACATAGTTGCGCATAGCAGTTCTATTTTAGCTGAAAATCTCCTAAAGCTCTTTTTGGCTGTTTGAGGGAGTCTCCAAGGCAGAAAAGGGTGTCAATCAATACATAAGTGGTACCATTGTAAATGGGAGAAATGGGGCTCTTACACGCAATATGAGTTTATTGGAAAACTTTTTTATTATTTTTTTTATTTTTTTGCACGGTTCACCCAAACATTTTGAGAATACACAAAAAAAGGCAAATAATACATTTCATGTTAAAGCCCAGACTGAAAAAGAAAATATATAATTTTCCTGGGAAATCCCTTCGAAAATCACAGTTGTACATGTATAGCGCAAAATATTGAAAAAAGTTCTGGCAACAGAGGGTGACAAAATCTTAAGGTAGGTTGGCACTGAAAGGGTTAAATTAATGATTCCAGTAACCATTTGATATTTTTTGTTAGATACAATTTTTATCTAACAAAAAAAATGTAAGATTTTTTTTTTTTTTTTGTCACTTTTCCTTGTTTTACTGAATGCAGCTTAACTGACATTCAGTGAAGCAGGGAAAGTGACAGCGGGGTTATTTTCTATTTTCTATTTTTTTTTATGTTTATGTTTTTTATTTTAAAAAAAATGTGGGTCCCCTGGCCCTTACAAGCCCTTGTGCCCTTTGTTATGGGCTCGGAGCTCTTCCAGGGGGAATCCAATATGTAATGGCAGAGGCACTCTTACCACTAATGATATGGCCAGGTGCAATGGCTAGTGGCGGCACCACATATCACCATCTACACAAATGACTTCAAATCCTCAGATCCGTCTATCAAGATAATCAAGTACGCAGATGATACCACCTTGGAAGGCCTCATCAAAGACAATGATGAGTCTCCCTACCGAACACAAGTAAAAAACTGGAATCCTGGAGCGAAGAGAACAACCTTATCTTGAACATCCAGAAAACAGTTGAACTCATTATCGACTTCAGACGTTCCCACCTAACGCATCGACCCATTTCCATCGGTAATGGAGAGGTCAATATCGCTACCAGCACAAAATTTCTCGGCACCTTGATCACGCAAGACTTAAAGTGGAGCAGGCAAGCTACCGTCATCTTGAAGAAGGCCCAACAGAGACTATACTTCTTGAGACAACTAGCAAGATACGGTATGTCTAAAAAGATCCAAAAAACATTTTACAATGGTGCCATAGGGTCACTTCTGACCTCCTCCTTCACTATCTGGTATTGTGGGACCACAGCTAAGGACAAGAACTGGTTGAAGAGGATCACCAGGACTGCTGAGCGGATCATTGGATGCCCCTTACCATCCCTGGAGGCACAATTCATGGAAAGGATCTACTCAAAGGCAAAAAAAATATCTGAGGACCCAACACACCCAGGACATTCTTTTTTCAAACTGGCGGAAAAAAAATATTTTTGTACCTGGCGCTTTCGATAAGAACCTCCAGGTACAAAAATATTTTTTTTCCTCTAGCCATTAAGGCGCTAAATAGTTACCGCTGAATAATCTGCCGCAAACTTACTGTCTTTACCATGTCACTGATTTTACCACCAATACCTTATGTAAATATGTTCAAAATGTATAATATGTATAATATATGTACATATAATATATGTATAATATGGTAAATGTTTAATTTTTAAAAAAATTTTATATTTAATGTTATAGCTCTAACGGGGTACCTCCCTTCCAAAAAGCATGTATCCTGTACTTACTTGGTCAGTCAATAAAGTATTCGTATTCATATTCGTATTCACAAAAATAGCAAGAAAGCCAGCACTCCTTTTTAAATTACTTACATTGTGAAAATGTAAATCAGATAAATACATTTCATAAGCAAAGTTGCGCCAGCATTTGTCCATACGTCCATGTGTCCAATGTTTTGGGGTCCCGACGCCCCTTCATCAGGGACCAACAAAGCCAAATACAACCAAGCAGAAGAACACAACCCAGCAAGGGTTAAATGTGCAGGGGTCACTGAAATCCCGCCTCATCAGTGAAGTCAGCGGGCCATGTACATATGTAAAAGAAGGAAACAAGAAAAAACAGTTATCGTATTTCGACTTTTTGGCTGCACAGTGTCCAGTCTATGGATCCAATATGCCTCTCTCTGCAGCAAACAGAGGTGGTCACCTCCTCTTGGTGTTTTTTTTTTTTTTATGTGGTTGATGACCATGCCCCTGAGTTCATGTGTTTGATGTTTGCATTGTATAAAATGGGTTGCCATGGGTTTTTAACATTCCACATGTTTTTCATTATTAAGTTGACTAATATTGATTCTGTTGTCGCTGCAATGCTGCTGAAAACTCCTTTTGCAAGGTCCAATTGTTTTCCCAATGTACACTAACCCACATGGGCATTTTAACAGGTAGACACAGAATTCAGGGATACAGTTGTACACCCCTCTAATTTATATGCTTTAACCCCTGGGTGCAGAAATTCAGATCCTAAGATCATAGAATTACAAACATTGCAGTTATTGCATCTAAAGCACCCAGGTTTTGTCAAGAGTTTGATCATAGTTTTGTGGTATTTCTCCTTCACAGGAATGTTTCTTAGGCTTCTATTTTTCTGCTATACCTTAAGCAGGGGTTTCTTTACTTAAGTAATTTAAAAAGGAGTGCTGGTTTCTTGCTATTTTCTTCCAGGGGGAACATACGTTCCCCCTGCGTTCATCCTCATTAACCAGCAAGGGACGGAGATGAGGGCCAGGGAAGCCGGCTTTTATACTTGGAGACGTGTAATCTCCCCTAAATCATTGATAATATCATAGAATGGGTGGCCCTAAAGGGGAATTCCCTGGACAATGCCCTCTAGGCCCTTCCCCTTTTGTGGTGACGTAGGGGAGATTCTAGAGAGGTACTGTCTCTTTTATAAAAGCTGTCATCCATGCCTTAGCCAATCAGATGATTAGCAAGCTAGAGTGAGGAAGTCTCTGATATGTATTCAAAATCACCACTACATTGCTAACATAAACACATTGTTGATATGGAAAACTTTCTTTTATAATACAGAGTTGCAAAACAAATAGAAAATAAAAAAATAACAGGTGAGCTTAGCACACTGAAGACAGCATTTTGGCACACAACAATGGAACCTTGAAAAAATTGTGTAGAGGACTTTTCCACCTCTTTCTATGTGGCATTACTTTCTATGTGATATGAATAGATAACTATGATCTAATTGATCTAAGCTTGGTCTGTCAATAGACATTCCAGTAATGCTCCCTCCCGGCAGGACCTGCAGTCATTGGGGCATCTACTTCATCCCATCCTGAAACCTCTATATTTGCTGACATGGCTACTGTAAAGTCAATCTTAGAACATATAGGTTTATCGTCCTTAGTCATTGACAAACTTTTAAAGGCAAAATTAGCTTCTTCTATTTAGGTATACTATAGATGGGAAATACTTCATAGATGGTTTTCATCACATGGATGTTCTGCCACGGAGTTACTATACCCAATATACAGAGCCTTTTACAATCTGGATTGTAAAAAAGATCATTGGTTAGTACCCTTAAGGGGCAAGTATCTGCCTATACTTCCTTGTTTTCAAACACTAGTTGATGAAGAGTCATTAAAAACCTTAATTTGGTACTATTGCATATTTAACATCATCCTTTCGAACCATTAGATTCATGTCTACTTATCTACTTTTGTCAAAAAGTAACCTTTTTTGATTGCCATATCATCTATAAGAAGAGTTTCTGATTAAGCGTCAATTTCCATTGAACCTCACTTAAAGTGGACTGTCACCCACCCCTGATCAGCCCGGGAATCTGTCCCGCACGCTCCTCTGGACGTGCGCGCACCCGCGCCGGCCGTTTGTGAATGGCCGGCGCGGGCGCGCTCCCTGTCAGAGCGACGTGCGTGAGGCTGCGGCGGGCGCACTGTCTTGTCCGCCGCTTGTCCGTGGCTACGTGGGAGCGTGGTGAGGTGAGTTTTGGGGGCTTTCTGGGGGGTTTTACACAGCGGGACACCCCTAATCGGGGTGCCCCCCTGAAGTGGACCAAAACCCAGGATAGTCAAAATCCTGGGTGTTGGTCCACTTTAATGTCTTTCATATAGGCACAGTGGTAATTAGATTACTTCTAGAAATTTTACTTAAGGTTTTCACACCTTTTCACATTAATGGAGAGATTGTATTCACTCTCTTTGTTCAAATCCTTCAAAGGCTTAGGAAATATTGCTGCATCGACTTGATGTAGTTAGAATTTTATAATTCTATGTTCTTAGAACAAAAGATATAAGAAAAACAGATTCTTTGCTCATTACTCTGGATAATTGTAAAAAAATAGAGAACAGGTTCTTCATAAGACCATATGTAAATGACTCAGGATGACTATTGACAAATTTTACAAGGCAAAGTGAAAATAGACGACTGTTAAAGTTATTCTGTGGCTCACTCTACTAGATGGTTGGTTCAGTCTGGGCCTCCCATCAACAGGCCTCAGAGGAACTGGTATACATGGCAGCACAATGGTCATCCATCCTCACCTTTACTAAATTTTATAAAAAATAAATACTGTTGCCTCCTTGCTGGACATAGCACTGGGCAGTTCTAGGATTTTAAATTTGTATTGTCCTTGGCTTCTGGACATAGTTCTTATTACTTAGTTGGTAGTTAGGGTTATAGTGAGTTTCTGTTCTCCCACCCTTTTAATTACTGTTTGGAACATCCCAGAAGGTATGAATACAATCAAGGCCACGTGCTTCACATGTCCTTGAGGAAAAAGGAGTTTTAGTACTCACTGTAAGGGTCTTTTTTTCTGGATCTGTGGAGGACGCGGCACCCCCCATAAAAAATGTTATGATCCTTTATTCTCACCTTTTCTCCCCCCACAGAAGCGTGCTCCTAGTCCAATAATAAAGCTCCCTTGGAAGATCCTGATCCTGCAACATACATGCACCCCACTGCCTCTTTGCCTGTCCTCCTTCCCACCACTGTCACAGCATCACTTTTATAGTGACCGAGGAATCATTACAATCACTGCCTAGGTGCTCTTTATGTGTAAGAGGTGGAGAATGAGTTGTGGGACCTGTTCTCTGAATCCAATAAGAACCTCATTTATCAAGCCTCAGCACCTGTCAATGCACCAATATTTTAGCCTCAGCGGTACTCCGATTCCCCAAACATAAAACAGTAAGCGCCAACCTGCGTCAATACCAACCTGAATCTAATTTATCACCGGCGCCATATAGTTTGCGCTCTTCTTAAAGCAGCACCAGTTTATATTTGCGCTGTAGGTTTATATCCCATAGACCAAAATGGGCAGAAAGGTACTGAAGTGTTTCTTACTTATAATTAATATTAAACAAGATTATTTATAGAGAACTTGCATTGGTCACTTGTCAATAATGTAAACGCAAGACTTAGATGTTGTCAAATGTTATTTAATTATTTTCTTGTAAAATGTTTTTTAAATGCTTATTTTTCTTACCAGTGTGTACTTTGGAGCCCAACAACGCAGCATAAATGCATTGCAAAGTCCCCCAATGTAATGAAGAACTGACAAGCCTGTTTTACTTAGTGTTGGTAAGTGAGAAATATCCATTATTGCCTGCTGGTGGTAGAACCGCAACCCATAGAGCATCATTTCAGAATAAAACATCAGTGATTATTGAAATCTTTGGATATGTTTCAGCTCCGTGCCTTATCTTTATTGTATAAGTACTATTGTGAGCCTTTATACTATGGGTGCTTCCTTTGGCATGTTAAGAGCTTTCCTGTTTAAATGCATTTACCCCTAGAGCAATAACATTTTATATATATATATATATATATATATATATATATATATATAGTGGTAAAGTGTATGAAAAAGTGGTGGATGGGGTCTATTTTTCCCATAAGTTTTTCAGGCAGGCACGATCCATGACGGGATATCAGAGATCCAATCCACATCCCGGGTCCTCTATGGGTTTTTCCCCTACTCACAGGTCTTCCCAGGTGATGAGACTAATTGAAGGAAGCCCTATAAAAAGAGTTGCTGAGGATTTCAGAGTGGAGATGAAGGGGCTGGGATGAGGAGCCTGTGCCTTGCTGCTCCCAATACTTACAGTGCTGAATTGCAGTCGAAGGACTTTATGTGTTATCTGTACTTGGACATTGCTGAAGTTGCTGATGTTGCTGCATCATACTCTGAAGTTAAGAGATTTTGCCTGTTGGACTTTATTTTTCAATTAATTGCTTATTATTTGACTAAGAACTGTCCTCAGAGTCATTGCTGTTGGCCCCAGATCCTGACAATTGGTGGAGGATGTGGGTTTTTTGACTGTTTCTAGGGGCAACAGAATGACAAAAAAACTCTGCGGTGACATTTAACAGTGGATGGCTTGGGTGAAAGCGGCAATAAAGATGTCTCACCAGTCACAAATGGAGGAGGTGATAAAGCAGCTAGTACAGGCTAATCTCCAGCATGAGCGGGCCCTGGCACAACAGCAGCAGGCCATGGCACAACAGCACCAAGTACAGCAGCAGGCCATGGCAAACCAGCAAGAAACAAACCGCTTGTTAATGGAGCAGACTGCTGCGCTCAGAGAGACTGTTATGGCTAAAATCTCACAACAGGAGAGAATCTCAGTTGAGACTGGTGGTGAGAGGAGGGACGTTCAGCAGGTCTTGCAAAAGATGACACCTGATGATGATATCGAGGCCTACCTCACTGTATTCGAGAGAGTGGCAGAGAGAGAGAAGCTGCCTGTTGCAGAGTGGGCAGATGTGATTGCGCCCTTCCTGACAGGAGAACCACAAAAAGCATATTATGATCTCAGGGAGCAAGATGTCCAGGACTATGTTAAATTAAAGATGGAGATCCTTGCTCGTCTGGGTGTTGCGCCAGAGGTTCGGGCCAGGAGAGTTCACAGTTGGAGTTTCACCATTGACCAGCCTGCCTGGTCGCAGATGTATGACCTGATTCATCTGGTACAAAAGTGGTTGGAACCAGAGAACTCTACACCAGCTCAGATTGTGGAAAAGATTGTGGTGGACCGTTACTTCAGGACCCTGCCGGCAGAGCTACAGCGATGGGTTGGACAAGGAGACCCTTGGACTGCTGAGCATCTCGTCAACATGATGGAACGGTACACAGCGACTGAGGACTACCTCCGGGATGCCCCTGCAGCACCAGCACCTTCCAGGACCATCAAACCCGTGACATCTGTGGGTAAGAGAGATCCATTTGGAGGTGTGTGGAAGGGTGTAAGAGGGAGCAGGGCTCTAGACTTTGAGCAAGGGCAAAAGATTGACCCTGACCCCCAGAGGCCCCCTAATCCTAGGGAGGATGCCCGGGTAAGGAGGTCCAGTGTTTCCCAGTGCTGGAAGTGCCGTGAGTGGGGACACATAGCCGCTTATTGCCCTTTTTCCCCAGAGCCCATGGAATGTGACGCTAGCCGCCGAATGTCCCTGTTTGCAGAACCTGCTTGTGCAGTCCTTCCACGTCAGAGACTGAGCTACATATGTCTGTGATAAAAATAAATGACTTCTCAGTGAAGGCTCTCTTGGATTCGGGGAATCGGGTTACTTTGGTTCGGGACAGTCTTGTGGCTAGGGACTATGTGCTGAACAAACATGTCAAGGTGCTTTGTATCCACGGGGAAACTGTAAATTACCCTGTGGCCACGGTTGAGTTTGGGACTTCATCTGGAACTGTGACCTACGAAGTCGGGGTAGTAAAGACCTTATGTATGAAGTGGTAATAGGTTGTGATTTCCCATTGTTCTGGGAGTTGTGGGAAAGGGGTAACACTTCTGCAGCCAGCGAAGAATCTCCGGCAGAACCTGTACCCCTCCCTGTTAATGAGTCATGTGAAATGTCTAATGGAAACAATAGTTGTCATTAAGTGCCTAATGAAAATATGGGTTCCTCTGAGTTGTGCAGCGATGACCGGTTTCCGTTACGTTAGCAGGAGAAGATGACGAGACTTCCCTACAGAAAGGGCTTGGGGTAATTTTGGGACTGAGCAATTAAGAGACCCCACTCTGGGGACCGCAAGGGCAAAGGTCACAGTAAAAATAGATTAGGCCCTGTCAGGACACCAGAAGCACGAGGTGATAGAGTTCTTACAATAAAGCAGATGTGAGTTATCTGACCTGCCGGGCCGCACTCGCCATTAGAACACCATATGAAAACTGAACCCCATAGTAAGGTAAACCCTAAGGGGAATGCGGATGATTTGTGCAGAGTGTATTGTGTGGTCAATAAAAATTCCCAGACCTTGGGTCTGAAGAAGAGGGGGGGTATGTGGTAAAGTGTATGGAAAAGTGGTAGATGGGGTCTATTTTTCCCATAAGTTTTTCAGGCAGGCACAATCCATGACGGGATATCAGAGATCCAATCCACATCCTGGGTCCTCTACGGGTTTTTCTCCCTACTCACATGTCTTCCCGGGTGATGAGACTAATTGAAGTAAGCCCTATAAAAAGAGTTGCTGAGGATTTCAGAGTGGAGATGAAGGGGCTGGGATAAGGAGCCCTTGCCTTGCTTCTCCCAATACATAGAGTGCTGAATTGCAGCCGAAGGACTTTATGTGTTATCTGTACTTGGAACCTGTGGATTAACAGCCTGGACTTGTATGCCCCGAAAGAGAACCTGTTATATCAAGTACTTGCAATATGCTGTAATTATCCTACACTGGACATTGCTGAAGTTGGTTAGGTAACCACTTGCTGTACTGCATTGTTGCTGCATCATACTCAGAAGTTAAGAGATTTTGCTTGTTGGACTTTATTTTTCAATAAATTGCTTATTATTTGATCCCCAGATCCTGATCCTGACTATATATATATATATATATATATATATATATATATATATATACCACATAAGAATAAAATCGTTTGCTAAGTGCTGTTGATAACTATGGAAACCAGAGGACACATTCAGATCATAATAAGCCAATGACCTGCAAATACCATAGAATGCTCCACTGACTGCCAATGCTAGTCTCTCCGTGAATGAGCAGGATGTGGGAGAAAGCTTTGCATTGTATTGCTCAGTATGTAGAGGTGTGTCTCTCCAGCTGATGACTTTCCCTGTCTTGTAAACTATGCAGCTTGTTATTTTAAGCTTGACAGACTGCATACAGAAACACCTACCCAAAGGAAATGGGTCATACAAGAAACATAATGGCTGACATTGCTGTATAATATGCCATATGCCTTGCTGCAAAACTGCAAAAGCTACACTGATACTTAAAGCGGAACAAAACCCTAATCCTAATCTTAAGAGACCCCACTAGCCTTCCCCGGGGGCATCCCAACAATTGCAGTGGCGCTCCTGCAGCCAGCCATTCAGATAGGCTAAAGGTTAAGCCAATGTCATTCTTTTTCATCCTCACCCCAAATCAGCTTAGCAGAGTGGGATATGATTGCTGGTCACTGGGATTACCCTGAGGCAAAAAAACTAAAAAAATCCTGGGTTTTGTTACACTTTATTAAGAGTTTTTTTCATCTCTTATTAATTGTATTAGGTTATTTGAAACAGCTGGTGCCTTTGAATTCCCGCAAACCTCAAGGTGAGGATGCATCAGAGGCTTGCTGTTGTGCATTAACTTACTGTTCGGCCACCACTAACCATTGCTCACATGCAGAAACGGCTGCAGTGGGCACAGACATACATGAAGACTTGCTTACTGATGAGTGCCTTGTAATCCTGGGTGGTCCAGATGGATGGAGTAGTGGATAGTTATGAAAGTCTTAAAGGGGCCACAGCACCCAAACCAGTCAGCCTGCCGACCAACCCACAATCCGTCTCCAAACTAGGTCAAAAACAGGGGGCTCGGTCACACACATCTGCAGAAGTATGCTTAAGCTGCACCACCGGCGCCAAGGTGCCCCTGTGAGGTGCAGTCCTAACTCTAGTACTAATTCTAGTCTCTAAGAGCCCCATTTGGGACATACAATGCAATAGATAAATTGGGAGCAGGCTTACCTGAGGTTGCCCTAAACCTCAAGTGCAAACCATGGGGTGGAAGGGTCAAAGACCTTGCAATACAGCCTAGACCCCCTAGATGTGTGTGACCGAGCCCCCTGTTTTTGACCTAGTTTGGAGACGGATTGTGGGTTGGTCGGCAGGCTGACTGGTTTGGGTGCTGTGGCCCCTTTAAGACTTTTGTATTCTAATTGCCCTGCTAATGTGCACCTCCCTGGTTAGTTATAAAATGGTTTGAGCGGCTGCCACCCCTCTTTTGTTTCTTTTGAATTTGTGCAAGCACATGGTGTGTGGGGTCTAGGCTGTATTGCAAGGTCTTTGACCCTTCCACCCCATGGTTTGCACTTGAGGTTTAGGGCAACCTCAGGTAAGCCTGCTCCCAATTTATCTATTGCATTGTATGTCCCAAATGGGGCTCTTAGAGACTAGAATTAGTACTCGAGTTAGGACTGCACCTCACAGGGGCACCTTGGCGCCGGTGGTGCAGCTTAAGCATACTTCTGCAGATGTGTGTGACCGAGCTCCCTTTTTTTGACCTAGTTTGGAGATGGATTGTGGGTTGGTCGGCAGGCTGACTGGTTTGGGTGCTGTGGCCCCTTTAAGACTTTTGTATTCTAATTGCGCTGCTAATGTGCACCTCCCTGGTTAGTTATAAAATGGTTTGAGCGGCTGCCACCCCTCTTTTGTTTCTTGTAGTGGATAGTTATGGCCACCATGTCCCAACAAGGCTGCAACATTTTCTGCACTTAGGTTATGCACTTCTAACGAGTGTTTTTTGCATTGCAAATCATGTGTTATGTCATTTGTGTCTCCCCAATGTCATTCCATGTGTTTGCTCATTGTCCCTGCCATCCTTTTAAAATGCCTTTTTTTTTTTTTTTTTTTAAAGTTTCTTTTTATTTGCAGTTCAACAAACAACAAAACATCAAAACAGGTTACAGATCACATTATGGTGCCGCAGGCACCAATTTCAGTTATAAAGATTCAATGAACCATTTAGACACGACAACCATTCACCCCTCATTCATATCTTCTGGACTCAGACATCTAAATTAACTACTCGCTGGGATGGAGAAACCGGTCGGTGCACCACATCTCCCAAGATGTTTCTACTGTCTCTCAGTTCCTCCTTTAACACATTCAGCGAATCAACCAAACAATGGTCAGCGGCTTGCCCCATCAGGCGGACCCACCCCCTCCCCAATTATCTTCTGAAGCTGTGTCTTGACTCTGCAGCCAAGGACCCCACACTTTTCCAAATTTATCAGGCACCCCCCTGGCAGCGTACATCAGTTTGTACATCGTAAGTTTCTGGTTAACCAGAGCCTTCCACGCCTGTACAGATGGTTTGGCCGGGTGCTTCCAATTCAACAGAACGCATTTCCTAGCATAAAAGAGCAATAACCTAAATAGTGACTTCAACGCACTTGTTTCCGACAGTGGTTCAACCACCCCCAGAAGACATAAAGAAATTGAACCGCTGATCCGGATACCCATTACCTTCCCAATCAGATGCATTACCTCACCCCAATAGCCCTCCAGAACTGCACAGGACCAGGTTACATGTACCCATGTACCAGCCTCCCTCTCACACCTGGGACACAGATCACTAGCCAGTAATCCCATCCTATGCATATGTATCGGTGTGATGTAGGCTTGATGTATCCATTTGGTCTGGATAAATCTGTCTCTAGCTTCTATGACCGAGGAGTGTAGGTTATCCAAGATTTCCTCCCAGTCATCCCGGTCCAAGGTTTGGTCTAGAACCTGCCACTTGCTTTCGATCTTCCCCCTAGGAGACTCCAGCCCAGCAATCAAGCATTTGTACAATGTAGAGACAGGCTTCTCCAAGTCCGTCCCCCTGACCACACTCTCCACTTGCGACACCGAAAAATTCGGACTGTCCCTGTGGAATTGAGTCTGCAGAGCGTGCCTGAGTTGCAGATAGCGGAAGAAGTCCCGATGGGAAACTCGAAACGTCTCCCTAATTTGGTCAAACGACATGAACACTCCATCCTTATACACCTGGCCTAACGTCTGGAGGCCCCTTCCATCCCAAAACTGCGGATCCTGCATAGAGACCAACTCAGAGAGCTTGGGGTTACTCCAGAGAGGAGCAAAGGGGGACCAATACTGGGCCTCATCTGGATTCCTGTTCAGCTTGGCCACCCTTTCCCATATATTACACACTGCCCTCATACAACTCGTCGCCTCCCGGATCCCCCGAACCCCCCTATACGCCAGGGAGGACAGTCTCCTAGAGGAGCCCAAAACCGCCACCTCCAGACTCACCACCGGATTATTCTGCGGCTGACAGAGCCACCAGTACACAAACAGGAGCTGCGTGGCATAGAAATACATTTGCATGTGAGGGACCGCCAGTCCCCCCTCCGCTACCTGCGCCTTCATTATTTGTCTGTTAAGCCTAGGTGGAGACTGCCCCCAGATAAAGCCAAAGAGAATGGAATCCAATATCTTAAAGTGGGAGACTGGCAGCAACACTGGCGAGGCCTGATATATATATATAGAAATTTCGGAAGGAATATCATTTTATATATATTAATTCTGCCCATTACTGACAGCGGCAGGTTCGCCCACTGAGCATCCCGCTGCCTCAACTTAGCCACGACAGGGGAGACATTGAGAGATATGAACTCACTTGGTTGCCTACTAATCATGATCCCCAAGTATTTGAATTGTTGAACTATTTTAAGTTGAGACCTCGGGGAAATGTCCGGAGACACAAGCTCATCCACTAACATTAGACTGGATTTATCCCAATTAATCCTCAACCCGGAGAACCTTCCAAACACTCCAATAGTGTCAAGTGCTGCGTCCAGGGATTCATGACCATCTGCCAGGTATAACAGTGTATCATCTGCATAGAGTGATATCTTTTCCTCTACTGCTCCTATTTTCCATCCAGAGATACTTGGGGAGCTCCTGACAATAATCGCCAGGGGTTCGATAGCTAAGGCAAAGAGCAGCGGTGATAGCGGGCACCCCTGTCTTGTCCCTCTATGCAACGCAAATGAATTAGAGTAGCACCCATTAACCCGTATCTGTGCCGTTGGCCGTTCATACAATAATTTGACGTATTTAATAAAACTAACGGGAAGCCCAAATCTTTCCAATACTGCCCAAAGATATTCCCATTCTATCGAATCAAAGGCTTTCTCGTTATCTAATGAGATGATCACCCGTTTCCCATGATTATCATGTACAATTTGGAGGTTTGACATCAGTCTGCGCAGATTCACACAAGTGGTGCGCCCCGGCATAAACCCTGACTGATCCGGCCCGATCAAATGTAGAATAACCTTGTTTAGCCTAGTGGCCAGTATTTTTGCTAAGATTTTGGCATCTTGGTTCAACAGGGATATAGGCCTATAAGACGCGCAGGAGTCAGGGGGTCTCCCTTCCTTATAGATAAGGACCACATGCGCCTCATGAAAAGAGGCCGGTAGGCACTCACTTTCAAGCGCTTGTTTCAGCACCTCCCATAGCTTAGGTGTCACTTGCTCAAGGTCCTGTTTATACCACTCTGCTGGTATCCCATCCGGTCCCGGTGCCTTCCTGCTAGAAAGCATTCTGATGGCACCAGAGACCTCTTCCATGGTAATAGGGGAATCCAAAGCCTCCTGGTCCTCCTCAGGCAGTCGCGGGAAGTCAATCTGATCTAGGTAAGTACCCAGTTCAGTCGCTCCATAGTACGCCCTTGAGGAATACAAGGCAGAGTAGTACTCAAGGAACCGTTTGGCTATCTCCTTCCCTTCAGTTACCCTCGTCCCATTGTCTAGGATTCCAGCTATGTTGTTAGATTGGCTTTCAGCTCTCGCTAAGTAGGCCAGGGTCTTACCGTTCTTATCTCCCTTATCAAAGATTGTTGCCTGCTTATATAGCAGCAGTTTCCTAGCCGAGTCAGTCAAAAGCAGATTATACTCTCTTTTCAGTGTCAACAGCGTTGAATGGTCCCTACTGTCCGATGTTGTAATGAACTTCTCCTCCGCCACCGCTAGTTTACTCTCAAGATCTGCCACTTCCCTCCCCTTCATCCTCCTAGCCGCAGCGATAGCGCTGATGGCCGCCCCCCTAGTAACAGCTTTGAAGGCATCCCATCTTACTTCTATCGATGTCTCCACAGTATTGCATGCCCAGAAAGCCTCAGTAGAGGATTGCAGACTACTCTTAATTTCAGGAGAATCCAACCACAAAGGATTTAGGGTCCAGCCCACCCGGGTCTCCCGCCTCATCGACAGTCCCGCCGTTATCAACAAAGGGGAATGATCCGAGACCCCTCTCGGGAGATAACTGCAGGTCGCCACTTTGGTCAGAAATTCAGGAGATGAGAACGCAAGGTCAATTCTAGACAGGGACTTGTGTGTGACAGAGTGGCAGGAATATGCCTTATCGGTGGGGTGCTTCCACCTCCAAAGCTCTTGTAACCCCAGCGTCTCCGCCCATATTGCCAATTGGGTCTTGGGACCCGGATTCTTACCCATCCTATCCAGCGCCGAATCCAAAACCATGTTGAAATCTCCCAATAGCAGTATCGGGGCAGGGGGGTAGGACAGCACCTTCTCCATTACTCTGTCAAGTATCTGTGCAGAAAATGGTGGGGGGACATATACTCCCACTATTATTATATCAGTATCCATGATCTTGGCATGGAGGATAACATAGCAACCCTCCCGATCAGTATGTACTGAATACAACACAAGTGGGGTGCCCTTGGAAATCAGTATGGATACACCTCTTGAGTATGTCGAGAAGGGAGCATGAAAGGAGCTCTGAATCCATGGTTTCTTTAACGCCAGGACTCTCTGACCCATCAGATGGGTCTCTTGGAGAATAACTATGTTTGGTTTGTGTTTCTTAACAAACTGGAGGACAGTAGCCCTTTTGATCTTATCATTAAGCCCCCGGACATTCCAGGAGAGAAATTTACACTCACCCATTATTGCCACTTAAAGTTCTATCGTCAAGGTCACCTTCCTGCGGCTCACCGCCACCCCCCAGAGATCTCTTCATTAACCGAGTCCAACAACCAAACTTCACAGTCATACCAACACACAAACAACAGTACACAGAACAGATAATACAACACATACAACAGTTCAAAAAACAGATAGTACAACATTTAGAATCAAACCAACAATTCCCAACCCCTCCCCCCACCCAGCTCTACCACCCCCAACCTCTGGCAAGCATCGAAACCCTCCCAACCGAAAACAACAACACAGGTGTAACTTGTTGCAACTGGGGTGCAGGGACCCAACGCCCAATGGGCCTGCAACTCAGAATAACCAATAGCACTATACAGGTCGGCAGACAACTGCCTTGGGTTCCCAGGGTCGCATGGAAGCAAATTGGGCGGTGGGGACGGGTACAATCAAAAGGGGCAGGAATGGGGATGGTGGGCCGGGAACGGGAGCCGGACAGGGAGGACCAGGGGCCAAGGATAAGAAGGAGAGAAGGGGGGGTGGGGGGGAGAGGGGGAACTGCCATCACACCCTGGGAATCCAGAGCCATGGCTCTCCCGTAATATTCAGAGCAGGATGTTTTGGTGACTAGAGCGGCATATCAAGGCTTAACAATGATAACAGCTTCTAAACTTTCAAGCTTGGTGACACGGGTGCAGCCGTGCATCCAGCTGCGCCGGGGGGCTCATTCCGGCGAACAAACAAAAAGGCCCGACGGAGGCAGGCGCCCCCGTCAGGAAGCAGCCAACAGATCAAACACAGCCGGAAGTTGGCAAAGATCAAATCCTCACCTACCCGGAGACCCAGTCCATCAGGCCCCGGGCAAGGAGTCCAGCCATGTGTTGGCCTCTTCTGCAGAAACAAAAAATCTAGTGGACTCCCCATCTTGAACGCGAAGTCGTGCTGGAAACATCATGGAGTATTTGATCTTCCGTTTCCTGAGCCTCTCCCTTACTGCATTAAAGGAGCGTCTCATCTTTTGAACCTCTGAAGTAAAATCCGGGAAGAAGGACAGCCGCACATTATCGAAATTCACCGCTCCCTTCAATCTGGCGGCGGCCAGGATGGCGTCTCTGTCTCTGTAGTGGAGGACTTTAAGTATAAAGGGTCTCGGCGGGGCTCCGGGGGGGAGGGGTCTCATTGGAATTCTGTGGGCTCTTTCCACGGTGAAGAATTTGGTTAGGTTAGCTGGTGCCAAGGTCTCTCTGATCAGGTTTTCAGCAAATTGCTCCGGGGAGGAGCCCTCAGCTTTTTCGGGTAGACCCAGAATTCTGACATTATTTCTCCGGTTTCTGATCTCTGCGTCCTCTGCCTGCCCCATCAAGGTGGTTACCTGTCTCCTCAGCGCTGCGAGTTCCCCTTCCTGAGCGGTGAGCCGGTCCTCCGTCTCACCAATCCTTCTCTCCGCCTCGCCGGTACGGTCCCGAATTTTATCCAGGTCATGGCGGACATAGTTAAATTGCTCTTGGAGGGTATCAAATTTTTTTTTTTTTAAAGTTTTTATTTTGCAATAAACATACAAGCATGACATTACAAGACAATCATTTATAAGAATTTAAGGTGCCGCAGGCACCCAACTTCATAACTGGCATATAGGTGACAATACTAACAACCACTCACACAACTTTCATACCGGACCTCTGGTAATTCTTGCTGCCCTCACGGTGCACTAACGGACACGGAAGCTGATGTACCTTAGTTATTGGTCGGGGCTTACATTCTCTAAAGTCTCCTTCATTACTCGCTGGTCAGGCTCCAGCTCCCCCTCTCATCCCCCCAGATATCACGCAGATGGCACCCTTGACCCCATAGATCCCCCGCCAGGCCCCCCCCCCCGGTTTCACTCGGCGTCATATGCTGATTCTTGGCTCTGAAGCCATGGATCCCAGACCTTTTCGAACTTATCAGGCACTCCTCTTGCTGCATACGTCAATTTATACATGGTGAGTTTCTGATTAATGAGTCTTTTCCAGTATTGCACTGATGGTTTAGCCGGGTGTCTCCAGTTCATCAGGATGCACTTCCTGGCGTAGAAGAGCAGCAACCGGACCAGCGCCTTCAGGGCACTCTGTTCCGAGAGCGACTCCACCACCCCAAGAAGGCACAGCGAGACAGACCCCTGCATCCGAAAACCCACCACCCTACTAATCAGACCCATCACCCCCTCCCAAAAGGCCATCAGGACCTCACACGACCAGATCATATGTATCCATGAGCCACTACTCTTCCCGCATCTAGGACATACATCCGTATCTGTTAAGCCCATTCTGTGCAGATGAACCGGGGTGATGTAAGCCTGATGAATCCATTTAGTTTGGATGAATCTGTCCCTAGCTTCTACTACCGACGTATGCAGGTTCTCCATTATCTCCTCCCATTCGTCCCGATCTAGGCTTGGGTCCAAGTCCTGCCATTTAGCCTCAATCTTGCCCCTAGGGGATTCCAGCTCTCCCATCAAACATCTATACAACACGGACACAGGCTTTTTAAGGTTCCCATCTCTGAGTACATATTCAACCTTGGACTCCGAGATCCTTGGGCCCTCCCTACGGAATTGGACTTGCAATGCGTGTCTGAGTTGTAGATATCGAAAAAAGTCTCGGTTGGACAACTGGAACTCCGCTCTAAGCTGATCGAAGGGCACCAGCACCCCCCCTCTATATAGTTGCCCAATCTGCTGAACGTGTTTCCTCACCCAGAACAGCGGGTCCTGCATGTCACTCATTTCTGGTAGCCTGGGATTATCCCATATGGGGGTATATGGGGACCACGTCGGAGTCTCCCCGGCCCTCATCCCCAACTTCGCTGCCCTCTCCCAGATGTTGCACGTCGCCCTCATACACGTGGTCGCCGCTTGGATCCCTCTCGTACCCCTGTATACCAGGGAGGCTAACCTTTCCGGGGAGCCCAGAAGCGCCACCTCTAAGCATACCACAGGGTTGTCCTTCGGCTGGCATAGCCACCAGTGGACAAACAAGAGCTGCGTTGCATAGAAGTATATTTGCATGTGTGGCACCGCCAGGCCCCCGGCATCTATTTGCGCCTTCATTATTTGCCGATTTAGCCTTGGGGGGGAGTGACCCCATATAAAGCCAAAGATAATTGACTCTAGTGCTTTAAAGTGGGAGACAGGAAGCATCACCGGGGAGGCCTGGTATATGTACAGGAATTTAGGGAGGAAAATCATTTTAAATATATTGATTCTGCCCATGACCGACAGCGGAAGGTTCGCCCACTGGGTGACTCTTTGCTTTAATTTCGCCACTACCGGGGAGATATTAAGGGAGACAAACTCGTCGGTCCGCCCACTGATCACAATCCCCAGGTACTTAAATTGTCGGACTCTCTTTAGTTGAGATCTTGGGGAGACATCCCGAGGGTCGGTCCCATCAACTTGCATCAGACTGGATTTGTCCCAGTTAACCTTCAAACCGGAAAATCTCCCAAACACCCCGATGGTATCCAGGGCAGCCTCCAGAGACTCGTAGCTATCCGCTAGGTATAGTAGGGTATCATCCGCGTAAAGCGAAATTTTTTCCTCTATCTCCCCCAGCCTCCATCCCGCAATGGCAGGAGAACTTCTAATCACAATTGCTAACGGCTCAATGGCCAACGCGAAGAGCAACGGCGAGAGCGGGCAGCCCTGCCTAGTCCCCCTCTGCAAGACAAATGGGTCAGAATAGCAGCCATTGACCCGTACTCTGGCCGTTGGGCGATCGTATAATAGCCTGATATATGATATAAAACCTGCAGGGAGCCCATATCTGGCCAGCACTGCCCAGAGATAGACCCATTCTATCGAATCAAAGGCCTTCTCATTGTCCAATGAGGCTATCGCCCGGCTACCACAGTTGTCATGAACTATCTGCAGGTTGGATATCAGTCTGCGCAGGTTTATCCCTGTTGTGCGTCCCGGCATAAAGCCTGACTGGTCAGGCCCAATCAGTTGTAATATGACTCCGTTTAGCCTCATAGCCAGGATTTTAGCCAATATTTTGGCATCTTGATTCAAGAGGGAGATGGGTCTATATGATGCACAAATATCGGCGGGTTTCCCTTCCTTGTGAATTAGGACCACATGCGCATCCCGGAAGACCTCCATTATCCATTGCCTGCTTCAGAACCTCCCATAGTCTAGGGGCTATCCTGTCCATCCCTTGCTTATACCACTCGGCCGGCAGTCCATCGGGCCCTGGCGCCTTTCTACTGGGAAGTGCTCTCATTGCATTCCTGACTTCATCAATAGTGATGGGAGAGTCAAGAGCTTCCCGATCAGCCGGAGCCAGTTCAGGGAATTTAATTTGATCAAGATAGCTCTCCAGCTCCTCCATCCCGTAGTTTACCCTGGAGGAGTACAAGGCCGAGTAGTATCTGAGGAACTGCTGTGCAATTTCCTCAGCTGCTGTTACCGTCTCCCCTGCTCCCGCTATCCCAGCAATACTGTTTGACTTGTTCTCAGCTCTCGCCAGATAGGCCAGAGTCTTGCCATTTTTGTCCCCTTTGTCAAATATCGTCGCCTGTTTATGTAGCAATAGTTTCCTAGTTGAGTCAGATAATGACAGATTATACTCCCTAGTAAGAGACATCAGATTCGAATGGGCCCTATCGTCCGCTGAAGTAATGAATTCCTCTTCCGCATTCGCAAGTTTACGTTCGAGGTCTGCCCTTTCCTTCCCCCTCTTCCCTCTGACCGCCGCTATAGCACTTATGGCGCATCCCCTCGTAACCGCCTTAAAGGCGTCCCATCTCACTTCCGCGGACGTTTCATCCGTGTTACACTCCCAGAAAACTTCCGCAGCCGAGGCCAGACTATCCCTAACTTCAGGAGTCTCTATCCACAGGGGGTTTAGGGTCCATCCCACACGGCTCGCCCGCGAGCGCAGCAGCCCAACTTCCATCAACATAGGCGAGTGGTCCGAGATGCCCCTCGGGAGATAGTCACAGGACGCCACTCTCGCCAGTAAATCAGGGGATGAAAACGCGAGGTCTATCCTGGACAGTGACCTATGTGTGGCCGAGTGACAGGAGTAAGCCTTAGCAGTTGGGTGTTTCCACCTCCATAGTTCCTGGAGGCCCATTGCCTCTGCCCAGGACGCCAGCTGTGTCCTAGGGCCCGGTCTCCTGTCCAGTCTATCCAACGCGGGGTCCAGCACCATGTTAAAATCTCCCACCCACAGTGTCGGAGCCGGGGGGTAAGTCACTATCTTCTCCATAATCCGATGCAACACATGTATATTGAAAGGCGGGGGGACATAAATGCCGATTATAATTACATCTGAATCCATAAGCTTGGCGTGGAGGATTACATAGCAACCCTCCCGGTCCGTCTGCACAGAATACAGCACGAATGGGGTTCCCTTGGAGATCAGTACCGATACCCCCCTAGAGTAGGACGAGAAGAGAGCGTGAAAGGAGTCCTTGATCCAGGGTCTTCTAAGAGCGAGTCCCCTCCGTCCCACCAGGTGGGTCTCTTGAAGGATCACCACATTGGGTCTATATCTCTTAACAAATTGGAGGACTGTAGACCGTTTGATTTTATCGTTTAGCCCCCTGACATTCCAGGAGAGAATCTTACAATCACCCATTCTCAAAGATCAGAGTGCCAATCTCGTGATCAACTGTCAAACTGCACCAGGTGTTCCGCCCCTCCGCCCGTGGTCGACCAACTTTTAGGGTCCGTTTGCCATTCATCCCATGCATACCAACATAACAACACAACTTACACAAACTATTCAATACTATACTAAACATACAAATACCATTCCCAACCACCCCCACCCCGCTCCACCATACCCCAACTTTGGCGAGCTTCATACCCCCCCAACAATACAATACAACAACGGTGTAACTAGTTGCACCGGGGTGCAGAAACCCACTGCCTGTGGGCCCATAACATAACATTACCCAAACCATGTACAGGTTGGTGACATGGCCACCAAGGGTTCCCAGGGGGCGATTGGGGGTAATCAGGAACAACCGGCAGGAATGGCTAGGAAGGGGGGGAAAGTATGGGCGGGGGGGGAGGGGGGCAGTCCGGACAGGGAGGTTAACAGGAGTGATAGGAAGGTGAGGGGGGGGCCTCAATAGGGGAGGGGCATCACTCCGTGGGAATCCAGAGCCGCAGCTCTCCTGTAACGATCATATCAGGATACAATGCGACTAGAGCAGCCAGAACAATTCTCAACAATTTACAACAGTTTACAGCGGTTTCAGCAGCCATCAAACAAATGAGCTAAACAGGGCGATCTTTGTTACCGGGTGGCATTTAGACACCAGACCCCCCAGCATCAAAAGGATCGCAGCAGAGGGGAGGGTCCCCTGGCAAGGGCACCACCATCAATTCCAATATTGCTAAGTTTAGAGGGATGCTGTCTCCACCCTGGGCCCAGGGTGTTAGGCTCCGGGTAGAGAGTCCAACCATGCATTAGCGTCCTCAGCCGATGTGAAAAATCTGGTCGTTTCTCCATCTTGCACGCGCAGGCGAGCTGGAAACATCATGGCGTATTTAATTCCCCTCCGTCTGAGCCTCTCTCTCACGCCATTAAATGAGCGCCTCAGTTTTTGGACCTCCGATGTGAAATCCGGGAAAAAGGACAACCGGGCGTTGTTGAAGGTTACCACCCCCTTCATTCTAGCCGCAGCCAGGATAGCGTCTCTGTCCCTATAATGGAGGACTTTGAATATAAAAGGCCTTGGCGGTGTCCCCGGCGGGAGGGGTCTCATGGGGATCCTGTGCGCTCTCTCCACCGTAAAAAACTTGGTCAGGTTCACCGGTGCCAGAGTCTCTTTTATGAGATTTTCCACGAACTGCTCTGGAGAGGCTCCCTCCGCTTTTTCGGGCAGCCCTAGGATCCGGACGTTGTTCCTCCGGTTTCTATTTTCAGCGTCCTCGGCTCTCCGCAGGGTGGCAATTTCCCCTGTATGGGTGGACAGTCGATCCTCTGCTTCTCCGATCCTCCTCTCCGCCTCCCCGGCGCGGTCACGGATTTTATCCAGGTCATGACGGAAGTAGTTAAATTGTTCCTGTAGAGTGTCAAATTTAGCTGTGAGGGCACTCTGGCATGAGGCAATAGCTGCCATTATAGCTGCAGTATCAGGGTTGGAGGTTCCCTGCTCAGCCCCATACGGGGTCTCCATTGTTTGCGTACTACAGGCGACCACAGCGGTTCTACGCTTCTTGTTGCCTCTCATATGTAGGGGAGCCCCCCGGCAGGAACAGCCCTGTTGGGGTAGGATCCGATGGCAGGGGTCCACCAACCCCTCCGAGCACTCAGGGTTCTCCTGTGGGGGGGTACGGTGAGCAGCAGAGCGTCCAGGCAGTCCCAGACCAACCCCTCAGACAGGAAAGGGGGTCTTGGCCCCAGGGCAGTGCTTTGTGTCTTTGGCCCCCTCTGATGTGCCTCAAGCCCGCGAACGGGTGTCACTTCTGTCCCGGGTAGGAGGCGCCCGGGCATCCCAATCGGACGCAGCGCAGAAGCCAATTTCAAGGGCTCACCTGCCCTCTCAGAGCATGCGGTGCCAGGCTCCCGTGCAAGGTTGCTTTTTCAGGCCCCAGGACTGGCTTAGGGGGTTTCTCTGTTGCTGGTGGCACTACTGCGGCTTGCTCCCAAGATGTTCAGTAAAGCTTATAATTGCTTTTCACAGGGCTGTGGAGGCTTATCACTCAGGGAAGACAGGGGGCCAGCAGGATGGGAGGGGAGGGGAAGAAGAAGGGGAGACCCAGCAACAGGCAGCAGATATGGTTGTGCAGGGTTTTATGTTGCTGCTCCTTTCTTCCCCTGACGTCTGCCCAGGCCGCGGATTAGCTCTAGGATCCTCAGTAGTTCTGGCCAGATCCTCCCTCCCTCACACCCTCCAAGATGGCGGCTGCCTGTATTTTATTTCACGCCTTCTCTTCAGCGCTCTGGGGACCTGTGGTTGATGTCACCGGAGATGCCTCCCGCCGTCACCCCTCCACGTGGGTCCAGGGCCCGCCGCCGCCCGCTTCACATCGCGCACCGCAGTGATTACCTTACTGCGGGGATGTGGCTCTTACTCTCCGGGTGCCCCACTTTCTGCTCCGCCACCGCCGCCCGCCGTCAGGATGAGGCCTCCGCTGCTGCTACCGAATCCGGGGTGCCGGCCTCCCCTCCGCTCACACGCCGGCCGCCGCCTCTCCGCCTCTCACGTGGGCCCGGGGTCAGTCACCTCCTCCACTCCACACCGCAGCGTGTCCGGGCGCCTGCCCTCTCACCACCACCGCAGCCCGGATCAGGATGGGGCCGCCGCCGCCAGGTCTTGGGCGCCGGTTTCTCTCCCCCGCTCACACGCTGCCACCTTCGCACCTCACGTGTGCCCCGCCGCCACTCCCGATGGCTGTCTCCGCCGCTGCTGCTCTGCACACAGGCTCGATCCCTAGGTCAGGGAGAGCCTCGACAGGGGTTCTGGCCGCCCAGTCTTCGATGATTAAAGGTAAAAGTCAGGATACTAGCAGGGAGCCCCGATCAGGCACGTCTGCTCAGGTCGCCATCTTGGCCACGCCCCCGGAGGGTATCAAATTTGGCTGTGAGGGCACTCTGACAGGAGGCAATAGCTGCCATTATTGCTGCAGTATCAGGGTTAGTGGGCTCCTGCCCAGCCCCCCCCTGAGGCTCCATCGTTTGCGTACCACAGGCGACCACCACTGATTTGCGTTTTTTATTTCCTCTCATGTGGAGGGGACCCCAGACGGATCTTCTTGGTTTGCACCGGGGGGGGGAGGGGGAGGACCCCTGCCCACGACCACCAGCGGATATAAATAGATATGCCCGAGTCCAAGTGTCAAATATCAGGAGAGAAGACCGCGGGTTCCAGACATGAGTCAGAGGGGCATCCCGTATGATTGTGCAACCAGAACAGCTGATCTCAGCATCCAGGACAGAGTTGTGTTTTATAGCGTGAGGGGAGATCTGCCCAGAGCTTCCTCCACCGCCAGCTCAATCACCAGGGCCGAGTGTCCACAGGGGAAGCACGCTTCACAATTAGAGCATGTGGTTCATATATTTCAGTCCATATAATTCCAGGGGTCTGGTGTGTCAGGATATGAGAACAGGCCTGTCAGCTAGCTAGCTCAGTCCAGAGCGACCCCCCACATGTGCTCCTCTGCAGAGTGTGAAGTATCTCCCGGGGCTCCTCGCCTCCCCCACGCCACCCGCAGCAGGGCACTATGGCGCCCCGTCAGCTAGGCTCTCTCCACCTATGGGTTATCACTCCCAGGCGTCCTCCCCTCTGTCACCGCCGCAGCCCGGGGCAGGACTGTGCTGCTGCCGATGCCCCGCTTATTTCCCCCGCACACCACGGGCTCTCGTGTTTGCAGGGACAGCCGCCTCCTCCCCACTCCTTCACCGGCACTCACCGCCGCCGCCCGGAGCAGTCTGATCTCGTCTGCCGCCTCGTCCTTGTGACAGCCGCCCTCTCCCCGCTCCTCCACCTCAGTATACCGCCGCTGCCCGAGGCAGTCTCGCGTCAGATGACAGCAGCCGCCGGATTCTCTCCTCACACCGGGGACGCACGTGGCCGGACAGCCGCCCGCTCCTCCACCAGCTGCTGCTGCCGCCCTCGGGGAGGGCGCCGTCGCCTCCGCTGCACCAGGGCTCGATTCCTTGATCTGGAGGGGCCCCCTGGGACCACAAGAAAGCCGCTCAGCCACAAGGATAATGGGGTAAGTCAGGATATTAAGCGGAGCCCAGTGTAGGCACGTCCGATCAAGTCGCCATCTTGGCCACGCCCCCCCTAAAATGCCTTTTTTACATTGCACCTGGCGCTGTATACCTGAGTGTCCTGGTTTAAAAGCGCCAGTGTGGGTGCTGTGTTTTTTTTATGTTAAATACAATGGCTTTCAGGTTCTCCCTCGTTGCTATCTATCACAATCTCCATAGGACAAAAAAAGCAGCACCATGGGCATAGCCTTCAGCTTCAGTGCCGAACACCAGAGCACCTGCTGCCTCTGGCCGCATTTGTGGCTGTGGCACCGAGAGCGTCTCTCGGGAGGACTTGGCAGAATACCCCCAATACATGAGTGTGCATGAACTCCCCTGGTCCCCTATAACAGGCACTATACCAGGCAGTGTGACAGACCCCCGCCAATCCTCAACAGCAAGCAGCATGCAGAATCTCACCTATAACATGCAGTGTGGCAGATCCCCCCAACCCCAATTGCAGGCAGCATGCAGAATCTCCCCTATAACATGCAGTGTGGCAGATCCCCCCAACCCCAATAGCAAGCAGCATGCAGAATCTCCCCTATAACATGCAGTGTGGCAGATCCCCCCCAATCCCCAATAGCAAGCAGCATGCAGAATCCCCCCTATAACATGCAGTGCGGCAGATCCCCCCAACCCCAATAGCAAGCAGCATGCAGAATCTCCCCTATAACATGCAGAGCGCCAGATCCCCCCAATCCCCAATAGCAAGCAGCATTCAGAATCTCCCCTATAACATGCAGTGTGGCAGATCCCCCCCCCAATCCCAATAGCATGCAGAATCTCCCCTATAACATGCGGTGCGGCAGATCCCCCCAACCCCAATAGCAAGCAGCATGCAGAATCTCCCCTATAACATGCAGTGCGGCAGATCCCCCCAACCCCAATAGCAAGCAGCATGCAGAATCTCCCCTATAACATGCAGAGCGCCAGATCCCCCCAATCCCCAATAGCAAGCAGCATTCAGAATCTCCCCTATAACATGCAGTGTGGCAGATCCCCCCAACCCCAATAGCAAGCAGCATGCAGAATCTCCCCTATAACATGCAGTGTGGCAGATCCCCCCCAATCCCAATAGTATGCAGAATCTCCCCTATAACATGCAGTGTGGAAGATCCCCCCAATCCCAATAGCAAGCAGCATGCAGAATCTCCCCTATAACATGCAGTGCGGCAGATCCCCCCAACCCCAATGGCAAGCAGCATGCAGAATCTCCCCTATAACATGCAGTTTGGCAGATCCCCCCAACCCCAATGGCAAGCAGCATGCAGGATCTCCCCTATAACATGCAGTGTGGCAGATCCCCCCCAACCCCAATAGCAAGCAGCATGCAGAATCTCCCCTATAACATGCAGTGTGGCAGATCCCCCCCAACCCCAATAGCAAGCAGCATGCAGAATCTCCCCTATAACATGCAGTGTGGCAGAACCCCCCAACCCCAATAGCAAGCAGCATGCAGAATCTCCCCTATAACATGCAGTGCGGCAGATCCCCCCAACTCCAATAGCAAGCAGCATGCAGAATCTCCCCTATAACATGCAGTGCGGCAGATCCCCCCAACCCCAATAGCAAGCAGCATGCAGAATCTCCCCTATAACATGCAGTGTGGCAGATCCCCCCAACCCCAATAGCAAGCAGCATGCAGAATCTCCCCTATAACATGCAGTGTGGCAGATCCCCCCAACCCCAATAGCAAGCAGCATGCAGAATCTCCCCTATAACATGCAGTGTGGCAGATCCCCCCCAACCCCAATAGCAAGCAGCATGCAGAATCCCCCCCCCCCCCCCCACACACACACACCAGAATTGAACAGTGCTGGGAATAGGTTCTTAAACATCATGGTGACAGAGGCATGACAATGAGTAGAATTATCGATCCAACCAGTAATTCAACCATGTTTGTTGCATTGAAGCTGCTCTATTTTTCAAACAACTTAATGTTAAAAGATAGTTATACTGCCTTTTGAAAATGGACCCATGGAATTTCACCCTCTGGGCTTTGGTCTGCTTTACAGGGGTATCCTGATTTGGGATGGCTAGCTGTGTATAACCCCCAGGATAGCCCGAAATCTTACTTTAATCTCTGCTCCCACGGCTCATGAGTAGTCTCTCTTCCAATCAACATTGCTTGCCATGCATATTAATTCTCAGCAAGCAATGCTTGCCAGGTGCCTCCCATAGGCTGCATGCACCCACTGTCAGCTATTCAGATTTGCTCGGCTGGGTATCATGCATGCTGCTCATGTACTACGGAGGCAAGGAAAGATAAGATTATCGATGAAGCTGGGGTTTCACACAGCGAGGTATCGCAAAACGTGAAAGCTTTAACTCTGCCCTGGACTCTAAGATTCTCTTAGACAGTAGGGCTGTTCTGCTTCATCTTTATTCAGTTCTGTAACTTAAAAAAGAAAAAAAGAAATGAGAATCTCTCTTACACGAATCTGATATTTCCCCTCCAAAAATTTGGCAGACCCCTGTATAAGGCTTGCAGCACTCAGCAGAATATGCAAGTTACAATATGTAAAATAAACCTTCAAGGGCTTATTATTCAAAAATGATCTATTAATGTCACATTATTTCTGTGATTTTCTTATGGATCAACACAATGATCTAAAAATGCTTTTAAACTCCTGGGAGTCAGTGATCAACCAGTGATGGGTATGCTGCTGAAGTTATTCTTATCTTAATAGTTTACATTGAAAGCAAACTAAAGAAAGATACATATAGTTGCATTATTTTTATTAAAAATATAATTGGAGGTGCCAGTCAGCACCATTTCACCTTCTTCCAAGCGGCTGTAACAGCGCTAATCCATTGGAGCCTGCTAAGTAGGTGTTGTACCATGCGAGCACTGAATGATATATGGATGTTACCAGTGGGACTAGTCTACACAACTTCCTAAAAAATAAGCAGCGCCTGTTTGTTACGCCATGGCAAGCTAAAACAACACAGTATTCAACAATTTACAGTTCAGCGCTCATGTTGGCGTTAGCTTATGTTGGCACTGATGGGTGCGGCACGTCATAAGATGTGTAAAAGCAATGCTAGGGACACACAGGGGCATGTTTTCTTCTAGAATACATTTGGACAATATATAACCTGTTGTAGAGATAGAAAACATAGCAGTAAACAGTTAGGAAGGATGCACACCACAAACGTCATACACCATTAATAGTATATTTACAACATCCAACATCATGAGAACATTTTTTTTTAGAACGTTTGCTGTCTCTAGCGATTACTGCTGGGCTTATCAAAGGGTATACACTTTATTTATTCTGATGTAATACTATTTCTGTGCTTTTGCCTTGTTATGCATGAGATCTTGTTCATTGCTCGATTTTCTGCTGGTTTTATGTATATAGGGAGCATTGTACACTATTTTGCTTAGTAGTCATTGCCTCGTTTGTATAATTGCATTACCTTCTGTATACATGTTCCTTGACTAAGCTAATGTAGCCAGCATCTTGGAGCTTTACTACCTTTGTGTAGCTAACAGTTGTCAGCTATCCACAGGAAGATATCGGTGCCACCTTTCATAGCATTTATGGTAAACTCTTTTTACCTACATACAGGGGTTCTGCTTACAGTTAGATGTTACTGATTACATGCTACTTGCCTTTCTAGTGGCACAAGTCTCCTGAGAATTTGCTTGGATTAAGATTGAGATACCTACTGTATCCTTTTCACTGATGTTGTAAATATACTATTAATGGTGTATGAAGTTTTAATACACTTTCATTTGCAATTTTAACTTCCTTTTGTGTGGTGTGCATCCTTCATAACTGTTTACTACTCGGAGTGGTGGAAGCCCTTGAACGTATTGCACCTTTAGTTATAAATACTTTCTTTATTAGGTGTGCTGCGACCTACCACTTGTTAAGAAATAGAAAACATAGAAACATAGAAATATGAGTCCATGTGGTCCATCTAGTCTGCCCTTATGTGTGGGTGTTCTCTTTATTTTAGGATAGATGTGTGCTTATCCCAGGCATGTTTAAATGCACTTATTGTTGATTTTTCAACTACCTCTGCTGGAAGTTTGTTCCAAGCATCTACTACTCTTTCTTTAAAATAATATTTTCTAAAATTGCTCCTGTTCTTCCCTCCGTCTAGCTTCTGGTTGTGCCCCTTGTTCTGTCATTAAAGTGGACCAAAACCCACTGAACTTGTGAAATACATTTGGCCAAAGCCCTTGTGGATCCTCCCCTCTCGGGATGTAGAACTAGAAATTGATATTTTCGCTTTTTGAATCATCTTGAAACCCTTATTTTTTGGCTGTCCCTCTCTGTAAGATGACAGGTTATCAGTCATTACATCGGTGTGGCAATGACATCATTGCCGCACACAACAGTGGAGATGAATGGAGGAGGCGGAGCTTTACAGCTAAAACAGACGTCATTATCTGGGATTAGAGAGAAGTAGGGGCTGTGTAAATTGGCAAAAAGGGCTCTTCATGAGGGGAGCAGTTCAGGATGTGATGCCATACAGTGGCATCACATCCTCCCTCTTCCTTCTGATTATGCCTCGAGCTATGCAGTCAAGCATCCTGCTTGCTTTTTGTACTCTGCCTGGCTACACTGTCCACTCATCTTGCAGCTATCAGTAATCAGTATCCCTAGTATATCTCTCTCCTCTGAAGTCCTGGCTAACACAGTGCTGCCCATACAGTACTCAGAACAGGGATTCCTTCTAACTTCTACTCCACTCTTTTCCCAACTCTTTACCTTACAGCCTATATATAAGTACCTATATATTTAAAAAAAATATACGAAAGCTATAAATTTCATATAAAAAATCAACATGCATCCAACCTCAAATATATGGGTGTGCATGTTATTAATAGATTTCACCATATCTTTGGATAAATATGGATAAATAATCATCTTGTTGTTCAGATTCTCAGTGTGGTTGATTATGAACTACAGTAGTTTCATTTAAAAAGTACGTAGATAAAGAGTAAAAAAAAGTTTTAAAAATATAGACTTGGGCATTTATTCATTGAGAAAACGTATCCAGTATCACATATCTGTGAGTGACAAAAGTATATGCTTTCAATATCTGGCATGGCCCCCTTCTTTTGCAGCAATAACTGCATCTAAATGTTTCCGGTATTGGTGAATAGTTCTGTTCATTGGCTTGGAGGACATTCATCTGTACAAAATGGCTTCAACTTTGTAGGTGGGTTTCCCTCCCATAAACTGCTCAGTTCACATCCTCCCACAACATTTCTATTGAATTATGGTCAGAATTTTGACGTAGCCATTCCAAAACATTATTCTTCTTTAACCAGTCTTTGGCAGAATGTCTTGAGTGCTTAAGGTGGTTGTCTTGCTTCATGGCCCATGTGTTCTTGAGATTCAGCTGTTCTAATATTTTCCTTTACAATTAGCTGGTACAATTAAGAATTTGTTGTTCCATAAATGAGGACTAGCTGTCCTGTCCTAGGTGCTGCAAAACAAGCCCGAATCATGCCAGCATGTTTCACAGACCGCATGGGGCTTTTATGATGGAATGCAGTGTTTTGTTCTTCAAACATAATGCTTCTCATTTAAATCAAAAGGCTCTTTTTTGGTTTTACTTATTTATTTTTTGCACATTGCTTGCTTACACATACGTATTTCTTCTGCCCATTCAACCTATCCAAGTAGTGAGACAAACAAGAGAAGTGAGTGCTCATAGCGATGGACTGCCCTAACCATAGTACCGGGGAAGCAGTTGTGGGGTTAGGTGCCTTGTTTAGGAGCACTTCAGGCATGTCAATGCAGGAAACCAAACCTGCAACCTTTCGGTCACAGAGCGCTTCCTTACCACTAGGCCAGACTCCCCCTCTGTCCACAACATTACTCCACTAGCTTGGACAGGTTCAAACTGAAGGTAGACAGCAATATTTTTCATGGAAAGCAGCAGCTTTCCCCTTGCAATTTTGCCATGTACACCATTGTTATTCAGTGTCCTCCTAATGGTGGACTCTTGGATCATTACCATTATCTAATGTGAATAAAGGCCTTGTTTTTGTGACCTTGTAGACTATTATACAATTTGGTCTGGGTGTGGTCTTTGTTGGTTGACCACTCCTTCAGAGGGCAATAATAGTCATGCATTTCCTATATGTGTGCCTTTTTCAAGCGGCCACAGCACTCAAACCTGTTTGTTGAAGCTGCACCACTGAACACGAAGGTGCCTCTGTTTGCATGCCATCCTTACTTTAATCTATAAAGGTTCCCTTTCGGACTTACAACGCATTGGATTAGCTGTAAGCAGCTTACCTGAGGTTGCTTTATAACCTTCATTGCAGCACTGGGGGGGGGGGGGTCAAAAGCCTCCCCCATACAGCTCAAACCCCCCACCCCATGTGCTTGCACAAATTTGCACAAAATCAAAAGATACAAAGAAGGGGTGGCAGCCATCCAAACCAATTTACACCTAAGCAGGTCAATTTTCTCCTTGTTGTGGTTTACTGTTTTCAGTGAGTACCCTGTTTAGTCTGTCTGCCTTGCCACCTGTCTGCCCTTTCTTTCCCCTTCTCAAGTCTGTGACTACCACAGGACAGCCCGGGGCAAATAAAACTGCTACTATCAGTAGCTGAAGAAGCAGGTTGATTACGAGCTCTCCATTGAGTCCTGGGATTCCTGTATCCTAGATGGTTTGCAGCTTACCTTGATTTTTGGCAATTTGCCTCTATGGTAGCATAGATAGGTTGTCCTTGTGTGCTTAAGTTCCCAGTCTGTGACTTTGCCTGTGTGCTCCCAGTCTGGGACTCTGACCCCATGTCCTAGTCTTTGACTCTGACCCCTGGTCCCAGTCTGTGACCCTGACCCCCGTACCAGTCTGTGACTCCAACTTCCTGTATTTACCTTTTTGGCAATATTGATGATAATTACACAATAGTAATATCTTCAAAATGAGTATTAGTACTTAAAGCGGACCTTCACTCTGAATAAGAGTCTATCTTATATGTTTCCCACACCCTTTACATACAGATTGCGCACATTAAAAAACATCCTACCTGCATTGACTGCATGTTATGAGCCTTTAAACATCCAAGATGGCGTCTCATGGGACATCAGGCAGCCTGCAAACAGGAAGTGCCTTCTGACTGTGCTGCTCTGCATTCTGGGATTGCTAACATTTTCCTGACCCCAGCTCTGCTCTGTCTGAGCAAAGCACAGCTATAACCCCGCCCCCTGTACTTTATCCCACACTCCTCTCCTCAGTAAGTGTGAAGCTTCTGAATCAAGATGGCGGTGCCCGTATCCTAAAGTCCTGAACAGAGTTGGAGCCCAGTGGGGAAAGAATAATAAGTAAGCGACTAAAAACTTAAAATATATTAATTTTAGATGCTGGGGAATAGTTTTTAAGGGTTTGGGCTTTTCAATAAATCATGGTGAAGGTCCGGTTTAATTACTGCTTTTGATTGCATTAACTGCTTTTCATACATGTATGTATGTTTATAAAATAAACCTATTCGAACAAAAATATAAGTTTTAAAACAAGTGTCTTCAGATTGACAGGGACACATGCAATACTGGAATTCATATAATACAACTGTTTAGTGCTTCAAACGCACCTCAACTGATGGTGCTCATATAGTTTTAATTTAATTTCCCAATTTACTGGTCCAGAGAGTCCGAAAAATATTCATATCTGGTTAGCATCAATTCTGTGGCAGAAGTGGTATTATCTAGGTATGCAACCATAAAATGTACTGGTTTATTAATTGGTGCCTATTTAAATTGTCCATGATTTATGATTTGTATGTGTGATATAGATATTGGATTGTAAGCTCCTCAGCTTGAGATGTACCTATGTAAATGCTTTGATAGTGCTATAACCAAATTGATGTGATATTTCTGACAAAGCAAATTGTAACAACATTGTGTTAGTCTATGTTTGACACTGTCCTAAACTGTTTTCTGTTTTTAAAGTGAAGAAGAAATGGCTGAGATATCAAGGTTTACAATTTGCCCTGAAGCATGTGGGTGTGGAGTTGTGATGTTGCATAATAATCGGCATAATGGGTGGGGCGACGCTGGTAGTGAGAGCTCTTGCTAGGAGGAGGCTGGGTGGGGAGAAAGGAGTGAGGGGTTGGCTGGGATTGAATGGCAGCTCTGAGAGTACCATTCAAGCCATAATGCAGAGGAGGCGTGGCCTGGACTTGCTCTAGTATTGGTTAGTATTGGTGGCCCACATCAGCAGGATGGTGCTGGGGGGGCAGATGAGGAGATGAAGTATATTTCTTATTCAGGGCGCCAAGCTGAGAGGAGGCACAGTGCTGGAGGAACGATTGGAAAGATAAGGTGTTTATTTTTTTATAATACAAACACAAAAAGGACCAGTGGTTCACTAAGGGCTGGCATTTACAGATAAAGATATACACTCAGGCTGCTTACTGCAACACAAAAGTAAATTTATTAAATTTAGCACATAAATCTATCAAAAAACCCCATCCCTCAATTTAAAAAAGCTAGCGTGCTAGCGAGGCACACAGCACTTTGGTCAATATATGCGGTCCAGGCCCGCTTCAGGACATATTCCCCAAGTTCGCAGCCGCCCCCTATAATTTCCCCTAGTGGCTGGCCAGCCATTAACCCTAGGGATGTGTGGTGGTATGTGTGAGTAGGAGGAGGTGTGGCATTTGTGTGTGGGGGGCCCCCGTATCTATTTTGAGCTACGCTAGCTTTTTTAAATTGAGGGATGGGGTTTTTTGATAGATTTATGTGCTAAATTTAATAAATTTACTTTTGTGTTGCAGTAAGCAGCCTGAGTGTGTATCTTTATCTGTAAATGCCAGCCCTTAGTGAACCACTGGTCCTTTTTGTGTTTGTATTATAGTATCTTCAGGTTTCAGGGCGCCCATAACAATATAGGGCAGTGCATTACATATATGTACACATGGTCTCCCTGTGGTCTTAAAAATCATATGTTTATTTTTTTAACCTTTTGCCTGAAAAAATACCTTTTAAAATGCAAATAAATAAAGGAAGAACACAGGCTTTGCTATGGCAGAAGAGCTTACAGTGTCTCCAGGCAAAAAATGTAAATAGTCTGCACTTTCCTTTCTTCCTGTTCAGCTGATCCAGTGCATCCCAACACATACTTCCCCACAGATAACACTGACCACAGCATGTGCTTCTTCCCACAAACATAAGGTGACTGAGCCAAGGAGAATGCACAGGAGGCAGCTGGGGAAGCACATGCAGCAAAAGACAAATGACAGAAGGAAAAGAAGGTTTGGACTGAATCAGCTAGACTGGGGTTGGGTGCGGAGTCAAGTTTAGGATGTGCTTCTATTTTCTAAAACCGCCTCTAAAAAGGGTAAATGTCACTATTAGTGAGTAACTGAAACTAATGGGAGTATCTGGACACATTTGCTTTTTCCTTCATCTTCACCTAAACCTGTTAACCCCTTGTTTGCAGTTTGCCATGTGTAGTATTGCATCTCTATTCTAAACATACTCAGAATCTACTTGGATGTCCAATGATCACATATGGTTTCAATATATTACACAGAGCTTTGTACACTTCTGCTGCAGTTGGTGGTAGAAAATGACAAATCATTTCCGTTTTTGCGGGTATGACCTGACATTACATCTTGGCAGAACAAAGCATATCCTTCAACATTGTGAAAAATGTAATAAAAATGGGTTATGTTTCCTAATTAATTAGTTGTATTAAGTTATTGAAGCCAAGGCTGAACAGGGAAATAATGTTATCTCTTATCTCTGGTAATATGCAAGTCATTAAAGTCAGTAAAGACAATGCCTCTTAAGATTTAGAAGAAATGACAAGAAACACCACGGAAGTGATATTATCTGTAAATGTCTCTAGTGATGTTGAAAAGGACTGCATGTAGGGTTCTTAAATTTATTTTATTTTTTTACTAAGGAACTAGTTTAGAGAGTAGGACTTAACAGTCAAACTTTAAAATCAATCCCCTCTGTTAGTGGTTGGCTAGAATGGAGCCCTCTACATACTGATAATTCAATATGAAGGGCACACAAAGCCAAGACAGCACCACTCCAGACAGTTGCAGCAAATCTAGAAGGCCAGTGCCACTTACTCAATTAAAACATAACATTTACTCCATTATTTAAAATAGATGGAACCCCACAGCACAGAAGATATGTTCGCCCCTTGTGTATAGATGACACATTTCAGACCCAGTCATAACAGGGTTAAAATATCCTGCTTTCTGCTTCTTTCCTGCTGGCTGTTTGGGGCCGCTTCTTTCATTCATGCACTTTGCATTTCCTGTTGAATCATTTATAACTTGCTGCCCACTGCTAACTCATCATTCTCTGTCCCCTCTGTGAATTTCTTTCTGAAGGGACTGTAACGTTAAAACGAGGGAGATAGCTCACTAAGGCTTATTAAGAAATAAATAATTATTTATATGGAGGGTAATCCTACTTCCAATAGGTATACCCAATAGGTGTATATTTTGGAAAAGCAATAGTTACTTTATGTTCAGTACTGCTCTCTCCCTAAGCCTTTCATGGAAGCCTCTGAATTATGCAGGGAAATTAGATATATCTATTTTTAAAAGGAAAAGAGGTGCTTTCCTAGAACGGAAAGTATTTACACAGTGCCCAACACAATAGATTTACCCATCATTCCTTGCAGTGGGCGTAGCCATGCAAATAATCTCTTTACATCTCTGGACCATCCAAGGAACTCAGAAAGCCTCTGGCAGTGCAATGGCAAGGATTAGCTAAAAATGTACACAGCTAAACACCTCCCACTTGTGGAGACCCATAGGTTCTAAACACGTGTTGTCAACAGAAAGCTGGAATTATTTGGCTGTATAGGGGCCAAGACTTGGTGAGCCACTATCGTCAGGGTGTCACCAGTTTAGGTTTAATGTAGGGGGTCTAAAGGGACCAAAATACCCTCTAGTAGTCAAACGTATAGCAAAAGAGGAGCTTTCCAAGAATGAAAAGTATGTACACAGATGCCAACACAAGGAATAATAGATTTACCAATCAATCCTTGCAGTGGGTAGAGCCATGCAAATCATTTCTTGCGAGAAAGGAGAGATTCATCTAGAGATTTTTAAAGGCTGATGGTGTGAATGGCTCTGTGGGTAGGGTTAAAGTTCATAGACAGCAGTAGAGTGCTGATCTATTCTGTCTTTAAAAGACTGTCAATTCCCAGCCAGAAAAATTAGGTTTTTGCATTGGGAAAGAGCTTTTATACAGTGTATTAAAACAGTTTTGATATTTAGTAATAATAATGATCTTACAGTTTAAACTAGACAAATCCAGTTTCTGTACTGCTTAGTTCAGACAGCTAGAGGGTTAATTTGTGGCCTCTTGTAGGCACATTCCAAGAAAGAAAATATGTTTTAATACTTTAAATAGTGGTCCTATGCAACTCCCACCTCTGCAGATGAAATAACTTAAAGCTGACTAATTCCTAAAGAGCACAGAGACCGCTTCCCTTAGGATGTCTGTTACCTTAGAAGTCTTTTTGTGCAGCTCATGCTTTCTAATTACATATATGTTCCGTATTTCCACAGCTGGCTCAATGTTCCACTTTTGTTTGTAATGTTTTCTCTTTTGTTTGTTTTTTTTTCTTCTTTGAAATGGGCTGCTGGGCTTACACAAATAACACATTGGCCAGTAGCCGTTCATGAAGAGTTACTTTGTGCCGTGCCAGAGAGCTGTGTGGGTTGCAGGAAATGTTTCTCTGAAATGGGCTGAACTGACGAAGACATTAAATGAAGTGTCGTTCAGATATGCTTAGAGTCTCTCTCTGCCCCATGAAAGAATAGCTTATTTTAAATACAGAGCACAGTGTTGATGAAGTGCAGTAACCCACTAGAACATGAATTGGACTTATCTGTACTTTTTCTAATTTGTTAAAGATGTCTGTATATATTTAGTATATACTAGAAAAAGAGCTTGATATAGATGCACTGTGAGATACCAAAAATTCGTACAAATTTGACACATTGTACTACTTGTATTTTATTCTGACTTTTGTAAATGGTGAATGCATTGTGGCCCCTTGTAGTGTTACACAAGCATGTAAGGTCATTGAAGAAGCCACATGCCCAAAGCAAGTCTTATGCATTTGTACCAAGGCTGAAAATAGAGCCATGCTGTGTGTGTCAGACTAAGAATCCATTGTTATTCGAAACACGCCACATTCATAGCCTGTAGTCAAACTTGGTGGAAGTTGTGCTCCCCGTATGGATTTTTAACTTTATAAGTAAACATTTAATTTCGGAGTAGAACTGGCAATTACATTTTCTTTAGACTGTGAGCAAGTCTGCAGGGCACCTCCCTGTGGCTGGTTTCCCATGAATTAAGCTGCAACTTACAGTAACATAGTATGTGGGGCTGTATTCTTCATAACTATCTCCATAGTCTCACTGCTCACTGCAACGAATCCCCCCATGTCAGTGTATGAAATGCTCTAACCTTAGTGGATGCCCTCTATGTAATAGTTTCAGACCGTGGTATAAATAGGTTGTGGGACAGATCCTTGTATTGACATCAACAATGCCCTGGATATATTTATACACTTTTATTAGATCACCCCTCACTACACTACATTTTCAAACTTAATGAACCTAAAATGTTTTATCTCGGAACTGAATCTGGAGAATCTCTTGAAAGAGTTTGTTGTCATATCAAGTTAATTAATCTAAATCTAGAGCATTAAACATCAATTTGCATGTGTAGCCGAGAGCTTGACTGGCCAACTCCTTTCTTTACCAATTGGAAACTGAAAAAAATAAAATATATAGGAATACATATCACCTCAGATTTTCTTAATATGTTTCAAGCCAATTACTCTCAAACACTTTGATCAAATAATAAAAAAACATTTGGAAATAGGGGATAGATATCTCTTGGTCTGGAAGAATGGTAGCAATTAAAATGTCCATATCACCTAAGCTAATATATCCATTAAGGGTGCTCCCAGTACCTATCGTTTAATTTGGACAGTACATAGGACATTTAAGGGTTAAAAACATAAACAGTAGCTTACCTTGCCAAGCGTTCCTCAAGCACTGTGCCTCATTTCAGCTCGGTGCCCTGAATGAGAAAATATACTTCCTCATCAGCCCCTTCAGCATCACCCTACCGATGGGGACCACTAATGCTAGTCCAGACCAAGCCTCTTCTGAATTGATGGCTTGAATGGCACTCTTAGAGCTGACATTCAAGGCCAGCTAACCCCTCGCTCCTTCCTCCCCACCCTGCCTCCTCCTAGCAAGCACTCTCGCTCCCAGTGACCCCACCAATTCTGTGGATTATTATGCAGGATCACAGCTCCAAGGGCCTTGCCCACATGCTTCAGAAGAGAAATCATGAGGTAAAACTGTAAACCTTGTTATCTCGGCCATTTCTTCAATTTCAAAATGGAAAACAGTTTAGGAAAGTGCCAAATGGAGCTAAACAAAATGGTCTAACCATTGCCTTTGCCTGAAAGGCCACATTAATGCAAATTATTTGGGCATGTATAATCCTGGGTAGAACATGGCATTTTAGAGTAATGGTAAAATGTATATCTAAAATGCCATGTTCTACCCAGGATTATACACACCAACTTCCTTTAAAGCTTGAATTCACAAGACTGACTAATTTATTAAATGAAGAGGGAATGAACCCTTTCCCTACTTTATTCAATTACAAAGCTATTCCTAATTCTGACTTTTTTACAATAAAGTAATTTGTGGATACCATAATCAGCGGTTAAAATTCCCTTGATAACATGTCCGCTTTTGAAAAAAAAGTGTTTACATAATTCAGGTCTGATATCCCTAATATATGCTGAGCATGTAGTTTCAAATACTATATTGAAGCATATCATACTATATATAAAGGCCCAAACAGCAGGGTCATGATGGTAAATTGACAGCATTAAATAGAGCTTGAATACAATTTAAGCCAGCAAAAACCTGTATGTATCTAAACAGAGATATAGAAAGCACCATTTGCATTATTTTAAACACTTGAGCATCAAATACAAATAGTTCATAATCAATTTAAAAACAGTTAGTACAAAGAAACAGGAATTACCTCATAACGTTTCCAGTCCAAAACCATACTCTATTAAAGCAGGAAATCTCCGCCTGATTAAAAAATTAATTCTGGCCAAGACTGCATACAATTCCCCCACCAACAAACCTCTCATACTCTAAAAAGGTGGATTGTTTGCTGCCAACCTAGCTAATTACTAATTGCCAAAACCCCCAAACAAAGTGGCTGGGTTTACACAAGCAGATAAATTGACTGTTCGCATCAGCGAGCAACTGACCATACAAATCATCTGCAATTGAACGACTGTGTTCAGACCCAGAAAATTGGTTGGTCAATTTGTCACTAGAGTGGCTCGTGTGCGACTTCAGTTTCCACTTTCCACACACAAGAAGTTTTTGGTCAAAATGGCAAATTGGTCAAAACAGATGTTTTGGCCAATTTTTGGCCAAAAGGATACAACGGGTGTTCAATGAACTAATTCTTGTTTATTGTTTGATTGCAACAGCCATTTCTACTGATCATTTATCGCTTGATTGCAGTCACTTTAGCGATTTCTCTCTCTATAACCACTCTGTGTAAATGTGGAATTTATGTTCTAAGTTAGTGTGATAATAAAGCACTCCCAAGTCTTGAAAAATTGCTTATCGTTTTTTTTATATCTGAGGTAGCAGCCACCCACTCCATTTAAAAAAATTTTTAGCTTCCTGAAGAAAAGGGACAAAAAGGAAGGCTCAGGGGAGATCCACTGCTGTAGGATAGTTTTCTTACTCACTGCAGAATTTACTGAGTTTTTAATAGGTTCATAGTCATTTAGGTCCTCATTTGGCCGAATTGGGAACAGGATGTGGGATCACCTCCAGGAGATGAGGAGTGGGAACAGATATGTAAAAGTACCACAAATGTAGCAATCAGATTAGTTGAGACTAATTTAAAAGTACCGCATTGATGATACATTGTGACCATTAGGATTGCATTGTTTGTCCCTGGCTACTCCCCAAAATGCTTTAGAGGATGTCAGTCAGATGGCACTTCTTCTGATGCTCCTCACTTAAAAAGTAAGTATAAAGGCTTACCAGATTATCCACTGGATTGTCAGCTTATATAATCATCATTCATTGCACTCATCTTTCCACAATGGTTGGATAACACTCTAGAGCAGCCCCAAATGCACTATAATATGCTATGAAAATATCACCAATTATCTTGCCTCTCACACAGGAATTGCAGGAGTTAAGACATGGACATAGTGTAATCCAATTTAATAATAAAATAATTTAATAAGATAAAAAAGTCTTGCCCTCACAAGCAATGCCACTGTATAAGTGTTTATGATTATATAAAGTGTCAGACAGGCTTCTTCTCAATACCAACCCTCTCTCTTTACCGGTGTTCAATTTTAGGTGCCACTGTTTCTTCCTGTACACAGCGCGTGTTTCATTCAATTTAAACTTTATCAAAGGCTGCCAGGCATGGATAAAAGACTAGCTTATGTAATAAAAATAGGGAGAAGCTCGAATCTTACGCAGAATGTTCCTTCCTCCGCATATAGTGCGAGTGCCCAAAAGTATCATTACTATGGTCTTGCTCTTTCCAGACAATTTATCCTGCCACATACACAAAATGAGTGTTGGTATGGGCCCATTGGAAGGGGGGGCATCCTGATGCATACACCGCCACAAATTTTGCTTACCGTCTCCTCAGTCCCCTAGTGAAATCTGCCCAGCAACTGGCTAATGGTGGTCACAAGGTATAGGATTCCAGCTTCTGAAGGAAACCTGGACCATGTGGACACCAGCTGCCAGTAATGACGATGCCTTTTGCCAGGGGAAAGTGGTACAGACATGCAAAACGCATGCACAGAAGGGCATCAGCCATTTCCCCCACTGTACACACACCAATTTATATCAAAATATGTGTTATCATTCTTTAAAAATATGAAAAACCTTAGTGTATGTATTTAGTCTCTTTTAAAATCCTATAGAATGGCATATATAGTAGATATTTCCTCCTCATTCTTCATTCCCATGTAATTGGCTAACACGTCAGTCAGTACCTTATCTAGATTAAATCAGTCACGAGTCTATTGATACCTGTCAAGTATGAGATGACAACTCTAACTGAAATATTGCTTCAATTTAGGCCGTATACACTTGCATCTCTCTGCAGCAACAACGTTACTATGTTACTAGAGTTATTTGTTTAGCAAACTGCAGCCAAATGGTTTTCTCTGGTATTCTATGAATCATTTCCAATTTGGTCAGCTATGCCCCGAGTGGTTTTAGAGAAATCACGTATGCTGTCTTTGTCCCAGATTTTCTTCTTGTCAGTTTGTTATAACAGCCACATTGTTCATTTGCACACTAGTGCTACTGACAGTGTGTTGGGCACTGTTATCTTTACTAGAGTAGTGGGGTCAGGCCTAGTGCCAGATAGCTGGTTTACATCCACAGTGCTTCCTCTGTGCTCTGTTCAACACACTGTCCCAAGTGGTCACTGAAATACTGGGGGGAGACCACTAGTTTCACTTTATACTAGGTGTAAACTGGTTTACCTAACACCCATATCGACACAGAGCTTCTATTTGTGCAGGCTTCTTAAGAGCTCTATGACATGTGACATTAGCATTTTAAAAGAATAATGCAAACAAGTGCACAAACTAGTCAAGTGACTTCCACATAAACCCTGAGATCCTGTTAGCATGATCTGCATTAGCACTGAAGTTCATGAACAATCCAAAAGCTGACGTAATCCCAAGCCTGTCCTTTCAGCTGCCAAGGCACTAGAATGTGTTGGCTGTGCTAGTGGGGCTAAAAAAGAGCTATTGCTCTAGATCTGGTAATTCTGGGCAATGGGAAAGCAGGAGGGTGCTAAGAGGAAGCCTCTTGTGGTATAGGTGTCCTCCCATGCAACAGCTGCTGAGCTTGCAGTGCAAGGTTCTTTTTTCTAATACAAAGTGGGTTTGTCTAACTTCTTCTGTACTAACCATTCATTGTTGCTCAGAAGTGACTATTTTTGTGTTGCAGCTCCCTAAGAGACCCAATGTACTCAGTGGTTTGTGGGTAGCCAGGTCAGATCATTTCCCTCCACTGGAAGTACACTAGCAGGGAGGAAATAGAAACCAGCAGGAACTGGCATCTGCTAACAGCCAACCTTCTATACTTAGACATATTACCAATTGCAGCTACCTGTCCACCCATCTATTGATGCCTCAATAGTGTTTACATCATACATCGTCGTAAGTCTGGTTAGGGAGAGACCCATGTTAGGTGGTATAGGAAGATTAAGGGGATCAGCCTCACCTCCCCATGTCACCATTCTTCTTCAGCCCTGTTCTGATGAGGGTCAAAGAACTCATTTGCCATCCCCCTTTGTTTTTTTTACATTTTTCTTCCCAGTCTCAGCTTATACTTTCTGGAAGCCCTCCTTTCCAAAGCAGCAAGAAGGCACACATGACTGACTATTAGCGCACTGTAGGATACGAGCAGTTTGCCTGGAAGGCTGATTTTGTGAGGCCAGAGACTTTGTGAGGCCTTCTTGACAACTGAGTGATGGTGAGGGCCTAGGAACCGCTGGACTTTTTTAACAACTAGGTCTTCTATATGCAGATGAATATGCTCGCTAAATGACTTCCTAAAATCACTAATGATTTTTTACAGTTTTCTCAGCATTGCGAATCAGGTTTTTAGAACACCACTTCCCAGATTTGCTGACTTCACCAAGATAAGCTTTATTGTCATCATCAGTGATGAGACAAATTTCTAGTTAGTCCCGTCGAGGAGCAACCAAAACAACACCACTTTGGCAAGTTACCCAAAGAAAATGAAAGCCGTTAAGATGCCCACCTTAGCTAATAAAAAGCTGACATAGCAAAGAGGTGACTGATATCTTCTCCTTCTTTTATAGTCTGGAGCATATGCTCTCCTTCCTCCAGTCAGCATAAGAGCCTGTACCCTTGCTCTAGAGGGAAGCAGCATGTGTTGGAGTCAGCCATAGAACCAGGAACTCCAATAAATAAAAAGAATATAATATACAACACTACACATAAAGCTATGCCAGTTCAGAGTCACATAGTAAATAAAAACTGCATGCTCACTATTCCCACGCCACTCCAAACAGATACATTTTAGGTTTGTCTTTTAGTTAGAAATACACATAACACAGTGTAATGGCCTTAGCCTGCATTTAAGCTCCAGAAACAGTGGTTTCAGTCTGACCTCCACTCACACCAGGAGCATACAGGCAAAGTTTGGGGCAAAAAGTAAATGGTAAGCAATGGTAAATGGTGAGCAACATCAGGCACCCAGGATGCTCCGTTCCCAGGATCCAAAATGGCGGCCACAGTTTAATTCAGCCTCATCTCCTGGGACTGACAGTCAAAATCCAATACCGACAGCTGCGGTTTTGGACCTGCCTGACCCCCACCCACATTAGGAACACACAGGCAGAGTTTGGGGCGAGAGGAGAGTGGCAAGTGGACGTGAAGCGCTCAGCCTCCAGGACACAGCACAATCCAAGATGACGACGGCAGCCTGAACGGGTCTCATCTTCCGAGACTTACTGATAGCTGGAATTCGTGGTTTTGGGGCAGAAGTCCCAAGCATAAGTGGCTGGCTCCAAGATAGCGACGTTGCAGAGCTCAGACCAGCTGCATCCATCCTCCTCCCCATAGCATCACCCAGGCTGCTAGATTTACAGCCCAAGTCACTGCCAGAACCTGGGGAAACCATATCAGAGCCCCAACCACACCCCAACCCAGGCATCAGGGATGAAGAGCTACTAAAGAGATTTAAATAAGTACTGCACCAAGAGCTGGAAACAGCTACAGAAAAAATGTCAGCCACCTTTAAAAAGGAACTCAGATATCTGCAAGCCTGCACATCTAAGCTTGAGCACCAAGTCTCTGACACTAGAACATGAAACTGAGATCCTGGCTAGCAAACGTGGCCTTAGCTAACCAAAAAATAGAAGAGCTTGAGAAGCACTCCAGACACAGTAACTTGCGGATGGGCTGCCAGAATCCATCACTGACCTTAAATCCACTATAACAGCCCTAATACAAGAGTTGATCCCTGCAATCCCTATTGATCGCCTAGAAATAAACAAGATCCATCAAGCACTGGGCCCTCTTAGGGCAGACAGGCAACACAGAGACATTATTGTTAGATTTACCTTCTACAACAACAAAGAAAGGATTACCCAAGCAGCGGTGTGTCAGATCCACAAATATCAGGTCTATATCAGGTCTCGCCCTTAAAGCGGACCTTCACTCTAAATAAGAGTCTATCTTATATGTTTCCCACACCCTGTACATACAGATTGCTCACATTAAAAATCATCCTACCTGCATCTACTGCATTTTATAAGCCTTTAAACATCCAAGATGGCGGCTTATGGAAGCTGCCATTTTTGCAGGCAGCCTGCAAACAGGAAGTGCCTGCAAACAGGAAGTGACTGTGCTGCTCTGCATTCTGGGACTGCTGACCTTTCCCTGACCCCAGCTCTGCTCTGTCTGAGCAAAGCACAGCTATAACCCGCCCCCCTGTACCTTATCCCACTCTCCTCTCCTCAGTAAGTGTGATGCTTCTGAGTCAAGATGGCGGCGCCCGTATCCTAAATTCCCGAACAGAGTTGCAGCCCAGTGGGGGAAAGTATAATAAATTAGTGACTAAACATGTAAAATATATTAATTTTAGATGCTGAGGAATTGTTTTTTAAGAGTTTGGGCTTTTCATTAAATCATGGTGAAGGTCCGGTTTAAGACACTGCCGAAACAACATCTCTTAAAACCGTACCTGCAAACCCTCAAGTTACATCAAATTACCTAAAAGTGGGGCTAATATTTAACCACAAAGGATGCTCCTATACGATCACAACCTGAGAAGAGGCATCTGAATTAATGGACTCAATATGACCCTACTTTGTCTTTGGACTATGATACCCAGAAGAGTTGCAACTTCAACTAGACTTAATTTATTATGATTTTTTTTTATAAAGTTAACCCATTTCTCTTATGCAGGTTCAATTAACTGAATATGTAGCATTCTGTAGCCTCCTGTATGGGATCATGGAAATTTATGCTCCCAATCAATGGGGAAAAAGTGGGGGTGCCTTGGATGTGATGCTGCATATTAACCAGCAATGTGATGAATCTGGAGGAGAAGGCGGAGGGAGGAGCAGGAGGAGGGAAGGATCGGCGATCAGCTGCTGAGCTGATTGTTCTTTTCAACCCGTCCCCCAATGTCATTGGCTGAACCCGTAGCTTAGGACAGTGCCAAAAAATAGCCCGACGCAATGGTGTAACAACTACCTTTGCCTGCAGTATCACTTTAACTTAACTTTACGACAGATCCTAATTCATCCCAAAACCAGGTATATTAAGAATTAAGGGCTAATATAATTCAAAGCCTGTTTTATTTTTTACATCTGAACAGTGTCTTTGGCTCCTCGGAGCTCCAGGACAGGGGATTTAGAAGGAAACCCTCTGCAACATATACTCCCAATCAATTCCCTGGCTGGGGGTGCTGGGCAACCATCTTGTGCTTCTTGTGCTTCGTAATGTCCCATCTGATAAAAGGCTATATACCCTGTGAGTTTCCATTCTGATATTTGACCCGGTGTCACTGATGCCATCCAGTGGAAGGCCTAAAGACCTCAGAAGGCACTAGTAAACATTTTGTGTTGGATGGAGCTGGTGGACTACCCCCTCTTTCTTTCCTTAGGATCAACCAGCATAATGCAAGCCACAAACACGTACTTCCTTCAAAATAATATTGCAGGGAGAGTATAAGAGATCCTATTTTCGCAAAGCAATCAGCATCAGACGAACCTTCCACCCCCAATGTTTATAGGTTATATCTGTTACTAATGGTAAGCTGTGCTCCAGATCCAAGCTGGACTCATAAATTTGATTCTACCTTAATGAAAGTTCCTTACTGGTTAACATTGTTCTAATTAATGATCAGTATCTCTTTATATCTCCCCTGATGGAAGACACTTAAAACACTTTATAGGGGCAGGTACTCAAACAAAAATAAAAAAACACATTACCCATGTAATCCACGTTTCTGGTGGGGCACAAAAAACACACCAACACAAATTGTCACTTTTTGATTTTGTAGTCAGAGTACGGCCACACTGGATTCTTTTCAAACTATAAATAACTTTATTTCACAAATGGCAGTAAAAGGATTACTTACATCGAATAACAAACAGTTCAACAGTTTTTTTGCACACCCCCTCCTGGGACCGAACTCAAAACACATGCACCAGATAAGTAAACTCTTCCAGGGCATCGGCAGGTTGCGGGCCACCCCACTGCAAGGTCACTACTAGGGGAGAGCTCACCCCACCACGCTGGACATAATACCTAAAGCAGCGAAAGTTCCTGGGGTACACAGCAAAGTCTCTGTTACAGGAAGTCACTCCTCCAAGCTATAGGCCCTGGATTTTACCTAAAAAAACAGCCACCTCAGGTGTATGCCGACAACTGCAGACTCCTCTCCCCGACTGGGGAGTCAGCCCACCTCAGGAGTGTGGAGTCAGGAAAAGTCTCCAGGGGCAATACCGGGTGACAGGACACGCTGGGGTCTACTTTGCTTGACCCAGCTCTCTACAGCAACAATCTCTGTCTGTCTCAAAAAGGAAGTTTTACACCAGAGCGCTTGTCGAGCAAGCATTTTATACCTCTCACACAGGGCAACACCTAGTGGCTGTTTTGTATATTGTAATTGTCTTTCTGTATATTACACCCCTAAATCTCCTTTTCTCTCTTTCCTAGAAATTCCCCTACTCTTTCCTCACATACTCATCTATCTCAAACAGCTTCCTGGAATAGTCCAAATGATAACTCCAATGCCTCTCCATAACAGGAAGCAAATACTACCTACTATCTATATTTACCTTTACCCTGTTGGCTCTGTACCCCATCCTCCCCCCACCCTCATAACTGTTGATACAACACTAAACTCATCTCTTCGTGCTGTTCCTTTATTTTTCCTTATCATTACCACTCACCACGCTGTATAGTGAGACAAAAGTGCAATTGGTCCCCATGCAGCCACAATTCCTTTTGCAGATTGGACCAGTTCTTAGTTACTAAAGTGAACAAGCATCTGGCATTATTCATGAATTGTAATGTTTCCATGCTCATTTGTTATAGTAAAAAATAACTTCTGTCTGATTCAAGAAAACCCAACTATGCAATGCTTTAACGAGATGTATATTTGAAAGGCTGTCTTTATTGTATTTCACACTGTACTGTTACAAAATAACAATAAAAGAGATTGAAGCAGAAATACACATAACACAGAGTGCATTCTCATATATCTTTGCATTATAAATAAATACAAAGACTGTTGTAAGACAGAATGTAGAGAATCTTTATATACTTGGCATTCCTAGGCCTTGCATCCATACTGCCATAAACCAATTTGTTAAATGTGGGGTGAGGAGGAGGAAAAGAACATAGTGAACTCTAATATGAAAGGGAGGTATATATTTGGCAAGGTACAAGGATTCTGAGTTAAAGGGAAGAGGAATATTAAGGTAAAAAGTGGGGTTTGTCATAAGATTGCCCAAATACTGACACATAAAATAGTGACACACCTGCATAGTGCTAATAAGAATATAACAAGAGGCCATAAACGGAATCAGGAACAGGAGCTGTCAAAAGCAAAAAAAAACATTGCTTTTGCAATAGTTTGCCTGGTAGCTAAAAAAATCCACAGTTAAGGACATTGTACTCAGGGTCGAACTGACCATAGGGAGCATCAGGAGAATCCCCAGTGTGCCGAAATGTTTTAGGGCCAACTGGGCTGGCACCTTACTTAGACCTTGTTCTGTAACTAACTCAGCCCTTTTCTAACAGCTCCCTGACTCTCAAGTCTCCCCCAACCCATTCCCTCACACCTGGCCCCAGAGTATCCCCCCAACCAAGACGCCCCAGTCGATGTTGTGCCCCACAATGCTTATAGCCTCAGCATCATTGCTGTGTGGACCATACCGCCCCCTGTCAAAGTATCTGCCCCTATAATGCCATATCTAATCCTGGTCATCATCTGTCCCTGCAATTTTATAGCTTCAGGTTTTAAAGGCCCTCAATGACCACTTGGAAAGCACTCCGGGGGCGAGGCTCAGAGACTCATGCATTGCTCTTGGGCTGGTTGGGCACAGTAAATTCCTGAGCCCAGTCCTGCCCTGGTTTAAGTAATTACTCTTCCAACCCAGCAGTGCAAAAAGAGTTAAATATATTGCAGATCCTGATCCACAGACCCAGGGCTCTGGACATTCCCTGAACATGCAAGGGTACCTCAGACCTACAGGCACAAAAGCATTTATGGGAATATCTAAATGTGTATTTTGAATTTCCTTATACTAGACATGTAGGGGAGCTTGAGCCAGAGATATGTTTAAGAATGGGGGGCAGAGGACACCACTGTAGTATATACCCCTGCAGATTTTAAAGCTAGTAGAAAATGATCCATAGTATACCTTGTGTTGGGTTCACTATGCAAGGCTGTAAGTTAAACCGGAACTTCACCATAATTTTTTGAAAAGCCCCAAACCTTAAAAAACGATTCCCCAGCATCTAAAATTAATATATTTCAGTTTTTAGTCACTTACTTATTATTCTTTCCCCCACTGGGCTGAAACTCTGTTTTGGACTTTAGGATACGGGAGCCGCCATCTTGACTCAGAAGCATCACACTTACTGAGGAGAGTAGGATAAAGTACAGGGGCGGGTTATAGCTGTGCTTTGCTCAGACAGAGCAGAGCTGGGGTCAGGAAAAGGTCAGCAATCCCAGAATGCAGAGCAGCACAGTCAGAAGGCACTTCCTGTTTGCAGGCTGCCTGATGTTCCATGAGCCGCCATGTTGGATGTTTAAAGGCTCATAACATGCAGTTGATGCAGGTAGAATGATTTTTAATGTGAGCAATCTGTATGTACAGGGTGTGGGAAACATATAAGATAGACTCTTGTACAGAGTGAAGGACCGCTTTAAGGAAGTTGGGCAACGCAAGCAGCCTATCAGCACGGCCAAAGGGTGAGGCTGATTGGCTGTGCCCCGGCTACAGGAGAGACTGGAAGTGGTGAGTATTCCGGCACCCGACATTCTTTTTTGGCGGCGGCAATACGCAGCGGGACAGCACGACATGGGCTGCTAAGTAATTTTTGACTGTAGTTCCGCTTTAACACATGTTGTGACTGTTACATTGTGACAAAAACAATGTGCCTAAAGGCAGTACACTCAACAATGAGATTTTACATATTTTGTAAACCTAGCTCTGTGACTACAAACAATTAAACTTTCGGGTCATGAGGAAAGGAGGCTTGCCGGGGATTGTGTATGGTTACACAGCCAGACTTTATGACTCCATTACATTATTATCTACTTTATGACTCCATTACAATCAAGGGTACTTTGTTTGTGTGTCCATGGTCTATAAGGGTCATTACTTTCAACTACTTGGTTTTGTAGAATAATTTGTAATTTACCCTACAAAGGTGGGCAGAATTTGTTTGTCCTCTTAATGAATGTTCGATCCCTTAGAGGACCAGCATGAGTGAAATTATTAGGATGCTGTGTTGAGTGTTGTGTCAAGGCAGGCAGTAAAACATTTGTTCATACAAAATTAACCGAGTGCTTTAGTGTGTGGCAATATTCTATACATGGTTGCATACCAGAACCTTTGGGTAGCTAATGTGCAGAGATATACATAAATGTATGCAGTTGAAGTGGTCCAAAATCCAAACTAGATTCTAAAAGAAGTCCAGGTTAAATGCTTCCTTTAGAGACATCCTGGTTTGGGGTAGCTTGCAGTGTGAAACCTCCTCCCACATCTTCTCTTGATCCTTGATTCCACAGAGCATGTGTGGGCCTCTGGAAGCATCCTCTCTCTTAAAGTAGATATCCAATCTAAATGTAACCCCGCTAAAAAAAACTATTTGAAGTTCAAGTGAATGTGCAGGCGGGGTTATGCATAGAGCAGGGGAAGCCACTCCATCCCAGATCGATGCACTCAGCTCCGGAATCATCTGCAGTGGGCACTGGATCCCAAATTATGTAAGGAGTTTTATTTTGTTATAAAACTTCCATTTTAAATGTTCTCTGCCAGAGCAAGGGAAACTGTTGCATTCTGCAGAACATGGCTAAGCTTAGATGCAGCTTATCCACAGCCATGTAATCAAGGATTGAGGTGAGTTTAAGGGTAAACCAGGGGGTTTTGCACTGCGGGACATCCCAAATTGCAACAACATTTCTAACATCATTTTGAGTTTTGGTCCTCTTTAGATTGCCCCCTGTAATTTTGATTTTATACTTGTAATGTAAACAGACTTTCAGTTCTCCAACCTAGTTCCCAAGGAGACATCCAAATTGGGTTACTAAAGTGAGATATGCTATAATGTGGCAGTGTGCCATTGTGTTCAGCAGCTGGCATCCTTTGCTTCACTCTTTGGGTGCCCTCTCTGCCCATCACTGCTGGCAAACAGTCAGGTTCACCTTGTGGTGGGGGAGCAGGGATGTGGCAGCTATATATATATATATATATATATATATATATATATATCACATCACAGCAGCATTCTTTTTGATTTAAAACTGCAGAGCATCCCAAATCGTGATGCAACCAGTCTGTTTAGACTTTAGGTTTTCTTCTTAGTGAGCAGTGATCAGCTCCTCACAGTGCTGAAGGTAGGGCTACATCAATGCTCTTGCCCCCCTTAAAGAGGCCGATTCATTAATAGCGCCAGGTAGCGACAGATGAGCGACAGTAGCGGCATTTTCAGATCGCCCGCTAGTAGTCGCTGTGCTTGGCCGTTGTTCTCGTAGCGACTCAGCCGGTTTGCCGTAATGTTGAATATTGGGTGAGGAGTCGCTATTTGACAGGTTCCACGCTGTATGGGAGCGCATGACAGCGAATGGCTCCCAGCATATTCATTAACAAATCACGCTCAAAAAATTCTCGCGCAGTGAAATGCTTGTTTAAACCCCAGAGCGCTGGCGGCGATGGGTTAAAAGTAGTTTTTTAACCTCCAAACAACCATATTTTTGGATAAAAAAAAACAAGTTTTTCAAAACATTTTGTAATATGAATACATTAATATCAGACCTGTAATATCAATTCTGCACACATTTTTTTTTTTTTTTTAACCTTAAAAAAAATATCTAACATTGCAGAAGCAAAAAAAAAAAAACATTAATAGCAATTAATTAAGAATATTTAAAGATTGCTCCATTGAAATGCATTGGAGAGCGCCAGGTAGCGAGAGGTCATACCTGTCGCTGTTCAAGGTCGCTCGCTGGCACTGTGGGGTGAGGCTGGAATAATAATGAATGAATCGCTATCTGGCGCTCTGTCAGTCGCTAAGCAGGATCGGCTTGATAAATGTGTGATTGCGGAGGGGAGCCGGCGTTCTCGTGGCGGTGACCGTCATTACCGTTCGCTCACCATTCGCTACCTGGCGCTATCCCAAAGTCTTTTTCAAATGCCATAGTGAGGTTGGAACTTTAACTACTGGTGTAAATACTAGCAACCTTTGACATTTTTCCAGCTTAAATGGACTGTCCTGCCAAGGGAAAAAATAAGGCTATACTAAACTAACATTTTGTCCCCCACAGCTCCTCCGGTCTCTATTCTCCATCACCTCCAATATCAATTTACACCCCTCTGCACGCCCATGCCATACATTAAAAAAAGGTCCCGTTCAGCCTTATTGGTTGAATGACTAGAACCGCATGTATAGATTTATGTACATTTTGTGTATAACAAATATAGCTGGTATATATATATTTTTTTTTTGGCATAGATGGCTATTGATTTGTTCCTCTGCATTTAATCCTCCGTACACTGAGTGTATCCATGCACGGAGCGGTGGGCTGACCTTTTGGCACCCAGGGAAAAATTGGGGGTTAGGTGCCTAGAACACTTCAGTCATGTCCCATGGCCAGAATCGAACCTGCCACCCTCCCTACAGCAGCTCATAGGATTGCTAGAAAGTCAAATCAGAACCATCACTTGACTGCAAAAGCTCTTCAGGCAGATTTAGCAGATTTTGGAGTTGCGTTGCATTTTCCTACTGTTCAGCAAGACATGCATTCATGGAGAAGTCCCCGATCTGAACATCATTAAAAAACTGTGAACAGATCTCAAAAGAGTGCTGTATGCAAGACAACCCAGGAATCTCACAGAACTGAAAGCCTTGATAACAATTCAACAAACAAGAATTGGTAGACTCTTAGATGGCTACAAAAATTGTTGGTGTATACTGTTTATTATCTTAGATGGGACAAAGAAATCATTGATCTGCAATTGTCCCTTGACTATGCGACTGACACACAGCCAATTTGTGTGCGAGCATGAGAATTTCAGGTACCCCTATATATCTATTTTTTCACTGTTTATTACAAAAAAAAGAATTGTATTACTGAATTGTTGTGGTGTTTTGTTTTTTTTCTTCCATGTTGTTGTGTTTATGCATTCTTTAGGTTAATCTATCACATGAATGTGAATTGGCAAATATTACCTGACAATCACAAGGTGAATATTGGTGCGGAAGAAGCCCAGAGGGACGAAATTAGTTCACCTCCACCTTTAATCAAATTTGCTTAAATCATTCTGATTGTTTCAACTTGTAAACATCATGTATGAAATGTGAAACTATCCCTCGCAACAGTGTATGAATCAAGTAAACTAAATTCAAGTGCTGAAATGCTCCTAAAAATCATGGAAAAATATTGTTTTTAATCTGGAGTTGTTATATATTTATTGAAGAGGGGAGTAACATTTATATTATCTCCCTTCTTTTTATCTCAGTGATAATACAATAAAGAATTTATAGATATTTTCCAATCATGTTTTTCAATATTATTTGTTATGGCGTGGTCACACCCTGAGGTCTTAAAAATTTGGGGTCTACCTATACCCAGAAAATTGTCTAGCTCTTACAAAAATTGTTTACAAAATGTGATACTTGTCAAGGTGGGTGTTACTAGGTAATACGTATGCAGGGTGGCCAAAGTTTTGCTTTGGCCTATTTTCTTTTTTTTTTCATTTTGAAATGTAAAAGTTTTAAAGATTTCACATTCCCTTCATATTTTAACATTTAACTTTATGCCTCTTGGAAATCATTTCATCTTCAACTTGCTTAATGGGATAGACTAGTTGAATTGTAAAATCAATTGCCTGGCAGCTTATCTGTTGCAGTGTCCGTCCCACACTGTCACTTTGCTCCTGAAAAGAAGAGGAACTTCTTTTTACTCCTTGCTGTCTTCAGCACACCTCCCCCCGATTCTGACCACAAATCGAAGCTTGAGAGGCTGGTGTCCGGTTGACACCCCCTCTTTTAGTGGTAGGTTAGAATGGAACACAGTATGCTTGCATTACTCAGCCTTGCCACTCCCACTTCAAAAAGGAAAAAAATATGAACATTGCCATATCCAGCCTTATAAAACATTTGCATACAATTGTACATTATACCTATATAAATCTTACATGTATATAGCATATTGTTTATTTATTGTATTCCATACGTTTTTTCAAATGTATTGCTTCTTGCTCCCGCTAACAATGTTAAATTCCTCTTGCCAAGAAAAAATCCTCATATGTATGTATGTGTATATACTGTACCTGAATAAATAATCTGATTAGGAAATATATTGCATTTGTTTTTCCCAGTAAAGTTGGACTTACCTTTGAATATCAGAAGGGTGAAGAAAGCTGACTATCTATCAGAAATTCTTACATGCAATTATCTACTTATCTATTGAGGCCCGAAGGATTCTCAGGAAAAGCAGCTGTCAGTTTGAAATGTAAATTTGGACAAATGCTGACATTTAAATAAATTGACCTAGAAAAAAACATAGTACAACACTATGCCTATATGGTCTACTTTATAATTTTGTTTTACTGCTCTGCAGAAACTTTTTATTGTCTCAGTGTTAGTCTGATTCATAGAATCTAATTTAACATCTTGCGGGCACATCAAGTGTCTTTTGGGAGATGCTTTCAGCGCCCGCCCTGTTGAGACGCCTTAAGACAGCTGTTGTGGTGGTGACAGCGCAGGGCGTGTCAAAGCCTATGCTCTAGCGCCCACTAGGGCCAAATGGGACCGCCGAAAATCTTTGATATTTAACAATGAAAGCATACAGCTCCCGTACGGGTGCTGTAAAAAAGGGATTCCAGCACCTGTTGCAATCCTCTTTTTTGTATTTTTGAGGGGGTGGCAGCACAATTGAATTACAGGTTGTACCAATGGCATTCTCTTTTTCATCCCGTCCCCCAATCAGCTCAGCAGAGCAGGACATGATTGCTGGTCCCCTCCCTCATCCTGCCCCTCCCTCTGCCTCCTCCTCCACCTCCCAGAATAATCACTTTGCTGATTATTATGTAGCATCACAGATCAAAGGGCCACGCCCTATATTTACAGAAATGAAATCATGAGCTTAACCTGTAAACCCCGATATCTCAGGCCATTGCTTCTTCAATTTAAAAATGGAAAACAGTTTAGGGAAGTGCCAAATGTAGCCCGACACAATGGTGTAACAATTACCTTTGCTTGCAGTAGCATTTTAAATAAAAAAAAATACCAGGAATTGCATTGGGGGCACTTGGAATACATGCCACATCTTTTGCATGGCCCAAATCACAAATTTGCAGCGCAACACAAAGGTTTCAGAAATGCATACAAAATCAATTCCAAACAGCCCAGATATCCCCTGGTACATGCACCAGCCCTCCAAAAAAGTTAAAAATAAAAGAAGGCTTTGGTTATGCCAATTATCTTCTCATCTCCATGAAGTTTATTTTAGACAGATTATCTGGGTTGGAGCTATTGCTGCTAGGTTCCTGTCACTGGTTGTGTTGAGAAAGCCAGTCAGAAGTCTTCAGGAAACAAAAACAGAACGTCCAGTTGACTTGATTTAATCCTACAGATATACTATACAGATATACAGCCTTTCTGTAAAGATTGACTTACATTTGATCTCATATTTACTAGCAAGTAATTATTTTGAATGGCAAAAGTTAGTCATTTGCATTAGATTTTTTGTCCTGTATGTGATGTCTGGTACATTGGGTTTATGATGGGAGTGCTGGATCTTACTTGAATATTGACGATTTCTGCTTTTCCTAAGTGATAAAGAATGTGAAAGTCTTCCTTTTAGGTGCCTTTGCAGGGTTTCATCTCTCACACAAAGAAGTCAGTCCCTTTACTAGGTTTCTATATTTAAAAAAAAAACAACTAAATTCAAATATGGGAAATTCACCCTTGCCCGCTGAGACTGTTGAGGAAACACTCTCATACATTCATTATATAACATCACAAATTCATTAAAATTCTAGACAATTTTTTTTTTACTTTACATATACAAATACCATTATGTGGCATGACATTTTAACATTTACTAGTTTCCAGTATTGTCTTTAAAGCGGTCCTTTCTTATATGTTTCCCACACCCTGTACATACAGATTGCTCACAATTAAAATCATCCTACCTGCATCTACTGCATGTTATGAGCCTTTAAACATCCAAGATGACGACTCATGGAACATCAGGCATCCTGCAAACAGGAAGGGCCTTCTGACTGTGCTGCTCTGCATTCTGGGATTGCTGACCTTTTCCTGACCCGAGCTTTGCTATGTCTGAGCAAAGCACAGCTATAAACCGCCCTCCTGTACTTTATCCCACTCTCCTCTCCTCATTAAGTGTGATGCTTCTGAGTCAAGATGGTGGCGCCCGTATGCTAAAGTCTTGAACATAGTTGCAGGCCATTGGGGATAAGAATAATAATTAAGTGACTAAAAACTTAAAATATATTAACTTTGGATGCTGGGGAATCATTATTTAAGTGTTTGGGCTTTTCAGTAAATCATGGTGAATGTCCGGTTTAAGTTTCTCATTTCATGTCGCCTGTGTTTCCTTATGTGTTTCACGGGTACCCCCCCCCCTTCTGCCTGTACATCATGTAGTTATAGTATATATATTTAGTATGAAAGACTGACAAAAGAATTTCTTTTTCTTAATAATTTAAATCATAATTAAATAGTCCACTCGCAAGGAGTAGGAAACTGCAGCCACAACAGTTCAAATAATATAGCTTGATATATGACACAATGGGTCCTATATCTATCACTCCGTGGGAAAATTCATCAAGGATTCAACACCAGGTGCTCTATAGAATTTCACTTCAGTGTATTAATCCCACCACCTTATAAGTCAGAATCAAGTGCCAGATTTTTATAGGCAAACAAACTTTTAACTCCAATGCTCAATTTGGCTCCACTTTAGAAAGAAATTTGCTCCTCTCAGCCTTCAAATCACCTCCACTTAAATCTCTCCCAATATTAATAAGAGGTTTTACAAGGTTTTTAGGCAAAGATCCATTTCACTTATAATATTTGATTAGGATATGAGAAACAAATAAAACCAACGTAGCGTAATATTGCAAACAAAAGCTCCCAGTCAGCTTGCCCCTTTGAGTGCCACTTACCAATTAAACATTAAAGATACTTAAAACAAGGGAAGGCTGCGTGTCACCTACGCAGTCTCACCCCTAATGTCAGTTCCGGCACTCGTGCTCCGGCCAACTGCGCAAACGGTTCTCCGATAACTCGGCTGCAGGTTTGGCAATTCCCGTTACACTTCAAGATCACGTGGTCAGTAGGCTCCGCCCAACACGTTTCGTCACTATTGACTTAATTATTGGGCTCATTCTATTTTTAGTTCGAAGCATACTCAGCAACTGTGGAACATAGCCGCAAACTGACCTATAATTCTAGCAAACAGAGTTATATTTGTGGAGGAGAATGTAGGGAGAACTGACTATTTGCTGACATTTTGCTTGGTTTCATTTCACTTTACTGGACTGGAAGAGTTGTATTTACTTAGAAAGACAGTTTGGCAAAAGCTGGCGGCAGATTTGGTTTTGAAAATTAAAGAAATGTCATCATGGTATGGGTCTCAGAATAAATGTGTGGTGCCTCAAGAGTCTTTTTTTCCTTGCTAACCAGCATATTTATTTGAATTTTTATTATTGAACCTTTTTGCACGATGCTGCTTCTATTCTCTAAACTTAAACTAACCTTAGCCAAACCATAATAAAGTCTATTCTTATTTACAATAAGACTTCATACAGTTAAAGTGGACCTTCAGCCTAATTTAATGAAAAGCCCAAACCCTTAAAAAACTATTACCCAACATCTAAAATTAATATATTTAACGTTTTTTCTCATTTACTTTTTATTCTTTCCCTCACTGGCCTGCAACTCTGTTCAGCACTCTAGGATACGGGCGCCGCCATCTTGGCTCAGTAGTATCACCTACTGAGGAGAGAAGAGGGGGTCAAAAGTGAAGGGGAGAGGGGATATAACTGTACTTTGCACAGACAGAGCAAAGCTGGGGTCAGGAAAAGGTCAGCAATCCCAGAATGCAGAGTGACACAGTCAGAAGACACTTCCTGTTTGCAGGCAGCCTGCACCTCCATGGGCCACCATCTTGGATGTTTAAAGTCTCAGAAAATGCAATAGATGCAGGTAGGATGAATTTTAATGTGGGCAATCTGTATGTACAGCATGGGAGAAACATATAAGATAGGTTCTTATTTAGGGTGAAGGTCCCCTTTAAATCTTTAACACCTTTTAAAAAGGTTTCTTTTCAACATTACCATCTCTTTTACTGGACTCCTCAGTTGCCTAATCATCATTCAAACTCCAAAAAGTATGGGCATGACTGCTGGGTGGAGATGCTGGGAGGTGTGAATGCTGAACAGTGTGGCATTAGCGCATGGCAAGCTGGGAAATTACCTAGGGCCCCATCTCTATTTTCCATTTCTGTAGATGCTCTAGCACAAGGGTGTCAAACTCATTTTCACATCAGCATTATGGTTGCCTTTAGGGATGAGCGAATCGATCCGGACGAACCCGGATTCGATCCGAATTTCAGGAAAAATTCGATTCGGATCGAATCCGAATTTCCCCGCGATTCGATCACTCGAAGTTTTCCTTTAACATCCATTCATTTACATTACAGGCATTCTAAGATGGCGGGCGGGACATGTCTGGACTATTCGATTCGACTGATTCGCCGAATTTTCCGACAAAAATCGTTTCGACCCGAATAAATTCGCGACGAATCGCTATTAAAAACGGCTATTTCTGAGCCTCCTACAGCCTCAATAGGGTTGTAAACCATTCAGCCTTGCTGTAACACGCACAGGATGCGTGCTGGGTTTGTTAAATAATACTTTGAAGAAATATCACATGCAGATCAGAGGCATCGCTAATAGAATCGCAGAGCGGCACAATTGCAGAGAGTTGAAGTGGCATCACTATGAGGGGCAGAAGGAGCCCAAATATACACTGGAGTTGGCCTCAGGAGCCCAAAAATTGGATGAATCACACCCTGGAGTTGGCAGAAGTTGGCAGCAGCAGCAGGAGCCCAAATATACACTGGAGTTGGCTTCAGGAGCCCAAAAATTGGATGAATCACACCCTGGAGTTGGCAGAAGTTGGCAGCAGCAGGAGCAGGAGCCCAAATATACACTGGAGTTGGCCTCAGGAGCCCAAAAATTGGATGAATCACACCCTGGAGTTGGCAGAAGTTGGCAGCAGCAGCAGCAGGAGCCCAAATATACACTGGAGTTGGCCTCAGGAGCCCAAAAATTGGATGAATCACACCCTGGAGTTGGCAGGAGTTGACAGTAGTAGCAGCAGGAGCCCAAATATACACTGGAGTTGGCCTCAGGAGCCCAAAAATTGGATGAATCACACCCTGGAGTTGGCAGAAGTTGGCAGCAGCAGCAGCAGGAGCCCAAATATACACTGGAGTTGGCCTCAGGAGCCCAAAAATTGGATGAATCACACCCTGGAGTTGGCAGAAGTTGGCAGCAGCAGCAGCAGGAGCCCAAATATACACTGGAGTTGGCTTCAGGAGCCCAAAAATTGGATGAATCACACCCTGGAGTTGGCAGGAGTTGACAGTAGTAGCAGCAGGAGCCCAAATATACACTGGAGTTGGCTTCAGGAGCCCAAAAATTGGATGAATCACACCCTGGAGTTGGCAGAAGTTGGCAGCAGCAGCAGCAGGAGCCCAAATATACACTGGAGTTGGCCTCAGGAGCCCAAAAATTGGATGAATCACACCCTGGAGTTGGCAGAAGTTGGCAGTAGTAGCAGCAGGAGCCCAAATATACACTGGAGTTGGCCTCAGGAGCCCAAAAATTGGATGAATCACACCCTGGAGTTGGCAGAAGTTGGCAGTAGTAGCAGCAGGAGCCCAAATATACACTGGAGTTGGCTTCAGGAGCCCAAAAATTGGATGAATCACACCCTGGAGTTGGCAGAAGTTGGCAGTAGCAGCAGCAGGAGCCCAAATATACACTGGAGTTGGCTTCAGGAGCCCAAAAATTGGATGAATCACACCCTGGAGTTGGCAGGAGTTGACAGTAGCAGCAGCAGGAGCCCAAATATACACTGGAGTTGGCCTCAGGAGCCCAAAAATTGGATGAATCACACCCTGGAGTTGGCAGGAGTTGACAGTAGCAGCAGCAGGAGCCCAAATATACACTGGAGTTGGCTTCAGGAGCCCAAAAATTGGATGAATCACACCCTGGAGTTGGCAGAAGTTGGCAGCAGCAGCAGCAGCAGGAGCCCAAATATACACTGGAGTTGGCTTCAGGAGCCCAAAAATTGGATGAATCACACCCTGGAGTTGGCAGGAGTTGACAGTAGCAGCAGCAGGAGCCCAAATATACACTGGAGTTGGCCTCAGGAGCCCAAAAATTGGATGAATCACACCCTGGAGTTGGCAGAAGTTGGCAGCAGCAGCAGCAGGAGCCCAAATATACACTGGAGTTGGCCTCAGGAGCCCAAAAATTGGATGAATCACACCCTGGAGTTGGCAGGAGTTGACAGTAGTAGCAGCAGGAGCCCAAATATACACTGGAGTTGGCTTCAGGAGCCCAAAAATTGGATGAATCACACCCTGGAGTTGGCAGAAGTTGGCAGCAGCAGCAGCAGGAGCCCAAATATACACTGGAGTTGGCTTCAGGAGCCCAAAAATTGGATGAATCACACCCTGGAGTTGGCAGAAGTTGGCAGCAGCAGCAGCAGGAGCCCAAATATACACTGGAGTTGGCTTCAGGAGCCCAAAAATTGGATGAATCACACCCTGGAGTTGGCAGAAGCTGGCAGCAGCAGCAGCAGCAGGAGCCCAAATATACACTGGAGTTGGCTTCAGGAGCCCAAAAATTGGATGAATCACACCCTGGAGTTGGCAGGAGTTGACAGTAGCAGCAGCAGGAGCCCAAATATACACTGGAGTTGGCCTCAGGAGCCCAAAAATTGGATGAATCACACCCTGGAGTTGGCAGAAGTTGGCAGCAGCAGCAGCAGGAGCCCAAATATACACTGGAGTTGGCCTCAGGAGCCCAAAAATTGGATGAATCACACCCTGGAGTTGGCAGGAGTTGACAGTAGTAGCAGCAGGAGCCCAAATATACACTGGAGTTGGCTTCAGGAGCCCAAAAATTGGATGAATCACACCCTGGAGTTGGCAGAAGTTGGCAGCAGCAGCAGCAGGAGCCCAAATATACACTGGAGTTGGCTTCAGGAGCCCAAAAATTGGATGAATCACACCCTGGAGTTGGCAGAAGTTGGCAGCAGCAGCAGCAGGAGCCCAAATATACACTGGAGTTGGCTTCAGGAGCCCAAAAATTGGATGAATCACACCCTGGAGTTGGCAGAAGTTGGCAGTAGTAGCAGCAGGAGCCCAAATATACACTGGAGTTGGCTTCAGGAGCCCAAAAATTGGATGAATCACACCCTGGAGTTGGCAGGAGTTGACAGTAGCAGCAGCAGGAGCCCAAATATACACTGGAGTTGGCCTCAGGAGCCCAAAAATTGGATGAATCACACCCTGGAGTTGGCAGGAGTTGACAGTAGTAGCAGCAGGAGCCCAAATATACACTGGAGTTGGCTTCAGGAGCCCAAAAATTGGATGAATCACACCCTGGAGTTGGCAGAAGTTGGCAGTAGCAGCAGCAGGAGCCCAAAAAATGGCCTAAAGACATAAATATGTTTTGCACCATTTGTAAAGTGTAAAACGTGGCACCATGCTGAATCTAGTCGCATGCATCAGGCATTGGTGGGTGGAAATCCTGGCTGATCCATCCCTGATTCATTTTGACAAAGGTGAGTCTCTCCACATTTTTAGTTGACAGACGAGTTCTCCTCGCCGTAACTATGGCCCCCGCCGCACTAAACACCCGCTCAGATGGCACGCTACTTGCCGGGCAGGACAGCTTTTCCAGGGCAAACTCTGCTAGTTGCGGCCACAAATCAAGTTTGGCTGCCCAGAAGTCCAGCGGATCCTCAAGGTGTGTTGGCATGGTCATGTCAAAGTATGACATGACCTGCTGGTTCAGGTCCTGCTCCAGGTCTTCCTGCTGCTCATGAGTAGCCTCACTATGCGGGTGTAGAAAGCTACTCATTAGCGACTGAAGACTGAGGCTGCTGCTGCTGATGGAGCTTCTGCTGCTGCTGCTGCCAACCCCCCCAGCGGCCATGGCAGTGGAAGGTGAGCGCAGAGGTCCCCTCGAGTCAGACCTGCGAGAGTATGGACCATGGCGCAGATAGGCATCGGCCAACTGCCTACGTAGAATGTCTTTGTAGTAGTTGAGTTTGTCCTCCCTCTCGGTGGGTTTAAAAAATGCCCCCATTTTGTGCCGGAAGCGAGGGTCCAATAAGGTGGACAGCCAGAAGTCATCCCGCCGACAGATGGAAACAATTCTGGGGTCACTACGCAAGCATGTGAGCATGCTTCGTGCCATTTGCGCAAGTGACTCGGATGGACTACCTGTCTCCATCTCCACTGCATACTGCCACGGTGTGCCCGGGTCCTCTGTCTCTCCTTCCTCAAAAACCTCTAGCTCCTCTGGCTGCTCCTGCTCCTCCTCTCCTGTCCGCTGACTAGATAAACCAGCCATTTCGCCAAGCCTAAACTGTGTTTCGCTGGGCAACTCCTCCTCCTCCTCTTCCTCCTCCTCCTCCTCCAGTTCAGCTCCAACGGGGTTCATGTGGCCGTAAGATGTAAACGCCATGTCTCCAGTGCCCTGACCAGCCATGGTTTCCAACATGTGCTGTAGTACATGAAGCAGTGGAATCACGTCGTTCATCCCGTAATCCTGCCGACTGACAAATAAAGTGGCTTCCTCAAAGGGCCTGAGCAAACGGCAGGTGTCACGTATGAGCTGCCACTGGTTGACATTGAAGTTACACAGGGGAGTCCCCCTATCTGCTTGGATCATCAGGAAATCCGTGATGGCTTTTCTCTGTTCATATAATCGGTCCAACATGTGAAGGGTGGAATTCCAACGGGTGGAAACATCGCAAATCAGACTATGTTGGGGGATACCATTCTGACGCTGTAGCTCAAGAAGGGTGTGTTTGGCGGTGTAGGAGTGGCTGAAGTGCATGCAAAGTTTCCGTGAAGTTGTTAGGATGTCCTGCAGATGGGGGGAACACTTCAGAAACCGCTTGACAACCAGATTGAAGACGTGAGCCATGCAGGGGGCATGGGTCAGGCTTCCTTGGCGCAGCGCAGACAAAATGTTCTTCCCATTGTCGGTAACCATGATTCCCATTTTAAGTTTTCTCGGAGTAAGCCATGTTTGGATTTCCTGATGAATACATTTAAGCAGTTCCTCCCCTGTGTGACTCCGTTCGCCAAGACAAACCATGTGAAGCACTGCGTGACACCTCCGTGCCCTGCACACATGGTAGACTGGAGGGGCACTGAGACTTGAGCCTACAGTGGAGGGTGAGGAGATGGCGGAGGATGAGGAGGCCGAGTCGCACGGTGTCACAGGCCCAATGGGCAGAGAGCGCGGAGGCCGAAGCGGCGTGACCTGTCCAAGTTGCTGCTGCAAAGGGACCACATTCACCCAGTGGGCCGTAAACGACATGTACTGCCCCTGACCGTAGTTACAGCTCCAGATGTCGGCGCTGCCATGTATTTTGCTACACACCGACAGGCTCAAGGACTGGCCCACCTTCTGTTCAACAAAAGTGTGCAGCGCTGGTACTGCCTTCTTGGCAAAGAAATGACGGCTTGGGACTCTCCACCTCGGCTCGGCACAAGCCATCAGTTCTCTGAAAGGTGCAGATTCCACCACCTGAAAAGGGAGCGACTGCAGCACCAGCAACTTGGACAGGAGCACATTCAGCTTCTGCGCCGTAGGATGAGTGGGCGCATACTGCTGTCTCTTGGACATGGCTTCGCTGATGGATTGCTGGCGGGATGCATGACTTGGAGGAGGAGGAGGAGGAGCAGGAGCGACAGAGGATGGGTGTGACGCACAGCTGCCTTCGGCTGAGGTGCTGGAGCCTTGGCTGGCAGAAATTGGGAGCTCACTTGGTGAGGAAGCAGACTGGACCACCCCTTGGGAGCCTCGGTTCTCCCAGGTCGTTTTATGGTGACGCATCATATGTTGACGCAGGGCCGTGGTGCCAACATTTGGACCCTGGCCACGCTTCACCTTTTGCCTACATATCTTGCATGTGGCCATGTTACCCTCCTGCGGATGCCTCAGGAAAAACTGCCACACTGCCGAGTAGCTACTTTTCCCACCCCCTGGCCTCACTGATTCACTGCTGCTGTTGCCAACTCCAGGAACCCCTGCTCCACTACCTCCCGATAAGGTAGACTGCCGCACAGCAGGTGCTCTACCCCGGCCCCGGCCGGCTCCAGCCTTTGGAATTGTGCCCCCATGCTGACTGCTACCACCTTGCTGCCTCAGCTGCTGACTCCGGGGCAACCTGCGCCCCTCTTCTCCTGATGATGACGATGAAGCCCCTTCATCACCCGGCTCCCAAGTGCGATCGGCTTCATCGTCATCATCATCATCATCACCGGGTTGTGGCTGTACGTCACTGATGTTCGTGGATTCGTCAACAGTGTCTGGCGCAGGAGCTGGAACGCTCGCAGCACCCACGACACTGTCCACATCACTATTTGTCTGCCTAGCTAAAGAAGCCACCTCCATTTCTTGGCTGGGCAGTAGCTGCTGACTGTCCTCCTGTATCTGATCGTCCTCCTCACTAAAGAGTGGAGCTGAACCCAAAGCATAGGATACGTCGCTGGGGGAGGGAACGGCGTAGGACAGAGGCAATGGGAGGACAGGGACTGCTCTCGGGGCATGCCAACTCAGGGTTGTGTCAGAGGAACCTACCGACCCTAGACTGGGGGTCTCAGATGTAAGTTGTGATGATGTTGTTGATGAGCGCGTCAGCCAATCTACCACGGCAGATGCGTTACTGGTGGAGACCCGACCGCTAGCAGATACTGGCAGATTAGGTCTCTCAGCGTGACTCCTGCTGCTACTGGCCCCCAGTCTGATGCGAGCTCTGCCTGCGGAATCTTGGCCTCTGCCACTCCTCTTTTCACTTCCAGGCACTTGTCTGCCCGACATAGTCTAACTGGCGTGGTAGTAGGTGATATTTTAAGAACCCCCAGGCAGCAGTGGGTCTATATAAAACAGAATATAATGCACACCAAAAGTGAGCAGTAACACTCAGCCTCCAACAGGCCTGCTTAGTGTAAATAAGAGAGCTGCTTAGTGTAAATAAAGAGGGGTATGCTATGTTACAGAATGGGATGCCTCAACAGAAGTGCACCTGGCAGGCAGCAGTAAGCCTATGCCCAGCAAAAGTGTCTTATAATATAAATATAATAAGAGCAAATGCTTATATGGTCTTAAACAGAGGCTGCTTTAGTCACAGAATGGGATGCCCTGGGCAGGAATGGACCTGGCAGGGTCCAGTAGGGCTTTGGCCAGCAAAAGTGTCTTTATCAGGCTAATTTCAAATATGATAAGAGCAAATGCTTATATGGTCTTAAACAGAGGCTGCTGTAGTCACAGAATGGGATGCCCCGGGCAGGAATCGACCTGGCAGGGTCCAGTAGGGCTTTGGCCAGCAAAAGTGTCTTTATCAGGCCTGATTTCTATGAGAATAAGTGCAAATGTTTATTATGCTATTAAATAGAGGCTGCTTTAGTCACAGAATGGGATGCCAGTGCCACAAAAACCAGAGAGCATGCACAGCAAAAGTGTCTTTATCAGGCCTGATTTCTATGAGAATAAGTGCAAATGTTTATTATGCTATTAAATAGAGGCTGCTTTAGTCACGGAATGGGATGCCAGTGCCACAAAAACCAGAGAGCATGCACAGCAAAAGTGTCTTTATCAGGCCTGATTTCTATGAGAATAAGTGCAAATGTTTATTATGCTATTAAATAGAGGCTGCTTTAGTCACAGAATGGGATGCCAGTGCCACAAAAACCAGAGAGCATGCACAGCAAAAGTGTCTTTATCAGGCCTGATTTCTATGAGAATAAGTGCAAATGGTTATTATGCTATTAAATAGAGGCTGCTTTAGTCACAGAATGGGATGCCAGTGCCACAAAAACCAGAGAGCATGCACAGCAAAAGTGTCTTTATCAGGCCTGATTTCTATGAGAATAAGTGCAAATGTTTATTATGCTATTAAATAGAGGCTGCTTTAGTCACGGAATGGGATGCCAGTGCCACAAAAACCAGAGAGCATGCACAGCAAAAGTGTCTTTATCAGGCCTGATTTCTATGAGAATAAGTGCAAATGTTTATTATGCTATTAAATAGAGGCTGCTTTAGTCACAGAATGGGATGCCAGTGCCACAAAAACCAGAGAGCATGCACAGCAAAAGTGTCTTTATCAGGCCTGATTTCTATGAGAATAAGTGCAAATGTTTATTATGCTATTAAATAGAGGCTGCTTTAGTCACGGAATGGGATGCCAGTGCCACAAAAACCAGAGAGCATGCACAGCAAAAGTGTCTTTATCAGGCCTGATTTCTATGAGAATAAGTGCAAATGTTTATTATGCTATTAAATAGAGGCTGCTTTAGTCACGGAATGGGATGCCAGTGCCACAAAAACCAGAGAGCATGCACAGCAAAAGTGTCTTTATCAGGCCTGATTTCTATGAGAATAAGTGCAAATGTTTATTATGCTATTAAATAGAGGCTGCTTTAGTCACGGAATGGGATGCCAGTGCCACAAAAACCAGAGAGCATGCACAGCAAAAGTGTCTTTATCAGGCCTGATTTCTATGAGAATAAGTGCAAATGTTTATTATGCTATTAAATAGAGGCTGCTTTAGTCACAGAATGGGATGCCAGTGCCACAAAAACCAGAGAGCATGCACAGCAAAAGTGTCTTTATCAGGCCTGATTTCTATGAGAATAAGTGCAAATGTTTATTATGCTATTAAATAGAGGCTGCTTTAGTCACGGAATGGGATGCCAGTGCCACAAAAACCAGAGAGCATGCACAGCAAAAGTGTCTTTATCAGGCCTGATTTCTATGAGAATAAGTGCAAATGTTTATTATGCTATTAAATAGAGGCTGCTTTAGTCACGGAATGGGATGCCAGTGCCACAAAAACCAGAGAGCATGCACAGCAAAAGTGTCTTTATCAGGCCTGATTTCTATGAGAATAAGTGCAAATGTTTATTATGCTATTAAATAGAGGCTGCTTTAGTCACAGAATGGGATGCCAGTGCCACAAAAACCAGAGAGCATGCACAGCAAAAGTGTCTTTATCAGGCCTGATTTCTATGAGAATAAGTGCAAATGTTTATTATGCTATTAAATAGAGGCTGCTTTAGTCACAGAATGGGATGCCAGTGCCACAAAAACCAGAGAGCATGCACAGCAAAAGTGTCTTTATCAGGCCTGATTTCTATGAGAATAAGTGCAAATGTTTATTATGCTATTAAATAGAGGCTGCTTTAGTCACAGAATGGGATGCCAGTGCCACAAAAACCAGAGAGCATGCACAGCAAAAGTGTCTTTATCAGGCCTGATTTCTATGAGAATAAGTGCAAATGTTTATTATGCTATTAAATAGAGGCTGCTTTAGTCACAGAATGGGATGCCAGTGCCACAAAAACCAGAGAGCATGCACAGCAAAAGTGTCTTTATCAGGCCTGATTTCTATGAGAATAAGTGCAAATGTTTATTATGCTATTAAATAGAGGCTGCTTTAGTCACAGAATGGGATGCCAGTGCCACAAAAACCAGAGAGCATGCACAGCAAAAGTGTCTTTATCAGGCCTGATTTCTATGAGAATAAGTGCAAATGTTTATTATGCTATTAAATAGAGGCTGCTTTAGTCACAGAATGGGATGCCAGTGCCACAAAAACCAGAGAGCATGCACAGCAAAAGTGTCTTTATCAGGCCTGATTTCTATGAGAATAAGTGCAAATGTTTATTATGCTATTAAATAGAGGCTGCTTTAGTCACAGAATGGGATGCCAGTGCCACAAAAACCAGAGAGCATGCACAGCAAAAGTGTCTTTATCAGGCCTGATTTCTATGAGAATAAGTGCAAATGTTTATTATGCTATTAAATAGAGGCTGCTTTAGTCACAGAATGGGATGCCAGTGCCACAAAAACCAGAGAGCATGCACAGCAAAAGTGTCTTTATCAGGCCTGATTTCTATGAGAATAAGTGCAAATGGTTATTATGCTATTAAATAGAGGCTGCTTTAGTCACAGAATGGGATGCCAGTGCCACAAAAACCAGAGAGCATGCACAGCAAAAGTGTCTTTATCAGGCCTGATTTCTATGAGAATAAGTGCAAATGTTTATTATGCTATTAAATAGAGGCTGCTTTAGTCACGGAATGGGATGCCAGTGCCACAAAAACCAGAGAGCATGCACAGCAAAAGTGTCTTTATCAGGCCTGATTTCTATGAGAATAAGTGCAAATGTTTATTATGCTATTAAATAGAGGCTGCTTTAGTCACAGAATGGGATGCCAGTGCCACAAAAACCAGAGAGCATGCACAGCAAAAGTGTCTTTATCAGGCCTGATTTCTATGAGAATAAGTGCAAATGTTTATTATGCTATTAAATAGAGGCTGCTTTAGTCACAGAATGGGATGCCAGTGCCACAAAAACCAGAGAGCATGCACAGCAAAAGTGTCTTTATCAGGCCTGATTTCTATGAGAATAAGTGCAAATGTTTATTATGCTATTAAATAGAGGCTGCTTTAGTCACAGAATGGGATGCCAGTGCCACAAAAACCAGAGAGCATGCACAGCAAAAGTGTCTTTATCAGGCCTGATTTCTATGAGAATAAGTGCAAATGTTTATTATGCTATTAAATAGAGGCTGCTTTAGTCACGGAATGGGATGCCAGTGCCACAAAAACCAGAGAGCATGCACAGCAAAAGTGTCTTTATCAGGCCTGATTTCTATGAGAATAAGTGCAAATGTTTATTATGCTATTAAATAGAGGCTGCTTTAGTCACAGAATGGGATGCCAGTGCCACAAAAACCAGAGAGCATGCACAGCAAAAGTGTCTTTATCAGGCCTGATTTCTATGAGAATAAGTGCAAATGTTTATTATGCTATTAAATAGAGGCTGCTTTAGTCACGGAATGGGATGCCAGTGCCACAAAAACCAGAGAGCATGCACAGCAAAAGTGTCTTTATCAGGCCTGATTTCTATGAGAATAAGTGCAAATGTTTATTATGCTATTAAATAGAGGCTGCTTTAGTCACAGAATGGGATGCCAGTGCCACAAAAACCAGAGAGCATGCACAGCAAAAGTGTCTTTATCAGGCCTGATTTCTATGAGAATAAGTGCAAATGTTTATTATGCTATTAAATAGAGGCTGCTTTAGTCACGGAATGGGATGCCAGTGCCACAAAAACCAGAGAGCATGCACAGCAAAAGTGTCTTTATCAGGCCTGATTTCTATGAGAATAAGTGCAAATGTTTATTATGCTATTAAATAGAGGCTGCTTTAGTCACGGAATGGGATGCCAGTGCCACAAAAACCAGAGAGCATGCACAGCAAAAGTGTCTTTATCAGGCCTGATTTCTATGAGAATAAGTGCAAATGGTTATTATGCTATTAAATAGAGGCTGCTTTAGTCACAGAATGGGATGCCAGTGCCACAAAAACCAGAGAGCATGCACAGCAAAAGTGTCTTTATCAGGCCTGATTTCTATGAGAATAAGTGCAAATGTTTATTATGCTATTAAATAGAGGCTGCTTTAGTCACAGAATGGGATGCCAGTGCCACAAAAACCAGAGAGCATGCACAGCAAAAGTGTCTTTATCAGGCCTGATTTCTATGAGAATAAGTGCAAATGTTTATTATGCTATTAAATAGAGGCTGCTTTAGTCACAGAATGGGATGCCAGTGCCACAAAAACCAGAGAGCATGCACAGCAAAAGTGTCTTTATCAGGCCTGATTTCTATGAGAATAAGTGCAAATGTTTATTATGCTATTAAATAGAGGCTGCTTTAGTCACGGAATGGGATGCCAGTGCCACAAAAACCAGAGAGCATGCACAGCAAAAGTGTCTTTATCAGGCCTGATTTCTATGAGAATAAGTGCAAATGTTTATTATGCTATTAAATAGAGGCTGCTTTAGTCACAGAATGGGATGCCAGTGCCACAAAAACCAGAGAGCATGCACAGCAAAAGTGTCTTTATCAGGCCTGATTTCTATGAGAATAAGTGCAAATGTTTATTATGCTATTAAATAGAGGCTGCTTTAGTCACGGAATGGGATGCCAGTGCCACAAAAACCAGAGAGCATGCACAGCAAAAGTGTCTTTATCAGGCCTGATTTCTATGAGAATAAGTGCAAATGTTTATTATGCTATTAAATAGAGGCTGCTTTAGTCACGGAATGGGATGCCAGTGCCACAAAAACCAGAGAGCATGCACAGCAAAAGTGTCTTTATCAGGCCTGATTTCTATGAGAATAAGTGCAAATGTTTATTATGCTATTAAATAGAGGCTGCTTTAGTCACGGAATGGGATGCCAGTGCCACAAAAACCAGAGAGCATGCACAGCAAAAGTGTCTTTATCAGGCCTGATTTCTATGAGAATAAGTGCAAATGTTTATTATGCTATTAAATAGAGGCTGCTTTAGTCACAGAATGGGATGCCAGTGCCACAAAAACCAGAGAGCATGCACAGCAAAAGTGTCTTTATCAGGCCTGATTTCTATGAGAATAAGTGCAAATGTTTATTATGCTATTAAATAGAGGCTGCTTTAGTCACGGAATGGGATGCCAGTGCCACAAAAACCAGAGAGCATGCACAGCAAAAGTGTCTTTATCAGGCCTGATTTCTATGAGAATAAGTGCAAATGTTTATTATGCTATTAAATAGAGGCTGCTTTAGTCACAGAATGGGATGCCAGTGCCACAAAAACCAGAGAGCATGCACAGCAAAAGTGTCTTTATCAGGCCTGATTTCTATGAGAATAAGTGCAAATGTTTATTATGCTATTAAATAGAGGCTGCTTTAGTCACAGAATGGGATGCCAGTGCCACAAAAACCAGAGAGCATGCACAGCAAAAGTGTCTTTATCAGGCCTGATTTCTATGAGAATAAGTGCAAATGTTTATTATGCTATTAAATAGAGGCTGCTTTAGTCACAGAATGGGATGCCAGTGCCACAAAAACCAGAGAGCATGCACAGCAAAAGTGTCTTTATCAGGCCTGATTTCTATGAGAATAAGTGCAAATGTTTATTATGCTATTAAATAGAGGCTGCTTTAGTCACGGAATGGGATGCCAGTGCCACAAAAACCAGAGAGCATGCACAGCAAAAGTGTCTTTATCAGGCCTGATTTCTATGAGAATAAGTGCAAATGTTTATTATGCTATTAAATAGAGGCTGCTTTAGTCACAGAATGGGATGCCAGTGCCACAAAAACCAGAGAGCATGCACAGCAAAAGTGTCTTTATCAGGCCTGATTTCTATGAGAATAAGTGCAAATGTTTATTATGCTATTAAATAGAGGCTGCTTTAGTCACAGAATGGGATGCCAGTGCCACAAAAACCAGAGAGCATGCACAGCAAAAGTGTCTTTATCAGGCCTGATTTCTATGAGAATAAGTGCAAATGTTTATTATGCTATTAAATAGAGGCTGCTTTAGTCACAGAATGGGATGCCAGTGCCACAAAAACCAGAGAGCATGCACAGCAAAAGTGTCTTTATCAGGCCTGATTTCTATGAGAATAAGTGCAAATGTTTATTATGCTATTAAATAGAGGCTGCTTTAGTCACAGAATGGGATGCCAGTGCCACAAAAACCAGAGAGCATGCACAGCAAAAGTGTCTTTATCAGGCCTGATTTCTATGAGAATAAGTGCAAATGTTTATTATGCTATTAAATAGAGGCTGCTTTAGTCACAGAATGGGATGCCAGTGCCACAAAAACCAGAGAGCATGCACAGCAAAAGTGTCTTTATCAGGCCTGATTTCTATGAGAATAAGTGCAAATGGTTATTATGCTATTAAATAGAGGCTGCTTTAGTCACAGAATGGGATGCCAGTGCCACAAAAACCAGAGAGCATGCACAGCAAAAGTGTCTTTATCAGGCCTGATTTCTATGAGAATAAGTGCAAATGTTTATTATGCTATTAAATAGAGGCTGCTTTAGTCACGGAATGGGATGCCAGTGCCACAAAAACCAGAGAGCATGCACAGCAAAAGTGTCTTTATCAGGCCTGATTTCTATGAGAATAAGTGCAAATGTTTATTATGCTATTAAATAGAGGCTGCTTTAGTCACAGAATGGGATGCCAGTGCCACAAAAACCAGAGAGCATGCACAGCAAAAGTGTCTTTATCAGGCCTGATTTCTATGAGAATAAGTGCAAATGTTTATTATGCTATTAAATAGAGGCTGCTTTAGTCACAGAATGGGATGCCAGTGCCACAAAAACCAGAGAGCATGCACAGCAAAAGTGTCTTTATCAGGCCTGATTTCTATGAGAATAAGTGCAAATGTTTATTATGCTATTAAATAGAGGCTGCTTTAGTCACAGAATGGGATGCCAGTGCCACAAAAACCAGAGAGCATGCACAGCAAAAGTGTCTTTATCAGGCCTGATTTCTATGAGAATAAGTGCAAATGTTTATTATGCTATTAAATAGAGGCTGCTTTAGTCACGGAATGGGATGCCAGTGCCACAAAAACCAGAGAGCATGCACAGCAAAAGTGTCTTTATCAGGCCTGATTTCTATGAGAATAAGTGCAAATGTTTATTATGCTATTAAATAGAGGCTGCTTTAGTCACAGAATGGGATGCCAGTGCCACAAAAACCAGAGAGCATGCACAGCAAAAGTGTCTTTATCAGGCCTGATTTCTATGAGAATAAGTGCAAATGTTTATTATGCTATTAAATAGAGGCTGCTTTAGTCACGGAATGGGATGCCAGTGCCACAAAAACCAGAGAGCATGCACAGCAAAAGTGTCTTTATCAGGCCTGATTTCTATGAGAATAAGTGCAAATGTTTATTATGCTATTAAATAGAGGCTGCTTTAGTCACAGAATGGGATGCCAGTGCCACAAAAACCAGAGAGCATGCACAGCAAAAGTGTCTTTATCAGGCCTGATTTCTATGAGAATAAGTGCAAATGTTTATTATGCTATTAAATAGAGGCTGCTTTAGTCACGGAATGGGATGCCAGTGCCACAAAAACCAGAGAGCATGCACAGCAAAAGTGTCTTTATCAGGCCTGATTTCTATGAGAATAAGTGCAAATGTTTATTATGCTATTAAATAGAGGCTGCTTTAGTCACGGAATGGGATGCCAGTGCCACAAAAACCAGAGAGCATGCACAGCAAAAGTGTCTTTATCAGGCCTGATTTCTATGAGAATAAGTGCAAATGGTTATTATGCTATTAAATAGAGGCTGCTTTAGTCACAGAATGGGATGCCAGTGCCACAAAAACCAGAGAGCATGCACAGCAAAAGTGTCTTTATCAGGCCTGATTTCTATGAGAATAAGTGCAAATGTTTATTATGCTATTAAATAGAGGCTGCTTTAGTCACAGAATGGGATGCCAGTGCCACAAAAACCAGAGAGCATGCACAGCAAAAGTGTCTTTATCAGGCCTGATTTCTATGAGAATAAGTGCAAATGTTTATTATGCTATTAAATAGAGGCTGCTTTAGTCACAGAATGGGATGCCAGTGCCACAAAAACCAGAGAGCATGCACAGCAAAAGTGTCTTTATCAGGCCTGATTTCTATGAGAATAAGTGCAAATGTTTATTATGCTATTAAATAGAGGCTGCTTTAGTCACAGAATGGGATGCCAGTGCCACAAAAACCAGAGAGCATGCACAGCAAAAGTGTCTTTATCAGGCCTGATTTCTATGAGAATAAGTGCAAATGTTTATTATGCTATTAAATAGAGGCTGCTTTAGTCACAGAATGGGATGCCAGTGCCACAAAAACCAGAGAGCATGCACAGCAAAAGTGTCTTTATCAGGCCTGATTTCTATGAGAATAAGTGCAAATGTTTATTATGCTATTAAATAGAGGCTGCTTTAGTCACAGAATGGGATGCCAGTGCCACAAAAACCAGAGAGCATGCACAGCAAAAGTGTCTTTATCAGGCCTGATTTCTATGAGAATAAGTGCAAATGTTTATTATGCTATTAAATAGAGGCTGCTTTAGTCACAGAATGGGATGCCTCACAGCAGACTTAAGATCAGTTCAGTATATATGCACAGTTAGTTACTATAAGCAGCCTGAAAACGCTAACAAAGGCTGGATGAAAAAAAAAAATTCTCCCTGTCAGCCAGCTCCGTTTTTCCTACCTTTCCCTGGCTTTCTGTCTGTCTCCTGTCTGTCTCCTGCCTGTCTCCTGCCTGTCTCCAGCCTGTCCCTGTCTGTCCCTGTCTCCAGCCTGTCTCCAGCCTGTCTAACTGCCTCAGCTACACAGCGTTCTGTCTGTCTGTCACGAATGCAATAGAGAAATGAGGAAAAGCAAGATGGCCGCCGTTAAATACCGCTGTGTGACGTCACCGGGCTTGCTGGCTGCTGATAGGCTGCATGTGACTGCCCCAGCTTGCACTGGCGCGGGATACATGTCCAGACATGTCCCGCCCGCCATCTTAGAATGCCTGTAATGTAAATGAATGGATGTTAAAGGAAAACTTCGAGTGATCGAATCGCGGGGAAATTCGGATTCGATCCGAATCGAATTTTTCCTGAAATTCGGATCGAATCCGGGTTCGTCCGGATCGATTCGCTCATCCCTAATGACGATGAAGCCCCTTCATCACCCGGCTCCCAAGTGCGATCGGCTTCATCGTCATCATCATCATCATCACCGGGTTGTGGCTGTACGTCACTGATGTTCGTGGATTCGTCAACAGTGTCTGGCGCAGGAGCTGGAACGCTCGCAGCACCCACGACACTGTCCACATCACTATTTGTCTGCCTAGCTAAAGAAGCCACCTCCATTTCTTGGCTGGGCAGTAGCTGCTGACTGTCCTCCTGTATCTGATCGTCCTCCTCACTAAAGAGTGGAGCTGAACCCAAAGCATAGGATACGTCGCTGGGGGAGGGAACGGCGTAGGACAGAGGCAATGGGAGGACAGGGACTGCTCTCGGGGCATGCCAACTCAGGGTTGTGTCAGAGGAACCTACCGACCCTAGACTGGGGGTCTCAGATGTAAGTTGTGATGATGTTGTTGATGAGCGCGTCAGCCAATCTACCACGGCAGATGCGTTACTGGTGGAGACCCGACCGCTAGCAGATACTGGCAGATTAGGTCTCTCAGCGTGACTCCTGCTGCTACTGGCCCCCAGTCTGATGCGAGCTCTGCCTGCGGAATCTTGGCCTCTGCCACTCCTCTTTTCACTTCCAGGCACTTGTCTGCCCGACATAGTCTAACTGGCGTGGTAGTAGGTGATATTTTAAGAACCCCCAGGCAGCAGTGGGTCTATATAAAACAGAATATAATGCACACCAAAAGTGAGCAGTAACACTCAGCCTCCAACAGGCCTGCTTAGTGTAAATAAGAGAGCTGCTTAGTGTAAATAAAGAGGGGTATGCTATGTTACAGAATGGGATGCCTCAACAGAAGTGCACCTGGCAGGCAGCAGTAAGCCTATGCCCAGCAAAAGTGTCTTATAATATAAATATAATAAGAGCAAATGCTTATATGGTCTTAAACAGAGGCTGCTTTAGTCACAGAATGGGATGCCCTGGGCAGGAATGGACCTGGCAGGGTCCAGTAGGGCTTTGGCCAGCAAAAGTGTCTTTATCAGGCTAATTTCAAATATGATAAGAGCAAATGCTTATATGGTCTTAAACAGAGGCTGCTGTAGTCACAGAATGGGATGCCCCGGGCAGGAATCGACCTGGCAGGGTCCAGTAGGGCTTTGGCCAGCAAAAGTGTCTTTATCAGGCCTGATTTCTATGAGAATAAGTGCAAATGTTTATTATGCTATTAAATAGAGGCTGCTTTAGTCACAGAATGGGATGCCAGTGCCACAAAAACCAGAGAGCATGCACAGCAAAAGTGTCTTTATCAGGCCTGATTTCTATGAGAATAAGTGCAAATGTTTATTATGCTATTAAATAGAGGCTGCTTTAGTCACGGAATGGGATGCCAGTGCCACAAAAACCAGAGAGCATGCACAGCAAAAGTGTCTTTATCAGGCCTGATTTCTATGAGAATAAGTGCAAATGTTTATTATGCTATTAAATAGAGGCTGCTTTAGTCACAGAATGGGATGCCAGTGCCACAAAAACCAGAGAGCATGCACAGCAAAAGTGTCTTTATCAGGCCTGATTTCTATGAGAATAAGTGCAAATGGTTATTATGCTATTAAATAGAGGCTGCTTTAGTCACAGAATGGGATGCCAGTGCAACAAAAACCAGAGAGCATGCACAGCAAAAGTGTCTTTATCAGGCCTGATTTCTATGAGAATAAGTGCAAATGTTTATTATGCTATTAAATAGAGGCTGCTTTAGTCACGGAATGGGATGCCAGTGCCACAAAAACCAGAGAGCATGCACAGCAAAAGTGTCTTTATCAGGCCTGATTTCTATGAGAATAAGTGCAAATGTTTATTATGCTATTAAATAGAGGCTGCTTTAGTCACAGAATGGGATGCCAGTGCCACAAAAACCAGAGAGCATGCACAGCAAAAGTGTCTTTATCAGGCCTGATTTCTATGAGAATAAGTGCAAATGTTTATTATGCTATTAAATAGAGGCTGCTTTAGTCACGGAATGGGATGCCAGTGCCACAAAAACCAGAGAGCATGCACAGCAAAAGTGTCTTTATCAGGCCTGATTTCTATGAGAATAAGTGCAAATGTTTATTATGCTATTAAATAGAGGCTGCTTTAGTCACAGAATGGGATGCCAGTGCCACAAAAACCAGAGAGCATGCACAGCAAAAGTGTCTTTATCAGGCCTGATTTCTATGAGAATAAGTGCAAATGGTTATTATGCTATTAAATAGAGGCTGCTTTAGTCACAGAATGGGATGCCAGTGCAACAAAATCCAGAGAGCATGCACAGCAAAAGTGTCTTTATCAGGCCTGATTTCTATGAGAATAAGTGCAAATGTTTATTATGCTATTAAATAGAGGCTGCTTTAGTCACGGAATGGGATGCCAGTGCCACAAAAACCAGAGAGCATGCACAGCAAAAGTGTCTTTATCAGGCCTGATTTCTATGAGAATAAGTGCAAATGTTTATTATGCTATTAAATAGAGGCTGCTTTAGTCACAGAATGGGATGCCAGTGCCACAAAAACCAGAGAGCATGCACAGCAAAAGTGTCTTTATCAGGCCTGATTTCTATGAGAATAAGTGCAAATGTTTATTATGCTATTAAATAGAGGCTGCTTTAGTCACGGAATGGGATGCCAGTGCCACAAAAACCAGAGAGCATGCACAGCAAAAGTGTCTTTATCAGGCCTGATTTCTATGAGAATAAGTGCAAATGTTTATTATGCTATTAAATAGAGGCTGCTTTAGTCACGGAATGGGATGCCAGTGCCACAAAAACCAGAGAGCATGCACAGCAAAAGTGTCTTTATCAGGCCTGATTTCTATGAGAATAAGTGCAAATGTTTATTATGCTATTAAATAGAGGCTGCTTTAGTCACGGAATGGGATGCCAGTGCCACAAAAACCAGAGAGCATGCACAGCAAAAGTGTCTTTATCAGGCCTGATTTCTATGAGAATAAGTGCAAATGTTTATTATGCTATTAAATAGAGGCTGCTTTAGTCACAGAATGGGATGCCAGTGCCACAAAAAACAGAGAGCATGCACAGCAAAAGTGTCTTTATCAGGCCTGATTTCTATGAGAATAAGTGCAAATGTTTATTATGCTATTAAATAGAGGCTGCTTTAGTCACGGAATGGGATGCCAGTGCCACAAAAACCAGAGAGCATGCACAGCAAAAGTGTCTTTATCAGGCCTGATTTCTATGAGAATAAGTGCAAATGTTTATTATGCTATTAAATAGAGGCTGCTTTAGTCACGGAATGGGATGCCAGTGCCACAAAAACCAGAGAGCATGCACAGCAAAAGTGTCTTTATCAGGCCTGATTTCTATGAGAATAAGTGCAAATGTTTATTATGCTATTAAATAGAGGCTGCTTTAGTCACAGAATGGGATGCCAGTGCCACAAAAACCAGAGAGCATGCACAGCAAAAGTGTCTTTATCAGGCCTGATTTCTATGAGAATAAGTGCAAATGTTTATTATGCTATTAAATAGAGGCTGCTTTAGTCACAGAATGGGATGCCAGTGCCACAAAAACCAGAGAGCATGCACAGCAAAAGTGTCTTTATCAGGCCTGATTTCTATGAGAATAAGTGCAAATGTTTATTATGCTATTAAATAGAGGCTGCTTTAGTCACGGAATGGGATGCCAGTGCCACAAAAACCAGAGAGCATGCACAGCAAAAGTGTCTTTATCAGGCCTGATTTCTATGAGAATAAGTGCAAATGTTTATTATGCTATTAAATAGAGGCTGCTTTAGTCACAGAATGGGATGCCAGTGCCACAAAAACCAGAGAGCATGCACAGCAAAAGTGTCTTTATCAGGCCTGATTTCTATGAGAATAAGTGCAAATGTTTATTATGCTATTAAATAGAGGCTGCTTTAGTCACAGAATGGGATGCCAGTGCCACAAAAACCAGAGAGCATGCACAGCAAAAGTGTCTTTATCAGGCCTGATTTCTATGAGAATAAGTGCAAATGTTTATTATGCTATTAAATAGAGGCTGCTTTAGTCACAGAATGGGATGCCAGTGCCACAAAAACCAGAGAGCATGCACAGCAAAAGTGTCTTTATCAGGCCTGATTTCTATGAGAATAAGTGCAAATGTTTATTATGCTATTAAATAGAGGCTGCTTTAGTCACAGAATGGGATGCCAGTGCCACAAAAACCAGAGAGCATGCACAGCAAAAGTGTCTTTATCAGGCCTGATTTCTATGAGAATAAGTGCAAATGTTTATTATGCTATTAAATAGAGGCTGCTTTAGTCACAGAATGGGATGCCAGTGCCACAAAAACCAGAGAGCATGCACAGCAAAAGTGTCTTTATCAGGCCTGATTTCTATGAGAATAAGTGCAAATGGTTATTATGCTATTAAATAGAGGCTGCTTTAGTCACAGAATGGGATGCCAGTGCCACAAAAACCAGAGAGCATGCACAGCAAAAGTGTCTTTATCAGGCCTGATTTCTATGAGAATAAGTGCAAATGTTTATTATGCTATTAAATAGAGGCTGCTTTAGTCACGGAATGGGATGCCAGTGCCACAAAAACCAGAGAGCATGCACAGCAAAAGTGTCTTTATCAGGCCTGATTTCTATGAGAATAAGTGCAAATGTTTATTATGCTATTAAATAGAGGCTGCTTTAGTCACAGAATGGGATGCCAGTGCCACAAAAACCAGAGAGCATGCACAGCAAAAGTGTCTTTATCAGGCCTGATTTCTATGAGAATAAGTGCAAATGTTTATTATGCTATTAAATAGAGGCTGCTTTAGTCACAGAATGGGATGCCAGTGCCACAAAAACCAGAGAGCATGCACAGCAAAAGTGTCTTTATCAGGCCTGATTTCTATGAGAATAAGTGCAAATGTTTATTATGCTATTAAATAGAGGCTGCTTTAGTCACAGAATGGGATGCCAGTGCCACAAAAACCAGAGAGCATGCACAGCAAAAGTGTCTTTATCAGGCCTGATTTCTATGAGAATAAGTGCAAATGTTTATTATGCTATTAAATAGAGGCTGCTTTAGTCACAGAATGGGATGCCAGTGCCACAAAAACCAGAGAGCATGCACAGCAAAAGTGTCTTTATCAGGCCTGATTTCTATGAGAATAAGTGCAAATGTTTATTATGCTATTAAATAGAGGCTGCTTTAGTCACAGAATGGGATGCCAGTGCCACAAAAACCAGAGAGCATGCACAGCAAAAGTGTCTTTATCAGGCCTGATTTCTATGAGAATAAGTGCAAATGTTTATTATGCTATTAAATAGAGGCTGCTTTAGTCACGGAATGGGATGCCAGTGCCACAAAAACCAGAGAGCATGCACAGCAAAAGTGTCTTTATCAGGCCTGATTTCTATGAGAATAAGTGCAAATGTTTATTATGCTATTAAATAGAGGCTGCTTTAGTCACAGAATGGGATGCCAGTGCCACAAAAACCAGAGAGCATGCACAGCAAAAGTGTCTTTATCAGGCCTGATTTCTATGAGAATAAGTGCAAATGTTTATTATGCTATTAAATAGAGGCTGCTTTAGTCACGGAATGGGATGCCAGTGCCACAAAAACCAGAGAGCATGCACAGCAAAAGTGTCTTTATCAGGCCTGATTTCTATGAGAATAAGTGCAAATGGTTATTATGCTATTAAATAGAGGCTGCTTTAGTCACAGAATGGGATGCCAGTGCCACAAAAACCAGAGAGCATGCACAGCAAAAGTGTCTTTATCAGGCCTGATTTCTATGAGAATAAGTGCAAATGGTTATTATGCTATTAAATAGAGGCTGCTTTAGTCACAGAATGGGATGCCAGTGCCACAAAAACCAGAGAGCATGCACAGCAAAAGTGTCTTTATCAGGCCTGATTTCTATGAGAATAAGTGCAAATGTTTATTATGCTATTAAATAGAGGCTGATTTAGTCACAGAATGGGATGCCAGTGCCACAAAAACCAGAGAGCATGCACAGCAAAAGTGTCTTTATCAGGCCTGATTTCTATGAGAATAAGTGCAAATGTTTATTATGCTATTAAATAGAGGCTGCTTTAGTCACAGAATGGGATGCCAGTGCCACAAAAACCAGAGAGCATGCACAGCAAAAGTGTCTTTATCAGGCCTGATTTCTATGAGAATAAGTGCAAATGTTTATTATGCTATTAAATAGAGGCTGCTTTAGTCACAGAATGGGATGCCAGTGCCACAAAAACCAGAGAGCATGCACAGCAAAAGTGTCTTTATCAGGCCTGATTTCTATGAGAATAAGTGCAAATGTTTATTATGCTATTAAATAGAGGCTGCTTTAGTCACAGAATGGGATGCCAGTGCCACAAAAACCAGAGAGCATGCACAGCAAAAGTGTCTTTATCAGGCCTGATTTCTATGAGAATAAGTGCAAATGTTTATTATGCTATTAAATAGAGGCTGCTTTAGTCACAGAATGGGATGCCAGTGCCACAAAAACCAGAGAGCATGCACAGCAAAAGTGTCTTTATCAGGCCTGATTTCTATGAGAATAAGTGCAAATGTTTATTATGCTATTAAATAGAGGCTGCTTTAGTCACAGAATGGGATGCCTCACAGCAGACTTAAGATCAGTTCAGTATATATGCACAGTTAGTTACTATAAGCAGCCTGAAAACGCTAACAAAGGCTGGATGAAAAAAAAAAATTCTCCCTGTCAGCCAGCTCCGTTTTTCCTACCTTTCCCTGGCTTTCTGTCTGTCTCCTGTCTGTCTCCTGCCTGTCTCCTGCCTGTCTCCAGCCTGTCCCTGTCTGTCCCTGTCTCCAGCCTGTCTCCAGCCTGTCTAACTGCCTCAGCTACACAGCGTTCTGTCTGTCTGTCACGAATGCAATAGAGAAATGAGGAAAAGCAAGATGGCCGCCGTTAAATACCGCTGTGTGACGTCACCGGGCTTGCTGGCTGCTGATAGGCTGCATGTGACTGCCCCAGCTTGCACTGGCGCGGGATACATGTCCAGACTAGGGATGAGCGAATCGATCCGGACGAACCCGGATTCGATCCGAATTTCAGGAAAAATTCGATTCGGATCGAATCCGAATTTCCCCGCGATTCGATCACTCGAAGTTTTCCTTTAACATCCATTCATTTACATTACAGGCATTCTAAGATGGCGGGCGGGACATGTCTGGACATGTATCCCGCGCCAGTGCAAGCTGGGGCAGTCACATGCAGCCTATCAGCAGCCAGCAAGCCCGGTGACGTCACACAGCGGTATTTAACGGCGGCCATCTTGCTTTTCCTCATTTCTCTATTGCATTCGTGACAGACAGACACAACGCTGTGTAGCTGAGGCAGTTAGACAGGCTGGAGACAGGCTGGAGACAGGGACAGACAGGGACAGGCTGGAGACAGGCAGGAGACAGGCAGGAGACAGACAGGAGACAGACAGAAAGCCAGGGAAAGGTAGGAAAAACGGAGCTGGCTGACAGGGAGAATTTTTTTTTTTCATCCAGCCTTTGTTAGCGTTTTCAGGCTGCTTATAGTAACGGGGAGGCCGATTCATCAATAGCGCCAGGTAGCGACAGATGAGCGACTGTAGCGTGATTTTTTCAGCGCCAGCCAGTATTCGCTGTGCTTGGCCGGCGTTAGCTTGATGACAGCGACTCAGTCGGTGTGCGGTAATGTTGAATACGGGCTGGGGGGTCGCTGTTTCACAGGTCCAGCGTTGTATGTGAGCGACTGACAACGAATGGCCAGAGCGAACGGCTAGCTTCATATTCATCAACAAATCACGCTCCGAATGTGCTGTCGCTGTCCATTCCTTGTTTAAACCCCAGAGCGCTGGCGGCGATGTGTATTAACTAGTTTTTAACCCCTAAACAACCATATTTTTTGAATGTAACATTATACATGTTTTAAGAATCATTTTGTTATATGAATACATTAATCTCAGACCTGTTAGTTCAATTCTGCACTTTTTTTTTTTTTTTTTTTTTTGACTTAAAAATAATTCCTAACATTGCAGAAGTGTTCTCCGATTTTTTGACATTAAAAAAAAAATTTAAAAAATTAATACCAATTAATTATGATTAATTATAGCTTGCTCCATTGAAATGCATTGGACATCGCCAGGGAGCGACAGCTCATACCTGGCGCTGTGAGGGAATTTGCAGCGGCGCTGTTCGGTCCAGGCGGCTTCATGATGAATGCCGCGCTAGCCGTCGCTCTCGCCGGCGCTAGCCTCATTTTGCTTGATAAATGCGTCATTGTGACCGCCGCCGGGCGTACTTGAGTCGGTAGTCGCCGTTAGCTGCCGCTACCTGGCGCTCGTCGGACACTACCTGGCGCTATCGCTTGATGAATAAGGGCCTAACTGTGCATATATACTGAACTGATCTTAAGTCTGCTGTGAGGCATCCCATTCTGTGACTAAAGCAGCCTCTATTTAATAGCATAATAAACATTTGCACTTATTCTCATAGAAATCAGGCCTGATAAAGACACTTTTGCTGTGCATGCTCTCTGGTTTTTGTGGCACTGGCATCCCATTCTGTGACTAAAGCAGCCTCTATTTAATAGCATAATAAACATTTGCACTTATTCTCATAGAAATCAGGCCTGATAAAGACACTTTTGCTGTGCATGCTCTCTGGTTTTTGTGGCACTGGCATCCCATTCTGTGACTAAAGCAGCCTCTATTTAATAGCATAATAAACATTTGCACTTATTCTCATAGAAATCAGGCCTGATAAAGACACTTTTGCTGTGCATGCTCTCTGGTTTTTGTGGCACTGGCATCCCATTCTGTGACTAAAGCAGCCTCTATTTAATAGCATAATAAACATTTGCACTTATTCTCATAGAAATCAGGCCTGATAAAGACACTTTTGCTGTGCATGCTCTCTGGTTTTTGTGGCACTGGCATCCCATTCTGTGACTAAAGCAGCCTCTATTTAATAGCATAATAAACATTTGCACTTATTCTCATAGAAATCAGGCCTGATAAAGACACTTTTGCTGTGCATGCTCTCTGGTTTTTGTGGCACTGGCATCCCATTCTGTGACTAAAGCAGCCTCTATTTAATAGCATAATAACCATTTGCACTTATTCTCATAGAAATCAGGCCTGATAAAGACACTTTTGCTGTGCATGCTCTCTGGTTTTTGTGGCACTGGCATCCCATTCCGTGACTAAAGCAGCCTCTATTTAATAGCATAATAAACATTTGCACTTATTCTCATAGAAATCAGGCCTGATAAAGACACTTTTGCTGTGCATGCTCTCTGGTTTTTGTGGCACTGGCATCCCATTCCGTGACTAAAGCAGCCTCTATTTAATAGCATAATAAACATTTGCACTTATTCTCATAGAAATCAGGCCTGATAAAGACACTTTTGCTGTGCATGCTCTCTGGTTTTTGTGGCACTGGCATCCCATTCTGTGACTAAAGCAGCCTCTATTTAATAGCATAATAAACATTTGCACTTATTCTCATAGAAATCAGGCCTGATAAAGACACTTTTGCTGTGCATGCTCTCTGGTTTTTGTGGCACTGGCATCCCATTCCGTGACTAAAGCAGCCTCTATTTAATAGCATAATAAACATTTGCACTTATTCTCATAGAAATCAGGCCTGATAAAGACACTTTTGCTGTGCATGCTCTCTGGTTTTTGTGGCACTGGCATCCCATTCTGTGACTAAAGCAGCCTCTATTTAATAGCATAATAAACATTTGCACTTATTCTCATAGAAATCAGGCCTGATAAAGACACTTTTGCTGTGCATGCTCTCTGGTTTTTGTGGCACTGGCATCCCATTCCGTGACTAAAGCAGCCTCTATTTAATAGCATAATAAACATTTGCACTTATTCTCATAGAAATCAGGCCTGATAAAGACACTTTTGCTGTGCATGCTCTCTGGTTTTTGTGGCACTGGCATCCCATTCTGTGACTAAAGCAGCCTCTATTTAATAGCATAATAAACATTTGCACTTATTCTCATAGAAATCAGGCCTGATAAAGACACTTTTGCTGTGCATGCTCTCTGGTTTTTGTGGCACTGGCATCCCATTCTGTGACTAAAGCAGCCTCTATTTAATAGCATAATAAACATTTGCACTTATTCTCATAGAAATCAGGCCTGATAAAGACACTTTTGCTGTGCATGCTCTCTGGTTTTTGTGGCACTGGCATCCCATTCCGTGACTAAAGCAGCCTCTATTTAATAGCATAATAAACATTTGCACTTATTCTCATAGAAATCAGGCCTGATAAAGACACTTTTGCTGTGCATGCTCTCTGGTTTTTGTGGCACTGGCATCCCATTCTGTGACTAAAGCAGCCTCTATTTAATAGCATAATAAACATTTGCACTTATTCTCATAGAAATCAGGCCTGATAAAGACACTTTTGCTGTGCATGCTCTCTGGTTTTTGTGGCACTGGCATCCCATTCCGTGACTAAAGCAGCCTCTATTTAATAGCATAATAAACATTTGCACTTATTCTCATAGAAATCAGGCCTGATAAAGACACTTTTGCTGTGCATGCTCTCTGGTTTTTGTGGCACTGGCATCCCATTCTGTGACTAAAGCAGCCTCTATTTAATAGCATAATAACCATTTGCACTTATTCTCATAGAAATCAGGCCTGATAAAGACACTTTTGCTGTGCATGCTCTCTGGTTTTTGTGGCACTGGCATCCCATTCTGTGACTAAAGCAGCCTCTATTTAATAGCATAATAAACATTTGCACTTATTCTCATAGAAATCAGGCCTGATAAAGACACTTTTGCTGTGCATGCTCTCTGGTTTTTGTGGCACTGGCATCCCATTCTGTGACTAAAGCAGCCTCTATTTAATAGCATAATAAACATTTGCACTTATTCTCATAGAAATCAGGCCTGATAAAGACACTTTTGCTGTGCATGCTCTCTGGTTTTTGTGGCACTGGCATCCCATTCCGTGACTAAAGCAGCCTCTATTTAATAGCATAATAACCATTTGCACTTATTCTCATAGAAATCAGGCCTGATAAAGACACTTTTGCTGTGCATGCTCTCTGGTTTTTGTGGCACTGGCATCCCATTCTGTGACTAAAGCAGCCTCTATTTAATAGCATAATAAACATTTGCACTTATTCTCATAGAAATCAGGCCTGATAAAGACACTTTTGCTGTGCATGCTCTCTGGTTTTTGTGGCACTGGCATCCCATTCTGTGACTAAAGCAGCCTCTATTTAATAGCATAATAAACATTTGCACTTATTCTCATAGAAATCAGGCCTGATAAAGACACTTTTGCTGTGCATGCTCTCTGGTTTTTGTGGCACTGGCATCCCATTCTGTGACTAAAGCAGCCTCTATTTAATAGCATAATAAACATTTGCACTTATTCTCATAGAAATCAGGCCTGATAAAGACACTTTTGCTGTGCATGCTCTCTGGTTTTTGTGGCACTGGCATCCCATTCTGTGACTAAAGCAGCCTCTATTTAATAGCATAATAAACATTTGCACTTATTCTCATAGAAATCAGGCCTGATAAAGACACTTTTGCTGTGCATGCTCTCTGGTTTTTGTGGCACTGGCATCCCATTCTGTGACTAAAGCAGCCTCTATTTAATAGCATAATAAACATTTGCACTTATTCTCATAGAAATCAGGCCTGATAAAGACACTTTTGCTGTGCATGCTCTCTGGTTTTTGTGGCACTGGCATCCCATTCCGTGACTAAAGCAGCCTCTATTTAATAGCATAATAAACATTTGCACTTATTCTCATAGAAATCAGGCCTGATAAAGACACTTTTGCTGTGCATGCTCTCTGGTTTTTGTGGCACTGGCATCCCATTCTGTGACTAAAGCAGCCTCTATTTAATAGCATAATAACCATTTGCACTTATTCTCATAGAAATCAGGCCTGATAAAGACACTTTTGCTGTGCATGCTCTCTGGTTTTTGTGGCACTGGCATCCCATTCTGTGACTAAAGCAGCCTCTATTTAATAGCATAATAAACATTTGCACTTATTCTCATAGAAATCAGGCCTGATAAAGACACTTTTGCTGTGCATGCTCTCTGGTTTTTGTGGCACTGGCATCCCATTCTGTGACTAAAGCAGCCTCTATTTAATAGCATAATAAACATTTGCACTTATTCTCATAGAAATCAGGCCTGATAAAGACACTTTTGCTGTGCATGCTCTCTGGTTTTTGTGGCACTGGCATCCCATTCTGTGACTAAAGCAGCCTCTATTTAATAGCATAATAAACATTTGCACTTATTCTCATAGAAATCAGGCCTGATAAAGACACTTTTGCTGTGCATGCTCTCTGGTTTTTGTGGCACTGGCATCCCATTCTGTGACTAAAGCAGCCTCTATTTAATAGCATAATAAACATTTGCACTTATTCTCATAGAAATCAGGCCTGATAAAGACACTTTTGCTGTGCATGCTCTCTGGTTTTTGTGGCACTGGCATCCCATTCCGTGACTAAAGCAGCCTCTATTTAATAGCATAATAAACATTTGCACTTATTCTCATAGAAATCAGGCCTGATAAAGACACTTTTGCTGTGCATGCTCTCTGGTTTTTGTGGCACTGGCATCCCATTCTGTGACTAAAGCAGCCTCTATTTAATAGCATAATAAACATTTGCACTTATTCTCATAGAAATCAGGCCTGATAAAGACACTTTTGCTGTGCATGCTCTCTGGTTTTTGTGGCACTGGCATCCCATTCTGTGACTAAAGCAGCCTCTATTTAATAGCATAATAAACATTTGCACTTATTCTCATAGAAATCAGGCCTGATAAAGACACTTTTGCTGTGCATGCTCTCTGGTTTTTGTGGCACTGGCATCCCATTCTGTGACTAAAGCAGCCTCTATTTAATAGCATAATAAACATTTGCACTTATTCTCATAGAAATCAGGCCTGATAAAGACACTTTTGCTGTGCATGCTCTCTGGTTTTTGTGGCACTGGCATCCCATTCTGTGACTAAAGCAGCCTCTATTTAATAGCATAATAAACATTTGCACTTATTCTCATAGAAATCAGGCCTGATAAAGACACTTTTGCTGTGCATGCTCTCTGGTTTTTGTGGCACTGGCATCCCATTCTGTGACTAAAGCAGCCTCTATTTAATAGCATAATAAACATTTGCTGTTATTCTCATAGAAATCAGGCCTGATAAAGACACTTTTGCTGTGCATGCTCTCTGGTTTTTGTGGCACTGGCATCCCATTCTGTGACTAAAGCAGCCTCTATTTAATAGCATAATAAACATTTGCACTTATTCTCATAGAAATCAGGCCTGATAAAGACACTTTTGCTGTGCATGCTCTCTGGTTTTTGTGGCACTGGCATCCCATTCTGTGACTAAAGCAGCCTCTATTTAATAGCATAATAAACATTTGCACTTATTCTCATAGAAATCAGGCCTGATAAAGACACTTTTGCTGTGCATGCTCTCTGGTTTTTGTGGCACTGGCATCCCATTCTGTGACTAAAGCAGCCTCTATTTAATAGCATAATAACCATTTGCACTTATTCTCATAGAAATCAGGCCTGATAAAGACACTTTTGCTGTGCATGCTCTCTGGTTTTTGTGGCACTGGCATCCCATTCCGTGACTAAAGCAGCCTCTATTTAATAGCATAATAAACATTTGCACTTATTCTCATAGAAATCAGGCCTGATAAAGACACTTTTGCTGTGCATGCTCTCTGGTTTTTGTGGCACTGGCATCCCATTCCGTGACTAAAGCAGCCTCTATTTAATAGCATAATAAACATTTGCACTTATTCTCATAGAAATCAGGCCTGATAAAGACACTTTTGCTGTGCATGCTCTCTGGTTTTTGTGGCACTGGCATCCCATTCTGTGACTAAAGCAGCCTCTATTTAATAGCATAATAAACATTTGCACTTATTCTCATAGAAATCAGGCCTGATAAAGACACTTTTGCTGTGCATGCTCTCTGGTTTTTGTGGCACTGGCATCCCATTCTGTGACTAAAGCAGCCTCTATTTAATAGCATAATAAACATTTGCACTTATTCTCATAGAAATCAGGCCTGATAAAGACACTTTTGCTGGCCAAAGCCCTACTGGACCCTGCCAGGTCGATTCCTGCCCGGGGCATCCCATTCTGTGACTACAGCAGCCTCTGTTTAAGACCATATAAGCATTTGCTCTTATCATATTTGAAATTAGCCTGATAAAGACACTTTTGCTGGCCAAAGCCCTACTGGACCCTGCCAGGTCCATTCCTGCCCAGGGCATCCCATTCTGTGACTAAAGCAGCCTCTGTTTAAGACCATATAAGCATTTGCTCTTATTATATTTATATTATAAGACACTTTTGCTGGGCATAGGCTTACTGCTGCCTGCCAGGTGCACTTCTGTTGAGGCATCCCATTCTGTAACATAGAATACCCCTCTTTATTTACACTAAGCAGCTCTCTTATTTACACTAAGCAGGCCTGTTGGAGGCTGAGTGTTACTGCTCACTTTTGGTGTGCATTATATTCTGTTTTATATAGACCCACTGCTGCCTGGGGGTTCTTAAAATATCACCTACTACCACGCCAGTTAGACTATGTCGGGCAGACAAGTGCCTGGAAGTGAAAAGAGGAGTGGCAGAGGCCAAGATTCCGCAGGCAGAGCTCGCATCAGACTGGGGGCCAGTAGCAGCAGGAGTCACGCTGAGAGACCTAATCTGCCAGTATCTGCTAGCGGTCGGGTCTCCACCAGTAACGCATCTGCCGTGGTAGATTGGCTGACGCGCTCATCAACAACATCATCACAACTTACATCTGAGACCCCCAGTCTAGGGTCGGTAGGTTCCTCTGACACAACCCTGAGTTGGCATGCCCCGAGAGCAGTCCCTGTCCTCCCATTGCCTCTGTCCTACGCCGTTCCCTCCCCCAGCGACGTATCCTATGCTTTGGGTTCAGCTCCACTCTTTAGTGAGGAGGACGATCAGATACAGGAGGACAGTCAGCAGCTACTGCCCAGCCAAGAAATGGAGGTGGCTTCTTTAGCTAGGCAGACAAATAGTGATGTGGACAGTGTCGTGGGTGCTGCGAGCGTTCCAGCTCCTGCGCCAGACACTGTTGACGAATCCACGAACATCAGTGACGTACAGCCACAACCCGGTGATGATGATGATGATGACGATGAAGCCGATCGCACTTGGGAGCCGGGTGATGAAGGGGCTTCATCGTCATCATCAGGAGAAGAGGGGCGCAGGTTGCCCCGGAGTCAGCAGCTGAGGCAGCAAGGTGGTAGCAGTCAGCATGGGGGCACAATTCCAAAGGCTGGAGCCGGCCGGGGCCGGGGCCGGGGTAGAGCACCTGCTGTGCGGCAGTCTACCTTATCGGGAGGTAGTGGAGCAGGGGTTCCTGGAGTTGGCAACAGCAGCAGTGAATCAGTGAGGCCAGGGGGTGGGAAAAGTAGCTACTCGGCAGTGTGGCAGTTTTTCCTGAGGCATCCGCAGGAGGGTAACATGGCCACATGCAAGATATGTAGGCAAAAGGTGAAGCGTGGCCAGGGTCCAAATGTTGGCACCACGGCCCTGCGTCAACATATGATGCGTCACCATAAAACGACCTGGGAGAACCGAGGCTCCCAAGGGGTGGTCCAGTCTGCTTCCTCACCAAGTGAGCTCCCAATTTCTGCCAGCCAAGGCTCCAGCACCTCAGCCGAAGGCAGCTGTGCGTCACACCCATCCTCTGTCGCTCCTGCTCCTCCTCCTCCTCCTCCAAGTCATGCATCCCGCCAGCAATCCATCAGCGAAGCCATGTCCAAGAGACAGCAGTATGCGCCCACTCATCCTACGGCGCAGAAGCTGAATGTGCTCCTGTCCAAGTTGCTGGTGCTGCAGTCGCTCCCTTTTCAGGTGGTGGAATCTGCACCTTTCAGAGAACTGATGGCTTGTGCCGAGCCGAGGTGGAGAGTCCCAAGCCGTCATTTCTTTGCCAAGAAGGCAGTACCAGCGCTGCACACTTTTGTTGAACAGAAGGTGGGCCAGTCCTTGAGCCTGTCGGTGTGTAGCAAAATACATGGCAGCGCCGACATCTGGAGCTGTAACTACGGTCAGGGGCAGTACATGTCGTTTACGGCCCACTGGGTGAATGTGGTCCCTTTGCAGCAGCAACTTGGACAGGTCACGCCGCTTCGGCCTCCGCGCTCTCTGCCCATTGGGCCTGTGACACCGTGCGACTCGGCCTCCTCATCCTCCGCCATCTCCTCACCCTCCACTGTAGGCTCAAGTCTCAGTGCCCCTCCAGTCTACCATGTGTGCAGGGCACGGAGGTGTCACGCAGTGCTTCACATGGTTTGTCTTGGCGAACGGAGTCACACAGGGGAGGAACTGCTTAAATGTATTCATCAGGAAATCCAAACATGGCTTACTCCCAGAAAACTTAAAATGGGAATCATGGTTACCGACAATGGGAAGAACATTTTGTCTGCGCTGCGCCAAGGAAGCCTGACCCATGCCCCCACGTCTTCAATCTGGTTGTCAAGCGGTTTCTGAAGTGTTCCCCCCATCTGCAGGACATCCTAACAACTTCACGGAAACTTTGCATGCACTTCAGCCACTCCTACACCGCCAAACACACCCTTCTTGAGCTACAGCGTCAGAATGGTATCCCCCAACATAGTCTGATTTGCGATGTTTCCACCCGTTGGAATTCCACCCTTCACATGTTGGACCGATTATATGAACAGAGAAAAGCCATCACGGATTTCCTGATGATCCAAGCAGATAGGGGGACTCCCCTGTGTAACTTCAATGTCAACCAGTGGCAGCTCATACGTGACACCTGCCGTTTGCTCAGGCCCTTTGAGGAAGCCACTTTATTTGTCAGTCGGCAGGATTACGGGATGAACGACGTGATTCCACTGCTTCATGTACTACAGCACATGTTGGAAACCATGGCTGGTCAGGGCACTGGAGACATGGCGTTTACATCTTACGGCCACATGAACCCCGTTGGAGCTGAACTGGAGGAGGAGGAGGAGGAAGAGGAGGAGGAGGAGTTGCCCAGCGAAACACAGTTTAGGCTTGGCGAAATGGCTGGTTTATCTAGTCAGCGGACAGGAGAGGAGGAGCAGGAGCAGCCAGAGGAGCTAGAGGTTTTTGAGGAAGGAGAGACAGAGGACCCGGGCACACCGTGGCAGTATGCAGTGGAGATGGAGACAGGTAGTCCATCCGAGTCACTTGCGCAAATGGCACGAAGCATGCTCACATGCTTGCGTAGTGACCCCAGAATTGTTTCCATCTGTCGGCGGGATGACTTCTGGCTGTCCACCTTATTGGACCCTCGCTTCCGGCACAAAATGGGGGCATTTTTTAAACCCACCGAGAGGGAGGACAAACTCAACTACTACAAAGACATTCTACGTAGGCAGTTGGCCGATGCCTATCTACGCCATGGTCCATACTCTCGCAGGTCTGACTCGAGGGGACCTCTGCGCTCACCTTCCACTGCCATGGCCGCTGGGGGGGTTGGCAGCAGCAGCAGCAGAAGCTCCATCAGCAGCAGCAGCCTCAGTCTTCAGTCGCTAATGAGTAGCTTTCTACACCCGCATAGTGAGGCTACATGAGCAGCAGGAAGACCTGGAGCAGGACCTGAACCAGCAGGTCATGTCATACTTTGACATGACCATGCCAACACACCTTGAGGATCCGCTGGACTTCTGGGCAGCCAAACTTGATTTGTGGCCGCAACTAGCAGAGTTTGCCCTGGAAAAGCTGTCCTGCCCGGCAAGTAGCGTGCCATCTGAGCGGGTGTTTAGTGCGGCGGGGGCCATAGTTACGGCGAGGAGAACTCGTCTGTCAACTAAAAATGTGGAGAGACTCACCTTTGTCAAAATGAATCAGGGATGGATCAGCCAGGATTTCCACCCACCAATGCCTGATGCATGCGACTAGATTCAGCATGGTGCCACGTTTTACACTTTACAAATGGTGCAAAACATATTTATGTCTTTAGGCCATTTTTTGGGCTCCTGCTGCTGCTACTGCCAACTTCTGCCAACTCCAGGGTGTGATTCATCCAATTTTTGGGCTCCTGAAGCCAACTCCAGTGTATATTTGGGCTCCTGCTGCTACTACTGTCAACTCCTGCCAACTCCAGGGTGTGATTCATCCAATTTTTGGGCTCCTGAGGCCAACTCCAGTGTATATTTGGGCTCCTGCTGCTGCTACTGTCAACTCCTGCCAACTCCAGGGTGTGATTCATCCAATTTTTGGGCTCCTGAAGCCAACTCCAGTGTATATTTGGGCTCCTGCTGCTACTACTGCCAACTTCTGCCAACTCCAGGGTGTGATTCATCCAATTTTTGGGCTCCTGAAGCCAACTCCAGTGTATATTTGGGCTCCTGCTGCTGCTGCTGCCAACTTCTGCCAACTCCAGGGTGTGATTCATCCAATTTTTGGGCTCCTGAAGCCAACTCCAGTGTATATTTGGGCTCCTGCTGCTGCTGCTGCCAACTTCTGCCAACTCCAGGGTGTGATTCATCCAATTTTTGGGCTCCTGAAGCCAACTCCAGTGTATATTTGGGCTCCTGCTGCTACTACTGTCAACTCCTGCCAACTCCAGGGTGTGATTCATCCAATTTTTGGGCTCCTGAGGCCAACTCCAGTGTATATTTGGGCTCCTGCTGCTGCTGCTGCCAACTTCTGCCAACTCCAGGGTGTGATTCATCCAATTTTTGGGCTCCTGAGGCCAACTCCAGTGTATATTTGGGCTCCTGCTGCTGCTACTGTCAACTCCTGCCAACTCCAGGGTGTGATTCATCCAATTTTTGGGCTCCTGAAGCCAACTCCAGTGTATATTTGGGCTCCTGCTGCTGCTGCTGCTGCCAACTTCTGCCAACTCCAGGGTGTGATTCATCCAATTTTTGGGCTCCTGAAGCCAACTCCAGTGTATATTTGGGCTCCTGCTGCTGCTGCTGCCAACTTCTGCCAACTCCAGGGTGTGATTCATCCAATTTTTGGGCTCCTGAAGCCAACTCCAGTGTATATTTGGGCTCCTGCTGCTGCTGCTGCCAACTTCTGCCAACTCCAGGGTGTGATTCATCCAATTTTTGGGCTCCTGAAGCCAACTCCAGTGTATATTTGGGCTCCTGCTGCTACTACTGTCAACTCCTGCCAACTCCAGGGTGTGATTCATCCAATTTTTGGGCTCCTGAGGCCAACTCCAGTGTATATTTGGGCTCCTGCTGCTGCTGCTGCCAACTTCTGCCAACTCCAGGGTGTGATTCATCCAATTTTTGGGCTCCTGAGGCCAACTCCAGTGTATATTTGGGCTCCTGCTGCTGCTACTGTCAACTCCTGCCAACTCCAGGGTGTGATTCATCCAATTTTTGGGCTCCTGAAGCCAACTCCAGTGTATATTTGGGCTCCTGCTGCTGCTGCTGCTGCCAACTTCTGCCAACTCCAGGGTGTGATTCATCCAATTTTTGGGCTCCTGAAGCCAACTCCAGTGTATATTTGGGCTCCTGCTGCTGCTACTGTCAACTCCTGCCAACTCCAGGGTGTGATTCATCCAATTTTTGGGCTCCTGAGGCCAACTCCAGTGTATATTTGGGCTCCTGCTGCTGCTACTGTCAACTCCTGCCAACTCCAGGGTGTGATTCATCCAATTTTTGGGCTCCTGAAGCCAACTCCAGTGTATATTTGGGCTCCTGCTGCTGCTACTGCCAACTTCTGCCAACTCCAGGGTGTGATTCATCCAATTTTTGGGCTCCTGAAGCCAACTCCAGTGTATATTTGGGCTCCTGCTGCTACTACTGCCAACTTCTGCCAACTCCAGGGTGTGATTCATCCAATTTTTGGGCTCCTGAGGCCAACTCCAGTGTATATTTGGGCTCCTGCTGCTACTACTGCCAACTTCTGCCAACTCCAGGGTGTGATTCATCCAATTTTTGGGCTCCTGAGGCCAACTCCAGTGTATATTTGGGCTCCTGCTGCTGCTGCTGCCAACTTCTGCCAACTCCAGGGTGTGATTCATCCAATTTTTGGGCTCCTGAAGCCAACTCCAGTGTATATTTGGGCTCCTGCTGCTACTACTGTCAACTCCTGCCAACTCCAGGGTGTGATTCATCCAATTTTTGGGCTCCTGAAGCCAACTCCAGTGTATATTTGGGCTCCTGCTGCTGCTGCTGCCAACTTCTGCCAACTCCAGGGTGTGATTCATCCAATTTTTGGGCTCCTGAGGCCAACTCCAGTGTATATTTGGGCTCCTGCTGCTGCTGCTGCCAACTTCTGCCAACTCCAGGGTGTGATTCATCCAATTTTTGGGCTCCTGAGGCCAACTCCAGTGTATATTTGGGCTCCTGCTGCTACTACTGTCAACTCCTGCCAACTCCAGGGTGTGATTCATCCAATTTTTGGGCTCCTGAGGCCAACTCCAGTGTATATTTGGGCTCCTGCTGCTGCTGCTGCCAACTTCTGCCAACTCCAGGGTGTGATTCATCCAATTTTTGGGCTCCTGAGGCCAACTCCAGTGTATATTTGGGCTCCTGCTCCTGCTGCTGCCAACTTCTGCCAACTCCAGGGTGTGATTCATCCAATTTTTGGGCTCCTGAAGCCAACTCCAGTGTATATTTGGGCTCCTGCTGCTGCTGCCAACTTCTGCCAACTCCAGGGTGTGATTCATCCAATTTTTGGGCTCCTGAGGCCAACTCCAGTGTATATTTGGGCTCCTTCTGCCCCTCATAGTGATGCCACTTCAACTCTCTGCAATTGTGCCGCTCTGCGATTCTATTAGCGATGCCTCTGATCTGCATGTGATATTTCTTCAAAGTATTATTTAACAAACCCAGCACGCATCCTGTGCGTGTTACAGCAAGGCTGAATGGTTTACAACCCTATTGAGGCTGTAGGAGGCTCAGAAATAGCCGTTTTTAATAGCAATTCGTCGCGAATTTATTCGGGTCGAAACGATTTTTGTCGGAAAATTCGGCGAATCAGTCGAATCGAATTTTTCAAAAGTTCGCTCATCTCTAGTTGCCTTCAAAGTACCAGTTAATAGCATGACCATTTAAATCGATGATTACAGCCACAGAACAGATGCAGACAGGCACTGAAATATGTTGACCGGGACAACCACAAAACTATTTTGGATAGTAAAGATGCAAAGTTTATTTGCCTAGGATAGGCATGGTTTGCCCAGGACATATGCAGAGACTAAAGTAAGATGCAAATGTAGAATATTTTTTTCCATGGCAGCACTACAATTTTTTTTTCCCACCCCACATAGCAAGGTAGCAAGAAACCCTGCAGCATATGTAGCATCCTATGCTGTGGCAGTCAGATAGGTGGGTTAAGGCCCCCCGCCCCTTGTGTGGGGAGAGCTGGTTGCACACAAGCACAGAATGGTTCCCGACTCTACCTGCTTTTCCCACGAAAACTTTAAAAATGCGCATGTCAAATGCTTTTATAGGTACCGGAGCTGGAATAAGAGATGGTGGTACTGCATTCCACAGTGGAGAGCAGTGTACCATTGCATCACTCGGCAGCTCCACACACAGACACGAGTATGTGATACCTGTGTCAGAAGCCTTGGAGCAATTAACTTTGTATATTATATACAAATGCTATATCAAAATCTTTAATTCAAAAAATAGAAGTCTTGTAGTGACCAGGCCGGCTAGAAGGAGCGCAGCCTAGCCACTACTATCTGGTACCTGCCAGATGGCCACATAAAAAGCAGCAGGCTCAAAACTACAGCTTGCACCATAGACAGCAAACCTCCCAGCAAGACAGCCCACACCGCGGCTACGTCTGCAGTTAACCCCTGCACTACCAATGAAAGAAACGGCTACAGCCAGTGAGTGGAGACGCTCTGGAGCCCCAACTCTGCCCTGCCCAAGTCCCCGGTTTCTACCATTCTATCACCTGCTCATCGAGTCTGGCGCAATCTCCCTTCCTCAGAGGAAGGGAGAATGCACCAGACCCGACGAGCCGAGCGGCTGATCGGCTGCTGCTTAACTTAAGCCTCCTGCACTGTAAACAGGCGATCACTTAAACCGAACCTTCAGCGTGATTTAATGAAAAGCCCAAACTCTTAAAAAAACGTTCCCCAGCATCTAAATTAATATATTTTACGTTTTTAGTCACTAACTTATTATTCTTTCCCCCACTGGGCTGCAACTCTGTTCAGGAATTTAGGATACGGGCGCCGCCATCTTGACTCAGAAGCATCACACTTACTGAGGAGAGGAGAGTGGGATAAGGTACAGGGGGTGGGTTATAGATGTGCTTTGCTCAGACAGAGCAGAGCTGGGGTCAGGTAAAGGTCATCAGTCCCAGAATGCAGAGCAGCACAGTAAGGAGGCACTTCCTGTTTGCAGGCTGCCTGATAAGATGGCGGCTTCCATAAGCCGCCATCTTGGATGTTTAAAGGCTCATAACATGCAGTAGATGCAGGTAGGATGATTTTTAATGTGGACAATCTGTATGTACAGGGTGTGGGAAACATATAACATAGACTCTTATTCAGGGTGAAGGTCCGCTTTAAGTTAAGCAGCAGCATATTGGACAATCGGCTTGTCGGGTCTGGCGCGTTCTCCCTTCCTTTGCATCTCTTACCGGCCAGCTCAGCCCGGGCTGGTAAGAGCCTATCAAAGGGCTGTATACGGCCCAGGTCTGGTTTAGATCATATATATTGCTGGAGGGACTGCAGATTACTGTTATAGCAGTATATGGCTCTGTTACCAATATTTATGTGTAGTCTCTCCATGCATTTATGTATTCCTGTATATCGCATTTAAATTTTTGCTTTCTTTTTTTCTATCTGTGTGTTCAATTCGCCATGCTGAAATGACCTACTTACTCCACGCATGTTCTACTCTGTTGCATCTGGCACTCTACAACAGTATTCATCACTGATCGCTGACCCTGGAAGTGCAGCCATCTTGGATTTGCTGCACAGAGCGCTTCCCCCTACACACACAATGCAGGGTAATCCGCTCTGTGCGTCCGCACCTGAGCTCCAGTGACCACGCTGCATCCCTGGAGCGGTAAGGAGTTTTTTTTTTGTTGTAACCCCCACCTTGCCTCAGTGCCAGTGGAGGGTGAGAGAGAGGGTTACTCTTTGGCTGAACATTCACTTTAAAGAGTAGTGGAAAACAGAGCATGCATGGTTTTAGAAGAGCAATGTTGATCAGAAAAGGCTTCTTATCCATTTCAACTTGATTGTCCAATTTGACACAACCCCTTTGTATTATCATATGATTCTGTGTTTCATGATAATGTAATAAAGAACTTTACAGTAACTCTGTAAAAGTCACAATGAATGGACTTCATGACAACATTAACTCTAATTATGTGCTCATGTATGTTCCCACTCCTGTCAGTGTGCAAACTATTCATGACAAATAGTTATCCGTCACATGAATGTGTCTTCCGGGGATGACTTGATTCCCCTGACAAACAAGTTCTCCCTTTTTTTCATCTGTGTACCTGCATCTGTGTTCTTGCCTGGAATAATGGCTTTACTTAGAAATCTAAGCAATGTATTTTGATCTTTGCAAACCGCTGAAGGGCATATGTTTTCTGACCATGTAGGTGCATGTCTGAGTTTGCATGGATACCTTATTATTGTGGTGACCCAACATGTTATCAACACATTAATAAATAATATTTAAACTATAAGTATGCTTCTGTTCTTTTCCCTAGCAAGATAATTTCATTTCTCCATGGCTTAGGGGATTTTTACAAAGGAACATAGAACATATTTAAAACAGAATGTATTTCTTAGAACATGTTTTTTATTAATTAGGAAAGTGGGCAGAGTCATGGGAACAATTTCTTTTATATCTCTCCGAGACTACTGAATGTTCAGATCCACCAGTTCAAACCTTCCCACCAGTACCACCAACATATAACATGCCTTAAAGACAGGTTTGAAGAACACTGCATTGGAACATGCCAAACTCAGATACAGTCATAATTCTTGATTTTCAAACTTTTATTGTAAGCTTTTGGGGCAGCAGTACAATGTATGATGTATACGATACTATGCTGTATGGAGGGTTTCAAGTTAGTAAGCAGGGCTTTAATTACCAGAGGTCTTACCCGGGGCAAACCGGCACACTGTTCCACTTCTTTAAGTTTACTTATCCAATCCAGTGCTAGCAAACTATAGCCTGTTAACTGGTGGTGAGAAGCACAGCAAAATGTGTAAAGAGAACTCAAGGTGGTAGGGTCAACAGTGAGGATAGGCATGGTACAAAGGCATGGTCAGACATTGCAACATCAGCAGCAAGCGGCGGTGCTTAGAAGTGGTCAGACTTTGCCGACTAAGCAGCAAACAATGCAAGTTTTAACAGGCATTCTCTAGACTGGGTGAAAGGCAGGAAGACCAATGCCGGATCTTCAAGAAATCTCGTTTTAGCAATAAAACTGGATCGTTTTACATTGCAAACATATGCCATAAAGCGAAAAAAGTGTTCTGTCTCGAGTTGTCACAAATTAAAAATAGCCTTTGCAATGAAATCTGTCAAATATCATTAACCAATGTGGAGTGCAGGTTTCAAAAATAATTTGTTATGCAATAGTAAGGTCATAAGAAAAGAAATAAAAAGTTCTTTATCTAATAATAAAAACAGCCCAGTTTACCACAGGTCAGTTGCATCAAACATTTGCTGACAGCAGAAGAGGTTTTCAGATTCTTTTATCAGCTGTTTTATCTGTCTCCAGCAGCTGCAAACTGCCCCCAGGCAGCAAAACATATTAAACCTGATTCAGTAGCAATTTTTATTGTGTATTCTATAATCAACAGTTAGATACAAAGGTGATATTAACACCTAATAATCTAACACAATAAAACAAGTCAGAGCCATAATGAGTTAAACATTCCTTTCAAGAATATTCATTTAAAGCGGAATAAAATCTGGGGCATCCTGATTTGAGATGTCCTGCGACACATGCACGGGCTCTCATCCAATCAGAGACATTTGCTGTGCATAATTGATACTCATCAAATAGTTCATCAAAGGGAGCAAAAGCGGTGCATCCCCGGCAGCATGTGCTCTCCCTCCCCCAGGTTATCTTAATGGCTGGGAACACAAGCACAGCCCGATCGTGCTGAGGATGCAGACTCCAGTGTTTACATCAGTAAGGGAGCCAGGAAGAAGGTAAGTTTTGCGGCGACCTCTGGGATTTCACACAGTGGGACATTCTGATCTGGTAACCATCACGGAAAGGCCAGTGGCTGGCCTACCAGTCATCCTGGCTGCTCCCATAAACCAAAAGTCATTTAGATGGGACTGTCACTTTAAGGGATGAAGACAAATGGCAAGGATCGCAAATAGTCAGTATTGAGTTTTGTAGCATGTTCCCTAAAGTTGTATGCTTATCTGAAGAAGTGAATTTTGAGGGCACTTTTGAAAGCTTGGAGGTTGGGAAGTGGCAAATTCAGTGCAGATGGCATTTCAGAGGAGTGGAGAGGCTTTTGAAAAGCCCTGGAGGTGGAAATTAAAGGAGATTATCCGGGAGGAGGACAGGGGAAGGTCAGAGACAGAGTTGAGGCTCTTTTAGGTTGATATTTTTGGATTAGAGATGACATTTAGCAAGAAGACTGGTAGGAGATAGTGTTGTAGGTTAGAGTTTTAAACAGAATTTTTTCTGAGACTGGCAGCTAGTAGAGGGACTGACAGGCGGGAGTAGAGCTGGAAGAACAGGAAGAGAGATGAGCAAACCTGTGGGAGTTTGTTTTTGCCGGGTTCAGCAAAAATTGAGTGAAGGGCTCGAATCGGTACATGTACTTTACCCCACCCCCCCACCTTAGAGTAGCCAATGGGGACCTGAACTTAAACTAGTAACATTTCCTTACCTCTCCCAGGACACAGTGTTGTCACTGGAACTCCTGCGGCAGCCGCACAGACAATGCACCCTGCTCTGTGTGCGTGGGGAAAGCTTAGCCACTATGAACAGCAGATCCAAGATGGCTGCACCCCTGGGAATGGAGTCACCAGCGATCAGCGATGTTTTCTGTTGCAGAGTGCCGAATGCAACACAGTCAACTTTGTGGAAGAAGAAAAAATGATTTTTACTAGAACATGCATTAAGTAAGAGAAGGTCATCTCAGCATGGTGGATTGAACACACATACAGGAAAAAGAAATCAAAAAGTTCAATGCAATATGCTGTAATACATGAATGCACAGAGAGACTACACATAAGTATTGGTAACAGTGCCATCTACTGCTATAACAATAGCAGGCCGAGGGGGTTACTTTTTAACTGGACATTCACTTTAATGCACTATACCAATATAGGGCTGGTTACCCCCTCAGGCTCCAGTTAAGTCACAAACTTAGGAATCACCATAATATTGGCAATGAAGTAATGGCAACAAAAAAACGGTGGAGCTATATGAGGTGGAGCAATCCAGAGAAATCCATTTTACAGGTTATCAGAAATTGGCATTTTCTCCTTTAGTCCTCTCCCCCTCAGAAGGCAATGAATAACACATTGGATGTCCCATATCAGCCTGATTCAGAGCCGCCTCAAAACCGTGTCGTATTAGGCTCGTTCTGTGTATTTTACACTTTTTGTTCCGTATGCGTATGAGCTTATGCATGATTCAGAGCCTCCATCGGAAGCCTTCCATTTACTGTTCGTAGCTGCATAAGCCAACGAGAATGGCATTTTCTGCCTCTCGTTGCGTCCTCTACAGGACGAGGGTTACGTTTACGTTACCTCGTAAACCTCGTATACTACCGTTTTTCAGCGTTTTCCAAAGTAGCTTCCAACGAAGATTTCCCATCTCCCGTTGGATTCAGCATGCATCTTTCTATAAATATACGTCCCAACGGAATTCTCAAGGAAATTTGCTATGTGTGCATGCTTGTACGCATTTGCGCAGCAATTTATCTCCTTCATGTTCCCCGTCTCAACTATTCTCTCACTCACTTATGCTCCAATGCTTACCTCAACTCACTCGCGGTTCCACTTTACATGTCCTTCCATCCTTAATGCTTACCTTAACTCACTCGCAGTTCCACTTTACATGTCCTTCCGTCCTTAATGCTTACCTTAACTCACTCGCGGTTTCACTTTACATGTCTTTCCGTCCTTAATGCTTACCTTAACTCACTCGCGGTTCCACTTTACATGTCCTTCCGTCCTTAATGCTTACATAATGTTCTTCATTCTCTTATTAATTTGGGGATCCTTCTTGATTTCTTCTGCTGTATGTGATTTTTTGCCTGTGTTAAGGGTTAAAAATTGTATAGCTTAACCTAAAAAAAACATGAAACATGGGTCAGTTTAATAAGATTTATTATGTATATAAAAATATTTTAAAATTATTATTATTTTTTTTTTTTTTAAACTTCAAAATTAGAGTTTTTTTAAACTCTTAACATTTTTTGGGGGGGTTTAAAAACATTTTTTTTTGTTTTTAATAAATATAAAAAATTCAAATTGTTTACAACAACAATTGTAACAAATGTGGCAGGCCCCGGGAATTTAATCATCACTGGTCCCCTTTGAAGCAGCAAGCTCTCCTAAACAGAGGCCTAACTAAGGGCTTTTGGATATCTAAAAACTAATAGTCATGTACTTACTTGGAAAATGTTGAGCGAAGAATCACCTCACCTGGGGCCTCTTCCTTTGCTTTAGATCCAACCAGTGTTGGATGATCTGGGTGAAGGTGGTGTCGCTGTCGCCTGCTATTTTGGCCACTATCTCCAGGGCCAACGTCCTCTTTTGAAAATCACTCGCCAGGTAGTCGTACCTGTTCTCCATCAAACTCTAAAAGATACAAGAAAAACACATTTGATTAATGTAAACATCATACAAATCACTATCTCAGTTATAGCAGGTTAAAAACTTATATTCCACATAACATTTCTAGTCTTCAGCTATCCTTCTAGATGCCATTTTGGTCTTGCGCACATGTGCTCACTAACTTTTGCTTGGCACAGCGTTTACATTCAAATTTCGCCTCCACTGTTTTGCCCTGCGCTGCCTAATCGCATATCCATGCATTTCGCCTGCAAATCAATGGCCTGAACCCACACTTACGAGCATGATGGTATCCTGTTGCTCACGGGTGAAGAGCGTGGGTGCCATTGTGATTGCCTGGATCAGCATATATGTTGGGCCCCAGCGGTTTCCTGGATGCGCATGTCCGTACGCACGCTTACGCGTAAGCATCACACACAATCATAAATATTTAAAGGGTACTTTGACACATAGCTGTCTCTCTTTACAGATCTTACCATGCCTGCAAAGAAAGCTAGCCACAAGTTAGCCCCGGCCAAGGAACGCCATGAGCGTCGTGCAAAACGGCCTGGTGAAAGGTCCTCCAGGCCTACAACTCTGTCCCACAAAGCCAGTGGGCACTCGCATACCACAAGGAGCTCCAGTCACCACATGAAGCATACATTGGCCCACACTCCAGGCCACTCCAAATCTGCATCATCCAAGAAGGCGAAGGAGCATCCCTCCAGGAAGAAGGCTCCCCGCCCCTCAAGCCAAGGGAGCACTAATACAAAGGGCAAGGGTAAGGCGAGGGCTAGAAGCCCAAGCCCACCAACAACACCCTTTCCTGGACCTTCCCAATGTCAAGAATCTTTGGCCTGATGCAGAGCCTCCCCCAATCTGACCTTATTTTGTTCCGTTTTTCCTATGGCCCGTTTTCCTTCCGTTTGTCTCGGGGTTCAAATGTGATTCAGAGCGGCCGTCGGGAGATCTCCGTTACTGATCCGTTTATGTGTCTTCATTCGGGAAGTGTTTTTTCCCCTCTCGGGTGCTTTCCGTGTGGTCGTGGGTTCCGTTGCCGTTCACACGGACGATCCATTTTTGGCTCCTTTTTAATGCGTTTCCAAACGTACCTTCTTGCCATCTGTTTCTGTTTTCACCCCGATTCCGATTGTTTTTCCATGTATACTTACATTTCCATGGATTTCCTGTTGACAATCTGGGTCCACGCAAGCGCACATCCCTAGTCCTTCCTCAAGCTTCCCTCATACATCAAACTGACACTTTTACCAACACCAAAACTTACCTTAAACTACTATCCTTCTTCTTCTTTATCTTCTTCCCTGTGTTTAATGCTTACCTTAATCTATTCTCCTTCTTCTTCTTTATCTTCTTCCCTGTGTTTAATGCTTACCTTAATCTCTTCTTCTTCTTCTTTTTCTTCTTCTCCTTCTTCTTCCTCCTAATCCTTGTCCCATATACTTACCTTTTGGGACATGTAACTGTATGGTTATGTTGTGAGAACGTACAGTGCCATGAAAGAGAACACACCACAAATTGTTTTTAGTTTTTTTTACTTAAACTTTTTTGGAGAACATTTAAAACATTCTTGTTTAAAATTGAAAAAATTATTTTTTGGTATTTAAAAATTTAAAACAACAGCACAGGCAGGAGGCTCGTCTTCGTGTTCATTGTTGCCCTTTTCTTGGATCTGTGAATGAAAAACATCATCAGTTTTGCCTTGTAAGTATTTAGCTTATCTAGGGGTTTTGGTTTGGTCCATTATTAGGGTTAAATTTTTCCTAACTTATTACATTAATGTGTATTGGACCATGTTTTTGTTGTTTTTGGCCGGAGTTTAAACTACATGTATGATATATTTAACAAACTTACAAGGCTTGGGGCCAACAGGGCGTCGGGGGCGCAGCCTCCTCCCTGGGTCCACCATCTCGTCCTGATGTCAAGCTGTTGGGATCCCAAACACAAGGATATTATTGACTGATTGTGCCTCCTGAATGTCAGATTAGGTTAGGCTTCTATGCATCAAATCACTCACCTTCACCAGGCACCTCTTGAGGTTGGCCTGCTTCCTCCACTATCCTTTGGGATGGTCCTGTGACGTCATCATCTTAAAATAACAATAGTGCACTGGTCTAGTAGTTTACTTAAACAAGTCAGTTGGTCCTCACTAATCTAAGCCTGCCATTGCTATTTTTTGCTTAGCGCCTTGTGCGCGCACATAAACACACGCTCGCCTACTCACATCCATGATTATTTTGTCCTGCTCCTCAGTATAGATGGCTGGCGACATCTTGCTCTTCCTTCCGGGTCTTCCCTTCCTCACGGGAAAACTATTTAAAGGTCAATGCACTTAGCTCTGTGTTGCTTACCATATCACTATCGTCAGACCAAAAGGGAGCCGTAAGACCCCCAAAAGCCCAGAGGCACATACTAGCCGCACAGATAGACCTCACCCAAAACAACACAAGAGCAGGCACAAGACCCGGGAGGGACATGCACATACTCAAAGGGTGGATAAGCCAGACACACAGGCTGCTCTCAAAAAACGCAGGAGCAAGGAGCCCTTGCCACATTCACCACCATCTGCTAAATCAGCCAGGCCTCACAAGACACACAAATCTCTTTCAACCCTGCAGCCTCCAACTCCTCCACACACAAAGCATGCCGCAAAAACCAGACACACCACCAAGGGGAAGTGTAGGTCAAAAACCACTAGCCCACCCAGGCCAACCACCCCTCCTCCTCAACACTCTGTGTCCCCAAGTACCACAACCACACAATCAATAGAGAGCTCTACAGGTGACAGCTCAACAGGCACCCAGCCATTATCACATACCACCACCCACACTCCATCACACTCACCCATCAGCCCAAGAAACCTAAACTACTCCCCAGACAGCCAGCCATCAATCTCGTCTGCTGCCGGGGACACCACACACCCATGTGGGCGCCAGCTGCGCCGTGGCTCACTTACAGCCCGTTTTTGTGATGTCCAAAGCATGGCTGTAGCCACTGCTGTTTGTGAGCACTATGATGCCCTATTTGGGCGTTATTCCAAATCCACCTCAAAGCAGGCCAAGCTGGAGATTTGGGATAACATTTGCCAGCAAGTTAATAGTGTTGGTTCTGTGAGGAGAGATATATATTATGTTAATTATTATGTAAAATATTATGAAATATTATGTAAAAAAAAAAATGGAAATGCGCCGCCAGCAGAGGTAAAGTCCATTTAGAGTGTAAATGCATGTATAGGCTGCTTTGTAACAGGATGTAACACTTATTAGGTGTGCTTTAATCTTCCCCAGCCTGCAGACAGGGGGTGGAATCCCAACTAAAATCATCCTAACACCAGCAGAAGAATGTGTGTTTACATATATTCACCCGGCAACCCTTCAGGGCCTGCCAGGGGGCCAAGACACAGACAGGAATGTCAGGTCCGGAGGTGAGTATATTTTTACATTGAGCCTTTTAAATGGGTGTCCAAACAGTTTTAGAATCCTTAATACACACTGGCTTTTGCTGAAACACTAAAAGTACATTCTCTTGTCCCAGAACCAACTCAAGACACGCCACTAGGCCAAACTACCCCTGGCTTGTCGCAGAGGACCTTGCAACAACTGCCTTCAGTCCACACAAACCGACCTGAGTGTTTGGATGAGGTAAGTCAATGGTCCACTGTGTAGACTTATGAAATTGCACTTGCATCCATTTAATGTTAAATAGTGGACTCAATACCTGCTACATATCTTGGCAGAACCTACCCAGTCCAATTATAGAAGACATTCGTGATTTGGAGGAGGAGGACACAATTCAGATGCAGCCAAGGGCAACCAAACCAGTGTGCGAACATCAGACCCAACAGGCCCAGCAACTTCAGCCCCTGGTATCCTCTAACCCAACCTCTGTGGCACCAACCTCTTCTGCCGTCCGCACAACAGACTCTGCGCCAAGCCAGCCACCTGCAGCCACTCAATCTGGAGCAGAACCACCCACCCGTGCCAGTGGCAGAACACATCCAAGGCGACATATCAGCCAGAGGAGACAGCTGCAGGTCTGCAGGAGAATGTTGAATTTTCAGCAAACCCACAGAGATTTAATGAAACTGTGTGTACCCAAATCACCTCGATGTCTACCCAATTAGAGGTTTTAAACCAAAATGTCTCTGGGCTGCTGCAAGAAACCAGACAACTAACCAGGCATATGGGTGAAATGGTCCACCAATGGCAGCTCATTAATCAGAGCCTTGCACATATTGCCGCAAACATTCACTCACACCAGCCATCAACTGCCACCTCATACTCTTCATACCACTAAATGGATGAGTTTATGTATTTGACCCCACGTCAAGCTTTACAGAATACAACCAAAAAGTTTGTATCTTAATTTTCCCGGGATCCCCAAAAATGTAACCAAACCAAACAAACAAAGGAATGTTATTGATGATAAAACATTGTCCACAAGTTGTGAACGGATCGCCTGTGCTGTGCCACTTTGGGATCCGGAGTAGGGAGGTGTGACTTCTTCCGAAATCTGTAAAGTGGCTTCAGGCAGGTCAGTGTATCTTGATACCCAGCTTTGTATGGCTAGGTTGTGCATGACCCCACACGCAATTATTATTTTGATGACCTGGGCGGCCTCATACAGCAGGCCAACCCCAGTCTGGTCCAGACAGCGGAAGCGCATCTTCATCAAGCCAAAGGCCCGTTCCCCCACTGAGCGAGTCCTCCTATGTGCAGTGTTATACCGCTCCTGGGCCTGCGAGGATGGGTGGAGGATGGGGGTGAGTAACCAGGGGAGCAATGGATAGCCAGAATCACCTGCCAAAAAAAAAAACACAAAATAAGCACACACCATAATCCAAATAACAAATGAGCCCCTTTGCCACATATGTAGTGGCAGGCCCCATAACCAGCCGAGACAGAGAAACCTAAACAACAACCATCTAAAGTGTATCTAAACAAGTACCATCATGCTACTAAGGAAGAGCCACAAGTACCTTACATGCTACTTCCAAATACGGCATGTTAGGTTACTTTAAACTGCTAAGAACAGGGAACAACAGACAGAGGCCTAAGGGGAAGAGGCTCAATAATGTGTTGTTTAGCATTCCAGCATCAGTGAACAGGGACAATAGGTGAGCTGTGCAGTGTCAGTGCAAAGCACAGTTCTGATGAGGCAACATGCACATCCACCCAGCACACTCCTGTACAATGACTCTGGGATGTAACATAGCTAAAAGGCCCAGGACAGCAATGTATAGTGGCAAATCACAAACAAAGCCATAGGAGGAAATACTGATAAGTAAGTGAGGGTTAACTTCCACAGTTTCATTGGAGTCTATAACAGATTAGTGGGGTACAGGCAGGAGCAATCAGAAAAATCATGCTGGACGGCACAAACTATTTTAAAACACATACGTTGGCATGTCGGCTATATTATAAAAGCCCAACTTAACCGCATTGCAGGCTTCCGCTGTGTCAGGGAAAAAAATAAATTTTGGTGCCAGGGTAGCCACGCCATCCAAAAACTTGGTAAGGCTGCGGCTCAGCGTAGACTGGGACATCCCCACGGAGAAGGCACCCAGTCTCTGGAACAAGCCGTTTGCCAAAAACTGCAGGCAGCCAACCAATTTGTTCATACCTGCAATTGCATGCCCCTTCCTTGTGGTGCGGGCTAACCATGGCCGCAGCTGGCTATACAAGTCCTGGAGAGAAACACGGTTAAGGCGGGTGAGCTCGAATAGCTCAAGGTCATGCCTGCCATGGATGTCCAAACGTGTTCAGTGCAGCCTGGTTTCTGCCATGCTCAAAAGAACCAGCCCGCGGAGCTGACGCCTTTGATGATCGTGTACAGAAGAATGCATTTCAAACTCCCGGAGAGCAAATACGGCTGCTAATACTGCCCGTAAGTGAAGCGTCGACACCCTCGTTAAATTGGGCAGGTTTCAATCGGAAATCAAGGCTCTGAATCAATGAAAAAATGGACCAATCAACGGGCCGTCCATTTTCACGGAGTTCAGCCGCTTGCGAGCCGTCAATCGGAAAGTCGCATGCCGACACACCTGAGCGCATAAACGCACACAAAAACCAACGTAGCACCCTTTCATGACCCGATCACAGCCCAAATCCAACGGGAAAACGTACGGGATAGCTGAACGGGGAGGCTCTGCATCAGGCCACTTATGTGGAGAGCCCTGAGTCACCGGGAAGCTCCACGGCAGTAACTTCTTGGGGCAGCCAGCCGATGACACCCAGCCCCCGTGCCAGTCCAGCACGATCCATGGTAAGCGAAAGGTCTGGCTATTCGTCGCCTGCAAGTCACCCAAGAATGTCACCCAATATTCCACCCACCCAGGAAGAGGCATCCAGGGCAACATTAGGACGATTGAGTGGACGCTTTACTGAGCCACAAACCATGGCGTTGGCAAGTGGGGTTTCTAAACACTTTCATGAGCTGTATGGGAGAATGTTTAAAGCCACCAGCAAAGTGCACAAAAACCAAATCTGGGAGGAGATCACCAGACAGGTCAATTGTGGGGGGACGGAGAGGGAAGATGTGGAGCAGCGGAAGATCTTGGAACCTAAAATATGCTGTAAAACAGAAGAGAAATAAGCGCAGACAGCACGGGTACATATGGTTGTTGGAGTGGTGCTGGTTGTTGTTGTGCCAAACCTTGTAAGTAATGTGAATTCTCTTTTGTCAAGGTTGCAAACAGGCGGAGGATTCCCTACCAAACTACAATACACTGCAGCAGAGGAGTTGGTGCTCGGACTAATCCACCTCTCGGCACTACAGGGCTTATCCTGGGCATTCAACACTGACACCAATGCCATGTCCGAAGGTTAGTAATTTCTGGCTTGTTGTTTTTGGCTTTGGCTTGAAAAAATGTAGTTTAACACCTATTCCACACAGGGCCGGAGCTATGGCGGAGGGTGGGGGGAGTGGTGTCCACGCTCCAAGGGTGCAACAGTTCAGGGGCCTTCCAAACGTGGTCTGGGAAACCGGTTTGGGAGGCCTTTTTAATACTTTGCCCCGGGTGCAATAAAGCCTACCTACTCCTATGGGTACCCAAGGGATGTTGCCTTTGATATTCTATTCCAGCTCCTCAACATTCTGCTGCGAGTGTGGAAGCCTCCACCTGTTTGCCCACTGCAACAACGTCCCACCTACCTAGGCCACAGGAACAGCTGGATCTGGTAAGTATACTGTGCTGTAATTGTTGATGCATGTGGAGGAAGATGAATACTTGCCCCAACATATATTTGAACAACTATCTCACACAATTGTTTTCATGTCCCAACAGACTCCACCCATAATGGATGCGATACACCATATGGAGGAGGAGGAGGACAACCTGAATCTGCAAACACCAAGCCCAACCCTGCCACATAATCTGCCACTGCTCCAGCACCAGCCAGAAACAGATCCTCTGCAGCAGAGTCAAGCACGGCCTCTGCTGGCAGCCCATCATGGCCAGCAGCAAGAGACTGAACCAGCAGTCCCCAGTGCTAGGTCTGCTGCAGAGGATTTGCCTACTACATCTGCTCCTGTTGCTAGGCCTAGACCACCATCATCTGCACGTGCCCAAACCCAGGGAAGTGGAAGACGTATTTAGCCACGTCGCCATGTTACCCAGCGGAGGCACGTGCAAATACTGGAGACAGCATGGCGCAATGACAGACACTACTTTAGGCAAGTCAACCAAAGTGCAACAGAGCACCTGTCAGCCCAAATAGAGGGCTTCAATACAAACTTCAGCATCCTGCTTGAAGAAATTAGGACTAGTAACAGGCAGATGCTAGAGCAGTGGCAGATTATGAATGCCACACATACACAGGTGTTGGCCATCCTCCAAGCCCCACAGCAGCCTTATTATGGTCAGCATCCATATTCATAATTTGCGTTTAATTTGCTCCACATCTTTCCTCTCCATCCCCACACTATTCACCTGTCTAGTGATCGCCACCCATATTGGTGTATTTGTGCCTTTGCTGATGGCTTTAGAATTTCACCCATACAGCTCATGATAGTGCTCAGAAACCCAACTTGCCAATGCCATAGTTTGGGGCTCAGTAAAGCGCCCACTTAAGCTCCCATGCAGCAGGTTTTGCCCTAATGAGATACTGGCTGCCTCTTCCTGGTTGGGTGGAATAGTTGGTGACATTCTTGGCTGACTAATATCCAAACTTATGCTGGGAAAGGATGGTGCTGAACTTGCTTGCGGGCTGGGTGTCATAGGCTTGCTGGGCCAATTACTTGCAGCCGTGGAGTTGGCCGATGATTGCAATGCAGAAATGGGCCTCGAGCAGGAGAGAGTGTGGTTGTGGGCCTATGTATTCCTGCCCTACGGATTACCTTGCCCTTAAAACTAGTGCTCCCTATAGTTGGTGGATGGAGAGCATTCTACCTGGAGGAAGTATCCTTGCCCATCCCTGAAGTGCCAAATTTAAATGGGCCTGGAGTGTGGCCCAATGTATCCTTCCTTTGGCTAATGGATGTCCTCGTAGCCTGTGAGTGCCATTCCCCACCTATTATTCACAATGTAAGCTAAAATGTATGCATTGAAATATTTCTGTTCTGGGTGAATATGACCCATTTCTGTTCTCTTGGATTCCCAAAAGATGATTGTTGGTAATTAAAATATTTGACTACAAAAATGCATTACTCTCAAATGTGTTCCAAAGTTTTTTAGTATTCATTATTCGGTAAAGATAAGCAAATTAAATGTGAAAATATAGAAATTTGTTACATCACAAAACTCAAAAGTTCCAAGGCTAAACAAGAATAAAACCAAGTTTTTTAAAAATGCAATCATTAATTCCCAAAAAAACAACATTAAGAAAAGAAAGTGGAAATCAAATGGGCCCGCACTGATTGGGCAGAGGCACTCTGTGTGCCATCATAGATTTCGTCCGGTATGTCCGTGGTGCCTGTGGAGGGGGACACTTCCACATACCGGGGGACCTGCTGCTTGATAGCAAAATTGTGTAGGGCACAGCACGCAATGATAATCTTGATCACTTTGTTGGGGTCATACTGCAGGTCCCCCGGTATGAACCACGAGGGTATCCCGAAGCCGAGGTCATTCACAGGTAGTCAATCCGGAGGGTGCGTCAGAGTACAGGGATGAGACAGGTGCGTAGTCAGGGGTAGCCAATGGGTCAAGCCAGGTCAGAGATCGCGGGGTATGCAGAGGGGCAGGCAGGTTCGTAGTCAGACAAAGCAGAGGTCGGTACAGGCAGCGGACAGGGATGGTCGATCAAGCCGGGTCGGGATCAGATAACAACTAACAGAATCACACCCTAATCACAAGCGACTATCACGGGCACTGAGTGCTGGGCTGACTCCATATTTATTTGGGAATCGACCAATGGCCACCCTGGGGGGGGGGGGAGTGTATGTGCTGATTGGTGTAACTTACAACACTGTGAGTGATTGGAGGCACTATCCAGGGGCTGGTCAGTCTTGGCTGCAAGGCTGATCAGCCCCTGATTCCCATCAGGTGTGGAGCACTCTGCGCTGCCTGCCACTCGCAGCACAGCGCCTCCTAGAGGTGAAATTTACAGACTGCGGGACGCGCGCCTGCACAGCTAGAGAGGGGCGAGGGAGACTGCCAGAGTGACGCGCCGCGCTCCCAGCAGCAGAAGTGCCGCGTCGCCCCGCGGACGCTCGCCGCCAGCCCCCTGGCAGAGGTAAGTCCCTTACACTAACAACAATAACTCATATTTGGTATGTGGTTTAAAGATAAGGTGTACATGCTAAGGACTAATTAAGGCCAACATTTAAGTGATTTGGTAAAGTGTACATGCTAAGGACTAATTAAGGCCAACATTAAAATGATTTAGTAAGGTGTACATGCTAAGGACTAATTCAGACCAACATTAAAATGATTTGGTAAGGTGTACATGCTAAGAACTAATCAAGGACAACATTAAATGGTTTTGTTAAGGGCTACATGCTAAGGATGGATTTAGAGATACATGAAAACATACTGTGAATATATAATTTCTGACAAGTCATATTAATCAGCTGCTGGAGGGACCAACGCAACATGGGTACAATCGATCGCACCCATGACATTGGGCATGTCGGCTATATTAAAAAATCCCAACTTAAGCATGTTCCAGGCTACCATGTTGTCGGGGAAAGAGATGTATTTGGGACACAGGGTAGCCATGCCATCCAAAAACTTGGTTAGTGTGCGGCTCAGCGTAGGCTGGGACATCCCCATGGAGAGGGCACTCAGCCTCTGGAACGAGCCGTTCGCCAAAAATTACAGGCAGCCAAGCATCTTGGTCATACCTGAAATTGCATGCCCCTTCCTTGTGGTGTGGGCTAACCATGGCGGCAGCTCACTATACAAATTATTGAGGGAAACGCGATGCGATCGATGCCCATGCGTGTGCAGTGCAATCTGGCTTCTGCCATGCTGATGCAGATCAGCCCGTTGAGCTGCAAGCGCTCGTGCTCATAAACGTAACCAGCAAACATATCAGACACCGTGCTTTAAACCCGTTATATGGGGCGGGTGGAAATCGGCAATCAAGGCTCTGAATCATGCGCATGCCCATACCAATAATGTAAGTTTCCCGACATAACGTAAAAATGACGATAAACACACGGCCATACAAAGCGCCTATACTCGTTAGCGGAAATGCATATACGCATGAAAACAGTAACGTAAAATACGAAAAAACAAGCAAAAACTTCCCTTACACTAACAACAATAACTCATATTTGGTATGTGGTTTAAAGATAAGGTGTACATGCTAAGGACTAATTAAGGCCAACATTTAAGTGATTTGGTAAAGTGTACATGCTAAGGACTAATTAAGGCCAACATTAAAATGATTTAGTAAGGTGTACATGCTAAGGACTAATTAAGGCCAACATTAAAATGATTTGGTAAGGTGTACATGCTAAGGACTAATCAAGGACAACATTAAATGGTTTTGTTAAGGGCTACATGCTAAGGATGGATTTAGAGATACATGAAAACATACTGTGAATATATAATTTCTGACAAGTCATATTAATCAGCTGCTGGAGGGACCAACGCAACATGGGTACAATCGATCGCACCCATGACATTGGGCATGTCGGCTATATTAAAAAATCCCAACTTAAGCATGTTCCAGGCTACCATGTTCTCGGGGAAAGAGATGTATTTGGGACACAGGGTAGCCATGCCATCCAAAAACTTGGTTAGTGTGCGGCTCAGCGTAGGCTGGGACATCCCCATGGAGAGGGCACTCAGCCTCTGGAACGAGCCGTTCGCCAAAAATTACAGGCAGCCAAGCATCTTGGTCATACCTGAAATTGCATGCCCCTTCCTTGTGGTGTGGGCTAACCATGGCGGCAGCTCACTATACAAATTATTGAGGGAAACGCGATGCGATCGATGCCCATGCGTGTGCAGTGCAATCTGGCTTCTGCCATGCTGATGCAGATCAGCCCGTTGAGCTGCAAGCGCTCGTGCTCATAAACGTAACCAGCAAACATATCAGACACCGTGCTTTAAACCCGTTATATGGGGCGGGTGGAAATCGGCAATCAAGGCTAGGAATCATGCGCATGCCCATACCAATAATGTAAGTTTCCCGACATAACGGAAAAATGACGATAAACACACGGCCATAGAAAGCGCGTATACGCGTTAGCGGAAATGCATATACGCATGAAAACAGTAACGTAAAATACGAAAAAACAAGCAAAAACTTACAAAAAATACACAGACACATGAGAAAGTGCACGTCAAAGTGGCTCTGAATCAACCCTATTAAGTTGGAAATGAAAAACGCAACCACTTAAAATAGAAACATGACATGAACAGCCAAACTAAAAAGGAGAACAGCAATCTAAAGCCTCTGCAGAAGATTCACCACTCTCTGTAAAACCAATCATCCAAAAGTGCCATCAGCTGATGCTTTCACATCCATTTTATAAAAGCTAGTAAGGTGATGGTGAAAGGTGAAAATAGAATACCCAGTTGTGGACAAGCACACTTGGTCTAAAGAAGCCTGACGCTGATAGGCCCAGGAGGCTCCAACAGCCAACAAAATGGAGGGGAGGCTCCCTACCCTTGTAGACATAGGCCTTGACCACCGCGTTCCTGATCCATTTGTCAGTGGTGGACTTCTCAGCCACCAAGCCCTTTCGTAACCCATCCGGAAACACAAATAAGGCATTTTAGGGAGAAAATTTTCCTTTAACCGAAAAACCATCTTGTCCTTGTAAAATTGTATTTTTGGTGACTTACCTGAAAGAGCCGCCAAGGCCGACACTCAGAGGTGATGGCAAGCAAAAATATGACCTTAAGAGTTAGCAGGAGCAAGGTAGCCTCTGCTATAGGTTCGAGAGGGAGGGAAAGGAGGCCCCTGTAAAGCTGACAGAACCAAATTGAGGTCCCATGGATAAATTTGAGTCCTCCCTTGAGGGTAAATGTGAGTAGCCCTTAACATGAATGTCTTGACAATAAAATCAGTTGCCACAGGCTGCTGAAAAGAAATTGAGAGAGCAGAAACCTGCCCCCTGGGGATGCTAAGCTGCAAGCCCTTTTGCAGGAAACCCAGAACTCTAGAAACTGAAAAGCATCAGCACTGATGGACATTGGATTCACACCAGGACACAAAAGTCTGCCCTGTTCGATAGTAAATCTTTGAAGAGGAAGACTTGCGAGCCTTAACCCTTTTGTTGCCAAGCACGTAACACCTATGTGCTGGCTTGGCTGGGCCTTAAGTGCCAAGCCCGTAGGTGTTATGTGCTTGACTTTCCCCGCTTCTAGTTTAAAAAATAAAAATAAAAAATACTCACCTGACCCCTTGTTGGATCCGGCCGGGTCTCCTCTTTAATTTGGTGCCATCCGATCCTCCGTGGGGGGTCGGATGGCTCCAGGAGAGCCCCCGGAATAGGCCGCCCCCCCCCCCCCGCTTTGGCAGCAGACGCTGCTAACTGTAAAAAAAATAAAAATAAAAATGACATTCACTTACCTGCGTGTGCGCTGGCTCCCGCTGTCCCTCCTCTTCACCTGGGGGGCCTCCGATCCCCCCCCAGGACTTACTGATCTTCAGGAGAGAGCCCGGGAGGCTCTCTCCTCTCTCCTTCTCGATGGCGGCAGCCATCTTGCCGCTAAGCTTATGACGTCATCCCGGCCCCGATCGATCACCGGCTTCAGCCTTCTCAGCTTCTCAGATGCCGGTGATCGGCGCCGGGGAAGGAGGTGGCAGGAGATCCTCTGATCTCCTGCCTCCTCCTTCTCTGGATGCCGATCACCGGCATCTGTCAGCTGAGCGGCGAGGGACAAGAGCTTGCAATCGAAGGTAAGTACAGTAAAAAAATTTTTTTTTTTTTAATAAAATACTTTTTATTATTGTGTGGTGTTTTTTTTTAACAGTTAACCCTTTGTGAGCTGGTAAGGGGTCCATGAGACCCCTTATACCAGTTCACATGGCTGGGGGGGTGGCAAGTCACCTGCCCTAGCGGGTGACTTGCCATTAACCCCCGCACCCCCATTACCTGCCTCCCCAAAGGCCAGGGGGGGGCAGAAGAGCCCGGGCCCACATAGGCTATGTGGGCTCGTAGGCTGCAGGGTGGGGGGGCCACCAAAGCTGGTCCCCCCACTCTGTGCCTACAAGCCCCCATAGCTGGTCCCGGGCTGGTTATTTTGGGTAAGGGGGACCCCACGTCATTTTTTGGGGGGGATTTTTAAGGGTTTTCACACGCAATAAGATTTTATTGACAAACTTACATTTTTTATTACAAACAAAATCTACAAATTGTAAAAAAATATATATTTTTTTTTTTCACACATTTCACCCAAAAATATTGAGAATACACCTAAAAAATACAAACAAGACATTTCATGTTAAAGCCCAGACTCTGTTGAAAAAAACAATATATCATTTTCCTGGGAAATCCCTGGAAATCCTTTCAAAAATGACAGTTGAACATGTGTAGCGCAAAATAGTGAAACATCGTCTGGCAACAGGGAGTGGCAAATGCTGCAGGTAGGCTGGCAGCGAAAGGGTTAATGAGGGTTTGAATGACTGTAGCTGGCAAACCCTGCTCAGCTAGTCTTACTATGCCCATGAAACATGTTCTTCTTGGCCACTGTGGTACAATGAGTATAGTGGGGACTCCCTCTGCTCTTACTTTCTTGAGCAGGTGGTCCAATAGCAGTATCTGAACGCGTCCAAGGTGACACTAGAGCATCCACCTCCACAGCCCATGGATTATTTTCCTTGCCACAAATGTTTTGATCTTTCAGTTGTGGTGGGAGCAAGTCCACGCATGTAATAACAATACCAGCTATGGCTGCTAGATCACTAATAAACAGGCTGAACTGGATGGACTTTTTTCAGCCTTACATACTATGTTTGTTATGTTATGCTACACAGTTGTCTATATGCTGAACACAGTGTACTTTGTTTTGGACTTTATTTTCAATAAACTGCATAGTATTTCAATTTACGCTGTCTCCAGAGTTTGTCATTGCCAATAGCATCCTGACCAGTTCTTAACCCCAAAATATGTTAATCTTTAGCACTGTGCTGACAATAGGCAAAACCCCAAAGCACATGTCCCCAATCAGGAGCTGATGGCTGTGTAATTATTAGCTATATTCAAGCATTGTACACCCAGCAGTTTTCAAAAGGTGGGAATTCAATGCTCTAAATATTTGTGGTAAAGTAAACACAATCAACACTTTCATAGTATCATCTACAACTGATGCATTTGTGTCTATTTATTCTTGGTCTAAACATATTATCTTGCATAGTAAATAATAGAGCTTAATCTGGCACACCCACAAAAATGTGCTTACAGCATAAAAAGGGTGTGGAATGCAAGCTTAAGGAATATAGAGAGGTGAAACAGTTACCATTGCAGAGTTCAATGCTTTCATCTGCGCATGACGTGTTAGATGTCACTCCAATCTTCTGTGCAATCTTTTTGAGAGATATCAAGGTATGGAGCAAGGGTTACTGTAAGAATGCAGGTCAAGGTGGGGTGTGCACTATTGAATTCCAGTCTTCTATTGGACAAAGTAAACATATGTATCATTTATGCCTTTGATATATTGCACTGTGTATACAAAACAAGGTTAGGGCACAGATGTATGCTAAAGGCACTACTAAGCAGCAGCATGCACTGTAATTCCTAAAGTTAATTATAGTTTCAAGAAACATGCTCCTTCTGAGGACTGGCTAAATGAAAACAAACCTTTATCGTTAACTGCTTCTATGTACAACATGGCATTGGTTTTCCAAAACAGAAAATCTTTTTCAGTGCATACAAGTAGGGCGTCATTGTGAGTAAAAAAAATGTAACTTTTTGGAATGGATTTTTTTTACAATAGTGCAAACATACAGCCTCTCAACTAGTGATGGACTCCAGACTGCCCTCCATGACACTGTGGAGGGAAATCCCCAGCATTTCCTCTTCATGTCCCTCCCCACCAGAGTGATGCACAAATGTCGGCATAGGGGTCACTTTGATTGCTACTGCCAATGGAACAGAAGCTAATGGAGGACCTCTGGGAACCAATGGTAAGAGGACAGCACCTGGCATTGGATGGAGGTTCTGGCGGGAAGTATAATGTAATTTTAATATATTAAAATGTTTTTTTCACGTGTGGGTGTTTTTTTTTACTTTGAACTCGTAAGGAGTCCTAAAGACCTCTTTATCATATTAAAGTGTATCTTCCTGCCCAATTACCTGCATTCTCATTGGCCAGGGGGTGGTGCCCATTGGAACTGGCACCCCTGCAGGGGCACAGGATCTACTTGCCAGGGTAGGGGGCCAGTGCTAGGCCTTTGATCCCTGGGTTACAACCCCCTGATGCCCTGGGGCCAATTGGGGATATTGAAAAAACCCTCACCCCTGCAGGGGCACTTCAGGCAGTTACTCAAGATCATTACCAGCAATGGATGCTTTATGAAAGCCTCACTTCCGCGATGCCAGTGAACTCACTGCTAGGGCCAGGTAAGACTTTTTTTTTTTTAAAGAAACAGAGGAGATTGATGGCAGAAGGAGACCATACGGTCCATCTAGTCTGCCCTTATGTATATACTGTATGTACTCTATCTTAGGATAGATGTATTCTTATCCCGGGAATTCACTTACTGACGATTTTTCAACTACATTTGCTGGTAGTTTGTTATACTGCTCTTTCTCTAAAATAATATTTTCTAACATTGCTCCTGATCTTCCCTCCAACTAGCTTCAGGTTGTGCCCCCTTGTTCTATCAGTATGTTTCTTCCTAAAAACATTTCTCTCCTAAACCTTATTTGATCCTTTCAGATATTTAAATTTCTCAATTAGGGATGAGCGAACTTTTGAAAAATTCGATTAGGCTGATTCGCCGAATTTTCCGACAAAATTTGTTTCGGTCCGAATTTATTTGCGATGAATCGCTATTAAAAACGGTTATTTCTGAGCTTCCTAGAGCCTCAATAGGGTTGTAAACCATTCTGCCTTGCTGTAACATGCATAGGATGCGTGCTGGGTTAGTGAAATAATACTGTAAATAATTATGACATGCAGATCAGAGGCATCGCTATTAGAATCGCAGAGCGGCACAACTGCAGAGAATTGAGGTGGCATCAATATGGGGGCCCCTATAATTGCCTGAAAAACACACCCTGGAGCTGGCAGCAGCAGGAGCCCAAATATTGGCTGAAAGACATCCTGGAGTTGGCAGCAGGAGCCCAAAAATTGGCTGAATGACACCCTGGAGTTGCAAGCAGCAGCAGCAGGAGCCCAAACATAGCTTGAAATAGACATTGGAGTTGGCAGCAGGAGCCCAAAAATTGGCTGAATGACACCCTGGAGTTGCAAGCAGCAGCAGCAGCAGCAGCCCAAACATAGCTTGAAAGAGACACTGGAGTTGGCACCAGGAGCCCAAAAATTGGCTGAATGACACCCTGGGGTAGCAAGCAGCAGCAGCAGCCCAAACATAGCTTGAAAGACACACTGGAGTTGCCAGCAGGAGCCCAAAAATTGGCTGAATGACACCCTAGAGTTGCAAGCAGCAGGAGCCCAAACATAGCTTGAAAGAGACACTGGAGTTGGCAGCAGGAGCCCAAAAATTTGCTGAATGACATCCTGGAGTTGCAAGCAGCAGCAGCCCAAACATAGCTTGAAAGAGACACTGGAGTTGGCACCAGGAGCCCAAAAATTGGCTGAATGACACCCTGGAGTTGCAAGCAGCAGCAGCAGCCCAAACATAGCTTGAAAGAGACACTGGAGTTGGCAGCAGGAGCCCAAAAATTGGCTGAATGACACCCTGGAGTTGCAAGCAGCAGCAGCAGGAGCCCAAACATAGCTTGAAAGACACACTGGAGTTGGCAGCAGGAGCCCAAACATAGCTTGAAAGAGACACTGGAGTTGGCAGCAGGAGCCCACAAATTGTCTGAATGACACCCTGGAGTTGCAAGCAGCAGCAGCAGTCCGAACATAGCTTGAAAGACACACTGGAGTTGGCAGCAGGAGCCCAAAAATTGGCTGAATGACACCCTGGAGTTGCAAGCAGCAGCAGCAGGAGCCCAAACATAGCTTGAAAGAGACACTGGAGTTGGCAGCAGGAACCCAAAAATTGGCCTAAAGACACACTGCAGCTGGCAGCAGCAGGAGGCCAAAATTTGGCTGAAACGCACACCCTGAAGTTGGCATCAGCAGGAGCCCGAAAATTGGCTGAATGACACCCTGGAGTTGCAAGCAGCAGCAGCAGGAGCCCAAACATAGCTTGAAAGAGACACTGGAGTTGGCAGCAGGAACCCAAAAATTGGCCTAAAGACACACTGCAGTTGGCAGCAGCAGCAGCAGGAGGCCAAAATTTGGCTGAAAGGCACACCCTGAAGTTGGCATCAGCAGGAGCCCAAAAATTGGCCTAAAGACATAAATATGTTTTGCACCATTTGGAAAGTGTAAAACATGGCACCATGCTGAATCTAGTCGCATTCATCAGCCATTGGTGGGTGGAAATCCTGGCTGATCCATCCCTGATTCATTTTGACAAAGGTGAGTCTCTCCACATTTTTAGTTGACAGACAAGAACTCCTCGCCGTAACTATGGCCCCTGCCGCACTAAACACCCGCTCAGATGGCACGCTACTGGCCTGGCAGGACAGCTTTTCCAGGGCAAATTCGGCTAGCTGCGGCCACAAGTCAAGTTTGGCTGCCCAGAAGTCCAGCGGATCCTCAAGGTGTGTTGGCATGGTCATGTCAAAGTATGACATGACCTGCTGGTTCAGGTCCTGCTCCAGGTCTTCCTGCTGCTCATGAGTAGACTCACTATGCGGGTGTAGAAAGCTACTCATTAGCGACTGAAGACTGAGGCTGCTGCTGATGGAGCTGCTGCTGCTGCTCCTGCCAACCCCCCCCCCCAGCAGCCATGGCAGTGGAAGGTGAGCGCACAGGTCCCCCCGAGTCAGACCTGCGAGAGTATGGACCATGGCACAGATAGGCATCGGCCAACTGACTACGTAGAATGTCTTTGTAGTAGGTCAGTTTGTCCTCCCTCTCGGCGGATTTAAAAAATGACCACATTTTGTGCCGGAAGCGAGGGTCCAATAAGGTGGAGAGCCAGAAGTCATCCCGCTGACAAATGGAAACAATTCTGGGGTCACTACGTAAGCATGTGAGCATGCTTCCTGCCATTTGCGCAAGTGACTCGGAGGGACTACCTGTCTCAATCTCCACTGCATACTGCCACGGTGTGTCTGGGTCCTCTGTCTCGCCTTCCTCACAACCCTCTAGCTCCTCTGGCTGCTCCTGCTCCTCCTCTCCTGTCCGCTGACTAGATAAACCAGCCATTTCTCCACCCCTAAACTGTGCACTGTGCCACTCCTCCTCCTCTTCCTCCTCCTCCTCCAGTTCAGCTCCAACGGGGTTCATGTGGCCGTAAAATGTAGACGCCATGTCTCCAGTGCCCTGACCAGCCATGGTTTCCAACATGTGCTGTAGTACATGAAGCAGTGGAATCACGTCGTTCATCCCGTAATCCTGGCGACTCACAAATAAAGTGGCTTCCTCAAAGGGCCTGAGCAAACGGCAGGTGTAACGTATGAGCTGCCACTGGTTGACATTGAAGTTACACAGGGGAGTCCCCCTATCCGCTTGGATCATCAAGAAATCCGTGATGGCTTTTCTCTGTTCGTGTAGTCTGTCCAACATATGCAGGGTGGAATTCCAATGGGTGGAAACATCGCAAATCAGACTATGTTGGGGGCTACCGTTCTGACGCTGTAGCTCAAGAAGGGTGTGCTTGGCGGTGTATGAGTGGCTGAAGTGCATGCAAAGTTTCCTTGAAGTTGTTAGGATGTCTTGTAGATGGGGGGAATACTTCAGAAACCGCTTCATAACCAGATTGAAGACGTGAGCCATGCAGGGCGCATCGGTCAGACTTCCTTGTCGCAGCACAGACAAAATGTTCTTCCCATTGTCGGTAACCATGGTTCCTATTTTCAGTTTTCTTGGAGTAAGCCATGTTTGGATTTCTTGATGAATAAATTTAAGCATTTCCTCCCCTGTGTGACTCCGTTCGCCAAGACAAACCATGTCAAGCACAGCGTGACACCTCCGTGCCCTGCACACATGGTAGGCTGGAGGGGCACTGAGATGGCGGAGGATGAGGAGGCAGAGTCGCACGGTGTCACAGGCACAACGGCCAGGGAGCGCGGAGGCTGAAGCAGCATGACCTGTCCAAGTTGCTGCTGCTGCAAAGGGACCACATTCACCCAGTGGGCCGTAAACGACATGTACTGTCCCTGACCGTAGTTACAGCTCCAGACGTCGGCGCTGCCATGCACTTTGCTACACACTGACAGGCTCAAGGACTGGCCCACCTTCTGTTCAACAAAAGTGTGCAGCGCTGATACTGCCTTCTTGGCAAAGAAATGATGGCTTGGGACTCTCCACCTCGGCTCGGCACAAGCCATCAGTTCTCTGAAAGGTGCAGAGTCCACCACCTGAAAAAGGAGTGACTGCAGCACCAGCAACTTGGACAGGAGCACATTCAGCTTCTGCGCCGTAGGATGAGTGGGCGCATACTGCTGTCTCTTGGACATGGCTTCGCTGATGGATTGCTGGCAGGATGCATGACTTGGAGGAGGAGGAGCAGGAGCATCTGGAGCGACAGAGGATGGGTATGACGCACAGCTGCCTTCGGCTGAGGTGCTGGAGCCTTGGCTGGCAGAAATTGGGACCACCTCTTCGGAGCGTCGGTTCTCCCAGGCCGCTTTATCGTGAAGCATCATATGTTGACGCAGGGCCGTGGTGCCAACATTTGAGCCCTGGCCACGCTTCACCTTCTGCCTACATATCTTGCATGTGGCTATGTTACCCTCCTGCGGATGCTTGAGGAAAAACTGCCACACTGCAGAGTAGCTACTTTTCCCACCAACAGCTAGCACTGATTCACTGCTACTGTCGCCAACTCCAGGAACCTCTGCTCCACTACCTCCCGATAAGGTAGCCTGCCGCTCAGCAGGTGCTCTACCCTGGCCCCGGCCCCGTTTGGCTCTAGGCTTTACAATTCTGCCCCCATGCTGACTGCCAACCATGCTGCTAACACCTTGCTAACACCAAAATGCAATATATTAATAAAACAGAGCCTTTAGAAGCTGATTTATTATAACAGATAGGGTGAAATGTGCTGGTTTGGGATACCCTGCGGCCTGGTTTTTTTACAGGATGCACAAAACCAATTCAAAATGCAATATATTAATAAAACAGAGCCTTTAGAAGCTGATTTAGTATAACAGATAGGGTGAAATGTGCTGGTTTGGGATGCCCATGTGGCCTGGTGTTTTTACAGGACGCACAAAACCAATTCAAAATGCAATATATTAATAAAACAGAGCCTGTAGAAGCTGCTTTAGTATAACAGATAGCATGAAATGTGCCGGTTTGGGATACCCTGCGGCCTGGTGTTTTTACAGGACGTACAAAACCAATTCAAAATGCAATATATTAATAAAACAGAGCCTTTAGAAGCTGATTTAGTATAACAGATAGGGTGAAATGTGCTGTTTGGGATGCCCATGTGGCCTGGTGTTTTTACAGGACGCACAAAACCAATTCAAAATGCAATATATTAATAAAACAGAGCCTTTAGAAGCTGATTTAGTATAACAGATAGGGTGAAATGTGCCGGTTTGGGATACCCTGCGGCCTGGTGTTTTTACAGGACGCACAAAACCAATTCAAAATGCAATATATTAATAAAACAGAGCCTTTAGAAGCTGATTTAGTATAACAGATAGGGTGAAATGTGCTGAAATAATATGCCTATGTGGGCTGGGGTTTTTACAGCATACAAAAAAAAATTAAAACTAATCGAGTTATAAGAAATGTTTGTGTGTAACAGATAGGGTTAAATATGCCACTGCCAAGATGGGATGCATAGTGGCCAGGAATATTTACAGCACAAAAAAAGCAATTTAAAACTGATCTGGCAAATGAAGTGAAGTGAAAATAAAAAAAAAGTTTCCCTGTCACTTTCTCTGCTGTCCCTGCCTGGATCGTTCTCGATTTTTCCCTATCTTTCCCTATCTTTCCCTGGCTCTCCCTGGCACTGTGTGGGTCTCTGTGGGTCGCCCTGACTGTCTGTAAGTCTCTCCCTGTCTGCAGCAACCTCTGTTCTGTCTGCAATGCAAGGCTGAAATGCGCACAAGCAAGATGGCCGCCTTTTATATAGCACTGTGACGTCACCGGGCTTCCTGGCTGCTGATAGGCTGCATGTGACCTTCCCATGATAACTTGCCCCAGGGGACATGTCCATTGAAATAAATGGATTTAAAGGAAAACTTCGATCGATCGAATCGAGGGGAAATTTGGATTTGTTCAGAATCAAATTTTTCCTGAAATTCGGAACGAATTCGGGTTCGTCCGAATCGATTCGCTCATCTCTAGTCTCAATCATGTCCCCCCTCTCCCTTCTTTCCTCTAGACTATACAAATAAAGTTCTTTAAGTCTCTCCTGGTAAGTGTTAAGTCCTCCCGCCTTTTGACCCATTCTATTTGAATAATGTATTTTTGTAGTTAGGGTCTCCAGAACTGCACTTAGTATTCTGGCTGTGGAATCACTCGGGCTCTATACAGCAGAATCACAATCTCCCTCTTCCTACTGATGATGCTTTGAACTATGTAGCCAAGAATCCTACTTGCTTTTCTTACTGCCTAGATACACTGTCCACTCATCTTGCAGCTTTCAGTAATCAGTATCCCTAAATATCTCTCCTCCAGGTTGGAGGACGTCCAGGCTGCAGGTCCTGGCTAACACAGTACAGCCCAAACTCCAGTTTCCACAGCCTTTGCCATTTATCCAGTAAAGTTAACCTTTTAACTGCCAGCCTATCTGGAGAGTTTGTCACACTTTGTTGCCAGACCATTTTGCACTATTTTGCGCTCCACGTGTTCAACTGTGATTTTTGAAGGGATTTCCAGGGATTGCCTAGGGAAATTTTATATTGTTTTTTTCAGCAGAGTCTGGGCTTTAACATGAACATGTCTTGTTTGTAATTTTTTAGGTGTTCTCAATATTTTTAGGTGAAATGTGCGCAAAAAAAAAAATAAAAAACGATTTTTTACAATTTGTAGTGTTTTGCCAATAAAATCAATTACAACACTACCACATGTGTATTGGTAGACACTCTTTCCTGCCCAGGAGACTCCCCCAAACTGAAACTTTAGGAGATTTTCAGATAAAATACAACTATGCTAAGCGTTAGGCGCACCTTGCAGTTTTTCAATAAAAACAACCCTTTACAATTGAAACACCCCATATATTCTCTGGAAGTACACACCTCAAGCTTTCTAGATGTACCAGGCTTGCTGACATGGGTGCAGTTTTCTGGACGTAATCCCTTAATGAATTATTTGGTTGCACAAGGTTTCCCTAAGAAAAGAATAGAAATGCAGAATCAAAGCCACATTTTCCTAAACAAACTATAAGCAAACAAGAAAAAACAAGTTAATTCTGAAAAAGCAACATCCCCCGAATAGAACAATACCCAACATGCATAGGTAGTGTCAAGGGAAGAGTTGCCAAACACCCCAAAGTAAAGCATGCACATAACGGTAATTTTACTCGACAATGTCAGCTTTGCAGGCAAACTGCGCACCTTGCAATTTTTGTACCAAAACAACCCTTTACATTTGGAATACCCAACAAATCATATATTCCCTGAAAGTACACATGTTAAGCTTTCTAGGCATACCTGGCATTTTTTCAGTGGGCTCATCTTTCTGGAAGTAATCCCTTGAAGAATTCTTAGGTTGCACAGGGTTTCCCTAGGCGCAGGTGACTTGCCAGACCCAGGGCGTTGCGAACTGGTATAAGGGTCTCATAAATCCCTTACCAGTTCACAAAGGGTTAAATGTAAAAAAAACACACAGACACAGAGAAAAAATATTTTATTATAATTTTTTTAATACTTACCTTCCATCCATCCATCCATCCATCCCAGAGCACTATGTCCCGCACTGATCAATTTGGCTTCTGGTCTCCTGCTGATGCTGGAAGCTTTTTATACCTACTGGGTAACAGGTAACATAGGGTTAATTTAAAAAAAATGACATAGGGTCCCCCCTCCCGAAGAGGGGGACCCCATTTATTTGGAATTTTAAGGGTTAAAAACCCAAAAATGGCGTGGGGTCCCCCCTACCCATCTTAACCGGCCCATGACCAGCTATGGGGGCTTGTAGAACAGGACGCAGGGGCCAGCTTTGGTGGCCCCTGGCCCTGCAGGCTACAAGCCAGCATAGCCTATGGCCACGGGCTCTTCTGCCCCCCCCCTGGGCTTTGGGGAGGCAGGTAATGAGGGGGCTCAGGGTTAATGGCTAGCCGCAGGTGACTTGCCAGACCCAGAGCCTTGTGAACTGGTATAGGGTCTCATAGATCCCTTACCAGTTCACAAAGGGTTAAAAAACACACAGACACAGAGAAAAAATATTTTATTATAATTTTTTTTAATACTTACCTCCCATCCATCCCAAAGCACTGTGTTCCACGCTGATCAATTTGGCTTCTGCTCCCCTGCTGATGCTGGAAGCTTTTTATATCTGCTGGGTGACAGGTAACATAGGGTTAATTAAAAAAAATTAAAAAAAAAATTACATAGGGTCCCCTCTCCCGAGGAGGGGAACCCCATTTTCGGGGGGAATTTTAAGGGTTAAAAACCCTTAAAATCCGAAAAAAAAATGGCATGAGGTCCCCCCTACCCAGCTTAACCAGCCCGGGACCAGCTATGGGAGCTCGTAGCAGGCTACAAGGCCACATAGCCTCTGTGGGCCCGGGCTCTTCTGCCCCCCCTGGCCTTTGGGGAGGCAGGTAATTGGGGGGGCTGGGGATTAAAGCCCCCAGCCTTGTGAACTGGTACAGGGGTCCCATGGACCCCTTACCAGTTCACAAAGGGTTAACAGTAAAATAAAACACACACACACACACACACACACATACTAAAAATTATTTTATTAAAAAAAAAAAATATTTTTTTTTCTTTACTCACCTCCGATCGTCAGCTCCTCTGTCCCTTGCTGATCTGATGACAGATGCCGGTGATCGGCAGCCAGAGGAGGAGGGGAGGCAGGAGATCAGAGGATCTCCTGTCCCCTCCTTCTCTCACCGATCACCGGCATCTGACAGCTGAGAGGCCTGGAGCTGTCATGACGTCGGCCGAGTGACGTCATAAGTCCCGCCCCAAAAGGGGCGGTGCTTCGCGGCAAGATGGGGGCGCCCATTGGGAGAAGAGGGGAGAGAGCCTGACAGGCTCTCTCCTGAAGATAGAGAGCCCTGGGGGGGGGGGGGGTAGGAGGCCCCCCAGGTGAAGAGGAGGGCAGGTGAGATCGAGCGCACATGGAGGTGAGTAAATGTCATTTTCTTTTTTTTTTTCTTTTTACAGGAAAAGCCAGCGGTGGCTAAAACGGGGGGGGTCCTACTCCGGGCTCTCCCCTTCCTCTGGAGGAGCCCCGACGGGGGATCGGAGCCCCCCAGGGTGAAGAGGAGACCCGGCCGGTTCGAATGAGGGGTCAGGTATTTTTCTTTTAATTTTGCCGGTGCTAGCAGGGGGCAAAGCCAGGCACGTAAATTTTACGTGGCTGACGTTTAATGGTTGGAGAGGCAGCCACGTTAATTTTACATGGCTGGCAATAGAAGGGTTAAATCATTTCCCATGTTGCAGACACCTCCACGAGTGTCCCTATTACTCAACTTTGTATCATCAGCAAACAGGCAAACTTTTCCTACCAAGCCTTCTCTTATGTCACTTATAAACATATTACAAATAATGGGGCCCAGGACAAAGCCTTGTGGCACACCACTTGTAACTTGCCTTTATTCAGATTGCACAGCATTAACAACAACACGCTGATACAGACCCTTCAGCCAGCTGGGAATCCACTGAACTATCCAGGGATTGAGTCCTAACTTATCTATGAGCACTTTATTTGGTACAGTATCAAAATCCACAGCACTGCATTCATCCAACACTTTAGTGACCCCCTAATCATGCTCAGCCTAAGGGGTGCATTTGCCTATAGTGAGCCCTATTTTTCAGTACTTGGTTATCAACTCAGTACAATCAGTCTTTCTAGGTACAAGTCTTTATTTTCTTTTATGAAAGTTGAAGGTATTTTACAAACATTTTATCAATGTCTACAAAAAAGTCTAGTTTACACCCCCTATTTTGCATTTCTTTCTCTTACAATCATGTATCCAAAAGCATTTTTTTTTAGGTTCTAGAAACCAAAGTGGGTGAGAAATCCAAACTGAGAAGGGTGTAACAGGGCAGGTCTGGGAAACTTACAAGCAGACTGAGGCAAGGACAGTTGGCTCCCAGGATCTGGATCAGAAATATTGCCAGATATGTAAATATTGCTTTTGACATATTCTGTGAGTGATTTACTGTTTCATACACAATTTGTGCCTAACATATAACATCAAATTAAACAATTATTTGATCTATGGTTATTGTAAACATAAAGGTGGAAAATAATAACTACAACTGTAAAGGACTTTAATGGATAATAGATTTTTTGCCAGATCTAAATTAACCGACTACAGTTCAAGCCAGCATGTAAACCATTTTTAGTTATTATATTCAAACAATCTAATTAGTAGGTTAAAACATCACAATTTAAAACACATCAATAATTGCAATAAAATCATATTAATAGACCAGGCATGGCTAACTGTGATCCAATTTTAATACGGTTACAATAATCATGATACACAATCAAAATACATAATCATTCAAACTTTATCTGAAGCTTTCACTCTTCTTTGTATTTGTACAAAATTTTAGACTAGACAAACAAAGGTCTCCTTTTTTATCTCAAACATTTCAGATTTCCCTTGACTCTTGACCTAAAGGTTTAAGGTCAATTTAGAGGTATGGGTGGCAATAGACAGGGTCAGTCAAAGACAAATGATGGCCAAAAAGACTGGGATCAAAAATAGGTAAGGATGTGGTACTCACTAGTACTCACTCACAGTGTGATTTGAAACAGAGCCAGTATTATGTCCTAACTAGCCAATCACACGGGGGGAGGGGTCTAGAAGAATTACCTGCACTAACTGTTTCTGTGCTTCATCCCTAATTCCTAGCTCCATCTTTCATGAATAGCACAGCACCACTGGAGGGCATACATACGGCACCGGTGCACGTCTGCGAACCCTTTCCCTTCTACAAGATGTCACAACTCACACAGACAGCATGATCCTCTCTGCCCAAGATTGTCTCTAAACTGCAAGGGAATGCTGGGAATCTGCGTATTCTTATGTAAATTTAGCACCGCTTGCTTGTAACTGCTGCTGCAGCACATCATAGAGTAGGTGTATTGGACAGGTAAATATTTGGCTCTACCAACCATAGCCTATTCAGAGAACTCATTTCTATAACACTAATGGTCATCCTAACACCACTAGAGTTGTCACTAGGGATAGATATGATGAAAAATCTGGGGTTGAGTAGTTTGTAAAAATTATATATCTTTATCTTGGCTCTTGAACTTCATAAATATGTTGGGATTACAAATGATAATATCAAGACATTTACCTAGAGAAGTTAGGTCTGTGAGATTGTGTATTTGCAAAACATTCAGGAGCATAGTGACCCACAAAGCTAGTGCATTATTGTGTCATGTGTTGTTCCATCTGTCATGTTTTAAATGCCGAGAAACAAACCACAAGGTGAAAAAACTTGGTAGCGATATGTTCCCTCACAGAAGTAGCCCTATCATTTACTTTCTATCCACCTTTTATTACTGCTATTTATTTTCTCCACAGTTTTGCCTTTGCTGTATTTTTGCAGTTTCTAAATTTTGTTTACCTGAGCATGTTGATTTTTAATTTTTACTTGTTGCTTATACATTTTTTGCCTGCTGTATATCTTCTGCAGAAATAGAAATGGCTGAAGAAGGTGGAAGGTTGACATGACCCTTGGACATCTTAGAGGCCGATTCATTAATAGCGGCAGGTAGCGACAGTTGAGCGACTGTAGCAGTATTTTCACAGCGCCTGCTAGTAGTCGCTGTGCTTGGCCATTGTTCGGTTGTTGATAGCGACTGAGTCAGTGTGCAGTAATGTTGAATACGGGGTGACGAGTCGCTATTTGACAGGTTCCGCGATGTATGGGTGCGCATGATAACGACTGGTCAGAGCGACCGACTCCCACCATATTCATCAAAAAATCACGCTCAAAAAATTCAAGCGCTGTGAAATGCATGTTTAAACCCCAGAGCGCTGGCGGCGATGTGTTAAAAGTAGTTTTTTAACCCCCAAACCACCATATTTTTGGAAACCAAAAAAAAAAAAAAAATTTTAAAGAATTTAGTAATATGAATACAATAATATCAGACCTGTAATATCAATTCTGCACAAATTTTTTTTTTTTTTTTTTTACCTTAAAAAAATTATCTAACATGGCAGAAGTGGTCACAGAATTTTTCACATTTAAAAAAAAAAAAAAAAAAACATTAATAACAATTGATTATGAATATTTAAAGATTGTTCTATTGAAATGCATTGGAGAGCGCCGGGTAGCGAGAGGTCATACCTGTCGCTGTTCAAGGTCGGACGCTGGCGCTGTGGGCTGAGGCTGGAATAATGATGAATGAGTGGCTATCTGGCGCTCTCTCAGTCGCTAAGCAGGATCGGCTTGATAAATGTGTGATTGTGGTGGGGAGCCGGCGTTCTCGTAGCGGTGCCCGTCATTACCGGTCGCTCACCAGTCGCTACCTGTCGCTATTCCTTCATAAATAAGGGCCTTAGATTTGTTGTAGATGCAGTTACTACCCACATAGCTACATAAATGTTGGCTGACCTGAGAGCTGTAGCACTAAAGACTAGAGAGTTCAGAAAATAGAGGCTGTGCTTCATTAAGCACTACAGGAGTGATTGGGTGTGTACCAGGTAGACTATAAATCCTCTCACTTCTGTTTGCCCCGAAAAGCATGTTGCTATACAGCTATAGTTACAAGTTGTTTAGGGGACCTCCCCCCTTACCTCATATATGACATATTTGTAGAATGAGGTCACTTTGGCCAGTAATTACATGTGGGAAGAAATCAAAATGATTAGTAACATACAATATAGCATTCCATACAGTCAAGACTTTTTCATACCTTCAATCCTGTTGTTATGATCCTTTTGTTTTTCTATGGCAACTGACTGCTGAAACCTAGCTCTCTCTCTCTTGAATGATTTTTTTTTCTGTTGCTGTTTTCTGAATGGGTTTCTGTCCTTTTCTCTGGCTGCAAATTTCCTCATATGTAATGTACTGGGTAAACAAATAAACTAATCACTGATAACTATGTCTAAGCCTTGAAAAAAGAAGGAACAATGAAGGCAACTAAAAACAAACCTTACCTGCCAGCCCTCATTGATCTGTGGGATACAACAGTCCATTTTCAGAGCTATCTGCTCCAAAGCTGGCCACACCCTCCCTACTGGCCGTGGTGCAAATACAAAAGCTCACTGCAGAATGCATTTCAGAGGTGGATATGCACATGTTGCAGCTAATGGAATAAACATATATAACATGAATAAGCATAAATACCAGAAGATGCTGTTGAATCGGGCTGTGGTCCCGCCTTATTACATGGGATTTTCACTATTCCGGTTTTGTTGCTCCTGCCTTGGGCATACCAATTTGTATCCCCAGGACCACCCAAAAACTCATTTATTCTCATGGTGCATGCGCAAGTCAATCAATGGATCACGTTCTATTCAGATTTTCTTCAACCAAAGAGCTAAATTTTGTGCCAGTAACATGACATTTATCCTGGAACTTCCAGGTTTAATACTGCAGCCTGGAAGTAAGATAGGTTCTCCTCAAAAAGATGTTATGCAGCAGCTGTCAGAGAACGTAACTCCTCCTCATACTATTACTAAGTAGAAGAATGATTAGAGGAGGTCACAGAAAGCACATCCATATGTGCAACATCATTGTGATTAAAGGTCATCATACATGTTATGTGGTTAATAGGCCTTCTGGCTAAGGTGACACAACAACTTAGGAGCCAAAGGCTACTAGTTGTTTCCCAGTTAGGGAGCCATCTGTGAGAGAACACCTCAATGGATGAAGCTTTGGAGGCCTATATACACATTATTAGGCCACAGAGAGGGGAGAAAAAGGCAAATACATGCCATGGCAAGGAAGACATGTGTAGACATGCCAAGTCACACGGTTTTCCAGAAATTACACTTCAGCAGGATACAATCCTCATGCTCCAGGAGAAACACGTTGCTGTATGCATGCACTGATAGCCCCTGTCCTGGCACAAAGAAATGGTGGCTTTACACAGGCTCATGGGCTGTTCTAATGCAGGGGCAAAGGGGTTTTAGTTTGAGCCCCACTTACTATTCAGTATCTCAGTGAGCCAGCCGTCTGCTTGATAATTAGCTCTGATGGCCAGCCAGCTTATGTGGTAATTGCTACTGTCCTTCACTGTCTTCCTGTCAGTGACATTTCATAGCCCAGACTTCTGCCTTAAATGCTAGGCGAATTTTGAGCACAATTTTGGAGTTTTGTAAAAAAATATTTGTTCTACAAAAGCCTTAAACATCCCTTAACCACACCCCTACCATGTCCATCTTCCTTTAAGCTGGTCTCCAAGGTTGGCATGCCTCAGTGGCTACTAAAAAAACATACCGGAAGAGAGAACTTAATCACAGCCTACAGTAGTGGCAGATACGTGGATAGAAAACCTAATTTATTAATAGTGCCATTTAATAGTTTCTGAGAGGCGCAGACAGCACCTAAATCGCCGCACAGCAAACAGGCAAATGGCGCTGACATTGTACGGCACTGCAGACAAAGTGGCGCTGTACCTTTGGTTGTTCGTTTAAAAAATTTAATGAGCTATTGGTGCTCATGGACCTAGATTCTTGATTTACACTGTGCATTTTTTGGGAATCAATCCTTCTTGTTTTTAGTCATGCCACGCCAACGTTATTTTGCCAAAGCAAAGAGAATAAGTCACAGACAAATAGGCCTCATTAAGCCGTGCTTCCTCCAGCCAAGCTGACCCCGTCTGTAAGTGCACACTCTCTCATGTAATTTCTTGTTTTCCCCTGTGTTTATAGGCCTCACATCTGACATTCTGAAAATGGAGCAGAGTCTGGCGGAGATTGCCGGTATATGAGTGACCTCACCAGTAGTGCGCCTATGCATTTTTTTGCTTGGTTAACATTGTACCTGCCATCTTTTGGTCATGGGACACACTCTGAGAACACTTCTGCAGTGCTTTTGTTTATTTGAGGAAACATATTTTGAAGGCTTGACATGTGTTTGACTACTATTGCCTTGTGTCTTCCAATGTTGAATGCATTTTTAAGGCCCTTTGTTTTGCATACTCCAACGTTGTATGAGTTCCCTGCATCACCCAATGCCCAGCAGCAGCAGCAGCCACCCCAGCAGCAGTGGATGATTCCACACAGGTATTGTACCACTGATTCCCCATCTTTAGACAATGTACCCCATCTTGCTAGTATGTGGCCATCCTTGTGACCGACTGAGCCTGCACATCTTTGTGAACAATGTGTGTCTGGTCCCCAAACACATGAATCAGTATTTTGAGGTGTTACAGTCTTCAGCTCACTATGTTCTGCTGCTCACCCCCTAATGCTGTGTGTTCAGTTTGTGTTTGTTATTCACTTTGCCAATCATATGTTCATATGTAAGATTTCCATGTGCTTCTTAATAGGTTGAGGCATTGGGTTCACAGCTTTCTGTCAGCCCAGCTTTAATGCCCCCATCAGGTGATTCAAGGGTCACTCCTACACAGGCCGCAGTGTCCTCCTTGGTAAGTTCAATGTGCCGCAACCATGTCTGGGCAAACCCCTTGTCAGGGACATCATTGAGTAACACAATTACACCGCCACTACAATTTTGTGTCAGAAACACAATGCCATGTACATGCTTTGGCTCCATCTCACATTTTCTAGGTTCAGGCTTTAACAGTAACTTTCAGCCACACACACGCTAGCTCACGGGGGACCAATAAACTATAGTCAAACACAATCAGTTAAGTGATGTTTCTATCTTCTCTAATGTACAGGCTCCATTGGGGGTTGTTTGTGACTCGGAATAGCTCCCCAGTAGCAGAACTGGAGGCACAGATGCTGGCAGACTACAATAGGCAGCAACCCCAGGCCTAACTGGCAAAAAGAGTTGCGGTGATGTAGAGCCTAATTAGGGACCTTCATTAATTAGCTTGAATTAGGGCTCTACTTTAGTTTTTGAAATTTGGATGTTTTGTTTTGGGGATTCCACCCAATAAACTTGGTTTTGACTAACTACATACCTCATGGCCAATTGCAAAAACATTTGTTGCCAAAACAACTATTTTTCCCCCAGCCAGCACCTTCTCATGTATGTCCAACAGCATTGCCAGGGACTTCAATACGTATTGACATATCCTGTGATGGCCCTGAATGCATTCTGTAACCCAAACAAAAAAAGCTCAGCAATGGCGGGAGAGAACAAACACCAGATTATTAACAAACAAAATCACAAGGCCACACTTTGCTTGGTCATGATTTACCCAAACCCTACTTCTTGTGTGTGGCCAAATATTTCGACCTTGACATGTGTGCCGCATAAACCACCAGTAAAATCAGGAACAAATATCAGGGTTTGGACAGAGGCAGAGCAAGTATCCAACAGCCAATAACGTCAATATAGATTGGGTAGTTTAATTGACCCACCAAAATGCTAGGGACAACAAGAACTTGAACTTAACAACAGCTGGCTGAACCAAAGGAGAGGTTTCTATTGGTCAACACAGAACAAGCAAGACACAACACAAATGTTAGGAAAAAGAGACACACACACACGCTTTCTAAGGGAGTGCACAAAAGGACTCGTGGACAATGTAGCCATGTGTGGGCTGAAGTATTTTAATGGGCAAGGCATTGTCATAAAAAAACCAAACACATAGTGGTGGTGCCTCCACAAGGATGAGTACCCCACAAACCAGCCAAACAGGGTGGGTGACAATGCAGAGTTGGCTGACCGGCATCTCTGAAGGTTACCCATAAAGAACAATCTATTAAATATAGATACAGGTGGCAACCTGTCTCAAAGTTACTCACCATCACAGCTTTGGAGATGGCCCATTCTGCTAGACCCAATTAGATGCTGGTGGGGGAAAGGAGGCAGCAGGCCTGGTGCGGATGGCCCAGCAGGAGTTTCTGGATCTGTGGTAAGGGAACAAAAGAAGGTTCCTCAGGTGGGGCTAACAAGCAAACAGGCAGCTGAGAGTCAACACAGTAGCTAGTTGTGGCTGTATGTTTGCGGGGAAACATTCACCTTGTGTGGGCTCTGGGAAAAAACCTGGAAGGGGGGAGGCTGTCTCTGGCCTGTGATGCCCTGAACTAACATGAAAGACAAAAAACATATTAGCAACACATTTTGCATGTCAACCCTTGCCAGACAACTGTGAAGACATTAAGGAAAACCACCAGTGGACAGGGTGCTTGCCTCCATCCAGGAAAGACTGTGAGGGGTGGAAGGCAGTGGACTGGCCACACGACTTGGTGCTTTGGCGTCCAACTCTGAGGGACCAACTGGTCTGGGGAGGACTTCTTTATCATATTTGCAGAGGGAGGCGCTTATCTGTGGATATATAGGACTTTGTCATTGTCAGTTTTGTCATTGTCAGTTAATTGGCTAATTAATCATAATGCTGGTAGACAGGACGGGTTTTAGACAAAAAACAATTTTAAGATCATACATTGGGAAGAAGGTGAAACACTGAGGTGCCCCTGTACACCTAGCTCTTGTTCCCTTCTCATCACCCTAGCTAATTCAAGTGAATGTTCATTTAGCCTCAGGCACGTATCTATATTTGGACCTGTAAATAATTTAATCTGGAAGTATGTATATAGTATATCATATTTAGATACTGACTGGCACCTATTATTAAATGAAAATTAAAGTAAAATGAATTAGCAGCCTTACCCATTTCATTTGCTATAGATATGATATGTGGCATGAGATTGTTTCAATTTAAATAAAAGAATGACAACTCTTTGTCTACTGTACTGTATCTATAAAATTTCTGCATACGTAGCTTTGTTCCTTCCTAAGGAAAGAGCCTGCCCTTGACATTTCTTGTTATGAGGGTTAGAAAAATCTTGGCTTCACTCTTGCTAGTCACACGATACGCTCAGCACACACAAAATGTTTGACTTACATTGAAGCTGCTGTTTAATATTCCTGTCTTATTAAAGGCTGATACTGAAGGATCTATGACAAGAAAAGCGGATGATTCCAGCAAGAGGCCACTTTTATATGGCATGAGCTATGCAGTCTAACCTGTTATCCTCATTCCTGAAAAGCTATATGCAATCAGGATATTGCAACATAGAAAGACAGTTCTATCCCATGGTTTCAGGTCTGCAGTGAATGAAGTAATACACTAAACAAGTAAACAGTGCTTAGAACAACAAATCCATAGGTAAATGTAACAGTGCCCTGCTAGATACTTCAAATAAGTTCCTCATTATAGCTCATATACTGTAAAAGGATTTGTCCTGCCCCATGCAGTCAATAAAACCATAGAGATAGAGCACTTAATGGCTGGAAGCCTGTGCTATGCAATCAAAGTATACTAAAGCTTTTGCTATTTAGTTTGCTATGTTTTCAGGCCTACCTCTTGTTAGTTGCCTTGGCAACTAAACAACATATAAACGTATTTTAAGCTGAAAAATAATGTTGCACCTTCTATTTGGTAGTTAAAAAGTGGCCCTACCACCAGGATCCTATTTACTATCCTGATGATAGCTCCGTTTACATGGGCACCCTTCCCCCCAGATCGTCCACTGAGCTAACGCTCCGCCACACCCATGGCGCATGCACAGGCTCTTGTCTAATCAGAGCTTTATTCCAAGCATACTAATGCACAGCATAAAGCTTTGTTTTGAACAGAGCTCTAGCATAATGGGCAGAAGCAGCATCATCACCGTGTAGTGTGCGGCAGTGCTATCTGAATGGCTAGGTGTGGGACCGCGCCTCACATGCAGGGATGCCAGGGATGTGGCTGCAGGACCACTGGAAAAGTGAGTGATTGCAGGCCTGCCTGGGAGGTTGACACAGTGGGGAATCTCCAATTGGGCACTAAGCCAGCTGGCCCTGGAGCCTTTTAGACTCCAGAGCTGGCAGGGGCGGTGATAGGTCCACTTGTTCCTCCTGCCTGCCTCCTATGTAAAATCTCCCAAACTGTCCATATACTAAATAAATGGTTCAAACGCTATTTAGTTTTTACTATGCTGCTTGGAAAAAGAAAGCAAAAAAAAAAACAGAATGGAATTTGTGTCGCTGATGAATTTACGGGTGATCTGGTGGATTTGATTCTTTGGGACACCCCAAATCTGGATGCCTTAAAAATAGAGACACTACTACTCATCCTCTTTAAAGAGGACTAGCTGTAGAAATTCATCCTTGCATTAACATGGTCCCATATTACAGGGAAATATGTTTCTGTTTTTAATACGTTTGTAACTTTCTATACAAAGCATTCCACAGCGGATTTAATCCTCCTCTCACTTTGCCCCAAGCAATGCATCGTAGCTTTGGGTGTAAAAAAAGACTGTCAAAAACATACTAGTAGGAATTTGGTTGCTATGGCTTAGGGTTGCAGAGCATTTAAAAAACAAACTGTCTGGTCCAAAATGCTCTCCCTATTTTATGGGTGCCTGTTGGTTTTGCTGGGCTTTCATGGACCATGTAATTTGTTTATACAGAGAAACCAATTCATTACTAAGAGGCCGCAGGAAAAGAAGATATAAGGAGCTATTGACGATTCTGATCTGGCAGTTCTGATGTGGCACCAGAGGGGTGCAGCAGATCCTACACCTAATAATATCAACCATGCTTGGGAACTTGCATTTTACACTGCAATGTGTTCTCTGTAGAACAAAGGCACCAGCACTTTTTTCTCATTTAACATGTAGCTACATTTTTATTTTGAATGAAGGAAGAACAAGCATTGGAACATTAAAGACAATGGCGTCGATTCAGAGCCATTTATGTGTTAGCGTAGTTTGTTAGGCTTTAAGGGTTAGGGACTACAGCACAGACACTGTTTACCTGCTGTAGGAGTAAGCTTAGATACAGATTTACTCCACCCTAATGCTGAGTCAGCAAGTTGGAAAGAGAGCTGAAGGCCACAGAGAAGCTGTGAGGGTTGGAGCCCAGTGCCCAGATTGTGCACTGGTAGATGCCATCGGGGTGCATGGAGGATGTTTTGCCAGGAGAAGCCTTGGAGGTCAGTGTAGGGGGGTATCCCCTTGTAATGGGCAATTTGTGGGAGAGGGATCTGGGGCCGTGGGGACGACAGACTGCTTAAAGAGTTAATCTGGCAGAGGCCAATCAGTTGTGGTGGGACTGGAACCCTATGTGTCAGTGGTCCCTGTGAGCAGAAACCCTGGGTTTCCAGGCTGAGTGCCCTGTCGGATCTGCCGTGTTATCAGGCCTAGGTGCCTTCAGTTAACCAATATTTTTTGCTACCAGAGTTTTAAGTGGCCTTCCTTTCTCACATTACTAATCCCACTCCCAAACCTGACAATAGGGAGTCTTGATGAGCATTAGACTAGTAGGTTACTTTTAACTGCAACCCCTGGCCAAGCTGCTTTCAGGTTATATTTAGAAGATTGCCCATGTTTAGACATGTTCAGAGATCACTTGTGACCCTATCTAGGTAGAGTACCTGGCACATGTTTGATTTAACTCCCCTCTGTTACTCCATCTCCCATTTACTGCTTTTGGGTATCATCTAGGTTTTGCCACAGCCTTAACAATTGATTACATTTTGTAGTTCTATTCATTATAACAAATATTTGTTTCTGGTTTGGGAGTTCTGTCTCCAAAAGTGGGACACTTTTATGGCAGCTTATTTCTGTCCCTCTATGTCCCTTCTATGGGTTGTTGGAATGAGTGCCACATTTTTGGATATAAGGACCCATTTTCCTCTCCTATCTGTTGGTATGTCTTTTATACAAACGGCCTAATTGTGATCTGGAAGGGGGCCCCATTGAATCTTTTGGGTTTATAGACTATATAGTTTTTAAGAGCCATTGATTAAATGTAAATGTATTGCTTGCTTGATTATTTTGACTGTATGATTGTTACAAAAAAAGGAAGAACAAAAACTAGAAAATGTTGCACTGGATCAATTTTGATATGTTGTCAATCACTGAAAATCACTGGCTTTTTCAGATCTATAGTTTCCTAACATTGGATTGCAAAGCAATATGTTTGTGATCGAGTCACTGACCGGGTCAAGTGACCATCTCCTCATTACATATACTCTAGAGTTTGTGTTTCCCTCTTGTGTTTGCCTCTATAATTAAGATACTTTTAATTAAGCCGTTTGTCAGGTTTTGGTATAAACAGAAGCTATTAACTCCAGAAAGGAAAAATGTACCATTTGTTTTACCATTATGCCAATCATATTTCTTCTAACTGTTTAACATGGGAACATAATGCTGCCTAAGCCTTAGCTTTAACGCTATATTTATCTTTTTTTAATATAATGCTATAATACAATATGTTGTTCCAACTCATTTTATGTTGATTATTAGGTTCTCATGACTTATGATGCATTCTTCTGCATGACATGACAGGTTGCACAGGTTTAGGATTGACCGTCTACTGAGCTGACAGGAATAATTAGCAGAATGTTTTGTAGCATGGCAGATGTGTCCTTCAATTCCTTTTCTGATGTGTTGTTTGAAGAGCTTTCCGAAACAATGTGATTTTGTGATACAAGGCTTTCATGGGCAACTGGTGATTGTTAATAAATGAAACCTTCAGGGATTAAGTTATCATATTGAACCGGACCTTCAGAATGATTTATTAAAAAGCCCAGACCCTTATAAAACGATTCACAAGCATCTAAAATTAATATATCTTAAGTTTTTAGTCACTTATTATTCTTTCCCCCACTGGACTGCAACTCTGTTCAGGACTTCAGGATACAAGCGCCGCCATCTTGACTAAGAAGCATCACACTTACTGAGGAGAGGAGAGAGGGATAAAGTACAGGGGGGCGGGTAATAGCTGTGCTTTGCTCAGACAGAGCACAGCTGGGGTCAGGAAAAGGTCAGCAATCCCAGAATGCAGAGCAGCACACTCAGAAGGCACTTCCTGTTTGCAGGCTGCATGATGTTCCATGAGCCGCCATCTTGGATGTTTAAAGGCTCATAACATGCAGTAGATGCAGGTAGGATGATTTGTAATGTGGGCAATCTGTATGTACAGGGTGTGGGGAACATATAAGATAGATAGACTCTTATTCAGGGTGAAGGTCCGCTTTAAGTTATCATTATCAGGGATTAAGTTATCATACTACTGGGCCCATGTCAGAGAGGGACCCAGTGCAAGCTGCCTCCCTCCCCTTGCTGCCCCTGTGTGCAGCCTGGTTTGGTCTGATTCTTGTTCAGGGTGTAGCCCCAGTATACAGTGTTGGTGCTCTGTCTGCAGGCAATGCTGGGGGTCAGGACCGTAGACAGTATTGGATTGGGTTGTCTAACATCCACCTGTAAAACTGACTCTGGGGGCCCATCCTGCACTTAGATGTGAATATTTGTGGCTTATATTTAGGGTACATGCATGCAGATAGAATGCCAAGTGCACTTGGAACCCCCCTGGGGAATTTCCCAGTATCCCTGTGTACCAGTCCGAGCCTAGCCGTTGTTTGTACAGGTCAGAACTAAGATGGCAGCACATTGTTTCACCTTGCAGCTCTGTGTTTGGAGTTCTGGGGGAAATAAGGTGCTGTCATTTTAGTTCTGATTAATGCGGCTGCCCCCCAGTCAAGAAACAGCCAATTTTGACATAGTGCCTTGTGTACCCCGTGTACGCCCCTGGTAGATGGGCAAGTGCATAGAGCTGGGCATGCAGCTCTTTTCAGCCTCTCCAAGATGACTGCACCCAGCACTGTAATCACAGGGGGAACAGTGCTGGATTCTGGGATGAGGTAAGGTAACCCCCCATCCGACGCAGCACCAGGAGGCTACTGACCTCACTTCTCTATGGATGCCTCGGCTGAGCTTCGATGACCAGCGATGCAGGATTGGATACCACTAATACCACTAATGCTAATAATAATAATAATGCTAATAATCATGCAGGAGCATCATACCACTAAATGTAGCAAAAAAGTGGACCCTCAGTATTTATATTTAACACAACAGATACCTCACCAAAGTGAGGTACTTACGGTCGTGTTCTGAAATAGAAATGAAATAAAAGTGACATACAGTTATAATGGCAGTACTCTGCTGCTGCACATGTTTTTCTGCTGCAGTGACTGGTCTTTGAGGAGAGGCGCTGTTGAACTATGAGAGCTATCTTGTTTCCTACCCTTGCTGTATATGATGTGAGTGGTTAAAATTCCTGTTCTGTCATTTGCATTCTTGAGATGCCAACTTATCACATATCTTAATGACGTCCTCAAACGCTAGTTGTTTATGGATTTGTTCTGAAAATAGTAGTCTTTATAGTACGGGGGTTTACATAGAGTGGAGCGAGTGGAGGCTAAGATTTATTATCACAATCCTCAAGTTTGCCTGGTGTTTAGCCTTCTGAGGATAATTTTCTTGGGTGGTGGCTTAAAATGCACAGTCCAGTCAACAGTAATAAAAAGGCAGCAAGTGGCTCACCTGTTGCCTATCTAGTTGCTGCAGAGGGCATTACAAAGTGTGATCCTATTCAGGGTATGAGAAATATTATATTTTATTTTTTAGTGGAGGTTTCGAAGGCTGCGACTTCAGTGCTCACGTGATATGGATTACCTTCACTCCCCTCTTTTCCATTCTATTCCTCCTTGACCAAACTCCAAAGTGGCAGCCACTCGGTCGCAGAGCTGACTCCAGCAACAGCAAAGCCTGAAAATGACCCATAAAGCTGTGGCATGACAAGTCTTTTCCAGCTCAGCCAGGGGGGGGGGAGTTTGTGTGGGCTCGGACAGGCACTTTAAGTAAAAACTCACTATGACTTTTCTGAAAAGGTGGCGAATGGCCTGTATTTTTTGCTCCACCCATTTCCCACCATTAAGTTTGAGGGACAGATCATATACTATATGTAGAGTAGCTGAGCCTTATTATTCTTGCTCAATACAATATACTAGGGGGGTTATTTAAGAAGGTCTAGCACAAGGTAGTGCCTCGTAGCGGCAAGCAGGGTCTGGTGAACAACGGGCGCTGTACGCAAAACCACATTTATGAAAGCGAATCTGGTGAGCGACTCTAACAGCACCATGTGCTCTCCGGGCCTACAAACAAACATTTTTAGAAACTTTTTTGACTGTTTATATTTTTATGCAGAATCGTCATTACAGGTCCGGCACTAAAGTGTTAATGTCACAGTGTTACAACAATGTCATTCCATGTGTTTTCGCTTTGTTACAGGTGTATATGTGTTTAAAAACTTTAATCACACAGCGTCTGGTGCTCTATGCTATAGTGTCCAGATTTAGAGTGCCGACGCTGTATATGTGTCCTTTTCTGACGGGTATGTGGAGCGCTGAGAGTCGGTCACACTGAGCTGGCGCTACCTTTCACTCCCTGCAGCGCTCTACTGTTGTTAGAGCACCCAACATATATCACATTCATCAATGCGGGACAGGTTACAGCGGCCGAGGCGCTCTGTTACAGCGCTTACTAGTGGTCGCTCTAAGTGCCGCTATTTAGGACTAGTGATGGACTAACCCATCAGCCAGAAGTCTGTGTTTGAGTTCGGAATCCAGCCTGAACACTGAAAAGCTGGCCAGCCCATCAACTCCCTTCACATAGAGCAGGAAGGCTGCGACTAACTCACCGCGATCAGTCGCGTGATCCCCTTTCTGTCAGGCTGCCGCTTCCCCATGAGTGAGGACATTCCTAGTGCCAGCACTGCCAGCCACTAACAGGAAGCAGATCAAGCAGATCGCAGGACTTAGGTAAGATCTAACAGCAGCTTTCTGCTGCACACTTAAACTTATAATCAAGGTTCAGCCAAACTTTAAGGGGTTCATTCATCCCTATTTAGGACAATCATCTGGGATTTCAACTGTCTAAATTCACTGCATGCAGGTTGCATGTGATTTCTATATATGCAGTATTAAGCACTGTGGCACAATTTACTTACAAAATGACAGTTTGCACTGACCCTTTTCCCTGGACACCCTGTTGAACAATTTCTTGGGTGCCCTTGGACCAGTGGTAATAGGCAGTTGTGGTCTTGCTATAAAAGATGAATCTGCACTTTCTTATATCCTCACCGCCAGTTAGGAATATTGAGATACGCAGCAGAAGAGATATTTTACAGCAACACTGCAACAACTTATTTCGATTGGTCCTCGGCCAGCTATAAAATTATTCAACACCCCAGGAAAAGGTTAAGTGCAATGTGACTTCTTTTGTGAGTGAATTGTTTGACACTGTTTAACCTCCTAACTGTTTTGGACATGTTTTGCTATTTTGTTTAGGTTTGGTTGAACCTAACTCTTTTTAAGTTTGGTTGAGCAGATAGCTGACTCTTACTGTCCCCTCACCCGGGGTGCAAGGACCGAATACCCCTGGAGCTGCCTCTACTAAAGAAGTCATATTTTTGTTTGTATTTTTTGCTTTTTATTTCACTTTCTCCCATAGTTTTAAACAGTTAAATCACAGACTATTGTCTTAAATGAGATTAGAATAATATGGAGAAACAGATTACTGCAAATGTAGGACAGATCAGGAGATGGGGGGGAGGGATTATCCTATAGCAACATTTTCCCTAGAGGCTAACAAGTCCTGTCATATATACAGTACACATAAAACAATCTCATATAGATATGTGCTGCACAAAATATATGTATGTCCCTTAAATATGATCATTCAAGGGATTAGTATAAAAAATAGCCCCAAAAATGATTTCTACACCAGGAAAATTAAAGTTGACAAATTGTCTGCAGAGATTCAAAGATTCAAAGATTGATCTGTCACAATGCCAAACAATGATTTGTAATTTACCTGCTTGCAACAGAGATGTGTTTGCACCTTGTGTGGCATTGTAGATGGAGGTCTAAGACTTCTGGGCATACTCGGACATCGAAACTCAACCAAGTCTCAGAAAGTGATTTATATGTTCTGTACATTTTAGAACTTAGCAGCCTTATTCTTTTAGCTTCACTGTTGCACTCCTGTTGCTCCTGGATATTTTTATTGTGTCTTAAACAGAATGAGTAGTTAACCTTGCCATCTTGAAATTCACTAAGCTTGTTAGTATAAGCACTATACTGCAAACATTCCTCTAAGGAGATTGGAGTATGTAATTAATACCCATTATATTATCATTAAATTATCAACACTAGTGTTGGACTTGAGATTCAGGTCAAGGGTAAATTGGTTCAGTCACAACAGAATATTGGAAAAATGCAGGTCTAATATGACCAGCTCTGTTTTTTGGTAGAAAAAAGTTTTTAACACCTGTAATCTGTCTATAGATAATACCAATAGCTAACAATTTTCACAGTGAAAGAAACATTCACTACTTTAAATCATCTCTAAAACTAGAGAGCCCTGTAACAGAATAATGTAATTTTAGAGTGGAAGGGTTTCCTATTCCTTTATGGGATAACACCAAATATAAACCCAAGGATACAAATGTATCAGTAATAGGGATGGGCAACCTCCCCGAAGTTCGAATTCAGCAAGTTCAGCCAAACTTTGAATAAATGTTTAGGTTCAAATACCCAAACCTGGTCCCCATTAAAATCAATGAAGACCCTAACTTTAGGGGGTGGATTAGGGGTGCAGCGCTTGAAACTGACCCCAGCCGGGGCTACAGTAATATGGCCACTGGCTCCCGTGAATGAGGACACTTCTAGTGCCAGCACTAGGGAGTGTCGTCACTCATAGGAGCCGACGGCCATCTTTTTGTAGCCCGACTGGGTCCAGTTGCAAACGCTGCTGCAGCCGCACTGACGGTAGAGGGTCGAGCGTAGGTGAGTTACAGCAGCTTCCTGCTGCCGCAACCTTAGGTGAAGCTGGTTGATGGGCTGCCCGCCAACCAGCTTTTCCATGTTTGGGCTAGACACCAAACTCGAACATGGACTTCTTCCTGGCTGGGAACTTGAACTTGCAAAGTTTGGTACGAACTCGAACTTTGTGGTCGGGTTTGCCCATCTCTAATCAGTAACTGTTACATTTATTTATTAAGGGTTAGAATTATGTCAAAGAGAAGAAACCTTTAATGGTTCGATAAAGTGACAGTTACTAAAATTCGCTACACTTCAAGCTAAAAATCATTTGGAATTTTTATTTTTCAATTTTTAAGGAGAGCTCTGGCTTTATATACAGATGTTGAACTAATGACAAATTACATTTTTCAGTCAATATGCTGAAGGGAGTTTATTTTATCTGTTAAAAAGGGGACCTCTGATGGTTTTTTGTTCCAATTAGAACTATGTACCTCAGGATTTTGTTGTCTTCCCATAATGCAATTTGGGGTATTCGACTTTACAAAGACCCAAAGGCACATCCTAAATTTTCCCGATACAGACTTTCATAGGATTCAAATTTGGGTAAAGGAGTATCAAAATATTGCTAACTATTCAGAAGAACTGCACCACTTCAATCACTAGTGTCACCTTCTTTTAAATTTGTAGCCAGACGTTTTTATTTTTCCTCTAGGATATGGTTTTGTTTTACTTAGCGTGCATTCATTTGACAAATGTTTCCATTTCTAACTAGTAAGTATATACATGTAAATCACAGAGAACGGACAGGATGCATCCCACAGAGGAGATTTCTATTAAGACACATCAAGGACAAACTAATATCAAACATTACGTGGACAAAAAACAAAAAGCAATGGGAATGTATTGTTCACAGTATTACTTGTTGCAGCAAATAAAAGCATTCTTCACAGCCATAATGTAAACAGTGGGAGAAAATAACACTTTGTTCATAGGAAGGTGCTAAATGGCTCCCAAGCTGAGGCTTCTATACTATAGACATGAAACAGGGTAAACCTTTGAAGCTTTTCCCACCTAATGACCAGGGGTACGATTTGTATATAAATGAACCTGTAGAGATATTCCCCGGGTTACTGTGGTTAAAAATAATGTCAAAATGTTTTGGTTTTTTTTTACTAGCTACACAACAACAGTTAGTTATGGTTTATAAAATACACCTGGGCAATGCATGCAAATGAGTCTCCGTTAAATGAAATAGTGCAGGTAAATGTGAAAATGGTCAAAATGTTAAATATTTCTGTGTATTAATACAGTGTTTAAGGCCAGGGTAAATTTGAACTGAAGTAGCCATGCCAGAAGTAAGCATTGCAGTGCCCAGTCTCATATAATTGTAATAATCATTCAAATGAACTAAAACAAGGGCTCCCAACCTTTTCTTTATCAAGTACCACTATCAATTTACTCAAGACTGCAATCAAGAATCTTGGGGCCCCATAAAACCACAATGCCTGGGCCCCCAAGTAACTTAAATGTCAAATTTGGGTGCTGAGTTTAAACTGGACCCAGTTGTGTTTACACCAGCACCAACATCTCTAATGTGAAGGCTTGGCCCCTAGATTGAATGTCAATCTAAATACTGGTTTGATTCTGATTGCCATGGACCCAAAGTAACATTTAAGCCCAGACTCTATACAACCTGTTTTGTGTCTGGGCCCCTATAACATAATAATGTGATGGTAGTTTGAATTTCAGTTTGTATAAATGAAAGGTGTCTCAATTGAGCATTACAATGAGTCCTGCAGGCCATAGCACACCCTCATCATATTCATTATAAGCCCCCATCAACAATAAAGTAACAGCTAGTAATGTCGCAATTAAAACAGACCAAAAGCCACAAAATAACAAAAAGCCCAGAGGACTTACTCACCTTCCAGGTGCAGGTCTGGATGCTCCTGGAGGGCACAGCCGACTACTATCGGCTGTGCTGCTGCTTTTGCCTGCCCCTTCCATCTTGTGTATTGCGGTAAATCGCGCTACTTGAACCGGTTTAAAAATGCGGATCATTGACTTTATCGGCCGGCCATTACAGTCGGCAGCTATTCTCGGAGGGTCCCTTGCTGCCGATCCCTGACCTTTCACTGCCGCTTACTCAAAGCTGACCACTCTGTGTGAGAGGCCAGCGTCCAGATGTGAGGTGAAAGACTGCACCCATGAGGATTGTGGGATACATGGGATCTGGTGGCCTGGTAAGGTGAGTAGGTCATTTATAAACATGCATCAGTTTGCATGCTTATTAATTACCTTTTTTTATTTTTACATTTTAAAGGGAAAAGAACAATTAGACTTTCAATCTGCTTTACGGCAGGGCTGCCATTAGGACTGCTCGGCCAGAGTCTGGACCCTCCTCTGCCATGGGGCCTGTTGGGCCCCATACTGGAATCTTGGCTGCCCTGTCCTAAAGGCAGTCCTAAATTTACAGTACCTTTGCCTAGGGGGCAGGTATGAATAGACTGTTACCCAAAACCATGTTCAAATTTACAAAACAAACATTTTAAGTGCACCTAAAGCAGAACAATGCACATGAGTAGTTACATCAGTTTCTGGAGCAGCTTTGTACTTGGAGAAGGTGGCACCTTTTTTTATATTTTAGAGAGTATAGCACATGCATTGCCCCTCCAGTGATGACCCACCCCAAAACATGCATGCCAACAAAGCTTATCAAGCCCATGTGCCAATCATAGGGACTGGTAAGCCAGGACTCAATGACTGAACTGCCAGCCCCTATGTCCTTCAGCACAGGTCTGGTGAACACAACTGGAGAAACACCAAGCCCACAACAAGGGACACTGGGCTCTTCTGCACCCCCCTGGCTGGTGGGAGTGTGAGTAATAGGGCCGACATGTCAGCAGGTGGTTTGCTGCCCCACATCCTTTGAATTGGTATGGGGTAACATAAGCTCACAACTAAAAAAGTAAAAAAAAAAGACCACACTATGTTTTTAAATTAAAATTTAAAATGCTAATCCCTCTGTGCCTTCATTCTTCGGTCCCCTGCTAGGTGTAATCCTTACCATAGGTCCACTGGGTTTGCTTATACTGGTGGTGGCTTTAGAAGCAGCCCTGCCAGCATCTTTTGTTTTTGGCAGGAGGAGCCACCCTTTACCTTGGCGTCCCGCAAAGGGTAACGCAGGGCCATGGGGGAGGGAAGCTTAAGAATTACGGAGCCAGGGCTAAATTAAGTTTGGTGGTGGCGCCATACAGTATTTTTTCTAATTTTATTAGTTAAGGGTAGTTATTGGTAACTCACAAATGAGATATTTTCATTTCATTAGCTAAAGAAAATTTATATCAATTAGAGGAGACCTCCCTCTCTATAGCAAGAGGTGGAGGTCCTAGGGTGCGTGCACCAGCTTCCCTGCCCCACGCCATATATTCAAACCCAGCTAAACACAGTAGCATGCTTAATATATAAATAGCAATATTAATAGTAAATACTTGAGTGATAAAGATTAGCATTAGTAATGACATGAGTGATAGAGATTAGCATGAACAATGCCACTACACTGCCTGAACAAATCCATATGAATAGAAAGTAGAGTCTGAAGATTAACTATAGAATGCCATGGTGTCTTTAGAAAGGTTACTAATAGGTTAGCTCGTGGAGTTACTTGATTTTTAGACAGGTGTGCATTTGCCCCTAAAAGATCAAAATATCACCTACACCCTAAAAAGCCATTACTGTTATAAAGGCTTTTAAGAGGTAAATCTATCTTTTTTTTCTACCCTGTTGCAAGATTAGTAACCAACCAGGATACAGCATGCTTCTTTTGTCCAACTGGAATTGGAGATGTCATCCTGGGTTCTTTGATCCTGTTGCTATCTTACCAGGTAGACAATGAACAGCTTAATAATAATAATATGGGGATTAGGCTAAAAAGCATACTCACACACAGTTATGAAATAATTCACCTACCATAAGGGCTCCGGATACCAGCTGGCGGCTTCAGTGCATGTAACTACAGGTTGGTCCCTGCGGCAGGCTGACCGGACTTTTTTTCAGAAAACATTAAAGAGGAACAGTATGCAAGTATATACAGTAGAAGGTTTAAAGATGTGCTGTTTTTCAGGGAGGCGGATTTAGTGGTAATTTAGCTAAAGAGATTGTCCAGGCTAGTAATTAAACGCTATACTCACATTTTGTCCCCTGCAGCACTTCTGTGTGGGTCTGGTATGCCCACACAGCTCCACTGTCCAGCAATATCTTCATTATAGTTCAAAGAAACCAGCTCAGCCAGCACCAAACGAAAGCACGGACTTGGAAATCTTCTGGTATAATCTCAAGACTAAATCCAACAGTGAAGTTTCCAGCTTGTAGGTAAAATATGACTTAACTTTTAATCCATAATTCTTGAAAAAGAGCACAAATCCACATGTAAATAGTAGTGGTAGTTAGAGTCCAGCATACATCTTCCAGACCAAGCATATAAACAGCCCTACTGCAAGGACCTGTAACGCGTTTCGGGCTGAGCGCAGCCCTTAATCATACATATCAGCTCGAAAAGGAATATCTCCATGCTTAGCAAAGAGTGTCTAGCAATTTTGTGTCCCAGCACAGCAGCCTCTCCCGGCAGCATCCTGGGGTCCTTGTTTCTGCCCACGTTCATTGCAATGGAGGGGGAATGCCAAGGTGGGTTTGACACATGCTGCTTCGACACACCTCCGCCATTGCAATGAATAGAATAGGCACGTTAGTAGTTACCCAGCCTGATGGACAGCGCTGCACTGGAGGAAGGCAGTCACTGGTTCTCCGGTATTGGTAAGTAATAAGATGGCAATAAGATGGCAGCACTGTACAGAGAGGAAGAGTATAGATTTTTTAAAATGCCTTGGCAAGGACTTTAACATGAGTCTATGGTCTATTGTGGAGCGATGTGCCAATAACGGTGAGGATTTATAGCCACATCAATTGTGGTAATTGGTAAACGTTTCAAACAAATTAGAGATTTCATTTTAGGGCTTAGAAAAAGGTCACAGCTGGCCCTGTTCTGTACGTATCATGATACCTAATGTCTGATTCATAAGAAATGCGGTGGAGTCACCACCCTACCTTGCAATGAGCAGATGACTCAGTATAAGGGTTGTGCCACCTGTGTTTGGCATCAGATGAGTGTTAGTCAATGTGCTTGTGTATCACATGGCATCTGGCAAATGAGAATAAATCTTGTGACAGTTTCAGAGGACCTTTAAAGAGGCATGCTCCGTGCCAGAAGAGGCTGCAGTGTTATACCGAAGCAGCATTAAATAACATAATAAAGCTTGTATCAGATTATTATTATTTAAAGCTTTACTCCAGCTAAACTGTTTTAATATTGGGCAGAATAGAGGTGAATTAGATGTATTTTAATGTTGGTTATGCTGTTTGTGACCTCATTCTGAAAACTGTAGCGTCACTCCAGGTCTAAGGGGGTTATTTAAGAAGGGATAGCGCCAGGTAGTGCCTGGTAGCGGCAGGCAGTGTCTGATGAACGCCGGGCACTGTACACAAAACCACATTTATGAAAATGAATCTGGTGAGCGACTCTAACAGCGCCATGTAGTGTCACATGTATTATTACAGGCGGCTCAGCTTATAGCACCAGCTCTCTAGCTTCCAGAGCGCCAGGTATTTTACCTCGCTGCAGCGTTATACTGTTGTTAGAGCGCCCAACACACATCACATTCATCAATGCCGGCTAGGTTACTACAGCGACCGAGACACTCTGTTACAGCGCCGGATACCCGCTTACAGCATCTACTAGCGGTCGCTCTAAGCGTGCCTCTAGTAGTGAATCGGCCTCCATGTACTACTCGAAACAGCTTCAATTTCTGGCTGGTGGCTGAGCTGGGAATGACATGTCATAGATCAGATGTATGAGTCTTAAACATGCTCTGTTGTGGTCAGAGAAACCTGTGGGACAAGTGTGGCTTGCTGTGCTTGCTCATGCCTAGAGCCCTGAGGGACAGAGAAGCTGTAGGACCACTTTTTTGTGTGGTACTGGGGAATGGAATTCAAAAAAGTGCACATTTGGAGCTCTGCTATGGCTTATACTCTGCACTGCATTAAATAGAGGGGAGGCACATAGTACAGGTTGTTTGCTGGCAAATCATTGCTGTTGGGTTTAGAGTCTCTATAAGCTAGTGATAGTGATTATTTTGTTTGGCTCCTAACTTATAAGTGAATAATTCCCCACTCCCTTCTGATTAGTCACACTCAAAAACATACCTTTCACTCAGTGGCTATGACACAGCCCTTGTGCGGCCGTACACAGATGTGTAATCCAAAGCATTTCCCCATACAGGCCGTCATGAAACTTCACACACAATACAACCATACTTATGAACTGCAGCCAGACAGATTCCTGTAAGACAAGCCCAGCTGAATAAAAAAGAAACCTACCTTGTCACACTAGAGATCATGTACAGAGGCACTGACCTTAATGTGTACCAAGAATAATGTGAGATTATTATACAGCTTCTGGGCTGTTCAGATTACATTTTAGAAGTCAGCCTAGTGGCCATGCAGCTACTAAACCTCTTTAATTATTTGTTTTAAATTGAGAAACAAAGCTCTCTTGCCATTTTTTGTACCGCTAATGCTGTAAACAGAAAAAAAGATGTGGAGCCATTTAAGTTTTTTACTGCTAGTAATACAAATCACACACTGCTTTCATTTTTTCCTGGTGGAGTCAGCAAGATGAAGGGTTGACATTTTAACTCAATTTAAAGTGGACCGAAACCCAGGATTTTGGCTATCCTGGGTTTTGGTCCTTGCCCCTCTTGCCTCTTCCCAGTCCTATGGCGCATTTGAGGGCGCTCGTCCAATCAGCGTGCTCCACTGACGTCACGTTGTCTAAGCCTTCATCTAATTCGAGCGACTCCCCCCGTTACCCTCTAACATGGAGCGTGGCCATTCTCAAGTGCCTGCCGCAGACACGTGTCCTGCTAGAGGATAGCGGGGATGTGGCCGCAGCTCGCACATGCGCCGTTGGACCGCGAAAGAAGGTAAGTGTATGGGCGACCTGGAGGTTTCTTACAGCAGGTGATTCCCAGGCCGATCGCCATGGCTTTTGGTCCACTTTAAACAATAATAGCCTATAACAGGGGTTCCCATCTGGTACTTGAGATTCTTTCAGTGGAGTTAAATTCCTGTCGGGATAAACCTTCTGCAATGCCCAGCTACAGATTTTCAGGTGACTAATGTCACCCAGGCCACGGCTGCTGCTCTTACCCTGCCTCCCGCACAAACCTCAAGAAGAAGAAGATGGCGTGCAAACACAATATTCAGGAGCCAGCAGCCAGGCTTTTCCAATTTAAGTCCCGTTCACAAATTTGAAGATGCAGTATCTGTAAAGGTGTAAGGGTCACCAAACTGGGACAGAAACAGCATCTGCCACCAAATCCACATCTGGCTATGTGGGAAATGCTAAAAATGTTTTAAAAAAAAGCCAACCAAAAACTGACTTTCAGTCCACTTTAATGCATGCCGTACATTCTTAAAGAGGAACAACGGAGGCCCTGGAGTCTAAAAGACTCCATGGCCCTCCAAGTCCCACTCTTTGGGGCATCCTGAATTGGGATGCCCCACTGTGTGAAGCCCCCTAGATCCTCTGTATCACTTACCTCTGCTCCCACCGGCCGCATCCTTGCTCACCTCTAGCTGTGTGCATACCCACCCCAGGCCTTTCTGAATGGGTAGCACAGGCACGTCCACAGCTAGAAATTGAGTGGGCTCCTCACTCGCAGAGCTGAAGGGAGCCAAGCAAAATAGATCAGGCTAGTTAGCTGAGCAGAGCTCTCAGTCAATCAGTGTGCTAAGTTTTGACTACGCCTGTGCCATGGGAATGACAGGATGGTGAGTTTTTACATGGACCCGAGGTGATACACCCACCTGAGAGGAACAATACCTGAGGGAGGGTTTTTAAAGTGAACTTGTAACCAGTAGCAGACTCTAAGCAGCCCCTTTCCACCCCTTTTGCTATAATGTGTACAATAGGAAATAAAAGCCCTTTCAAGCTCCAGCTTTCTCCACACACTCCCAAGTCACATACGGTAACTGAGGTACACACATCCATGCATGTTACAGTTCACAGATTTCATTAGTTGCCAGCAGGTCACATGACCATTAAAGGAACTTTGGCATGCTGCCATAAAAGGCCATCACTGGGCAAAGTTCCACTTAAAAACAGAAAAAACGTCATACTTGGTTCACCTAGAACCATGAATTCTTGAAGTGATGATCATGAACTATAACAGGAAAGACAGTATCAGGTTAATGGCACCAGTCAAGATTTTTAATATAAGGTTTATTGTCTTGCATTGTGGTAATAAAGAACAAATGGATAAAAAGGGACGGGGATTGTATTCACAAGTGCTGGGAAATAGGATGAATTTGAAGGTTCCACAATCCATTACAATAGTTCAATTAGTCTGCCCTTACTATATGTGAGCAAACTTTTCATTCATGTCTGGCATTGTTATAACATGTTGTATACTACACATTTTGGTTCAGAAGGCTGCCATTGCTTATCTTCATTAATATATATGAGGCCATTAATACTGCAGGAATGTATTAAGAAGAAAAAAGGGAAATGGATGATTTATTTATTGCCATTCGTACAACAAAGAGATCTGTTTAGTAAATTCTGTATATCATTAAATGATGTTGCAATAAATAATTGCAAATAGAACTCACTGAGCTGCTTTTATCCTAGCAAGGTAAGAATTTAGCCACAGGGTTTGCAGACCTGGCTGCAAAATGGTAGAGTAACAGGAAACCTCCATTCTTGTTTCTTCATTCATCAAAGAAAAGAATGTTGAATTGCAGTAAAAAAAAGTCAGTCAAGTAGGACTAGAGAGTCCCTGACATGAGCCTCATGGTGGCAGGGATACCTGTGCTAGCAGCCAGAAAGTCATCCCTAGTAATAACCTAATACCACCTTGCAGGGGCCGGGCCTGCAACAGGTTTCAAGCTCACTACAGTTGACAGAGCCCGAGCCAGTTAATTCTGTTCACCAACAAACTCTACGTACCCACCTGGAAACTGCAGAACCAATCTATTATCTCCTCCAACATAAAACAGCAGCAAACAGGTCCAACTGGGTAAAGAGTTGCTCAGCATTGATATGCTGGATGTACACACAGAAGGCATAGAACAGCAGTGTTCTATGGGTACAGTACTCACATTTCTTTTCTTGATCCATAAAACACACATTTGCTAACATAAGCAAATAATAGATCAGCTGGGCACTTTGAGGACACAAAAATACACGCTTACAAAAATCCCATTCCATTGGGCAAAATAAACTCACTGGGGGATGGTCGATCTGTACAAAAGCTGAAGCTGGGACATTGAGTGACAGGTCAGTCACCCAATACTGTGCATCAGTGTGACTGTACTGCTCTGTCACTCAGGTCTACATCTGCCATGCAGAGCCCCTCTCATCGGGGGGGATTGCGGTGATCAGGTGAGTTGTTTAACTATTTAAAAATCCAAAGCAGGTTTCGGTTAGGGGGAGGGGTCCCTGGGTTTTACAAAAAGCTTGGACTTTCTTATTAATGATACCAATGTAACAGCTACTGATAAAATGTATTGCATGTATGTATTGTAATAGGTGCCCGAGGCCAGACAGCGAATCAGAAGATGGCGCATAGCCCTTTGGCATAGTTACACTGGTAGCAGCATGAAAACTTTATGAAAACATTTTCACTTCCAGGAGACTATTTTTCAGGGTGGATAAGACCCTCTGCACTGCTAGAGCTAGAAGGGACTTACTGTACATAAAGGAGAACCTCAAAACCAGCAGAAAACTGAGGGAAGACACCAAATACTAGATGAAAATATGACCCCGTCAAGTCAAGGAGAGTCGGCATACAGGTGGAGAATGGCAGCAGGAATCATACCAACTGTACTGTACTGACTGTACAAGTCAGTCATCCACAAATAATGACAAATAATGACAATTCATACATTTCAGGATGAAAACATGTACATTTATGTGTACAGTGTAATGGTAGGGTTGGTCCTTACAAAACATTTCTTTATTAGTAATGAAATCTTATGGAGTGAGAGCATTTGAGGGTTGAGGGTATTTGATCATGCGGTCTGTTTATGTTACTATGACTCTATTTGTGAGCATGTCTGTGCCTGATCTATTTGGGTGGCTGGTTTTCCCTCTGTTAGTCTTATTTGCTCACCATTTTCTAAGCAAATTCAGGTTCGCCCAACACTAGTGCAAAACAAAATTGGAGCTTCATGTAATCAGATTCTGCAAAGGGAACACCCTCCCATTGTAAGTAGATTGGAAACTTTTCTATCTCCTGTGTATTTAGATGTTTTACAAGCCACATTTATAAAATCCCTTCATGTCAACTGCACCAAATCTAATAGGTACAGGGGGATCAATACAGCTTCTAGTTGTCCAGTCCTTCAGATTGGGAAGTAGTCTATAGAGTTGTTCCTTATCAAGCAAAACAGGGCCTAGCATGCTACCATTCATTATGTGTTACTCTTAATTAATTAAATATCCTCCTAATATATCTACACCATCCTATACATGGTTATCTGCATAATGTATATTATTTTTATTCACTCCTTTCAGTCGTCTCCTGATCTTCTACAAACTTCAGATGTTGTTTTGCAGCATCATGAGAGTAAAAATTGAGAAAGTTATAAACTATATATAGATGCTTAGCAACATTTGTACAATCACTACTGAGATGAGTAAACTGGCTCTTTGGGATGATGGCACCTTCCAACTGGTACCAAGTTTTATGTATCGTAGTGCAATTCCTAATATTGGGGGCTCAGACATAAGAGTTGAGATCACGAATACAGAGGCACCTTCACGGAGCTTGCGGTTTTTGCATGCATTTGCCTATGTATAGACTGAGACTTATTATTTTTGCGTTCTGGTTAGGAAATTCTCTATTTCTTCAAGTTGCTTAACCCCTTCTCGCCACAGCCAGTTTTGGTGTTCCTGACCAGGTCAAATTTTGCAAATCTGACATGTTTCTTTTTATGTGGTAGTAACTTTGAAATGCCGCCATATAGCTTACTGATTTTGAGATTCTTTTTTTGTGACATTATACTTTATGTTAGTGTAAATGTTCATTGATATGATTTGTTTATTTTATGAAAATATCTGAAATTTGACCAAAAGTTTTACAATTTATCAATTTTTAAAGATTTATTCTTTATGCCCTTAACAAATGCTAGTCATACCTCACAAAAAAGTAAGTGAATAATATTTCCCAAATGTCTACCTCACAGCAGCATCATTTATGAAATGTTGTTTTCATTTTTGGGGATGTTAGAATGCTTAATATTACAGCAGCAATTATTAATTTTTTAAACAAAATTTACGGAACCATTTTGTTAAGGACCACTTCACATATGAAGTGACTTTAAGTGCATCTATATATTAGAACAACCCAAACCAAGACCCCATTTTTAAAATTGCATGCCTCAAAGTATTGAAAGCCACTTTCAGAAAGGATGTTAACCCTTTAGATGCTGCATGAGTATGAATACAATGTGGAATGACACAGTATTTTTTTTTTTAAATCCACTAAAATGTAGATTTATTCTCAAATGATTCATTTTACAAGAGGTATTAGGATAAAATGACCCCACAATTTCTTGCATAATTTCTGCTGATGGTGGCAATACCCCATATAGGTTCAAAACCTACTGTTAGGGCCCATGGATGGACTGGGAACCGAAGGATGGCTGTTGGACTTCTGTAGTGCAGATTTCGCTGGAATACATTGCAGTTATGTCATATTTGCAGAAACCCAGAAATACCAAAACAGCAGATACCTCCCACAACTGACCTCTGCAGTGAGCATCCTCAAACCAACAGTGTTGCAGAACTTTATAATATTGGGCCATGAAACATTGTTTTTAATTTCATGGTCCAACGGTCACTACACCTCTAGATACATTCCTTAGGGGTGTAATTCCAAAATGGGGTAATTTGTGGGGAGTTTCTGCTTCTGCAATGTATTTGAGCCAAATCTGCGATCCAAAAGCCCAATAGCCATGCTTTGCTTCCCAGTCCACCTATGTGCCCAAACAGTAGGTCTTGAAGCTATATAGAGAATTGCCGCCATCAGGAAAATTGTGCTAGGGAATGTGGGGGCTATTTTCTCCTAGTACCCACTGTAAGATTCAAAAACATGTGTAAAAAATGCTTTTTTCTCACTAAAATGTTGTTGCAGCCACACATGCTTAGTTTTCAGAAAATAAATGACACGAAAGGGAAGCAGCACAGATCTAATTGGAATACAGTACAGTCTATGGACATGTAGAAGCATTCTAAAGATATTAGCACATAAAGGGTCACAAGTCAGATTTAAAAGTTAGGCCTGTTGCAAACACCAAAACATGCTGCACCTTCTGGCTCCCGTAATACAAGAAGACCTAGTGCTGGAGGCAATTTTACCCACAGCAGCAAATACCCCTTCATAGAGATGTCAGGATAGGCCAAAGTAGGTGCACTAGGGTTTGGAGAGCCCCCTGACTCAAAAAGGACATACCCAGGCTGCCATTTCAGGCTGCATCTTGGAGGAGTTAGTGGAGTGGATAGTAGGTAGTGGGGCTGGAGGGGGAGCACCCAGCAGATGGAGGAAGGGGGCCGAGAAATTTAGGAGGAGGAAGGGGGACCTACTGTACAGGAAGCTCCCATCAGAAGGAGCAGGAGAGAGGAGGTGCTGGAAAGTAAAGGGAGAAGCAGGGGCCTGTGCAGAGAACACCCAACAGCAGGAGGAGGGGATAGCAGTAGGGGGACAATAAATGGACAGTATAAATCTGATCAGCCCCACAGGGCATTTCCATCTGGGATATCTCCACCTTAACAGTAACAGGATGCCAAAGACTCGACAAAGCTACTCATCCGACTCTATGTTCTGTGGCAAACTGGCATCCCACATTACTAATGCCAGTGAATTGCATGCAGGCTCACCTAACAAACCCCAGTGGTGGCAATCACTAGTGAAAGTGGGTGAGTAGTCCTCCCTGGTCCTGTGCATCCTGTTACTTTTACACTGACCCTGCTGTGAGGGTTAGGGAGATGAGGGAGTGATGGAAAGTTAAAGAGAGAGCCCTGCAAGAGCAGGTAGTGTGCAGCCTGGGTTCTTTGGATAATCAGAGTGGAGGGTTGTAGGTAGTACTCAGCAGGTGTAGGAGAGAGGAGAAGGGATGTTGGGAGGTAGCACCCAGCTGGTGGGGAGAGTGGGGGGACAAATTAATGGAATGGAGGGGGCTGTAGTGAACAACTCAAAGGGGATGTAGGGAGCAACCTAATGGAGGGGGGGAAGGTTGTTGGGAGGTAGCATGCAGCAGGTTGGGTTGGAATGGGAAGGGGGAGGTTGTTAAGGAGAGTGAGAGCACCCAGCAGGTGGAGGGAAAGTAGTGGCTGGATATTGGAATAAAGGGGGCAGCAGGGCAAATGACAAGGTGCGGGGGAAGCGGGGAGGGATCACCAAATGGATGGGAAGGTAATTGGTGCAAGGGGAAAGCCCAGTAGGTGGGGGAGAGAGAGTACTGGGACGTTAGAATGGAAGGATGCTGCAAGGCACACAATAAACAGTGAGAAGAGGGGAGAAAGGGAGCACCAATCCATCGGTGAATGCATACGCACTACCTTTAGCTAGAAGCGTGTCCGAATCCCTGGCTCCAGCGGGCTCGGCTGGATTCATCTCTACCGCTCTATTAAGTCCTTAGCTGATTCCTAGCCGAAAATGTTGAATGGAGCTGAGCACACCGACTGGTTGTACACCCGTGCATGCATCGTAAGACCATGGTAAGGTGAGTTTTTATGGTCAATATGTGGGGTTTCACACAGCAGGGCATCCCAAATCGGGATGCCCCAGGGAGAGGACAAAAACCTGAGATAGTCAAAATCATGGGCTTTGGTACATTTTAACAGGTGAGGAGAAAGGGAAAGAGAAAGTGGGAAGGTGGCACCCAGTATATACAAGGACACAGGGGCATTAGGGTGGAGGAGGGCTGCAGAAAGCACTCAAGCAGGTGTGGAGAGGGGCTGGGATGTATACCTCTCCAGGAGGGGCTAGTGTGATGAAGAAAGGGGAAGAAGTCTGCACCAGGTGGGGTGGGGGGTAAAAGGAGGCCCTATGACAGGCTGCAGGGAGCACCTCAAAGGTAGAATACCAACTCGACCTCTACCACTACATCGCTCCTCAGCTAAACACACAAGTGTGCTTTCATACTACCTGTGGCCACAGTCCACGAACAGCTGGGCTGCAGTCACCCTTGTGCTATATCTCATCTCACGCCGCCACTGCCACCTCAGGTTCACCAGGGTCCCACAGCTGCATGCTGTCACCTCAAATCTCCTCTAACGCCACCGTCGCCACTTCCCTGGATTCTGCCGGTCTGCTACTTTTTAGGGCCGGTAAGTTTAAATTGCCATCATAATGGAATGCCCTAGGTCCCATGTTGTGGCTGTGAATGGCAGATTGACAGCCAATCACAATAATCGCTGATATGGGGGAAGATTGATTTCCTCCTGGTCATTAAGGGAGCTGCCCCACTGTCAGTGACATTAGTCACCTTGCCCCGATCACTGTGTCTTTAGACATGGTGATTGGTTTCCCACATGAAGTACAGTTACGTCAACTTGTGGGAAGTCACTGCTGACAATAATGTAACTTCATGTGTCAGGAAGGGGTGCACCTGTGCCCATGTAAACTCTTAGAGTAGCTTGCCATTCAGCTTCTTTAAATATATATTGCAGTGCAAGTCCCAAATACTGTGGCCTCTGCTTTCTTTACAGATTAGATCAATCCAATTGTTTCATAATCTAAGTTGCTGGTCTGTCCCACTAAGAACATCCAATTCTTATTTAAAAGGCCCTGTAAACCAAACAGCAATAATAAGGCATCAAGCACATTAGCTGATACCTGTCTCATGTGCCTCTCCTCCATTTCCTGCAGTGTCAGGTATAAGCTGTAACAGGGCTCCACATTTCAGTTCTATTCCTCCAGGAACACAAAAAAACAGTCTAACAGACACTCTGTTCCTTGGAGCCCTCAGCGAAAGTGAGCAAAACAAGCCACAGTGGTCACACAGCTGTCCCTGGCCACAGCAGAGCATGCACATGACTCATATAACTGTGACATGACACATCCTTCCAAGCTCAGCCATGACACAGAAACTGAAGCACAGTAAGTCGTTTTGCTTATGATTTTTTTTATTACTTAGCTGGCCTCTTTCCCCACCTCTGTCCCCACAGCAGGACATTTTCAAATTCTCCCACATACCCTGCCTGGGGCTAATAGAAATGTTTGTAAAATTTCATAAACATTCTTTAAAGAATCAGTGGCAATTAAAGTATTAGCTTTATTTTCTCTGGCATGCAAAAAAGCATTTCATTGTAATAGATGTAAATGAGATGTTTTATAGCCTGTTGGCGCAGCCTTTTTAATAAGGTATCATGTAAATGTCAATCTCTTGGTAATATGATTTTGTCATACACAGAGAAGCTCAGGCGGCATGTTATCCCTTTGTTTTTATTGGAAGTGAATGGCAACCCTCAGGCAACAACAAAGCTGTGTGTAGAAAAACAGTAAGGAAACATAATGATAGGAATTCACGGCTTATCACATGGGATGTCAGCAACTGAAGTCAATTAGTGGCTTTGCATGATTGCCATGTGATGTAGGTGATCTCAGCTTCATGATCAACAGCTAGCGGTTGCTGCACACTATCACATCAATAACTCACAGGAAATATGTTGTTTTGCTATCAAAGGGACAACTGGAGAAACTGATCAGCTGTCAGCTTGATTTTTACTAATGTAACTTTTTTCCTGCACATGACATATTGTTTTACTAACAATCGAAGTGTGTTTACTGGAAATCTTCACTGGCAGCAGATACTGCCATTATATTTAAAGTCCCTGTCCAGGCAAATAAAATAAAAATAAATACTCACCTTTCCAGCCATTTCATCCTACTCTAGTTAAATAAAAAGGCCCATCCTCCAATAACGATCATATAAAGGGGTTGAACGACTGCCCCGCGTCAGTCACTGTGCCATTCATGGCAAGGTAAGTATATATAGTAGTCCAACAAATGCACAGAGCAATTAAAGTGAAAAGACTTCTTATCACTTGGCAATACTAATCTCCCATTGTGCAACAACACCAAGAAAAGTGCCCACCACCGGCTTAGAAAACTCTTACAAGAGCTTTAAAATATTCAGGCTGAGGCACATGTGTGAGACTAAACATGGTGGTTGGATGATTCAGGAGCTCTGCACCCCACTGGCACAAAAACATTATACTGCAACCCAAGACAAATTATTAATGCCTTGCCCAGCAGCATAAGACATTTAGCCTTCTTTTCTGAGGTAAACTAAGTGCCCATGTCAAACATCTCCCAGCAACATCGCTGACAGTATGTGGGGAGAGGTCCCGCAGTGACGGCTGTAATGTAGGAAGCACTGCCTATGACTCAGTTACTTAGCAAAGACAACAGCCCACAGATGGAAAACGAAAAACAAGGAATATTTTACCAGAGAAGAAATTGTCTGACGCTTCAATGTCAGCAGTTTCCAGAGCTTCATCTAGTGACAGAGATTCAGCTGGTTTTTCACTCATCAGTCACAGGAGATGATTCTTTCGACTTCATTAAAGTACAGAATAAGAAAGCAAGATAAAGCCCTTATATCACACATATATATATATATATATATATATATATATATATATATATCTGGACAAAAAGCTTAAAATGGCTCATGATAAACTGCCGATTTGAAAAAAGGTTTTGAGCATAAAAGGCAAAGAATTGATACTATAGAAAGGTGGAGGAAACTGTAGAATCAATCAACATGAGCAGATTATGGGACATTTATTATAAAACATTCCTACAAATTCTATCACCTCATCTTGCTTTATGGTTAAATATCTTGAGGGCTGTTGAAGTGAGATTATGATATTTAAATAAAGCACGCATTAGTGTACTCTCAAAGCCAGGAAAAGATCCAGGAGATAATATGTAATATTATTGACCCACTTCCATGATAAATACTGACTTGAAGCTTCTTAATTTCTGCAGTTCAAACTAATAGGGATCAAGGAGGAGCAAGAAGGGCTATGCTTCTCTCATAAGATTTACATAAAGCATTTGACGCGTTAACTTGGGATTATATGTTTTGGGAAGACAAGGGTTTAGAACTACATTTAAAAATTTTGAGAAATGTATATAGGGATCCTCATGTATATGGGATCCTCATGAGCTAAAGTCTATTAATATATACAGAAGCACTTGACAGGGTTGTCCTTTGTTACCATTATTATCTGTGTTGTCAACGTGACCACTAGTGAGAACAATTAGATTAAGCAGGGATGTTGGGGGGGGGGGGTGGATTGTGGGGAGAGGGAACATAAATGTGCATTTTTTTGTCTACGATGTACTATTGTTTGTTTCCTCATCCCCCACTTTACTTTACTTAAAGTGGACCAACAGTCAAAAATGAATTAAACAATACGCATCCCTCCCCAGGGCAATTTAGATTGCTGCACATAAAAATTAATTTACCTTTTTCTAACGCCTACTGGCATACATTTTGAAAACAAGATGGCTGCTCATGGGCTTGCAGACCACCTGCAAACAGGAAGTCATGCGGGGCGTCCTGTTACTGTGCATTTTGGTTATGTCAGTTGGTAGAAGAAGCTCCAAAATGGCTGCTACCTTTCTTTTCCAACTGTGCCAGGCTGTTGGTCGAGTTTAAGTTCAAATGATACCAAGTCTAAGGCGTTGAATTTGACACTGCCGGACTAAGAGGTTCTTAATTTAAAACAATTCGTTAATCTAATTTGGAAAACTAATAGTACTCATTATCTTGGGATCCAATTAATCACAGTTTATTTATTATATAAAAACGTTTGCAATTCATTATTTCATAAATTGGGATGTGACATGGACCCCTGGTCTGGTTTGAGGCTGTCATGGTTGGGGTGCATTAGGGCAATTAAAATGACTTTGTTACCTAGACCATAATTTTTGTTCAGAACACTTCCTATTCCTATCCTGAAGGCATATTTAAAGAAATTTCAATCTAACGTGTTGAGATTTATTTGGGTATGCAAAAGTAATTTAAAGAATTTTATATATAGCAAAACATAAGGGAGGCTTTGGCGTCCCAAATGTATATAGTTATTATGTTGCTGCTCAATTAGACCAACTTATACAGATGTTTATTAGTATAGAAAAGCCCAGCCGGGTAATGATAGAACAGAAAGCATGTGATTTGTTTTCCATTGATTCTCTCATGTGATAAGCTAAGGTAAAAAGGCCAGCTATATTATGTCCTGCATAAAAGAAATCTAGTGCAATACTAATTTAAAAATCCAGACAAAATGTAATAGCAAAAAGGAATCTAGTCACAAACATAAAGGAAGATTTCTTTTATGCTTGCTTACATGCTCAGCCTGGTGAAATATTTTGGAGTTTTACATTTTAAATGATCCTCAAATGATACAATGGATTATCTTGTGAATGGGATACTTATGCTAATTGAAGATTGGAGGATTAATTAACCCTTTATCGATAAAGGGAATTATGGTGATTGGCCTGAATATCTCAAAGCTCTAGTAAGAGTTTTTTAAGTTGGTGGTGGGCACTTTCCTTGATGTTGTTGCACAATGGGGGATCAGTGCTGCCAAGATATAAGACGTCATTTCACTTTAACTGTTCTGTTCATTCGTTGGACTCTCAGGGCCTTATTTATGATGTGCGCCGTTTAGCATCTTTCTGATGTTTATAGCGCCAGTTTTGGAGAATCAGAATTTTTGTCTAATCTGGCGCTGCGCTGTGGTCTACAATGGCAGTAGCAGAATGCTAACTAATTTGCTTTGACTGTTGCATTAGGTATTGGACGGCCTATGTCAGCGCCTGTTGGGCCCGGCTGCCAAATATCCCAGCGCCAGTGAGCGCCACTTTGTACTGCCATTTTTCCAGCACTCCACAGCATATTGATTTGACATCATTACAGTTACAAGAAATCACTGCTGGGGAAGTGAAACTTCACAGTGCGTTTAAGCTGTGTTTTAGTTGCTGTCCAAATTACACCTTGTTAAGCAAGAGAACACATTAAAATCAATTTTAATAAAAAAATACATTTTGTGACATCTAGATCTTTCATATCCATTATTGACAAGTCACAATGCAAGTTCTGTACAAATAATATTAATTAAAAGAAAAATCTTAAATCCAGTGCTGCCCATTGTGCTCTATGGGATATTGACCCACAGTGGCAGGTTTCAACTGGCGCTGCTTCAACCAAAGCGCCCTGCAACCTTTTCGGCGCTAGTGTTAAATTAGGAGCTAGCCAGGGCTTGCATCGGCGCTGTTGTTTTTTTCTTTCCAAAATTGCACACTGAGTGCCGCTGATACCAAAAAAGTAGCACTGTGTGGCACTGATGCTTCTTAAATAAAGCGTCCATTTTCTTTGGGAACTTTTGGGAATTTAGGTTCCAGCACATTGAGCACTTTTTATGTTTAAAACGACTTTGTTTACATCACTTTAAGAATTTTGTAATATATTTATATATATTTTTTTCTTTAAATCCTACAAATGTTAGTTTTAATATATTAACAGGTTGCAGAGGAGAGGAGTACCACAGGTGATCTCTGCCATAAAATCAAAGATCTCCAGCTTACTGAGACATCTCTCCATGGTTGTGGCAATATATAGGATGCCACAACTTCACTATACCTTTTCCATCAGGGAGGTCTAGTGCTCACAGTTAGAAATGGAAATACCATGAATAGCAGGTTACAAAAATGTTTATCTGGCCTCATCCATGAATAACAATTCATTTTGCTGGCATTCATTTTGGTAAAGATGCCTGCCAACATTTGCTGTTCTCAAAGGTAACTGGGCACCATACACAGACATATGAAAGCTTAACTGGTTTTAATTCTTTCCTACTGTATCTAGAACTAAGATCGGAAATTGAATCTTTTTTTCCCAGTTAGAGGAAGTGCCCCCTTGTCTTTAGTTAAGATTTTACCTGAAATAGTTTTTATGCATATTTGTATTAGCCATTTATATATTTATACAAGTTAATGATGTCCCCCATTAGACATCTCCTCTCAGGACAAAATAGATTGAATTCCCATAATCTTTCTTCATAACTTAGATCCTTCATTCCCCTAATCGGTTTTGTGGCTCTCCTCTGCACTCTTTCCAAAATCAGGGCATCCTTTCTATAATATATTATTTTAACATTAAAGGGTAACTTCATGCAATGCTATTAAAAGTTAGCCAGATGGTCAAACAAAGCCTCATGCTGTGCTTTTCATCCCTGGCTCTCTGTCACTACTTTTTTCCTGCATTCCATCGTGTACACCCCCATAGCTATAGGGCATGGGGAGTGCGACAAACACCCCCTTTGTGGGGAGGTGATGAGAGGAGAGTATGCATTTTTTTTTAATCGTTGTCCTTTCATGATACTCTGCTAAATATTTGTACATAAAGATTTTTATTGAGAAGGGAAAGCTGATATCTGATTTGTTCATCTATACAAATAAATATGAAACGCCCACTTAATCTGCCATTCTTACTTTCTGAGAAGTGTTTTCTTTTTCTATGTAGCAGGAATTCCTTGCAGCACACAAGGGAATATGTGCAAGTTCGTTTTTAATAAAGGCTTCTTATTGCTGGATGAGGCTCCTGTTTTATGTGGTGTAATGACTTTCACAACTATCTAGCTTGATGGTGCTGGTGCTGAAGGGGTGATGATTGGATGTTTTGTGTCAGCATTAAAGTGGACCAACACTCAGGATTTTGACTAGCTGTGTGAAACCCCCCAGAAACCCCTAAATCCCTACCTGCTCCTTGATCCAGCGGCGCCCGCCGCCGCCTCCCGCGCGTCCCTCTAGCAGGACGCGCACCCGCGCCGGCCGTTTGTGAACCCGCAGTCAGGGGACTGATCGGTCCGGGAATCTTATAGATTCCCGGGCCGATCAGTGGAGGGTGTTGGTCCACTTTAAAGACAAAAAGTGTAGAAGGAAAAACAGAGCATTCGTCTAATTGCCATCATTTTTTTTTGCTCCAAGCTTCAGTGATTATATTGTGCCCTGGGAGTAGCTTCTGTGTGCACCCCAGAGAACACTACCTAATTAATATGAAGCAGGGATGCACCACATGATCATCTACCTTGATATGGGCACTCAAAAATATAAATCTATAAATAAGTACCAACATTTTTAAACTTTAGACCTTCGGATGTTGTTTCAGCGAAATATTTAATTAAAGCTAAGGGATTAACAAGAAATTTTTACCTTAATAAAGCAAATTGGATTGCACTGTTGTTTGTTTTTTTCCTGCCCTGCTGTGTCTCAACTAGAGCTCTGTTCTTGTTTCCTCCCTTTTTCTTTATCTATATAATTATGATTTAAACTCCTCTATGCTATCTCAGCCTCTAGGTTTTGGCTGGGGTTTAGCTTTAGAAGGGTCACAGCCGGCAAAAGGTAAAATAAACTGTTCTAAGATTAAAATCTTAATATCATATTTATCAGTGGAATTTGGAGTCCACATCCAGTAATGTAATTTAATGTTTTCAATTTAAAGCATTTTTTACTTAAACTTTTGACATGATCCGGTTTGTATAAACTAGATTGACCTAGATAATAATAAAATTAGTTTGATCCCCCCACCCTTTCTACTTCTTTATTGTCTCCCATTTTATTCCTTCTTATTATATCCTTATTTTATTAAATAAAAAAGTAATGTCCAGCCCTCAAGGGGCAAGCTTTGTTTCATTTAAGCTCATTAGGTCTTGCACATATTTCAAATACTATGTCGTGATAGTGCATTTGATATTTCATCCTTTTGACATGAATCTTCTTTAAACTAAATTCCCCTTTGATTATATGGCTATGCCTTTGCTACCGATTCACTAAATAAAAATGTAAACAACACAAGTTCATCCTAAGTTTATTTTTGCTTGTCTGATTACTATCCTTGCCAAGTTTGGGGACATTCACAAGTGCTAGATATACAACAACCATAGCCTTGCCAGCAAAGCATTGTGAACGCCTTCCAGCTTACATTGCATTTACAATTTCTAAGGTAGCAAATGACTCACTATTAGTTAAATTTACATTGCTGTCAAATATTGTCATTCACAATTATGAAATACTGGATATTTATAATGTTAAAGGGATAGACCAGTCAGATTTTAAAATCAATTGCCTGGCAGCTTACCTGATGCAGTGTCAGTTCCATGCAGTCTCTTTGCTCTGGTCACTGAAAAGAAGGGGAATTTCTTCTTCCTCTGCCTCCAGCGCCTCCCCCTGATCTAGACCGCGTGTCAGACTGACCCCTTCCTCCTCTGTTACTGATAAGCTAGAAGGGAGACCTCCACAATGCCCTCCACCGGACAGCTCACTCCAGAGTAATGAACACACATGTGTGCTTGCATGACACAGCCCTGCCACTTTTATACAGAGGACAGTACAACATGAGGTGAATCTTTATTTTATAATTACTCTAGCAACCTAGCTTTGTTTTCAAAAAGGAAAAGAAATGCCCGGACAATGGCTTGGGCAAAGGGGCTGTAAACCCAGAGGCAATCATAAGGCAGCATGTAGCTAAGATGCCTGTCCCATGTGCCTCTTCCCCATTTCCTGCAGTGCAGGGTAGAAGCTGTAACAGGGCTCAAAATTTTGCTTACCTTTCAATTTCATTCCTCCAGGATCACATAAAAAGTGGTCTAACAGCCACACCCTTGGTGCTCTCAGTGTGAGTGAGCACGGCACATTGGCCCCACAGTCTCTTACCACAGCCGGGCATATTTATTACTCATAAGCTGCACCATGACACACTCTTCTCATCTCAGCTACGCCCCAGAAATTGGAGCGAAGAAAGCAGTCTCACTTAGAACACATAAGGTATTTACATATAATCAGAGATTTTGTGATGTCTTGAAATGGCTCATTTTATAGTGTTCCCAGACGCTCATCTGCACTAGTAATGAATCAGCCTGCCAGTCATCTCAGCACCTTCAGGCCATCATTTTAGCACAAAAATATACGCTTTCAAAAATGGACTTACCCTTTAAATATGTTTTATTAACAATTAGGGTGATTATTTGCGAGATTATTTAAAAAAGAAAAGAGAAAAATGTCCATGATTACAGAGGTATTATAGTAAAGTCATAACATACATGTTAGGCATAAATACATGGAGCCTGATTTATCAAGCTTCAGCTAATACCAGTAAATACCACTCAACGCAATTTTTTTTTCCTCAGTGGCACTCAGCGTGCAATTTTACAAACCAAAAAAACTGCTGGGCCGATGTGGCCACCAGCCTGCATCTAATTTGACCCATTAAGTAAAATTGGTTGCCTCTCCAACTGTTAACTGCCAGCCAAGAAAATTTTATGCGCTGAACGTTCCAGGCTTTTTGCAGCAAAAAGAAAAAAGGTTAACCATCCAGATGCGTGTGTCTCCTCTTCCCCAGGGGGCCGGAAGGCCCGTTCTACGCTACCCCCCGCGCTTCTACGCTGTTCAGCCGGTCATAGAGAAAGGCTTTTATACGAGGAGTAGGATGACTACAGAGGTGTCAGGAGCAGCCGATGATAGGGGGAGATCGGATCCTCTCGCTCATGCATCCGGCTTCTGACAATCATTGGCCGCCTGTCAGTGATCAGTGCCGGACACAGAGTGACATTGGATCGGAGGTGAGTAAAGAAAAAAATATATTTTCAATAAATTACATTTTCACTTGACTACCATAAGTGACTTGCCATTAACCCTTCGACCCCATTATCTGCCTTCGTAAAGCTCGTGGGGGCAGAAGAGCCCATGGCCCATGAGGCCTGGGGACCACCCAGGTTGTCCCTTGCGCCCTTGCTCCCTGAGAGGGGGGCCCTATGTCATTTTTATTTTAAATTAAGCCTTGATGTCCTCTTGGACAGTATAAAAGGCTCCTAGCAGCAGGAGTGAGAGCAGATGCCAGAGTGATCGGCATGGGACACATTGTTCAGGGATGGATCGGAGGTAAGTATAAAAAATAATATTAATAAAATACTTTATTGTGTGTGTGTGTGTTTACATTTAACCCTTTGTGAACGGGTAGCAGGTTCATGAGACCCTTATACCATTTCAAGGGGTGGAGGTCGCTGGCAAGTCACCTGCCCAAGCTGAGTGGGAACAGTTAACAGAGATACACACTGAACAACCGGGCTGGGCAACCAGTGAGGCAAATGCCTGACTGCTTGGCACAAGATAGGCTTGGTAGCTTATGGAGGGCTCAATACTACCTGCTTCTTCAGCCTTACCACTGATGGTAGAGATGCATAGGCTCTGAGTAGTACTCCAGTGGTCTCAGAGTTGGGGAAAGAGGCAGAGATATGGATATCATAGGTATGGATGTGGAAACCGCATCCCTGAAAACTAGCACTCATTAAATATTTTTCATTTAGAGCCTGCTTTATAAAATGTGTCATTCTGTGTCATGTAGAACCTTTTTTTAAGAAGCGTCAGCACCAAACAGCGACACTTTTCTGGCCTCGGCGGCACTCAGCGTGTGATGTAAGTAAGAAACAAATGGCATCGCCGCTGCGGCTGCCTGCTAGCGTCTTATTTAACACTAGCCCAGAAAATGATGCAGCACCGGGCGCTCTGGTTGGTGCAGCTCTAGATGTAACCTGGTGCTGTAGCTCAAGATCCCATAGAGCACATGGGCAGAACTGGGTTGTTATGCTCATAATTAATATTAAACACATTTATTTGTACAGAACTTGCATTAGGACTTGTCAATAATGGAAACACAGGACCTAGATGGGCCAAAATGTCTTTTTTGGGGAGGTTATTAACATTTTATTAAGATTTTAACTTTTGCTTAACAATGTGTGATTAGGAAACCAACAACTCAAGCGCAACCTATGCACTGTAAAGTTGCCCCCAGCAGTGATTTCTTGTAACTGTAATGCTGACCAGCACCAGGAGCAAAGAAATCACAAATATGCTGGGGAGCACCGAAAAAATGGCAATACCAAGTGGCGCTCATACAAAGTGGGATGATCGCCCGGCGGGTCCGAAAGGCACTGACATATGCCGGCCAATATAAGTGCAACAATCAAAGCTAATTAGTTATGTTCCACGTAGCGACTGCAGAAGCCAATGTAGTACACAGCACAGCGCCACATTAGACAGGAATGCAGGTGCTCTGGAACTGGTGCTATAGCCACATAAATTATGTTTAAAGGTGCACATTATAAATAGGGTCCTTTGTGTCACTTTGCTGACATTAGCATCCACCTTGGTGCTTCCTTCTTTTATTTTTTGGCAATGTTATCTTTCCAGAGGCGTGCATTGAATGGCGCAAGTCAAACTGTCTGTTCCTAAATAATCAGCTTGCATTGGTATACTAGCTTTCTTGCTATAGGCCAGCCTGTGTCAGTGTCTGGGTGTGTTCGTATGGGCCCTTATGCTAGTTGCAACTGCACCAGTGAGTGCTACTCTGTTCCCCCCAAGAAGGCACTGCATGCCATGCTCACATGGGGGATGTTGGTGGTTTTATAGCCGCTGGTTGCCGTAATATCCATAAAGTTATATGAAAACACTGTTGCAATGAAAATATGGCAAACTTTGTCAGATGAAAATCAGGAGGAATAAGTGATTTTTTACAATTTGTCAAAAAAGCAGTTGGCGACATCTAAGTCACACGTTTGCATTTTTTACATGTCACACAAACTATTTCCATTTCTGATGTGTCTTTTGAAACTGTATTTAGTTATAAAACACATTTATATTTTTCCTGCCATTGTGCACTATGGTAGCTCAGGCTTCAGGGCCACTTATGACTGGTGTATCTTGTACAACAGTGCACTGTAAGAAGGCGATAGTCATAATTGTATCTTTATATGGCATTCTACTTGGCACTAACTGCCACGAATGTCTTAAATTAGACATAAAGTAAATCAGTGCTGAAACCATTGGCACTAAATGGCATAGGCACTTCTTGAATCATCCCCCAAATGAGATAAGGACCCTGTTTGTAAGGCTGTCATGTGCTCTATTGATTTGTGCAGTGTTGGACATTGATACTGCTCAGGTATGTGCCTCCCTAGCCACTGACAGCTTACCTACAAAATAATTGATGGCTCAGATATACTGTAGGATAGCTTTCCATTATGGGAGACTGACCACCTAGGATTTAGTATAACGCAAGCATGCTTTAAACTTTCATTCTGGAAATGTTTTAAAAGAAAACATTAGATTTTGCAATAATGTAGTAGGGCAGGATAGAAGTAAGCCAATCCTCAATCCGAGTTGATGTTTTGTTTTGCAGGAATTGTTTTCAGTTGGAATATTTTGGAAAGTAACATGTGATTGCACTCCCTCCTTCATTCCATACATTATTCATACTATCATTTCATTTGCCGTAGCTTTTGAAGAGCCATTTACACACGGAGAAAGAATGAAATGTCTCTTTGCCCACAGCATAATCATTTCTCCACCCTTTATCTATCACCTCTCTTGGAACATTTTTAAATCTAGACATGTCAAAACATGAGCCTGACTTTATACAGAGGTAAATTAGTTGTTAATAGTATTTATGATTTCCAACAACCATTCTTAATTCTATAATGCTGCAAGATTAGTAGTCAGCCTGCAGAATAGTGGGTCATCACCAGCTATACATACAGATACATAGGTATCTATCTAGCGCCTCAGGTCTGCTTTACATTGAAGGTACTGCTTGCCATTTTTTTATTCCATTTTCAAATAGCTCTGGTTATAATAAAGTTCCCTTTTTGTTTTTTTTAAAGGATGATTCCAATCCTCTAAAATCATACCTTGAAGTTTTCATTTTGACTCTTTTTCCAGGAGGTGGGCGTGTCTGCTAGATAGGAAAAGCCTTATTGAATATGCGTAAGACAACCCCCTAGACTCCAAGGCTGGCCAGCACAGGTTTGATCTGCCTTAACAGTTGAAAATAAACAAGATAGATGGATTAATTTTCTTTTTCTTTTAGATGCATTTTAATTCTATGCACTGATAGTGATCTAATAATTATGCACGCATAGATATTCTAAGAAAGTAAAAATCTTAATATTTAGGTTTGAGTTTTGTTAACATTTTGGAATGTCCTACAGCCTACCCCTATAGTGCTAAATTAGACCTCATCCAACCAGCAATGTCTGCTTATCTCCTTTTCATACTAACATCCCCTCCCCCAGCTGCAACATTTTATAATCACTCTTTCCTACAGAAACCCAAAGATCCCCCTAAGACTAGTGCTGCACACACAATATAAGCTTAAAAAAATAATTTACCATTTTTACATCTTGTGAAGAATTAGGCCCTTATTCATGAAGGGATAGCGTCAGGTAGTGGCTGGTTAATGGGAGGTAGCGACAGGTAGCGACTGGTGAACGCCGGACACGGCACGCAATTACACATTTATCAAGCAGAATCTGGATAGCGCCATGTAGCGTCTGATTCATCATTTTCACAGCCTCAGTGAACAGCGCCGGCATTCAGCCTTGCACAGCGCCAGGTATGACCTCTCGCTACCTGTCGCTCTCCCATACATTTCAATGGACTATCCTTTCCTTCTCTTTAAACTGTGTTTTTTTTTTGTTTTTTTAAATCTCAAATAATTCAGTGACCTCTTCTGCCATTGAATAAGCAGTTTTTTCACATTTTTTTAATTTTTTATATATTTCTTCAGAAATGACATTACAGGTCTGGCATTAAAGTGTTCATGTTACAATGTTGCTACAATGTAATTCCATATGTTTTCGCTTTGTTACTACTGGAAAGATGCTGAAAAACAGACTTTAAACACACCGCCTCCTGCGCTCTGGGCTTCAAACAAGCATTTTTCAGCGCCAGAGATTTGTTGCTTTTTTTTTGCTGAATATGGTGTGAGTCAGTCGTTATGAGCAGTCGCTACCATGCGCTCCCATGCGCTCCCATACAGCGCTGTACTGGTCACATAGCAGCTCCTCACAATGTATTCAACATTACTGGACAGCGACTGAGTCGCTATGAAGTAGCGACCCACGGCTGAGCACAGTGACTACTAGCGGGCGCTCTGAAAATGTCTTCTACAGACGCTCATCTGTCGCTACCTGGCGTTAGTGATGAATCAGCCTGCCCGTAGATTATTTCCACCAGTATTTTTTTTCAGCATCACTTTTTCAGTAGAGATTTTTTGTATATTTGGTACATATTGTGGATTCTGAATTTATTGGAGCCTTCATCATAGCAATTGTCATATGTGTTTTTTAACATGTCTGATATGTCTTGTATTGTCACGTGGCAAGGATATTTTTAATAATAAAAATTGATTTTTTAAGCTTATATTGTGTGTGCGGCACTAGTCTTAGGGGGGACCTTTGGGCAGATCTGGTATCCCAAATCTTGTTCTGTATACCTGGCTTTTGGTCACCACTTGGTGATGATGGTAAGATAAAAGAAGAAATAAAGGGGGGTGGGAGCAGCTCAATCACTATTTATACAAAATTATCAACATTATTATTCAGGGCCTGGGAACTAATTTACCGCCCAGTTTAACCCTCTCATCAACTAAATATCAAGCAACAAACATGTCTAGCTATGTAGAAAGACAGAGATTTGGTTGCATATATCTGCAGATACATGTGGAAGCCACACTGCCCCGGCAAGGCACTCTGTGTTTAGTGTGGTCCCTACTCTTAATTCTGAGTCCCCAAAGTTGGGACATGCAATGCAGACAAATATCTGAGAGCTACTCACCTGGGAAGCAGCCAGCCTCCCTTTAGAACACAAAAGAAGAAATAAATGATTTGGGTGCTGTAACTAGGTCCCTATACCCAAGGGACAAGAGAATCCAGTATATTCACACTTAGTAACGCACACCACATTATTAAGTTGAGTGTGCGCTACTAGTGCCAGGTAACAACAGATGAGTGTCTGTACAGCGGCGCTAAGAGTGACCGCTAGTGGTCGCTCTGATCGGCCGTGAGTCGCTATTACAGAGCGTCTCAATCGCTGTAGTAACATGGCCAGCATTGATGAATTTGATGTGTGAGGCGCTATAACACAAGTACAGCACTATATGGGAGAGAACGGTAGCAACTGGTCAGTGTGAGCGACTGAAACCATATTCATCAAAATATGGGTTGCTGTAGCCCAGAGCGCCAGAAGCTGCGTGATTAAAGTCCGTTTTTGAACACATATCCACTAGTATCAAAGCAAAAACATATGGAATTACATTGTTATTACATTGTGACATTAACACTTTAATACCAGACCTGTAATGACAATTCTGCATAAAAATATAAAAAATCTGAAAAGTTTTCAAAAATGACATTTAATAGGCCAGGAGAGGTGACACAATCATTTAATAAAAAAAAAAAATAATAATAAATAGAAAACGCTGTTTAAAGTGAAGAAAAGTAGCGTCCATTGAAATGTATGGGAGAGCGACAGGTAGTGACAGGTAATACCAGGCGCTCTGGAAGGCAGAGCACTGGCGGTATACGCTGAGCCGTCTGTGATGATGAATCGGTCGCTACACGGCGCTGTTAGAGTCGCTCACCGGAATCGCTTTGATAAATGTGGTATTGCGTACAGCGCCCGGCGTTCACTAGACGCTGCCTGCCACTACAAGGCACTACCTGCCGCTATCCCTTGATGAATAAACCCCTAAGTGTGAATATATTGCACACCTAAACCCCCCCATTCCACATCCCGTTTGGCAGCCTTTACTCAAACACAGGATTCAATCAGCCCTGCCAGTGATCAACCCCGCCTCCCAAGCTACAATTTTCACTATAGTGGTGATAGGTCCGTCTATCTGGGGCATCCAAATTCCCCAGAACTCACCCACAGGAATGAGCCAGGACACAGCAGCACTTTTTGGAGAAGATTTTAATTGTTAAAGTTGCAAAATGTCAGTCTCCTCGCCTTCCTTGCCCTTTAAAGCATTGTGAGCGTGCTATGTCACGGACTGCATGCAGCAGCAGACATGCTCGGCTGGGTGTTTGTAAAAGAGCAGGCTGTTCATCTGTCGCATTGCTCAACAGTGACACCTGGTGTTCAGCCCACTGCAAGTACACGAAGCCTAGAGTGTAAGCTCTTGGGCTTGATTTCACTTCCTGGTTTCCTGAGTCTGAATGGACAGGAAGTGACCTCACTCAGACTCTTGACACATCCCTCCCTGTTCTAATAGCCCTTTCTAAGAGGACAGCTGGCCTGCAGCCAATGCTGTGTTATCAGCTTACTTCCTGGACTCTGTTTCCCTGACTCCTGAATTCCTGATCTGAATACCTGGATTTACCCTCGGACGGATAACTCAGTTTTGACTCGGACTCACTCATTGAACTTTGCTTGTTTTCTGCCAGCCTCTGACCCCGGATTCATCCATTGGACTCTGCTGTCTGCCCCGACTTTTTACTTGCTCTTTGGGATTATTTGCTTCACTTCGCCCCATACCTGGAGCTCAGCTCAGCTCTCCCCATGGTTGTAGCCAGGAAGCTTGACAGAAATGACTTTGTTAAGGTATGCTGCTGTGTTTCTGGCCCCCTGATCTCTACAATGAACTGGTAAATGAGGAAATACACACACGACAGTACAATGACAGTTCGACAGTGGGAACAGCCCAGCCCCCCCAAAAAAATCCCACTGCCCACTGTAGCTCTCCACCACAAAGAGCATAGCAGACTATTATCCCAGTGTTAAGAGTGGAGTTAGAGTAACTAAACACTGTTTAATAAAGAGTTTGAACTGATGTCTTTCCCTAGAAGTTCTACTATTGTTTCCACAGACACAATTATTATTTTTATATTATTTATTGCAAATGGGCAGCCTTATTTAAGAAGCGTCAGCGCCACAAACAGCCTTAGCGGCACTCAGCGTGGCATTTAGTAAAGAAAAAACAGCAGCGCCAATGTGTCTTATTTAACACTAGCGCCGAAAATGATGCAGCACTGGGCACTCTGGTTGAAGCAGTGGCAGGTGAAACCTTCCGCTGTAGCTAAAGATCCCATAGAGCACAATGGGCGGAACTGGATTGTAGTGTTTAATTCTTATATATTTTTGTACAGAACTTACGTTGGACAGGACCTATGTGTGCCAAAATGTTTTTTTTTTATTGATTTAATAGCTTCTTTCGTTTAACAATGTATCATTTGGACACCAACAACTAAAACCCAAGTGTAAAATGTGTCCACTGTGTCCCTAGCAGTGATTTCTTGTAATAAAAAAAACGCAGACCAGTGCTCACTGGTGCTGGGATAATCATCAGGTGCAGAAATATGCCGACCAATACATAAGTGCATCAATCAAAGCTAATTAGTAGCGTTCCACACAGCAACTGCTAGCGCCAATGTAGTACACAGCACAGAGCAAGATAAGACGAGAATGCCGGCACTGCAAAGTTAGCGCTATAGCCACAAAAATGATGCTAAAAGGTGCACATCCTAAATAAGGCCCTTATTATAAATTGTATTGCTAATAACTGAAGACTTGTTGTAATTGAGCATGTCTGTATGAGACGAAAGCCACAAAACACAAGGCAGCATGTAACTTCTTGCTGGACTTAAGTACACTTATAGGTTATAAAGGTTATAGATTTATTGTCCCATGTAATGGCCATCGTGTTTGCCAGACTATTTTACCTATAGGGCATGTGCACATTTTTAAATGGCTGTGTATTAGTCACTCAGTCTGCAATCAGGTTACTCTTGTTTTCTTGGCTGCAGGAAAAACACTGTAGGGTTTACACTGCAAAGTATTATCTACGTTCATCATTTTAGGTGAGATGAAAGCATACTTCCTGCCAGAGGGTCAAGTCTTATGTCATTTCAAAAACATGTTCTTAAGCTAAAGCATTAAATTGGCTAATAACACTGCAGAAACATTTCCCATCTTCCAAAAGTAGCAATGCAATGAAATACTAGTTATGTTGAATTTTCTGGGACCTTCAGAACGATATGAAATGTTACCAGTTTTCATGTTTGTGCTAGAGATGAATGTCACATTTGTCCCGAATATTGTCTATTTAATTTGGCTCAGACAAACAACACTGTGCGTTAGGGAAAATCTTAAGAAGCCACTCCCCCAGATTAAAAAGGCCTCTCTCCATGGCAGCAGTGTCATGCCATTTCCAGAATTCCAGAATGATCACTGAAAAGCTAACACTGCTGGGGGAATGCTGTAGATCAGCCTCTGTGATGAAGCCACCAGGAAGCCGCCAATATCTTATAGCAAGCCACCAGAGAAATAATAAAGCAACAGTTCATACCAAGAGGAAAACAGGGGGTTGAATGAATAAAACTTTATTTTGATATGCTTTATTGTAGAAGGGTTGGGGATGTTATTTTTGAACTGGAATGGGGTCCAAATGAATTTTTTACTCAAAGTTTAGAGGGGTCCACAAGTCACCTTTCCAGCATGGGACAGGTCATGTTTCAGTTCCTCTGTCTGATAAAAAGTAAAGGCGCTGGTAGAACACCACAGCCAGAAGCCAAAACTTCATCCTTCTAGCCCTGGTGATATATGCCCTATGCTGAGGACCGAATACTGGGCCAGACAACTGCCAGATCATCACTATTTGGTCCAGTAGTCATGATTCATGAATATGCATTCCAATTTGGGAAGCCCCACAATTGAAATTGTTGGCTATCCCTCACAAGATGCAATCCACCAATGTATTCCTATGTGGCGCATGAAGTGCACGCAGCGACTCCTGTGGGGGTTAAGCAGTGATTTTGACTGTGCAGCATTCCAAATCGGGCTGCTCATTAGGATTCAGGAACAATGGGCCAAAAGTCAAGTTAGATACCAGGGACATGTCTAACCAGCATTCATCTGCCCTCCCTGGCTCACAGTTCAATGAAATGCAAGTTACCTGGCTGCATTCACTGTTTGGTACTTACCACTACCTATTGATCCATTCCCACAGCTGCTGTGGGAATTAATCTTAATCTTCGGGAATTTTAATAGCAGCCTCTGCCTGGGTGTCCGGTTCCTCTGCTCCTCCTCTTGTCTTCATTAACCTTGTCTTCAGCTGCCGCCTGGGCCCCTGGTTCCTCTGCCCTCAGTTTCCATAGTCGCTGATGCCTTTGCTGCAGCCAGTCCTCTTGAAATCTTCTGCCAGGTCTCTTTGAAGCTGTCACCAGGTGGCAGTGTGGCATTTCTGCATGTCTACCACTAGACAGCAATCTATGACCACTACCGGACAGCCATATGCAAAGCTGCCACAATGAAAGCAAAATGTGGTAAACAAAGTGTACCATGCTGGGTTGGATACACTAACTCATTTCTACTGCAATACTGTATGGTGTAGAGTGCAAAACTGAACATTTTTCTCTGTTTTAAAAATGTTTGGCTTTTCAGCCATATGTGTCTTAAATTGTAATTTTGTATTATTTAAAAAATATTTTTAAAACTAAACAATACTAACAGTATGCATTCAAATAAATCCTATTGACACAAATATCATTTCACCTTTCCTCTAGTTTTCCAAAGAGATGTGTCCTTCAGCAATCCTTTATACTATAGCGTCATATGAACAAAAGTTGTCAATGTCAAACTGGAAAGACTGTTCACACATGAATAAGGCAAAGCTCACTGGAGCATAGACATTTAATGCTCAAGTCATCTGCGTCAGTGCTGTGTCAACACTTTTCAAATATAAGTCACAAAAAGAAAAATCGCCCTCTCACGTGAACAGTTTCTCTTCATCTTTGCCACAGAGTCGAGTCATGTTCTCTATAGATAAAAATAAAATCTAAGTTAAAAAAATGATACAGATTCAGCAAGGTAGGTGCACAAGGAAGCCTACACACCCTTTTGTGCCTAAGGGTCTACTCACATCAATACAATTTTGAGCATCAAAGTGCGTCTTTGAACTAAAAAACTAAAAAAAAAACAGTTGCATACCAGAATACTTAAATGTGCAGTTTATATCAAATAACTGCTGCAACCTTAATCATCAAGGAATGCTATGCATACTGTAGATGTATATTTCTGTTTGTTTTACTTTCTAAATATGTAAATTATCTAAACAAAACACCTAGATTGTTCAGTATATGAAACATAATGTAAAATGCGCTAGATGCAATAAAGCTCTATGTGCAAAAACAAAATAAAATAAATACTTTACCTTTTGTCTACCATTGCAGGTGGTGCCAGTTCGAGATCTTCTACCTTCTATTTAGAAGATCTCTTCCACATGTAGGGCCAGTTGCCTTAAACAGAAGGTGCACAATAAGGAAATGCTTTGATGTCCGTTCCCTTCACTCCTATGTCAGCACAAGAGGGGGTTCCATTCAAAGGGTTGTGTGTGACCATTAAAAGATCACAGATGTAATGCTATGATATTTTTAAATATTTTGTTCCCCAAGAAATTGTAAAAATCATATACAATTAAAATTGCACTGTATATAGGACAATTGCAGGGTATTGTATAGCAAAATGGCTGCTGAACACTAAATTAGTATTCAGCATGGTAGACAGAGACCTTCCTTTGTTCTGGGCTGAGGCCCTTATTTATGAAGGAATAGCGACAGGTAGCGACTGGTGAGCGGCCGGTAATGACGGGCCCCGCGACGAGAACGCCGGCTCCCCATCACAATCACACATTTATCAAGCCAATCCTGCTTAGCAACTGAGATAGCGCCATATAGCCACTCATTCATCATTATTCCAGCCTCAGCCCACAGCGCCAGCGTCCGACCTTGAACAGCGACAAGTATGACCTCTCGCTACCTGGCGCTCTCCAATGCATTTCAATGGAACAATCTTTAAATATTCATAATTAATTGTTATTAATTTTTTTTTTTTTTAAATGTGAAAAATTCTGTGACCACTTCTGCCATTTTAGATAATTTGTTTAAGGTAAAAAAAATAAATTGTACAGAATTGATATTACAGGTCTGATATTAATGTATTCATATTGTTGTTTGGGGGTTAAAAAACTACTTTTAACCCATCGCCGCCAGCGCTCTGGGGTTTAAACATGCATTTTACAACGCAAGAATTTTGAGCGTGATTTTTTAATGAATATGGTGGGAGCCGGTCGCTAGGGCCAGTCGCTATCATGCGCTCCCATACAGCGCGGAACCTGTCAAATAGCGACTCCTCACCCAATATTCAACATTACGCCACACCGACTGAGTCGCTATCAACAACCGAAGCACCGACTACTAGCGGGCGCTCTGAAAATGCAGCTACAGTCGCTTAACTGTCACTACCTGCCGCTATTAATGAATCGGTCTCCCCGTTTCATGTGTATATTCACGTGCTAATTTAGGCTAGCAATCGTTAATTGTGGAATTGAGATCTGGGCCAATCAGAGATCACCTGTGCTTGAATGAGACAAAGGCACAGCAGTTGACAGATGGGACATATTTTGCTTTGGACACACACAGATTGCTTGTGGAAGCTGACAGAGACACATCTGACCATGACCAGACCTGCTCTTTGTGGCAAGATTCAGCCATCTTGTATGGGACTTATATATGAACGTATTAGACCACGTGGTAGTATTTTAGCCCTTCATATCTGAGATGCCCCAGGAAAGTATCAACAAGCTATTCAAAACAATACACCCGAAAGAAGCCAGGCTAGTCTCCGTGTCTCACACCACGGGCAGGCTGATTCACTACTAGCGCCAGGTAACGGCAGATGAGCATCTGTACAGCGGCGCTAAGAGTAACCGCTAGTGGTCGTTCTGATCGGCCGTGAGTCTCTATTACAGAGCGCCTCAGTCGCTGTAGTTAAAATTGCCGGCATTGATGAATTTTGAGTCGCTATAACACCAGTACAGAGCTATATGGGAGCGAACGGTAGCAACTGGTCAGTGTGAGCGACTCAAACCATATTCATCAAAATAACAGCCTCACACAGCGCTGGCGCTCAAAATTGTGTCTCTGTAGCCCAGAGCGCCAGAAGCTGTGTGATAAAAGTCCCTTTTTGAACACATATCCACCAGTAACAAAGCAAAAACATATGGAATTACTTTGTTATTACATTGTGACATTAACACTTTAATACCAGACCGGTAATGACAATTCTGCATACAAATATAAAAAAATCAAAAAAGTTTACAAAAATTACTTTTAATAGGCCAGGAGAGGTCACACAATGATTTGATATAAAACAAAAAATATGTTAAATGAAAACCCTGTTTCAAGAGAAGAAAACTAACTGAAATGTATGGGAGAGCGACAGGTAGTGACAGGTAATACCAGGTGCTCTGAAAGCCAGAGCGCCAGCGGTATACGCTGAGCCATCTGGAATGATGAATCAGACGCTACATGGCGCTGTTAGAGTCACTCGCCAGAATCACTTTGATAAATGTGGTATTTCACCGTTGGCTACCTGTGGCTAGGAGGCACTACCTGCCGCTATCCCTTGATGAATAAACCCCCTAGAAGCACTGGAGGTCCTGCTAATTATTTGGTGAAGCTTGTGTGGTTTCCATTGTGCTTATTGGTGTGGGTTGAAACCTGCATCTCGATGAGCTCTTTAATTTTAACACAGGAAAAAGTGCAAAAGAAAATGTTTCCCTTTATTTCCCCCAGAACACATGTGATGGAGCATCTTTACAGGTTATATTTTGCTATGCGGTCAGGCTGCTTTTTTAATGTTTGGAAACAACAGCATCCTATGGGCTATGCATAAATATTTGGAGAATTCTTTAGCATCACAATTGATTTAAAAATCTGCCCCAGAAGCCGGCCTGTGCTGGCTTCTTGCTTTTCCAATTCTTCTCCTATTCCATGTGTAGATACTTTAACCCATCATGCTATTGCTTTAAATCAATGTAAAAGTGATTCCCCACAGACTAGATCAGGAGACAAGCAGTTAGAGGTGTGCAGTGCTCCCCAGTAACATTGGAATGGTAGGCTCCCCTAGTTTTCCTGCCAGCAGAAGAAAACCACCTCTTTCACTTATGTTGTATGAGATTTTAAGATAAGATTTTTAATATTACACAAATTTGCAATAGAGCTTCTTTAAGACATTGTACAGTGAAAGCCATGTGACTTGCTATCCCTCTGACCCAGCTCAGCAATTACAATTTACTTCTATTATGAGATAAACGATTTGTTACACTTTAATAAATTTATCCTTGTCAGTTCAAAAGGACAATGCTGGGATCATTTATATAACCAGTGAACGAGAACATCATTTTCGCTCTGTCCCAAGTGTTGTTCCTCTCTGCTGGGGCATTTGATTTGGAATACCCTGCTGTGTGTATTCCTGTGGATCATTCTGCTGAGTGTGCAGCTGGCCGATGTGGAGCGTACCTGTGGCAGCCATGTACAAATGCCTGGGGCGCGTACACGCCTAGCTAAAGGCATAGCGGCGGATGCAGCTGCGGCTGCTGGATTGCCAGCTAGGTGAGTTTACTCAGCAGTCACTGGGGTTTCACACCACAGAGAAAGAATTGCCCGGCCCAAGGTTAGTGTTTCTCTTTAAAGTGGACCAAAACCCAGGGGTGCCCCACTGTCTGAAAGCCCCCAGATCACAGAGCGCAACTTACCTCTTCCCGGTCCTACAGCGCATGCCTGGCTGCTCGTCCAATCAGCATGCTCGAAGCCGCTGTCACATTGTCTAAGGCTTCGCCTAAGGCCAGCGGCTCCGAGCATCCCCCCTTCCCTCTAGGTCAGGGGTGGGCAATTATTTTTTCCATGGGGCCACATGAGAAACTAAAAATATTGTGGAGGGCCGCTGAGCTATGGGCGTCTAAGCGACGTCTAAGCTCAGCGGCTCTGAGTGCGCTGGCGGCTGCATCCCGAGCTTCCCTCTAACAGGGAGCGCGCCCGCGCTGGCCATTCTCAAATGGCTGACACAGGCACGCGCCCTGCTAGAGGGATAGCGGGCATGCGGCCGCAGCTTGTGCATGCGCCGTTGAACTGGGAAAGAAGGTGAGTTTATGGGCGACCTGGGGGTTTCACACAGCGGGGCATCCCGATTTTGGATGCCCCGCGGGGAGGGGATCTATAAGATTCCCAGGCTGATAAAGCAGGGTTTTGGTCCACTTCAAACGTTCTGATGTGATAATTTCCCAGCCAATCAGAGAAGCCCTTGGCTTCTGGCAGTCTGGAAGGAGAGCTCATATCAGCTGGGGCAAAGTGTAAGAATGGTGGGCAGCAGGAAGGGGGCATGGTGAGAGCATGACGGACAGCAGGAAGGGGGCATGGTGAGAGCATGGTGGACAGCAGGAAGGGGGCATGGTGAGAGCATGGTGGACAGCAGGAAGGGGGCATGGTGAGAGCATGGTGGACAGCAGGAAGGGGACATGGTGAGAGCATGTGGGCAGCAGGAAGGGGACATGGTGAGAGCATGTGGACAGCAGGAAGGGGGCATGGTGAGAGCATGACGGACAGCAGGAAGGGGGCATGGTGAGAGCATGGTGGACAGCAGGAAGGGGGCATGGTGAGAGCATGGTGGACAGCAGGAAGGGGGCATGGTGAGAGCATGGTGGACAGCAGGAAGGGGGCATGGTGAGAGCATGGTGGACAGCAGGAAGGGGACATGGTGAGAGCATGTGGGCAGCAGGAAGGGGACATGGTGAGAGCATGTGGACAGCAGGAAGAGGGAATGGTGAGAGCATGTGGACAGCAGGAAGGGGGCATGGTGGGAGCATGTGGACAGCAGGAAGGGGGCATGGTGAGAGCATGTGGACAGCAGGAAGGGGGCATGGTGAGAGCATGGTGGACAGCAGGAAGGGGGCATGGTGAGAGCATGGTGGACAGCAGGAAGGGGGCATGGTGAGAGCATGGTGGACAGCAGGAAGGGGGCATGGTGAGAGCATGGTGGACAGCAGGAAGGGGGCATGGTGAGAGCATGTGGACAGCAGGAAGGGGGCATGGTGGGAGCATGTGGACAGCAGGAAGGGGGCATGGTGAGAGCATGGTGGACAGCAAGAAGGGGGCATGGTGAGAGCATGTGGACAGCAGGAAGGGGGCATGGTGAGAGCATGGTGGACAGCAGGAAGGGGGCATGGTGAGAGCATGGTGGACAGCAGGAAGGGGGCATGGTGAGAGCATGGTGGACAGCAGGAAGGGGGCATGGTGAGAGCATGGTGGACAGCAGGAAGGGGGCATGGTGAGAGCATGTGGACAGCAGGAAGGGGGCATGGTGGGAGCATGTGGACAGCAGGAAGGGGGCATGGTGAGAGCATGGTGGACAGCAGGAAGGGGGCATGGTGAGAGCATGTGGACAGCAGGAAGGGGACATGGTGAGAGCATGGTGGACAGGTACATGGTGAAAAAGAGACAGCAGGCAGGAAGGGAAAACACAAGCAAACTACATAATCTTTCTGAGCAGACTTACTGATGCTCTGGAGCTCCTACTCTGTCCTTCCAAAGTCCCCAGGTCTCTATCACCTGCTCATCGGGTCTGGCTTCCTCAGAGGAAGGGAGAATGTGCCAGACCCGACGAGCCGAGCGGCCGATCAGCTGCTGCTTAACCTAAGCCTCTCGCACTGTACACAGGCGATCACCTAAGCTAAGCAGCAGCCAATCGGCCACTCGGCTCGTCGAGTCTGGCATGTTTTCCCTTCCTCTGCGTCTCTTACTGGCCAGCTCAGCCCGGGCCGGTAAGAGCCTAGCAAAGGGCCGTATACGGCCCGCGGGCCGTACATTGCCCAGGTCTGCTCTAGAGGGAGTGTGCCTGTGCCAGCCATTCACAAATGCCTGGCGTGGGCATGCACCCTGTTAGCAAGATAGCAGGGATGTGGCCGCGGCTCGCACATGTGCCATTGGACCGGGAAGCAAGGTAAGTGTATGGGGCGACCTGGGGAGTTTCACACAGTGGGCATCCCGATTTTGGATGCCCCGGGGGGAGGGAATCGACCGGCCCAAGCATCTTATAGATTACCCGGACGATCACGCTGGGTTTTGGTCCACTGTAATGGGGAAATCTTTCACTCTTTCAGGTTTTATATGCTTTCCAGAGACTAGAGCAAGTTACCTGAACCCCTCATAGACTTAAACTGGACCTTCACCCTGAATAAAAGTCTATCTTATGTTTCCCCCACTCTGTACATATAACTTGTCCATATTAAAAATCATCCTACCTGCATCTACAGCATTTTATCAGCCTGTAAACATCCAAGATGGCGGCCCATGGATCTCTGGCTACCTGCAAACAGAAAATGTCTTCAGACTATACTGCTCTGCATTCTGGGATTGCTGTCCTTTTTTCTGACCCCAGCTCTGCTCTGTCTGTGCAAAGCACAGCTATAACCCCGCCCTCTGTACTCTCCTCAGTATGTGATACTCCTGAGTCAAGATGGCGGGCGCCCGTATCCTAGAGTCCTGAACACAGTTGCAGCCCAGTGGGGGAAAGAATAATAAGTAAGTGACTAAAATCTTAAAATATAATAATTTTAGATGCTGCAGAATAGTTTTTAAAAGTTTGGGCTTTTCATAACATAATGCTGAAGGTCTGGTTTAAATGCTTTACAGATTCATAGACATTCGGAATCAGTCCAAGCCAACAGAAAAGATACATATTTCATAATAACTAACCTCAATGCCATGCTGCTGTGACTGGCTGCTGTGACTTACCACACCTTGTACACCTGCTGAGCAATGTGAGTGTTGTATGAAATTCTAAGTAAATAGTTTTTCTTTATCTTGTATGTTTTTTTCACTTTCTTTTCTTTATTTCCAGTTGTATTGAGCCACAAGAAAAGAGGTGTGTGAACTAAAGCGGACCAAAACCCACATTTTTACCTAGCATACCCTGAAATACTGAAGAGCACCTTTTGCCAATTTTCACTGCTCCTGCATCACTCTGATCACAGATAATGGTGCCTGTTATAGCTGTAAAGCTCCGCCTCCTCCATTCATTGCCACTGCTGTATGTGGCAATGATGTCATTACTACACCAACGCAATGACTGCTCTCCTGCCATCTCTAGCAAAAAAAAAAATCAGCTTTCCAGGACAAAAATGACCATTTCTAGTTCTACAACCCAAGAAGAGAGTATCGGCAGGGCCTTTGGCCAGATGTATTTCATATGTTCAGTGAGTATTTTAGATGGCCAGATCAGGGGCGTAACTTGAGGGTGTGCAGGGTCTGCAACTGCAACGGGGCCCAGAAGGTCAGGGGCGCCCCATACTTTTTGCTCCCCCACCATATTTATCAGATTTGTCCTCATTTGGCATCATCAGAAAGGAAGCAACATTTGTCTCGGCTGTTTCAGTCATTAGTTATCTAGGTGCATCCAAAAAAGAGAGGGCCCCATTTAACGTTCCCACCAGGGCCTCGTCACATTTAGGCCCTTATTTATGAAGGAATAGCGACAGGTAGCGACTGGTGAGCGCGGGAAATGACGGGCCCCGCCACGAGAATTCCGGCTCCCCACCACAATCACACATTTATCAAGCCAATCCTGTTTAGCGACTGAGATAGCGCCATATAGCCACTCATTCATCATTATTACAGCCTCAGCCCACAGCGCCAGTGTCCGACCTTGAACAGCGACACCTGGCGCTCTCCAATGCATTTCAGTGGAACAATCTTTAAATATTAATAATTAATTATTAATGTTTTTTCTTTTTTTTTTTAAATGTGAAAAATTCTGTGACCACTTCTGCCATTTTAGATAATTTTTTTAAGGGAAAAAAAATGTAAAAAGAAAATTGTACAGCATTGATATTACAGGTCTGATATTAATGTATTCATATTACCAAATTATTTTAAAAACTTGTTTTTTTTGGTTTCCAAAAATATGGTGGTTTGGGGGTTAAAAAACTACTTTTAACCCATCGCCTCCAGCGCTCTGGGGATTAAACATGCATTTTACAGCGCAAGAATTTTTTGATTGTGATTTTTTAAAGAATATGGTGGGAGCCGGTCGCTATGGGCAGTCACTATCATGCGCAGCCATACAGCGCGGAACCTGTCAAATAGCGACTCCTCACCTAATATTCAACATTATGGAAAACCGACTGAGTCGATATCAACTACCGAACAACGGCCAAGCACAGCGACTACTAGCGGGCGCTCTGAAAATGCCGCTACAGTCGCTCAACTGTCGCTACCTGCCGCTATTAATGAATCGGCCTCTTAGTTATGCCACTGACCAAGATTGTTTACTAATGGATGTTTAAACAATAGCAAAGTGGGGTTAGGTTAGCACTTGATGAAGGTGGAACGACAGACAAGTTGAAAAGGGAGTTTTTATAACACTGTTATTGGTCTATTTGTATTTCAGAGTTCAGCTATATCTTTTTTTTATTATGTAGCAGAGTTCTATATTTTTAGAACCCAGTCAGAGAACCATTTTTCTGGGCTCAGGTTTTCCCTCCCTGAAACCTATTTCTACATGTGGTGAGATATAGCATTGCTGTGGGTTATTGGACACACATACATTCTTTGTTTTTCCTGATGATATAAGTCTCATCACTTGAGACCATGGTTTGCATTTTAAGCTGCTGGCATTGCATATATTAGAAATGAATTGATTTCCTTTATGAGTCTCGATAGTTCCCCATCCTAAATCAATACCCTGCTTTTCAACTACTGTAGAGCAGAGTTCTTCAAAACAAATAATATGTTCCAGTTAGTATTTTTACTGAATCCTCAGGGGGAAGAGAAAGTGTTTTCATGGTAACTGCTATTTTGATCCAAAATATTTCTCTGTGTTTATAAAAAATCAGTTCTTGTTTGCAGAGGTCCTGTGAAAACTAACACAGTTTTCCACAAATTACATCTTTCCATCATACTGAAAATATATTTTGCAGTTTGCTTTCAACAAAGAGGTGTATTCACAAAGCCCTGGCAGCAGAAAGTGTTACTGCATCATTCGTGGTACCCACTAACATCTGGCTCATCTGCAGGATATATGTGTACTACGCGCGCTTGCTAGTAACTCAGATTTTGCAAATGGCACAAAGCTGACACTTTCACCTGGTGCCAATACAGATGAAGATTGTGCCACATATAATCCACCATGCGTCAGCATTCTACTTATTGGTGGCCAGGTTAAAAACAGAAAATTCCATATTTTGAGTAATTACAGATACTGAGTTTATAAAAATACTTACACAGTTACACATTCCTTTGGAAGTTATGCTCAGGAAGGTCACAGACAATTTCTTGAACTAACACAACCCAAAAGTAAATGTTCTATCAACTAAAGGCAAAACTTAAAACATAAAATCTTATCCAAAATTTAGGAAACCTACCAGAGTGTCGAGAAGGGAAAATATATAAAAGTAAGGTGATCTTTCTAATAAGTTGAGATTAACATACAAGAGCTTACCATTGTCAACTGTCTTACAAGCAGATTGACAAATTCATGCATTCATTTGACATGAAGGAGCCTCAAATCAATTCATTGTTTTTTAATACTCACTGTAATGTCCTTCGGGGGGGGGGGGGGGCAGTTTTTCATATTCATATAAACCTTGGGTCCTATACAAACTCCCACCAGGAGGCAGACACTTTAGAAAAGATCCTGCTTCCTTTGCTCTTGTTCCAAGTCATGGCAGGAGGAAACTAGTTTGTAGCAAACAGTACAAGTGTGAGGGGATAAAAATAGCTAGGAGGAACAAATAGAAAGGATTAGAACCCTCTCAGATGAGTTAATAAAAAAGGAGGTAGATAGGTTGAGCTTGTTAGTACTAGTACAATGTGGTGTGGCAGCCCCCCCATCCATAAGCCATGAGTACCTAACCACCAATTTAAATGGCTTGTTGCAGATGGACTAGATCTCCACATCCTTAGAAACAAGGGAACTTTAAAGGTCTATACGCACCCCTCCACTTGCGCTGCTTTGAGGGAATGCAGTCATAATGCAGGGAAAAATGCTGCCCATTATTTTTAATGGGCCAGTTCACATATATATGCAGCATATATATGTGAAATGACCCATTAAAAATTATAGAAAGAATTTTCCCTTGTGTTGCCCAGCGCAAGTGGAGAGGTGTGAATAGAGCCTTAGGGGTTTATTTATCAAGGGCTAGCGCCAGGTAGTGTCTGACGAGCGCCAGGTATCGCCAGCTAACGGCGGCTACCGACTCAAGTACGCCCGGCGGCGGCCACAATCGCGCATTTATCACGCTAAATGAGGCTAGCGCCGGCGAGAGCGTCAGCTAGCGCGGGATTCATCATGTAGCCGACTGCAACGAACAGCGCCGCTGCTAATCCCATCACAGCGCCAGGTATGACCTGTCGCTACCTGGCGCTCTCCCATACATTTCAATGGCAGACACTGCAATGATTGTTTTAAGTGTTTTTTGTGTTCTTGTCCTTTGCCAAAAATTCAACACATGTTGTTTGGGATATGTTTTATTAATCTGTCTTGTTTTTATTGTTTTTTAGATGAAAGTTGTAATTTTTACACTGGAATGTTGTGAGTGAAATCTAAAATGCATCTCCTCCCACAAAACACATTAGCCTCAAAATAGCTTGCTTTCACAACACACATGGCTTGTAAAGCTACTTTTTAGTCAGTCATGTTTGGCGCTCACGTTCGCTCATTGAAATTGTCAGCGCCCAAGCTATTCGACAGCCCTGTCCTTGATGAATCTGTGGTGGTCAGAGTTTGTGCAGTCGCTGTTTTGATTCGCTATGTGGTGGCGCTAGCGTCGCTGTGCTGCGCTGTGCTGCGCTGTGCTGTTCATACATGTGCCCTTCTGCCATTTTCACTGAATTCACTTGCCGCGACCCCAGTCGTTGTTAATGAATCCACTGTAGTTGTGAGCGTGCATGTCCACATTCTGCTGGATTTGTTCAGGCGTACAAGCTCATAACAACCCGTTATGCATTCTCCTGTGTGCAACATTATCATGTAGTTGGATAGTTTTCTTGTGTTATTATTTTAGGAAAGAATAAGATTGTTATTTATAAGCAACCAGCTTTGTTTTTTCTCTGACCTATGCATTACAGGATATTGAACACCCAGCTAAATCAAGCTAATAATTAATGGCGTCTTGGCCAATAGCTTGTTGTAATGCGTAAAATTCCTCTTTCCGCCACTTAGCTTGCACATAGCTGATATTAGCTTGTTCCTGGTGCGCGGAGCGTTTTTTTTTTTTTCCCTGTAGCTTTCGTCATATCCACTTCCGGTTTCCTCCTTTGCGTTTCAAAGCAACCTAAAGCTAAAAAATACTAGCGCTTTGTCCAATAGCTTGTTGTAATGCGTAAATCGACTATTTCCGCCACTTAGCTTGCACATAGCGGATATTAGCTTGTTCCTGGTGCGCGGAGCGTTTTTTATTTTTCCCTGTCGCTTTGGTCATATCCGGTTCCGGTTTCCTCCTTTGCGTTTCCACCATGCTGCCCAGGAGACGGATTATGCGCCTCCCCAGCTCCTCCTCAGAATCTGGCCCCACCACCCCTCCCCCACCTCCCCCACCTACCTCACCTCCCCCACCTAACCCCCCTCCAACCCCTTCCCCTCCTGGGCCAGCAAAAAAAAAAAAGAAAACGGGTGGATAGCCGCGTAAACGGCCAGGTGGTCAAAGTGAGTATGTTTATCTTGGATTATCTGTTTAAAGTGGACCAACACCCAGGGGGGATTGGGCCTGAAATCTATAAGATTCCTGGACCAATCAGATCCCTCCCCGCGGGGCATCCCAAATCGGGATGTCCCGCGGGGAGGAACCCCCCAGGAGGCCCACAAACCTTACCTCAGCTCCGTTCCATCGGCGCATGCGCGAGCCGCGGCCACGTCTTGCGCTTCCCTCTAGCAGGGCGCGCACCCGCGCCGGACATTTGGTAATGGCCGGCGCAGGCGCCCTCCCTGTTAGAGGGAAGCGCAAGACGCGGCCTACAGCGCTCAGAGGCAGCTGAGCTGGTATGCGCGTCCAAGCGGCCTTGGACGCGCATACCACAGTGGCTCAGAGCGCTGTGATAGCCTGGCGCGGTCACGTGGGAGCGTGGTCAGTTGAGTATTTCTGCCCTTCCCGGGGGGTTACAGACAGTGGGGGAGCCCCCGATCGGTGTGCCCCACCGAAGTGGACCAAAACCCAGGATAGTCAAAATCCTGGGTGTTGGTCCACTTTAATCTGTTCTCAGTATAAATGTTTAGGCCATTGGTCTGATGTCATGTATTGATAATTCTTTTTTTTTTCATTGCTCATAGGATTTCTGCATCCACCAATATGACTATGCCCATGGGGGCAAGAAGCGCATTGCCCTGGAGGTGAAGGCCACAGTGTCCCGGCGCTTCGACACCCACCTCAGTGTCCGCTCCATCATGCAGAAATGGTCGGACTTCAAGCGCCGGGACCCTGAAGGCGTGTACCGCCTATATGATGCCTACGCTTCAGGTAAGTTGAAGCTTATGCTATGTTTATAATTTTTCAAACATAATATTCTAAGCTGTGTCCATTTTGGGTATTAATATTAATTCTTTTCATTCACCCCCTCAACACAGATAAGCGTCCTCCCCTGGGGAAACGTGGGAAGGGATTCCTCCCCCGAACCAGGCAGGCGGACTCGGGGGAGTCATCGGGGGAGGGTCCCTCTCGCGGGTCCTATTTAGAGGACCCAGGGGAGGAAGGGGATGACGCCCCAGAGGAGTGTGCTGCTGGGGGGCTGGCAGGATCAAGCCTCAGCTCCTCACACTCTGACTCTGAGGAGTCTCAACAGCCAAGGGGCCACTCTCAAGTGGGGAGTCCAAGTGGGGTGGAAGGAATGGACTCTCCCACACTCCCTGAAGGAGCAGGGAGTGAGAGGGAGGAGGGTGGCCCTTTGGCTGGGGGATCTTCTGAGCAGAGTGTGAGGAGCCGAGGCTCCGCGCCTCCTCCTCAGAGCCCTCCCTGGGCTTCAAGTGGTGGCTCATCCCCTGGTGAGTGCACATTTAGTCATTGTTAGTCTGTGACAGGTTTCATCTGGCCATTTGTACTTAGCCCTTGCCATTCCACTCTAATTTGCAGGGCATCATATAGGCGGCACCTCCAGGAGCTTTTGGCAACGCCTTCTCCACGGGCATAGTCATGGTAAGTGTTAGTTGTTATCCCTCACATTCCATATGTTATGACATTCCTTAAAGTGGACCAACACCCATTGTTGATTGTGCTTGGAATCTCTAAGCTTCCCTGCCCAATCACTGCCCTCACAGCGGGCCCCCCCCCCCAAAAGCCCACAAACTCCTTACCTCATTGGGGGTGGCAGAAGCCACCGCCGCAGCCTCCTGCGTGCCCCTCTAGATGTGTGTGCGCCTGCACTCTCCGTTTCATAATGGCCTGCGCGTGCGCACACACTGGAGGAGTGATGCGCGGAAGGCAGTGGCGGCGGACGGTGTCTCACTCAAATTGTTGGGCCCTGCCAAAGTGGACCAAAACACAGAATAGTATCAATCCTGGGTCTTGGCCCACTTTTAACAGACACATGTTTCCTGGTCCATAGTACAAGCTGGTTGGATAATGTACATTAACATCACAAACCCCACTACAGTGCAATCCAACTGGCAACCACCCCTATGTTTCAGGCCACACCATAATGGGGGCTCGCAAATGTGTTATTTTGGTAAGTTGTTCCGGCTAACACATGTTGCACACTATTAACATTCTACAATCAACTGCAAATTAGTCCTTACCATTGCACTGTCAAGGTTATTGGCACATTATCTTTATGTGTCCATGTTGCAACCATAAATATTTTTCATGATCTCATGGACCAGGAACTATGCTAATGTCGGACAACATGTGTGTAACCATGCAAGCATTTGATTTTGCAGACTCCATAACCAGATGGCTGACAAATAGTCATGTGTCATTGGCCCACTAATTTTGCTTTTCTCTTTTGCTTTCTCCTGACAGATGTGGCCACGCAGACGGAGCCAGTGTACGTCACCACCACACCTCCCGGGACGGCCAGCAGCATGGGCCCCAGCCACAGCTGCGATGGTGAGTACATCCCACTTCATATGCCTAAAGACTTGTGACCCCTATGTCTTATAGTCAATTCTGCAGACAATTAATTATGTGTTTAATCAACACACATCTAGGTTTCTACCCAACCAAATTGCCTTGCTTAGGTGGTGACCTCTAAGATTCTTGGCCAAACAAGTTTACTCGTTAGGACTTAGGCCCTGATGTTTGGCTGTGACTAAACAAATAAATGTCCACACTGGGACTTATACCTTCTTTTATTCCCAAGAGTTAAGAGTAAATGTATGCTTGGGATGTTGTGCCCACATTTAAGCCAGCCACTAGTACTCATATAATGGTAAGACCTAAGGGCACAGTGGCCAACAATGTGAATGTGAGCGTCAGCTAATTGTACCCACTGACATTACATTGCTACATCTGTGTCTGTTGAGGTCACATTCTATATTTTGAATATGGTTTTTTTCTACTCTCTACAGCTTGTGTAAACCAGCATCGCAGACTGTGGCGGTCGATCCGGCGTCTTCGCCTTATGCTGCTGGCCAAGAAGAGGCGTCGTTAGGGTGGGGTGATGACTGGCGACTGTTTTTAGGCACTTTGCGGCCAAATGTTGGGCCTGTTGCCCGCCTTTCCAAATTAAAATTTTGTATTTTGGTAATTACAGTGTGTTGTGCCTTGTCAAGCATAGTTTAAGTGTCTACAAACCCATTTTTTGTTAATTTTTGGGGTACCTTTGTAGCCATTTAATGTGTAAACCATAGTAAGATATGGTCACCAATGTGTGGCATAAATTTTTGCCAACATTTACATATCTAGATCAAGAGACTCATCCCTGACTGTGTTCTTAGCTATGTCTTAGGAAAAACACAATTTAGAGGTGGGGTAATAAAATATATTTCACACAAAATAAAATAAACCACAAACCAATTAATATTCTTGGCTTGGGGGCCGGGGAGGTTGGGAGTCATTGCTAGGGGCGGTGTTGGGGGCCAACAGTGCAGTAAAAAAAAAAGACTGCTGTTGTATGAGCTGTTGTGTCAACAGCAAACTTTGTTCTTGGCGCTGGAGAGATTGCTCCATCAGATTTGTCAGGCGAGCAAGTTCCTGGTTAGTTTGTTGATGTTGTCCTTGTCGCAACTCGTCTATCTGGCGCTGCTGGGCCTCATTTTGTTGCTGACACATCAGCACCTGATGTTCCAACGCTGCAATGCGCTCATTAGTTCCATCACGCGGCTGTTGGCGACTGTAGTCCTCCAGCATCCGGACCCCTAGCTGATAAAAGTCTGCACTGGTCGGTGCCACACCTCCTCTTGCTCTGGTTTCAGGCTAAAAAAACAAAATTAAATTTTTTAGTGAAACTGAAACAATGCAGCTATGCCCCTCCAAATCATTACCTCAAAGTTGAACAATACAACTTACCCTTGCTTGAGCCTCTGTAGCTTGGCCACATGGCACTTGGGAAGAGGTCCCAGCTTGGGGTTCTGGTCCAGCCTCCTGCCAAAACAACAAAGAAATAAAATGTGACATGTTGGTTCATGGACTACCCATGAACATGGCAATGTGGTTATTGTTCCTCTAAATCAGCCATGTTACCTCCGTGTCGTCCGCCCGAAGTATCTCCGGGGTCTGGCTGCCACAGAGGGGCAAATCCACATCTGAGAGATTGGGCAAGTTGGCATATGCTAAACAGGAAAGTCATGTTAGTAGGTCAGTGGACCAAAATCAAATTTAATATGGATAGACTATCGAGGCCATACCTCCACAAAGTGCCAGATTACACACTAGCCAAAAGGTATCTGGTAAACTCAGATTGCTAACATGTATGTAAGAGGAAGATGAGGCAATAATTTGGCCAAAAAATAACAGACACATTGCTAAAATTACACATACCCTCAATCTCCCAGATGTCTGGAGTGGGGCCCTCACTCGAGCTTTGCCCTTGAAAATACATGTTTAAACACAAGTTGGCTTACTAAAGTTCCACAAAAGTATTGCAAAAATCCGTACTAGATAATCAAGCAAAAACAACTTACCCTCATCTCTGGCAGCCTCAACGTGAAGGGCCCTTTCCGGACAGCCACTTCCGATATTCCGGCCAACTAAAATAGACAATTAATGTCTCTAAATATTCCTACAACTACTTGGGTGAATGTTTGTCTTTAAATATACCCAAAAAAAGCATTGCAACCACTCAAAAAACTATAAGAATTACCCTGGGGATGGCAAATCCACTACAAATAGCCATCTTCAAGTTGACATAGCAAACATGTAGATTATTTGACTAACCAAATTGAAACAGCGTAACATAAACAGCATAAAGGATACATTATTTTTGGCAATACACACCAACAGGGTCCTGTTGACCTGCAACATCGGAAGTGGGGTCCAAAGATGAACCAGTCACTTGGCCTACAAATAACAAAGAGGAATGATAGACATGCACTTGTGTTAAAGCGGCTAAAGCAAGGTTGACACATGCACTTACCAGCATCCAAAGAGTAGCTTGGCTCCTGAGGAGATGCTGGTGCCAATGGCGGGGCAGCTAGGCAAAAGCAAAGAAAACATTTAGCCATTGGTAATGTGCGGCACAAAATAAACCATGCATTAAGGTGTGTGTGAGCAGCTCAATCACTAATATTCCCTAATCAAGGCCAGTGTGGCTTACACATGTATATGCAGATATATGGCCACACATCTCTGGCTTCCCACATAGCTACACATGTTAGTGCCTTGTTAGTTAGTTGCTGAGAGGGTTAAAGTGGGCATGAAATTAGTCCGCAGGCCAATATTATTAATCCACAACAGTGGCCCAATATATTGTTTGAGGTGCTCACACACCCATTTTTGGCAAAAACAACCAGCCCCTAAATTAGTGTAAAATACCTTCAATGGCAGACTGGGTTAGGCTGGAGGTAGGTTGAAGGGCAGGATTTTGGGTGTCCTCCTCCTCCCCCGACTCATGGACAGCACCATGTGCACCTATGCAGAAAGCAACACACAGGAAAGCAAAACATTTATGAGGTATAATGTACTACTTCACAGGTCCTACTTTTAGTTGGCCAGAAAGAGACAAAGCAAATCACATACATTAACATTACCAGCAAAAAATAGGCAGAAAATATGTACCTTCAGTCCAACCTGTGGTGTCATCCCTAGCATCCACACCCTGCAGCCGAGCAAGTGGAATTTTGCCCTTCAGCATCTCCTCATACGGCCTGTAGGTACTCTTTGGACCCTGGATGGTCCCACTCTCGACATCAAGATCGTGATTCATCTTTTTGATAAGGGCCCCTCTCAAAGTGTAGAAGCGTTTCCTGCAGGATGGGCCACTACGTGGGTGTTGAGCACTGCTAGTAAGCTCCTCACCAATGGCATCCCACAGTTTGCTCCTTTCTTGTTTGCCTATTGACTTGCTTTGGGAGCCAAAGAGCAGCTCCCATTTAGCAAGGGTAAGGCGCACAAGAGTATTATTCTCCGCCAAATTAAATTCTGGCTCCCTCTTGGCACCTGGGCGCTTAGCCTGGGGTGCTGCACCACCTTCAGGCTGGGCCCTTTTCCTTAAGGGAGGTCTGCGCACAGCACCCCCCACACTCCTACTTGGGCCTGCTGTGGCCGCCAGATGTCCAGAATTTGGCTCCATCCTGTAGCTGCACACACACACCAATACACAACCAACAAGCACGCATGCAGACTACAGAATGGCATCGCCCTGTATTTGGGTTGGGCAGGTTTTATGTGCTCTAACAGCCAATCACAAACAGGTCCACTTAATAGATTCACACATACTAGCCAGGTGCTTGTAGCAACACCTCCACTGCACTGACTGGACCATGTGTGTTAGCCAATTAACTAATTACAGACCTCATTAACCAAACAACACACAACCAAAGACAACAATGTCCTCATGTATATTAAACACTTGTGACATGTGGCTATACAAACGGCTATTTAAATAAACAGCAGCTTACCTTTCATTGGTCCACCACAGAATTTTCTGCCATGTCCGTTAATGCACGCACGTTTAGGCTCACGTACGCTAGTAGCGCTACTAGCGTGCGCGTGCGCACTCCGTTTCACGCACACCTGGCTCAGCTAATTGGAGACCGGAAATAGCAGAGCAACGCAAAAGGCGGCAAAGCGGACCTGTCTTTTTTCAAAGTGAAGTATAAATGGCTGGATTTGGCAACCTTCTGGTATTGTTACACTGTGGCAAAGGCTGTGGTGTGGTGCTTGGTTCCCTTAGCTCATTTGAGTGTCTGGCTGGGTTTGTTCCTCACTCTCTGTGGCTTGTTGGGTGATTTCTGACGTCAGTGCTGTTTCTTTAGGAGATTGATTTTGTTGGCATATGCAAATATTGTGTAGAATACAGCAAGTGAGGCTTGATTTTGGGGCCTTTTGTGGGCTGTGCAGCAACTCCCCTCTTGGTTGTGCCTAACTTAGAAAGCTATTTTTCAGCAGTCTGGTGGTTCTGACCACTATACTTCTGGTTTTGTGGTGAGCTGCATTGTAGTGAGTGTGTGAGGAGTGTGATTGTTTGTGTGTGTGGTGTGTTTGTGGTTTTTGGTTTTGTTTTGCTTCTTTTGTATATCTGTTGAGTGTGAGATGGATAAGAGGGTGATGTATGGGGTATGGGTGCAGGGATGTGTGAGCATGCTGGAAGAGCAGGAGGCCAGGGAGGGGGGTGCTGTGAGGCTTAGGGCACCCCGCTCCTTTGGAATCCGCCTTTCAGTGTGGGACTTAAGTGACGAGCAGATCAGGAGCCGCTTCCATCTGAATCATGCTGCACTACAGTCCCTATATGATCAGATTAAGCACAAAATCGAGCCATCCACCAAATGCACTCATTCCATTCCAGGCATAGTACGCCTGTGTGCCACTCTGAATATTTTGGCACGAGGGACCTTCCAGGCAACCTCTGCCCTCCTCAGCGGGATCAGCCAGGCTACAATGAGCCGCATATTAATCCAGGTAGTACTGGCGATTTGTGATTTGATCCCTATTTACATCAAGTTTCCTGAGGATGCGGATGAGGTTGCCAAAATAAAACATGCATTCTATCTCATGGGAGGGATCCCGAATGTGCTAGGGTGCGTTGATGGTACACATATCCCTTTCCGCCCTCCCCGTGCACAGGAGCTGTATTTTAGGAACAGAAAGCAATTCCATTCGCTTAACGTCATGGTCGTCTGTGACCATGAAATGAAGCTGCGGGCCGTGAGATCGGGCTTCCCCGGCTCATGCCACGATTCTTACGTCCTGCAGCGGACAGTCCTGTGCCGGAAGTTCGAGAACAACGAAATGCCAGCTGGCTGGCTACTGGGTAAATAATTAACCATGTCAAAGTATTTGGCATCAAATATGTGGCCTAGTAAGCTAAATTTTTGAAAATGAAACCAAAAACATGTACTAGTACTAATTGCTGTCTCTCTCATTGTGTTTTTTCAACAGCGGATAAGGGATATGGGCAGAGAACGTGGGTGATGACTCCGGTCAGAAGCCCACAGACCTCTGCCCAAGAACGCTACAATGCAGCACATCGCAAAACCCGAAGCATTGTGGAACGAACCATCGGCCTGCTGAAAGCACGCTTTCTCTGTTTGGCACGCCCAGGAGGAGAGATGCTGTACAGTCCAGAAAAGGTCTCCAAGATAATCCTCGCCTGCTGTGTGCTCCACAATATCTGTATATGCCACAGAATCCAATCCCCTGAAGAAACAGCACTGGTGCCCGAAATCCCCAACTTGGCCGCAGAAACGAGTGAGGACACCCAGAGTGGCTTTGAGCTAAGGGAAAGCATGATCTCTTCGTTTTTTGCGGTAAGCTAAATACCCTTCACTCTAATCCAAGTACTGCACTACAGGGGAACTATTTGTTGGCTCCAATCATAATTTGTCACAAACCACTATAAGGGGGGGGGGGGGGGGAGTTGACCAAAACCACTATAAGGGGGGTGTAAGATGACCAAAACCACTATAAGGGGGGGTGTAAGATGACCAAAACCACTATAAGGGGGGTGTAAGATGACCAAAACCACTATAAGAGGGGTGTAAGATGACCTAAACCACTATAAGGGGGGTGTAAGATGACCTAAACCACTATAAGGGGGGTGTAAGATGACCAAAACCACTATAAGGGGGGTGTAAGATTACCAAAACCACTATAAGGGGGGTGTAAGATGACCTAAACCACTATAAGGGGGGGGGGGGGAGTTGACCAAAACCACTATAAGGGGGGTGTAAGATGACCTAAACCACTATAAGGGGGGGGGGAGTTGACCAAAACCACTATAAGGGGGGTGTAAGATGACCTAAATCACTATAAGGGGGGGGGGAAGTTGACCAAACCCACTATAAGGGGGGGTGTAAGATGACCTAAATCACTATAAGGGGGGGGGAAGTTGACCAAACCCACTATAAGGGGGGTGTAAGATGACCAAAACCACTATAAGGGGGGTGTAAGATGACCTAAACCACTATAGGGTGGGGGGAAGTTGACCAAAACCACTATAAGGGGGGTGTAAGATGACCTAAACCACTATAAGGGGGGGGGTGAGTTGACCAACATAACAATTAGGGTTGTTGTGCAAGTTGGACCAAAATGTTCTTTAAATTTTATTGTTTTATTTTTTTACTGCGAAAAAGCCACATTAAATATAAATACTAACTGCACTTTTTAATCTTTTCCAGGCACCCCGATAAAAACCCAGAGGATTCAGAATTTTACTTTAAAAATTTTACTTTATCCAAAAAAACATTTAAAACATAAATAAAAAAACTAAAAAGAAACATGTTGCAATGTGTTTACTTCTGAAGGTACTAACATTGATTTCAAGCCCACAGCAAAGCAAAGCGCAGGCGCTGTGTTGAATAGCGTGTGTCAAAATGACAGCGCCTACAAAGCTGATCTGAAACATCATATTCAGCAATGTAGGCGTTGTTCCCAACAACGCCAGGTAGCGACTGAGGAGGCCTGCTATAGCGAATCGCTACCGCCCGCAGCGTACGCTAGCGGCGCTCATAGCGCCATACTTCAGTCGCTCATCTGTCGCTACCTGGCGCTATTAATGAATCGTCCTCTAAGTGTGTTTTGTTAAGAAACTCCAAACTCTACTAAACATGACACCGCTTTCTTGCAGTGGGTCTGGGACCATCCCCATCAGTAGGACCCCCTTCCACAATATGGCCCACAGTGGACCTCCATCCTGGGCTCAAATGAGCAATGAGCAAAAAGGGCTTTAAGAGCAGATTAGAGCACCCCAGCAGGGGGGCCCAGGCCACTGGTCCAGTTATATACTGTTCAAGGGAATCACCATCCACTAGCCCATAAATTGAAACAAGTAAATGAACAGTGAAGACTTTCATCCTGGGAATGGGTCGCAATGAGACCACACTTTGGTTCTTATACCTCTTGGAAGCTTTGAGAAGAGGAAGGTATGCTAACTTTGCTCGGGGTCTACCTCCCTCCTGGATTGTTTGGGGACCTAGAAACTCTCCTGTAGGTGATTGCATCAATTGTTTCCCTGCAAAGTTGTAAGACCCCACCAGCTCAGGGAAAAACTTTTTCTGGCTGATAATAGATGAAGCAACAGAGTAAGCTCAAGAGAATGCTAACTAACAGAATCATGTTGAGAATAGAAAAGCAATAAAGACCACATGGGACAAATCTGCAGAACAGCACAATATATTGAGATCTAGGAAGGGTATGTAAAAGGGAGGAGGAGACCATTAATAGAGCCAAATACAGAGCAGGGAGCCCACTCCCATAAAGCAGACCAAGAGTCATAATTGACATTTGGTCTCTTCACTATGATTCCTAGCGATAATGCTGATTTGGTTGGAATCACAGCCATAGCCCCATCCCCAACTTGAATTTACGAAGCTGTGATCCATCACCATGTAGTAATGTAGTACTGGCATTCACCGTAAGCTGCCACCTATGGTTGCAAACTATGGAGTGTGTGGACAGCAGGGTAGGAAGGGGTGCTGCTGCATACACAGCAACAAGATATGGAGGCACCAACCAGTTAACAACTATACAAGACTATGTACCTATGTTCCCCCGAGTGGACCAAAACCTATAAATATGCCACATAACATAACCTACAGTTAAATTTATAGTATCACTAATCTTTTTGAGCTGCATATTAAAACAATAAATCACATATGTGTACTAGACATTACCATATAAAAAACAATACATGGCAACTTTCTGATGCTAAATCATTCATATCCCCATTTTAAATCACAAATTGTACCAATATAGTAAAAAGAATCAGTCAATAGTAAAAATAATCAAATTCACTATAATATATGTCTAATTAACGTACTAAATATAATAAAATATGTGTAAAAACAGATGTATTTGTTTTTTTAAGAGAGTTTCCATTGTGTCCTACAAATACCCCTCGATTCAAAGAGCAAAAGTTAATTGATTTCGGATCGAGAATCGTAAGTTTGGGTGGGTGTTAGTCATTTTTTCCTGTTTTTTTGGCCATTTACGACTCGCACGAGCCTACGTTCGAATGCGTATATGCTCTTACGATCATCGCAAGTTCGTTCCTAAATTTTAGGATGAAAACGTAAAACTTAGGATCAAATCCTAAAACTTAGGATGAAAACGTAAAACTTAGGATAATCGGATGTGTTTAGGTGTGATTCAGAGAACAGTTTGCAAACCTCTAAATACGTTTTAAAAGAAAGCCACTGCCGACACCTTTTAGCAGTCGTATTGCTGTTCTTGAACAGGTTTTTTGGCTATGTGGAGGAGTCTGCGCGTCTTGAGCTGCAATGAACTGCATGTATCAGCATGGCCGAGGCCATAAATTGTATGGCAATGCATACCTGATTCATGTATGCCTTATAAAAGCATTTTAATGTGGACCTTAATTAGTCCTTTGCATGTAAACCTTTATTTGGCAATATATTTGCGTTAATTAAAGAAACTTATGTCCTTTGTTATTTATTTTTAAATTGATGTACTAGAATAATATTTTTTGATTGCATTTATTGGTGTAGTTGTTTACCTTTGCTTTGTTTAATTATTTAAGCACATCTTTGGTCAGATGCATCACACTTACTGAGGAGAGGAGAGCGGGATAAAGTGCAGGATGTGGGTTACTGCTGTATTTTGCACAGACACAGCAGAGCTGGGGGCACGGAAAGGTCAGAAATCAAAGAATCCAGAGCAACACAGTCACAAGGCCCTTTCTGTTTGCAGGCTGCCCGATAATACCTGAGCCGCCATCTTGGCTGTTTCTAGGCTCATAACATGCAGAAGTTGCTGGGTGTTTTTTAATATTTGAGAGCAATCTGTATGTAGAGGGTGTGGGTAACCACACTAAAAATTTAAAGTTGTACCATTTGAAGCATAAATATTAAAATTAAATCCACAAGTAAAAAATGCAAGTTAACTAAAAATTAAACAAAGTAAGATTTACTTATGCAAATGCATTCATTAATGGTTGGTTACTACAAAATGAATGAAATAAAGAAAAATAAAAGACCAAATATTTAGAATGCACTTTAATGAGGTAAGTTTGTAGTGCGGAGCCGCAAGATCAGAAGGATTTACGTCCAGACAAAAAAGGAAAAAGGGCAAAACCAATGTTGCAACCTGAGAAATGAAACGGAAAATTCAGGATGGAAACTGACATAGGTCTGATTCCCGAACTGCCATACGAACGGACGTATATTTTAGGATAGAAACGTATTTGCTTATAGAATCACTCGCAAGTTCATACGAACGCACGAGCGGACGTGAAAAATAGGATGATCGGCACCAAAATCCAAGCTGTTACATGTTTCTTTGAATCAACCCAATAGTGTCCTTGTGTACAGGTTTGTGGTTGTCAGGTTGTCAGGTTTAGCACCAGATGCAGGCAGTGGAATGGGTATGTATGTATATTTTCGCTGGATGAACTGAAATAGGATGGACCATCAGTTTTGTAGACTTGCTTGGTTAAGTAGTGTGAAGGCCTCCCTGATTAACTATGAAACCAAAAAAATAGATTAGTATGGTGTAATGTGTCTGGTTTTCTCAAAAATGTTGCTGAATTTTTGACCAGCTTTGAACCCTATATAGTTTATAATACACATATTTGATTTCTCCAGCATTACTTTAAATCTAATTTTGGTGTCCACTAAAAGTGGACCAACCACATAATATGGAAGGTTAAATAAGATAAAAAAAGGTTACAAAAAACTCATGTATCAACTCCCCTTAGTGTCCTGGTAATGTATTAGATAAAGATACTCAAAAAAAAATTTGGCTTCAAAGAAAAAACTGGGGGAAAATGAAATCTTCTTTTGGCTCTTGGGATCTTTCTACTAGCACTATCATCATTAGCCTCAAATTGCTCACATCATGAGCTTGCGAGGGGGGCTTAAGCAGCTAGTTTAGAATAATGGCATCCCGTCAGAAACCAATGGCATATAGTCACAACAAGCAGCATTGAAGGCAGAAAACATCCTAACGGTAATGTACCTTGGGTGGGGAAGCAAAATAGATTTTTGTTTATGTTTTTGGGGCTTTGGTCCGCTTTAAGAAACTGACGTTAATACCACAGTATTGCTTGGTCCTTTAATATAATAGCATGGTTTTCTATTTGATTTGTGATGGGTAAGTATGTGGATACCTTTAAAGAGGAACATCAGACCTTTTCTAATGTTCCTCTTTAAACATCCCTCCCCCCTTCCTCACTGCCTTTTGGATGTTGGCATTTTCTAAAACACCAACATCCGACAGTATTTCTGGCCCGTTTGCACACACGTTTAGCCGGTCTTTCCTACAAATGTCCCGCGCCGCTCCTCAGATATCACACTGAGTGTCATTGCAGCCTATGCAATGACACTGAGCATGCAGTGTGCTGTGGGCGGTGCGGTGCATGTCGGGATTCCAAAATTGCACTGCCCGACAGAGGACGATGGCGAAGCGAAGTGATGCTGAGCACGATGCAACAAGAGAGGTAAGTTAAATTTTAAATTTTTATAAACCGGAGGGGCAGGGGGGTAGGGGATTCCAAAATGGCGCTGCCCAACGGAGTGCAATGGTGGGGAGGAGGGATGCCGAGCGCAATGCGTCTGGAGAGGTAAGTTACATTTTATATTTTTGTAAACTGGTGGGGGGCGGGGCGGGCAAGCCAGGTCTGGAGAGTTTTTACTAATGTTCCTCTTTAAACACCCACTCACTGCTTAGCTATGTTACTGATTGTACCTGTAGAAGCAGAAGAAATTGAGCCAATGGGTTCTATCTGTTAGAGTAAATCAGCTGAATTGAGGTACTAGCAAAGAGTGTCAGGAGATGGGCAGGGTGCAGCTGACTCACTGGCCCCAAAGTTAGATCTTAATTGCAGCGAATTGGCCACAAAAAGAAAAGTAGGGGGTGGTGGAATTTACTTCAAATACAATACCATAAATTCTTCCCTAAAGAGAACCAGCTGGTAATAGACATTTGTAATGAATCTGCACTCAGACCAGTATTACAGTGCAGAATTATTGCATATTCTTTCTTCTTTACATGAAGTATGGTAAGCGAGAGGCTATCCCCAGAATTGGCTGTGCAACATCCTTGTTGCTGCAGAATAACAAACTTCCATAAACCTGTCAACTTCATAAGATTACTCTAGATTTATTCAGTAAGCAAATATCCCTGCAGAAACACAGAGAGTCCTTTTATTGAAATAAAGCCGTACAATAACATTAAAACAGCTTGCAGTACATGGCTGTATAATGAATAACTCTGAATAATGAGGCTGCACTCTTATACCAGAAGGGAGCTTCAAGACTAAGGCCTAGATTCATCAAGAGTTTAAAAAAATTCTCATGCTTGTATAATATTCATTTCATGAGAAAAAAACATGAGAATTTCACTGTTGATGAATCACCAGATAGGAAGACAATGGAAGTCAATGGCACTTTTTTTGCTCCTGAGAAAAGTAGTGAACCTTTTACTCCTTTTTACACTGTAGTAAAAAATGCCATTGACTTTTATTGTATTTCTATCTGGTGACTCATCAACATTGAAATTCTCAGGCTTTTTTTTCATGAAATGAATGTTTTACTACCATGAGAATTCTTTTCAATTCAAGGCCTATTTATAAAGCGCCAGCACCGCTTTTTGCACCCAGTGACACTTAGGCCCTTATTTAAGAAGGGATAGTGTCAGGTAGTGGCTGGTTAATGACAGGTAGCGACAGGTAGCGACTGGTGAACGCCGGACACGGCACGCAATTACACATTTATGAAGCAGAATCTGTTTAGCGACTGGGATAGCACCATGTAACGTCTGATTCATCATTTTCACAGCCTCAGTGAACAGCGCCAGCGTTCAGCCTTGCACAGCACCAGGTATGACCTCTCACTACCTGGCGCTCTCCCATACATTTCAATGGACGATCCTTTTCTTCTCTTTAAACGTTTTTTTTTTTTCAAAAAAATCACAAATAATTCTGTGACCTCTTCTGGCATTGAAATAGCAGTTTTTTCATAATTTTTTAATTTTTTAAATATTTCCTCAGAAATGACATTACAGGTCTGGCATTAAAGTGTTCATGTTACAATGGTGTTACAATGTAATTCCATATGTTTTCGCTTTGATACTAGTTGATAGATGCTTGAAAACAGACTTTAAATACACCGCCTCCTGGCTTCAAACAAATATTTTTCAGCGCCAGAGATTTGTGAGGCTGTTTTTTTGCTGAATATGGTGTGAGTTGGTATCTATGAGCAGTCGCTAACATGCGCTCCCATACAGCGCTGTACTGGTCAAATAGCGACTCCTCACAATGTATTCAACATTACTGAACAGCGACTGAGCACTGCGACTACTAGCGGGCGCTCTGAAAATGCCTGCTACAGACACTCATCTGTCGCTACCTGCCGCTAATGATGAATCAGCCTCCCCGCATCTAATTTAACACTAGTGCCAAAAAGGTTGCAGCGCCGGTCACTCTGGTTCAAGCAGCACCAGTTGAAACCTGGCTCTGTAAGGTCAAGATCCCATAGAGCACAATGGACAGAACTCGATTGAAGTGTTTTATGCTTATAATTAATATCACACACAATTATATTTTTATAACTTGCATTGTCACTTGTCAGTAATGGAAAAGGACCTAGATGTTGCCAAATAACATTTTTTTTTCTCAAATAAAAAACTTTTTTCGTGGCCTTTTTTTTGTTTCAAATGTGTAATTTGGAAAACAACAACTAAAACGCAGCCTAAACGCACTGTAAATTCCCCCCCCCCTTTGATCCCAGCAGTGATTTCTGTAGCTATAATGATGAAAACAGCTCCAGAAAACAATGTGGCAACTACAGTGCCAATCTTTTCAAGGAGGCAAAATTTCATGAATACGCTGTGCAGCGCAAAAAGATGGCGGTACAAAGTGGCAATCACTGGCGCAGGGATAATTGGCAGTCAGATCCAATGGGCACTGACAAAGGCCGGCCAATACCTAGTGCAACAATCAAAGCAAGTGAGTTAGTATTTGGCACTGCAACTTCTAGCGCCATTGTAGTCCATAGTGCAATGCCAAAAAAGAAATGCTATGGCCACCAGAAAGATGCTAAATGGTTCTCATCATAAATAAGGCCCGCAATTTTCTGTTCCCACATTGTGGCTGCCAGTACAGGCATGAGGTCACTTCCACCAAGCTACTCCTCCTATCAAATGGATGCAATAAATCTCTGTGAACTGCATGGCAGTCACCAACCATGACAATTTAACCCTTGCAGCCAGGGGCGGGCTGGCTGCAGGGCATACCGGGACAAATCCTGGTAGGCCGCGGCTTGTCCTGCATTTCTGGCTCCCCGTTTACCTTCTGGGGGCTGCTCTGGCTCCGGGTGATAGCAGCAGAGGCCAGGCTTTAAGGCGGCTCCGAGCGCTCTGCAGCAGCCTTTGATGTCCGGGCTGCAATACAAGTGAGTGTCATTAGTTCCGGCCGGCCGTTTCTGCCTTCACCTGACAGTAATGTGGAACTGTCAAACCTCGCTGCAGTTTTCCCCTCGGTGGTGTTACACTGAGGGACAGTCCAGAGCCAGATTCTGGACAAATTGACGCGCTGTTCTGTATTTCCCTGCCTGTGCTCTGCTTGGTAGTGGTAAGCTGATAGCTGCTTATCATTTATTTAATTTTTTATTTTTTTATGGAGGGTTATAAATTTCTGAATTTCCTGGAGTTTGGCTTGATTGGTGACCAGGGTCGCCTGATTCCCTATCCCTGGGGCATCCCAAACTGTTTTGGTCTACTTTAAAGAGTTTTGGTCCTTTTCTGTGGGGTGTCCTGATTTGGGATGCCCCATTATGTCAAATCCCCAGTAAAAATACCTGACCACTAAACAAACAGCACATGCGTGGTTCAAACATGTGTCTGCACCAGCTAGAGGCTGGCGGGATGTGGCTGGCAGCCTGCTTGGCTCCATCCAGCCCTTAGCAAGGAGGACCCAAGCATGAGCCACTGGATCGGCGGTCAGGTAAGTTTTACTGGCGATCTGAGGGAGTTGTACAAAATGGGGCATCCCAAATCAGGACGCCCCACAGAAAAGGACCAAAACCCTTTGAAGTGGCCCAAAAGCCAGGATTTTGACTATCCTGCCAGCGCCTAAGTGCAGCGGCGCATGCGTGAGCCGCAGCTGCAACCCCCGCTACCCTCTAACAGGGAGCGTGCCCCCACCGGCCATTCACAAATGCATGGCGCGGGCACATGCCCTGCTAGACGGATAGCGGGGATGCGGTTGCAGCTCACGCATGCGCCGTTGGACCAGGAAACAAAGTAAGTGAACGGGGTGACCTGGGGGCCCCCGGGTTTCACACAGTGGGGCATCCCGATTTTGGATGCCCCGGGAGAAGGAAAGGAATCTATAAGATTCCCGGGCAAATCCCGCTCAGTTATATATATATATATATATATATATATATATATATTCATGTGCCGTTGACTCACTTTACCGGGCCGAGCACAGTACAGCAGGGCCAGTCGGACCAAAAAGTCCAGGGCCGTTTTTTGGTCCCAGTCCGCCCCTGCTTGAAGCACCTCCCACAGGCAACATGGGAACAGAGACAGGTACGTAAAGGGGGGCATCATGCAGAGTTTCACTGTGTGCCTCTTTTAGACACTCATGTTTTTGGCATAATAGTATAGAAATTGTATAAATTTGTATAAGCAATAGATTTTACAGGCTGAAAGTATAGGTAGCTCACACTGTGGGCGGGGTTAGTCCTAATGATTTTGCAAGACTGCAAGTTTTGGAGAGATTTATGCCCTTATTCATCAAGCGATAGCGCCAGGTAGTGTCTGACGAGCGCCAGGTGGCGGCAGCTAACGGCGACTACCGACTCAAGTACGCCCGGCGGCGGTCACAATGATGCATTTATCAAGCAAAATGAGGCTAGCGCCGGCTAGCGCGGCATTCATCATGAAGCTGCCTGGACCGAACAGCGCCGCTGCAAATTCCCTCACAGCGCCAGGTATGAGCTGTCGCTCCCTGGCGATGTCCAATGCATTTCAATGGAGCAATCTATAATTATTCATAATTAATTGGTATTTTTTTTTTTTTTTTTTTTAATGTCAAAAAATCGGAGACCACTTCTGCAATGTTAGGATTTATTTTTAAGTAAAAAAAAAATTAAAAAAAAATTTGTGCAGAATTGATCTAACAGGTCTGAGATTAATGTATTCATATTACAAAATGATTCTAAAAACATGTATAATGTTACATTCAAAAAATATGGTTGTTTAGGGGTTAAAAACTAGTTAATACACATCGCCACCAGCGCTCTGGGGTTTAAACAAGGAATGGACAGCGACAGCACATTCGGAGCGTGATTTGTTAATGAATATGAAGCTAGCCGTTCGCTCTGGCCATTCGTTGTCAGGCGCTCACATACAACGCTGGACCTGTGAAACAGCGACCCCCCAGCCTGTATTCAACATTACCGCACACCGACTGAGTCGCTGTCATCAAGCTAACGCCGGCCAAGCACAGCGAATACTGGCTGGCGCTGAAAAAATCACGCTACAGTCGCTCATCTGTCGCTACCTGGCGCTATTAATGAATCGGCCTCTTAGTGTTGTGAATCTTTAACTCAATATACAATAAAGTGGGGATGGAACAGCTTTACAAGTGAAATACAGGATCATTTGATGAGATATATTTTATTTGCCACATTTGTAAATAACACTATTTAAACACAATAAAATTAACCTCTTTGTTTGTTTGAATACCCCATAGGCTGCTTTTATTTGTACATTACGAAGGCAGGGATTGACACTCCCTCTATCTACAAATCCTGCATCACTTGGGATCCTTGGAGGACTTGGGAAAACTGAAAAATTCACAAACAGCTGAAAAAGTTAAAAAAAAAAGATGAACGCATTGGTATGAAAATGAGAAAGAAAAGCTGATTTTTTTAAAAAAAATAGCAGTTGCTGACATTTTTTGTAATTTTGATATGTTACACACACTATCCATTTATTTTTTATTTTTTTTTAGAGATATTACTATTTTAACCAACAAGATTTTTTAATACTCTAACACCACACAGTATCAAGGGCTATTTGAACATATATACAAATAATAGAAACGTTCAGAGCATACAACTAGAAACATAGAAACATAGAAGGTTGACGGCAGAAGGAGACCATACGGTCCATCTAGTCTGCCCTTATGTGTATACTGTATGTACTCTTTATCTTAGGATAGATGTGTGCTTATCCCAGGCATGTTTAAATTCAGTGACTGTTGATTTTTCAACTACCTCTGCTGGAAGTTTGTTCCAAGCATCTACTACTCTTTCTGTAAAATAATATTTTCTAACATTGCTCCTGATCTTCCCCCCGACTAGCTTCAGGTTGTGCCCCCTTGTTCTATCATTAAGCTTCTTCTTAAAAAAACTTCCCTCCTGAACCTTATTCAATCCTTTCACATATTTAAAGGTCTCAATCATGTCCCCCCTCTCCCTTCTTTCCTCCAGACTGTACAAATTAAGTTCTTTAAGTCTCTCCTGATAAGTTTTAAGTTTAAGTCCTTCCACCATTTTCGTTGCCCGCTAGTTTCTATAACAGTCCAATCACTGTGAATAAAAACATCCGTGTCTTCCACAAATTGTCACTAAACCATGACACGGGGAGGCTGATTCAATACTAGCGGCAGGTAGCGACAGATGAGCGTCTGGAGTGCGGCGCTATGAGCGACCGCTATTGTCCGCCCTGATCGGCTGTCAGTCGCTATTGCAGAGCTCCTCAGTCGCTATCTGCCGTTCTTGGGAATCACGCTGACATTGGTGAATGTGATGTTAAAGATCTGCTTTATAGGCGCTGTTGAGTTTTTACACCGTGTTCAATACAGCGCCTGAGCGTTTTTTTGCTGTTGCCTAGAAATCAATCTGTTAGAACATTCTGTAGTAAACACATTCAACCATGTATGTTTTGATAACTTTTATTTATATTAAATTGTATTTTGTTATATTTACATAAATCAAATTCTGGGTTTTGAATCTTCATGGTGCCTAAAAAAGAAACAAAAGTGTAGTTAGTTTTTTTTTTTTTTAATACTTCCCTATTTGGTTTGGTTGTTGCATTTAATTACATACCAAACCCCCTTTTTTTTGTTTTGGATTTTTGGTCATTTCCCATATAAGTAGACCCATTTTGTTTTTTGGATTAGGAGTTTTGGGCCCCATTTTTTTTTTTGGATTAGGAGTTTTGGGCCCCATTTTTTTGGGGATTTTATTTTATATAAACAGGGATAAGGTCACAAATAGCCAGGACTACCTGGTAAAATATGCGGCTCGTTGTAGCCTGGCTGATCCCGCTGAGGAGGGCAGAGGTTGCCTGGAAATTCCCCCGTGCCACAATATTAAGCATGGCACATAGGCGAACTATGCCAGGGATGGATTGGGTGCGTCTGGTGGATGGATCGATTTTGGTCTTAATCTGATCATATAGGGACTGTAGTGCTGCACGATTCAGACGAAATCTGCTTCTGATCTGCTTGTCACTTAAATCCCAGACAGAGAGGCGGACGGCAAAGGATCGGGGTGCCCTAAGCCTCACAGCACCCTCCTCCCTTGCCTCCTGACCTTCCTGTATGCTGCCACAACAATACATCCATAACCCAAACATCACCCTCTCATCCATCTCACAATCACTGGCTAGAGCTCAGGCACTGTCCCAAAAACCAAAAACAATATCAACACACAGACCAACCACTCCACATACACAATCACAATCCACACACAAACACACAAATGCAGCTCACCAAAAAAACAGATGTATAGTGGTTAGAACCATCAGCCTGCTGCAAGTATGCTTTCAAAGTTTGGCACAACCAAAAGGGGAGTTGATGCACAACCCACAAAAGGTCCCCAAAACAATCCTCACTTGCTGAATTCAACACAATATTTGCATATGCCACCAAAAAAAAACTCCCAAAGAAACAGCACTGATGCCAGAAAACCTCAACAAAGCCACAGACAGTAAGCAAGAAACACAGCCAGACACTTATTGCAAGCTAGGGCAAAGTAAACCAAAACACCACAGCCTTTGCCACAGTGTATCAATAAAAGAATGCATAAGAAAAGAGGTATTTATACTTATCCAAAGGACTGGTCCGCTTAGCCGCCTCTTGCGTTTGTTAGCTGTTTCCGGTCTGTAATTAGCTTACCACAGGTGTGTTGTAAACGGCTAGTGCAAGCATAATAGTGTACTTTTGCGGATCTGTTTGCTCAGACATCTTTTGGCCAATGAAAGTTATGTGGCTGCAAATTCAAATAGCCGTTTTTGACACCACATTTCCAATGTTGTTAAGAGACATGGTTCACATTTCTTCCTAATGTCTGTCTGCCTTGTTAAGTAGGTCATTAATTAGTTCATTGCCTGACACACATGTTTGCCAGAAACCTCAGTCATTGGAGTCCAGATGTAGCTACAAACACCTGGCCAGTATGTGTGAAGCAATTAACTGGGCCTGTTTGTGATTGGTTCTTACACCACATAAAATCTGGCACACTCAAACAGCAGGATGGAGCCAAATTCTGGACATCTGCCGGCCACTGCTGGACCGAGTACCAGTGGGGTGGGTGCTGGCCGGAGACCTTCCTTAAGGAAAAGGGCACTGCCGGAAGGTGAAGCACCACCCAAGGGCAAGCGTCCATTTGCCAAGAGGGAGCCAGAATTTAATTTGGCGGATAACAATACTCTTGTGCGTCTGACACTGGCTAAATGGGACTTATTATTTGGTTACCAAAGTCAGTGTTTAGGCAAACAAGAAAGGAGCAAATTGTGGGATGCCATTGGTGAGCAGCTTACTAGCACTGCTCAATACCCACGTAGTGGCACATCCTGCAAGAAACACTTCTACACTTTGAAAAGGGCCCTTATGCTAAAGATGAAGAATGATCTACTTGTAGACAGTGGGACCAAACAGGGTCCAAAGAGTAAATACAGGCCATATGAGGAGATGCTGAAGTGGAAGATTCCTCTCAGTCGCCTGCCAGGTGTGGATGCTTGGGATGACACCACAGGTTGGGGTGAAGGTACATTGTTTTAACATTGCAAATTATGGTTGGTTTAATGTATCTTCTTATTTGTTAACCAATTCTTTGCAATACTAACAGTAGGACATGTTAAGTAGCAGATTAAACCTCTGTAATATTTTAACTTCCTATCTCTTGCTATATGCATAGTGGCACATGATGACTCACATGATTTGCCTGATGAGGTCACCCGGAATCCTGCCCTTCCCCCACCCTCAAGCTTAACACAGTCTGATATTGAAGGTTTGTTTTTCTTGGTTGTTTTCTTAACTTTTTGGCTTGTTTGTCACACATTAACAATGCATAATTCATTACTTTGCTTTATCATAGTTGCCCTCAGAATTGCACCAGCATCTCCTCATGAGGCTACCTACTCTTTGGATGCCAGTAAGTGCATGTGTCAACCTTGATTTTGGCATTGTCATATAAGTGTGCATGGCTTTCAATCATGTTATTTCATTGTAGGCCAAGTCCCTTCTTCATCTTTGGACCCCACTTCCTTTGTTGCAGGTCAACAGGACCCTGTTGTTGTTTATTGCAAAGCACACTGTATCCTTTCTGTTGTTTGAGTTCCAATGCGTATATTTTGTTAGTTGAAAATTCAAATTCATGTAAATTCTCACTCCAAGCTGGATAGTTAAAGGGGATTGGGCATCAACCGTATCCTACATGATAATGTTGTAATGTTGTCCATGCTAAGTTATTGTGCAGAAATAAGTCATTATTTCTGAAATGCAAACATTAACAATACTATGGTTGTTAATATTGATATCCATTGTGGCTTGCTTTAGACCCAAATACAGGAAGTGCGCGTCCGGAAAGGGTCCTTCACCGTGCAGCTGCTAGGGATGAGGGTAAGACTGATTTTTGTGGGGTTCTAGTAAGGATGTTGTTTTCAATGAAATGTTGTTTGTGTCTTGACATTTGTGTCTTGACATTTGTTTTGAAACATGTTATTTTAGGGCAAAGCTCGACTGAGGCCCTAGGTCTGGACATCTTTGAGGTGGCGGGTATGTGTAATTTGACCTATGTGTGTATGTTCTAGTTTTGCAAACTGATTACCTCATCTTGCTCTTCCATACATCTTCAGAATATGTTAGTTTTGTGTCTTGCACAATCAGTCACTTGGGAGAGGTATGGGCTCAATAATGTTGTTAAGAACTAGTCACACAATATCAAATGACACACTAACACGACTTTCCTGTTTAGCATATGCGAGCTTGCCACATCTCTGAGATGATGATTTGCCCCTTTCTGGCAGCCAGACACCGGAACTATTTGTGGAGGAGCAGACTCAGGTACCATGGATGAATGTTTTAGAGATTAACCACGATTACCTGTTTGGGGGTCAATCAGGTCCCACCATGTAACATACAACATACTTTGTTGCTAGCAGGACTCCTTCCCTGAAACACAGGATGTGCCCTCCGCACAAGTGCCATGTGCACAGGCTGCAGAGGCTGGACCAACGGTAAATTCTAATGGAGCCATACTTTTTTTTCTTACCTGCATTATTCAAGCTTGACTACAATATTGTGTTTTTTGTTTTAGGCTGCTCAACCAACAACTGGGCGAAGTGCACCAACAAGTGCTGAGCTTTATGAGCTAGGGTCCCGGATGCTGGAGGCCTACAGTCGCCAACAGCCGCGTGATGGAACTCTGGAGCGCATTGCGGCGTTGGAAAATCAGTCGCTGCTGGACCAACAACAAATTAATGAACTGCGCCAACAACTTAATGTGCAGACTCAACAGCAGTTTGGAGTGCTGCATGCCATGCAAGAAATGATGCAGGACAAAACTTTGTTGTTGTTACAGCAGCTAATACAGCAGCAGTCTATTTTTTTTACTGCACTGTTATCCCCCAACACCGCCCCTAGCCATGAGTCGCAACCTCCCCCGCCCACCCAGGGACTAATTGGTCCAGTTGTTAGCCATTTGAAAGGCTTGAATTTGTATTGACTTGATTGACTTAAATAAATGTATTTGTAAACGCTAGAATTGGTGTGGGTTACCAAAATACATACCTACAAACACAGTCAGGGATACCTCTCTATATCTTGATATGTTAATGTTGACTGAAAATTACTACAGTCATTGTTTGCCATACATTACTATGTTTACAAAATGAAATGCAGAACAATGTGTTTAAGAAACACAAAAAAATGGGTTACTATACACTTAACATATGGTTTAAAAGGCACGACACACTGAAAGTAGAAACATAAAAAACATTTATTTTTTATAAAAGGGGCCAACATGGCCAAAATTACTCCGCACAGCGGAGAAAACCATACCCCCCACCCTACCGCTGTTTCTTCTTTCCCAGCAGCATAAGTCGCATCCACCGGACGTACTGCCACAGTCTGCGATGCTCATTAACGCAAGCTGTAGGGAGACCCAAAAATGGATTAGTCAATAGAACGTGAGGCAAACATACACAGATGATTTCACATTATCTAGTTTGGTCTCATAATGTGACCAACTACATTAACATTTGTGCAAACTGGGCCCTTATGTGGGTCCATTATATGAGTACTAGTGCCTTACATGTGCATTTATCAGCAATACCCTACATATTGAAGTAACCGTTTGTACTAAATGAAGGGTGAAGTAAGATTGTGGGCATTGATTGGGTTATTTCGGTGCAAACATCATGTCCAAAGTACTAAAGATTCTAACCCTTCGGCTATTCCTATTCTAGTTCTCAACCTTCTTTTTAAAAAAAATTTATTTGGACACCAAAACTTTTAAAACAAAATGTATTATGGGTTTGAAAGGAAACAAAGGGGATGCAACAATCTAGCATGCAGACATGCATTTATGATTGTGGGTCACGTAAATGTCAGCTAAATGTGTGCTAATTAACCACATAGGGACATTGCCAATTATTCTAGCTTTTAGGGTGACACATAGGTGGGCAAAGTATGTTTGGATATGAAGTTAGTGTACTCACCATCGCAGCTGTGGCTCGAGCCCATGCTGCTGGGTGTCCCTGGAGCTTGGGTGGGGAGTATGGTCACAGGGTCCGTCTGCGTGGAAACATCTGTTTGGAAAAAAAAAACCAAAAACAATCATAAGGTTTGCGCTTACAAATTAAGATTATACATCCACCTGTTTAGGGAGTCTGGTAAATCATGCTACCCTATTTACACACATGTTTGCTATACATTAGCATATTTACTGGTCCGTGAGGTCAGATGAATAATTTAGGTGTGCAACATGGACACATCAATATAATGTGCCACAAACATTTACAGTGCAATGCTAATGCAGTAATTTAAGTTGAGCTGATCATATTCATAGTAGAGTGTGCAACATGTGTTTGCATTAAACAAATAAAATAAAAAAAATGGCTAGGCAGCATCATGGTGTACGCAGTAACTTTGGGGTTGGTTGCATTTGGATTGAACTGGAGTGGGGTTCCAGAATATTCTTCTAATTAGACAAAAATATTATGCTATGTAGCAGCAAACATGTGTATGTAGTTTGTAATGTCATTATATATGCCATGTGAGTGAGAACAGCCAACACTTACCACGACTATGCCCGCGGGCAAGGGCTGGCGCATAGCTGCTGGAGGTGCCGGCTCTATGATGCCCTAAAAACCAGATAACAAGGGCACAGGATTATTGAAAATGCACCGATTCCACCTGTAACATACAAACAACAATTAGAAATGCGCTCACCAGGGGATGAACTGCCGCTGGTATCCCAGGGAGGACTCTGAGGAGGAGGCGTGGAGCCTCGACTCCTCACAATCGGCCCAGAAGATCCCAAAACACATGGGCCACCCTCCTCCCTCTCACTCCCAGATCCTTGAGGTAGTGTGGGTGAGTCCAACTCCACCTCCCCACTTGGACTCTCCACTTGAGAGTGGCCCACAGGGTTTTGAGACTCAACTGAGTCCGATTGTGAGGAGCTGAGGCTCCAGACTGCCCTCCCCCCAGCAGCATGCTCCTCTGGGGCGTCATCCCCTTCCTCCCCTGGGTCCTCAAGATAGGACTGGCGAGAGGGCCCCTGATTCATCCGACCCCACCACTCTTCTGCGGGGGAGGAAACCCTTCCCACGTTTGCCCAGGGGAGGACGCTTATCTGTGTAGAAGTTAAAAAAATAAGGACACCTTTAAAAATAAACCCAAAAATGTACTACATTATAATACAACATTATTGTATGGATTTACATGTGGTGAGGTGACACTTACCTGAAGCATAGGCATCATAGAGCCTATAAACGCCCTCTGGGTCCCGGCGCTTGAAATCCGACCACTTCTGTATAATTGACCAGACGCTGAGATTGGTCTTGAAGCGCCGGGACACAGTGGCCTTCACCTCCAACGCTATGCGTCTCTTTGCACCACGGGCATAGTCATATTCCGCTAGACAAAAATCCTATAAAAAAACACATTTAAAAAAAAAAAAAAAATCAATACATATATATATACAGTAATAAACATATATAACAAGCTATGTTCTTGCACAACATAAATGGACCATATACTCACTTTAACCACCTGGCCGTTAACACGCGGATCCACCCTTTTGCGGCGCAGTTTGCTGGTTGTGGGGGGAACAGGGGATGTTGAGGGGCCAGGGGAGACAGGGAGGGGAGGGTGGGGAGTGGTTGGGGGTGAAGAATCAGAGGTGTAGCTGGGGAGGCATGTGGCAGGGCGTCTAGGCCGCATGGTGAATCCTCAGAGGTGGAAACCGGAAGTTGCAAAACGAAAGTGAAAGGCAAAAAAAAAAAAAAAAAGGACACACATTGCTAAAATATGCTAACATACGCTTTCCAAATCGCTAGCATACGCAAAACAAAAAGAAAAAAACGTAGCAGTCATGCTAGTGATGAGTCAGATGCGCCCGTGTCTGCTGCGTATTCAACAACAGCGACTGTGGACGTTAAAAGAACATTCAACCCCCCCCCAAAAAAAACACATGTATGATCAGCACAGCGCAGCCGCCTGCGACACAAATCGACTCGGCATAGCGACTGGCCCTCGTCGCAACAACACTGATTCAATAAAGAAAGTTCAAGGATATAGCGTGGGCGCTGGATTTAGCTGACTGCGGCATAGAGCGCCTGTAACGCTTTAAAAAGATTGATTATTTGGGTGGTTTGACACCTTCGAAAACGCTAACAATAACTGAAATGACACTGGGAGAGGGCTGTGATTTTTACATCCAAGTGACACATTCTTAAATACATTTTCAGAAAAAATAAAAAAAACATTGGAAACATTCAAGACAATTCAGAAATAATGCTTAATACATTATATGTATAAAAAAAAATTAAACCCCCCCCCCCCAAAAAAACATTGTGTCTGCCATAGAAATGTATGGGAGAGCGACTGGTAGCGAGAGGTAATACCTGGCGCTGTGCAAGGCAGAACAATGGCGCTGTTCGCTGAGGCTGTGAAAGTGATGAATCATCCGCTACATGTCGCTATTCCAGTCGCTAAACAGATTCAGGTTGATAAATGTGTAATTGCGTGCCATGTCCGGCGTTGACCAGTCGCTATCTGTCGCTACCTCTCATTAACCAGGCGCTACCTGATGCTATCCCTTCTTAAATAAGGGCCTAAGAGGATAAAACCTTGCCTATCACCATCACAGCCTGTTTACCAGAAAAACATGTAAATTGGGCATATATTGGTCACCTCCAATCAGGAGTCAATCCTAACATCACTTGTATATCAAAAGATTTTATTAAAATTTCGCATCAATTTTGTATCAGTCACCTCTAATATATGTGGGATGGTTTACCTCAAAGGGAATCAAAGTGTGGGGCCTCACATACCGTAAAATGGAAAGTGATAGGCAAAAGTTAGTCAAAAAGTTAGAAAATACATATCAGTAGCTTACCTTACATTCAGTGGCTTTAGTGTTGTGTTTTTTTTATCTCTGTCTTTCTCCTTAGTGAGGAAATCACTTCCATATTCAGCTTTGAGTCCCCATTCCATCAATCAACCATCAGTGGACCAAAAAACGGAAACACCCTCTTTACCTGCCCAGGCGTCCTGACTGCCTCTCTGCAGCTCTGAAACCCTGCCCTCCTCTCACATCTTTCCTCTCACACTGCTGTTGCCACACCCACTGTTTCTCTTCATTTTTTCTATGAATATACAATGTTGTAATACATAATTCAGGAACTACAGGGTCTTTTTGAAAACGGACATGTAGCATGAGAGAATGGGACAACATTCAGACTTTAGAATAACTTTAATAGATACAGATAAAAGAGCCAAAATATACTCAATAAACATGCACGTTTTACATGTGTTGATTGATTAACAATAGCGCCAGCGGGGTGAAAGAAAATACGGCGTACCATCCTACAATCTACATTCCACACTTACGGGCAAAAGTAAACAGGCTGTGATGATGATGGGCACATGTCTGAAGATGTTATACTTGTAGTGTCAATGTTTGGTGGCTGTTTATGGAAGATACAGAAGTTTTTATTCACAGTGATTAGACTGTTATAGAAAGCTCTGCCTCTGACCTTTTCCATTAATTTTATAAGATGTAGTAATTGGTGTTTACTGTCACACACATCTTAAATTAGGTGCTAAATAGTGCAGACATTTCCAAAATCAGGCCCCTAATTGCCAAAAAATGAAATTCTGTGAATTATTCTGTGCATATTTGAGTTTAGCAAGTTTATTGGAAATAGATATATTTTTGTTGTAGTTTCAGATCAAGTCGATCATAGGGTTCAGACAGGGTCTAAAATTAAAAATAGATTAAACCTTTGATTAAGCACTATGCCAGACTTTGTCTGTATAATCCTCATTGATGCATACTTTGTACACACTGGTGGTCATTAAGGATGAGTGAATCGAATCTGACGAATCTGAATTTGTTACGAATTTCAGGGAGAAAATCGATTTGCAACAAATCAAATTTCACTGCGATTCGATTGTGCGAAACGCTTCATTAAACTCCATCTAGTGCGGTCCAGGCTCCAGGGCATCTAAAATGGTGGATCCACATGTCAGGACATAGGGCAAGGAATCCTGGGAAGGCGGAAAGGCGGGATGACCCTGAATCACATGCAGCATGCAGCCTATCAGCAACCAGCCCTATATAATCAGCAGCCATCTTGCAGCCACTCACTTCAGAGTTCTATTGCAGAGAGAGAGAGACAGAGAGAGGGACAAACAGAGGGACAGAGAAAGGGATAGAGATAAATCATTTTTACAGAAGTGATTCAAGCCTAGAAGCACTAACAGGAAAGGGAGTGAGATTGTGTAAGAAGTGCAATTTTGTTAGCAGTACACAGTGTGTACAACAACTGAAAAGCTAATAGTAGCCAGCCAGTTAGGGTGAGCAGAGCACTAAAAGCACATTGTCCTCTATTAAGTGTAACCTCTGTGTACATCTAAGTATTGTACCATTTTGTTCCTGTTAAGAACCTAGTTACTGTGAAAGGCCCGACAAAATTACACACCTGCCCAAAAGTACACGCCTGCTGCTGTAGACAAATAGTATTTTAAGTGTACTGGAGCACATTGAACTCCCCTCATAAGTGCGTTCCACATATGACTCCTGATGCTGCTGCCACCAACTCCAGGGTGTGTCATTCAGCCACTATGATCTCCTCATACTGATGCCACCTCAATGTCTGTAATTGTGGCGCTCTGCGACATTGATTCTAATAGTGATGCCTCTGATCTGTATGTCATACTGAATAACAGTATTATTTTACTAACCCAGCACACACCCTATGCATGTTACACCAAGGCAAAGTGTTCTACAACCCTATTGATACTCTCTGAAGGCCAGAAATAGCCGTTTTAATAGCGATTCTCCACCAAACCAAATTCTTGGGGAAAATTTTCCAAATCTGCCGAATCTCTAGCGGTCATGTATCCTGTTGGGTGAAGTATGTTTAATTTTGGGAGTGCTTCTGGGTGTAAATTGCAACCTGCATCTCAGTGAGCTTTTTACTTCAGCATACAAAATGTAAAAAAAATTCACCCAAAACTGCAATTTCAAAATTTTTTTAAAGAAGAGCAAAATGGTAAAAATAGCAGGGCCACCAAAATAATTTTACCAGACAAATTTTCAAGTAAAAGTACCAGGATCATTTTTTGATTAGACGATCATCTTTCTCTTCTGTGCTTAGGTAGGTCTCTAGCTTTCGGTTACTTGTGGGAACAGAACCCTTTTTCAAAAATATGCAAAAATCAGCTTTCTGGTCACACAAGTGAGCAGTCAGGGTATCGACAGTAACATGTAGAACTGAGCAATAGGTTTAAAGCTCAGACATGTCATAAAACAGAATTTCCTGCAGTGAACAATCCTAACTGTGGAATGTGGTCTACATTTTAATATCAACAAGCCAACACTTTCCAAGCATAAATGAGCATTTTTCCTGACGCTCTCTTCTCTTTAGTTCTGCTAGTCATCTTTCACCATTTTATGAAATGATGCATTGAATTACATCCAGTAACAGCCTGGCAAAGGGATCACACCTACCTTGATCATATCGAGATCACTCACTACAAGTCAAGTCACCTTTTAGTCACTAATTTCTGTCTTGTTAGCGATAAACTCTCACTGGATGACTGTTAACATTAATCAGGTGTATTGTCATTAAATTCTGACTAATTCAGTTCTGCAAACTTTCTGTGGCAATGAAACAAGAAATATATTTCGAACAAAATTACCAACAAAAAAACAACAAACAGTGGGTGGGTCAACCACCATGCATGGCAAACCTGGAGTCTAAATGATTCTAAAATAAGTCTAAATGGCCCTCTGGGACATCCCGATTCATGATGACCCAATGTGTGAGCCCCCCAGATTGCTCTCTTTCACTCACCTTTTCCAGGGCTCCCACGCTGCGCTCACCAGCCCCAGCCATTTAGCATTGCACAGGGCCGCACCTCAGCTACAGGAATATCAGGAATGCAGCCGTACCTTATGTTTCCTGTGTAATCAGGGCCGTAGGCTGATCATTAATATGCATGGCATATGGCGCTGATTGGACAAGACCCGGCGCATGCGGTGTCGGATCAAGGAGAGAAGTTTTTCTGGTGAATTGGGGGTGGGGGGGTTCACACAAGACCAAAGGATATTGAAAATCCTGGGTTTTAGTCCAGTTTTACATGCTCTTGCATCTATCTGTCTAGTTACATATTCTAAGTATGCAGCACGTCCTGCTCCAGATAATGATTCATAACAGATGGGATTACCTCCGCCAGAGGGCGCTTAACTGCAGAGATGGCAAAAAGAGGCCCCTCCCGGTCCATATATACCTGGGACCTCCCACAAATTCCCCAGTTTCTTCTCTGCAGTCCGCTGCGAAGGTCAGAAGATGGCTTCTCTTATCGCAGGTGAGTGGGGCTTTATGCCCGCGGCCCTGTAGGACTATTCCCACCCGTTCCACTTATTATTTATGCCTCCCAGCTTTGGCTGCGCTGGTCGGGTGACGGTAGGCAGCACCTATCACAGGTGCTCTTTTTGCAGAGCCTGGCTCCGACCGCAATCCCCCACCAAAGGGTAGGCGGTACAGGTTATGGTGAACCTGATTTGGGATGTCCCGTCCGCTCTTGCCCTTCCCTGCCCTGGTCATTGTTGGGTCTTTTATTTGACATCCACTCTCCCCCCTCTCTCGTTGTCCCGTTCGGGGGGGGGGGTGTATGTGCGCTTATTGCCTTGTGTGTGTGTGTGATTGCACTTCATTCAGGGCTCCGCGCTCTGCCTTTCACCTTGTCATTTTGAATTTGCCACCACTGACACGCGCACCTTCTGGCGTCCGCGGTCAGCGGCGGCATCATCATCAAGAATCCCTGCGCGCACATTGGCCGTAGCGTTCTGGCCTGTCTGTGCGCTTCTCGGAGGGGGCGTGACTTGTTCTGTTGGCGCGTTCTGCGTCGTACCCTCCTGCACCCCGCCCCTTGAGGTTCCTCCAGCGCCATTTTGGTCCTCTCCTGGTGTGATTGCTGGCTCCCCACCGCGGTCCGTGAGTACCCCTGCGGGCTTAGCTTTTATTCAATTGTCATTTCGGTGTGCTTATGGGGTGTCATTGTTATGTCTTTCAGGCGGGATAACTGTTTTAAGCGGTTTCTCCCGGTCCTGTCCCCTCTATTAGTTCCTATTAATTCCTATTGGCCAGTTGTGCCACTTTAATCACCATATGGAGGCTTCACAGGATATTGTGCTCGGGGTCCCCTCGGGACAAGCCCGGCTGTGTGTAGTGTGTGGGGCATCCCCTGTGAGCGATGATGTGCGGGTCTGTGTACCCTGCGCCCAGCAGGCGCTTGCGCTGCATTCTGGGCTATCTGTGACTGGGCCTGCGCCCACTATGTCCTCACCCACTCCCCCTCGCTTGATTATGACTCCCAGGGAGCTAAATACTAGTGGGGAGTCTCAGCCTGACGTGTCTTCCAGATTGGCTAACATTGAGAGGCTGATTGCTAGCTCTGCGGCCCGTAAGGCCCCGGCTAAAAGGCGGCATGTGGCGCCTGGTGCGTCTGCCTTTCCTATGGAGACTGAGAATTTCCTTGCTTTGTCTGACTATACCCCACTTGAGGAGGGGGAATTATTCTTGGATTCAGAGTTATCTGATGATCAGCATTTCAGTGGTGCTGACTATGGCTCTGATCATTGGGATGCTGATGACACCAATAGACTGTTAACTCAGATTTTTGATGTGCTTTCTATCTCCTTTCTGCTGCGGCTCCCAAGCTACAGGGGGAACCTTTCAGTACTGCTAAACCACGCCTGGAATTTCCAGAACAGGCCCATTTCAATAATCTTGTTCTCAAAGAATGGGAGCGTCCCGGCCGGCTTCCCGGAATCCCTAAGGGCTGGGATAAAAGGTACCATTTTCCCACTGATGTGGTTAAATGTTGGTCAACCCCCCCAGAAGTGGATGCACCAGTATTGGGGCTGTCCAACACATCTTTGGTCCATTCCCCTGATTCCACTACCCTTAAGGATAGTGAGGACCGGTGCATTGACCAGCTGGCTTCCCATGCTTTTGCCTCTGTGGGGTCTGCCTTGCACCCTGTCTGTGCTTCTGCTATTACTGCTGTTGCTGTTAGGACTCTCCTTAAGGGTCTGTTGTAAGGCGCCCCTGATGATACTTCTAGTGCCGAGTTCAGGGCCTTGTCACAGTGTGAAATGTTCATTGCATATGTCCTTTCTGCCTTAGATGACACCATTAGGATGTGTAGTAGAACCTCTGCCTTGGTGGTTGCTATACGCCGCTCTGTTTGGCTGCGCCAGTGGGCAGCTGATAACGCTGCTAAGAAGGCCCTCACAGGGCTCCCCTTTAAGGGGCTGTGCCTATTTGGTGATCGCTTAGACCTGTTTGCCAAGGGGCGCAAGTTGCCTCAACGTAAGAAGCAGCTGCGGCCCTTTCGGGGTTTGTGTGCCTTTGCTCCCTCCTACCGTGGATCCAGGTCTGGGAGAGGGGTTTCCTTTGCAGGTCCTAGGGGAGACTTCTGGGGCAGGGGCAGAGGTCGTGCCCGCTCCGGATCTTCCTGGGAGTCCAACCCCAAATCTGTTGCCAAGCCTCCTCAGCCATGAAGGGGCGCCCTCACCCATCCGGGTGGGGGGACGGCTGCAGCTCTTCGTTCTTGTCTGGGGACAACAGGTTTCAGACAGGTGGATTCTGGAGGTTGTGTCCTCCGGCTACAAGCTAGAGTTCGCTGCCTGGCTGCCTCCAAGATTCCTCAGTTCTTGGATTTCTTTAGACCCCTTGGCAGCTCATGGGCTGTTTATGGCTGTGCAAAATCTCCTAGACTTGGGGGTCATCTGTCAGGTCCCTCCTGTGGAAAGAGGTCGGGTTTTTATTCCAATCTGTTCACAGTACCCAAAAGGGATGGTTCCGTCAGACCCATCCTGGACATAAAGCTGCTCAACAAGTTCATCAGGACCAGGCACTTTCGCATGGAGACCCTGCGCTCCGCGATCAGTTCATTGCGCCCGGGAGACTTCATGACCTCCATATACATCAAAGATGCTTACCTTCATGTTCCAGTCTTCCCAGGGCATCAGAGATTCCTCAGGTCCGCACTGGCGGACCAGCACTACAAATTTGTGGCACTGCCCTTCGGTCTCACTTCGGACCCCAGGGTCTTCACCAAGGTGCTGGGGGGTGTCATGGCTCTCCTCAAGGCTCAGGGCATTCGCATTCTTCAGTATCTGGACGACCTTCTCATCACCTCTCAATCTTTCCAGCAGGCGGTATTGGATATCCAGCGGGTGGTGACGCTTCTGGAGTCGTTCGGCTGGGTGATCAATCACCCCAAGTCTTCCCTGTCTCTGGTGACTTCCTTCCTGGGCATGAATCTGTATACTGTTCAGGCCAGGATTTTCCTTCCTCAGCGGAAGGTGGACTCTCTGCAAGCTCAAGTTCATAACCTTTTGTCCTGCCCTCACCCTTCCATCCGGATGCAGCTGGTGGGACAGATGGTGTCCTGCTTCGAGGCGGTTCCCTATGCACAGTTCCACATGAGACCTCTTCAGCTCTGTCTATTGTCGGTCTGGGACAAGTGTCCCCTGTCGCTGGATCAGGCCTTTGTTCTGTCCCCTCTGGCTCGACGGTCCCTCTTGTGGTGGCTAGACTCGAGGAACCTGTTGGGGGGCAGATCCTTCCTGGCCCCCTGTTGGGAGACAGTCAACATGGATGCCAGTCTGTCAGGTTGGGGGGGCTTCTGAAAATCCCTACAATTCCAGGGGCTGTGGGGCCCTCAGGAGGCCCATGCTCCTATCAACATCCTGGAGCTGAGGGCGGTCCAGTTGGTTCTGGCCCAATTGACTCTTCACCTTCGGGGCCAGCCGGTCCAAGTTCGCTCAGACAACCAGATAGCGGTTGCCTACATCAATCATCAGGGAGGGACACGGAGCAAGAGTGCCTTCAAGGAGGTGTTCATGATTCTGTCCTGGGCGGAGGACCTTGCATCTCAGCAGTGTACATTCCGGGGTTGGAGAATCTGGAGGCACATTTTCTGAGCAGGGGGACTTCTCGCCTGGGGAAATGGTCTCTCAGCAGCGAGGTCTTTCTATCCTTGTGTCACCGTTGGGGGGTATCAGAAGTGGATCTGTTTGCATCCCGCCACAATCACAAGCTCCCAGTCTTTGTCTCTCTGTCCCAGGATCCCCTGGCCCTTGCGGTGGATGCTCTGACTCTATCCTGGCAGGGGTTCCGTCTCCTGTATATTTTTCCTCCGTTCCCCCTGCTGGGCAGGCTTCTGCGCAAGCTGGCTCAGGAAAGGATGTCAGCAATCTTGGTGGCCCCCCGTTGGCCAAGACAGGTGTGGTTCGCAGATATCGTTCAGCTGGCAGTAGATCAGTACGCTCTGCCCCTGGTCCTGGACCTTCTCACTCAAGGGCGGCTATGCCATCCCAATTTACAAACGCTGGCTTTGACAGCCTGGCTGCTGAAACCTCCATCTTAAGGGATGAGGAGCTTTCTGATTCTGTGGTTAACACTTTAATCAGGGCTAGGAAGAAATCCTCTTCTACCATCTACTATAGGATCTGGCGGGCCTATATTGACTGGTGTGAGTCTAGGGTCCTTCCATGTCGGGTGTTTTCCATTCCTAGGATTCTGGAGTTCCTTCAGCATGGTTTGGATCTGGGACTTCAGCTCAGCACGCTCAAGGGTCACGTTTCTGCCTTGGCTGTTTTCTTCCAGAGATCTTTCGCTCACCATCCTCTGGTCAAGACTTTCTTCCAGGGGGTTGCTCATGTTCGCCCCCCTCGCAAACCTCTGTTGCCAGTTTGGGACTTGAATTGGTTTTGTCTGCCCTTCAGGGCCCTCCATTTGAGCCTGTGCATGAGGCTGCTCTGTCTATTCTTACTCTTGAAGTTGCCTTTTTGGTGGCTATCACCTCGGTCAGGTGTGTTTCGGAGTTGGCGGCCCTTTCTATTCAGGCCCCCTACTTTGAGAGACACCAGGACAAGGTGGTTTTCAGATTTAAACGTGATTTCTTGCCTAAGGTTGTCTCTGCCTTCCATCTCAATCAGGACATTGTGCTTCCTTCCTTGTGCCCTAATCCTGGTAATTCCAAGGAGAGGGCCTTACATTCCCTGGATGTGGCCAGGAATTTGAAGTTCTACTTGGTGGCTACTGCACCTTTTAGAAAGACTGATGCCTTGTTTGTGGTTCCTTCGGGTCCCAAGAAGGGCCTGGCCCTTCTATTGGATGTCCCATCTGTTATGAATCATTATCTGGAGCATGACATGCTGCATACTTAGAATAATACAATTCTGTGATTACTTACCTTGTAGAATTGGTATTATAAGTATGCAGCACGTCCTGCTCCACCCCACCCTGTTTGCATTATCTTGGATCCTCTGTATGTTGATTGTTATCCTTGTTAACATTGTTAATTATCATTGGCTTCTCCTGGTTCTCCTTACTGCTTTTCTATACTGGGGAATTTGTGGGAGGTCCCGGGTATATATGGACCGGGAGGGGCCTCTTTTTGCCATCTCTGCAGTCAAGGTAATCCCATCTGTTATGAATCATTATCTGGAGCAGGACGTGCTGCATACTTATAATACCAATTCTACAAGGTGAGTTATCACAGAATTGTATTTTCTGTCACATCTGACAGTTGTCATTGTATTTTACTTGTCATACCCTTCTGTAATCTCTAACTTGTACAGCACCACAGATGATGATGGCACTATATGCCAATTATAATAATAATTCCTTTTTTTGCAGACTTGAGAGAAGCTCACTGAACCCCTCCACAGGTTCTCAAATTAATTTGGCTAACAACCTGTGACTGAAGGCAAAAAGGGCTGATAACGATCGGTCAAGGTAAAACCACTCTTTATGGGAATTTTTTATGAAGAGCAGAGTGTACCCCAGTAAAATTCACACATGGCAATAAATGCTAGCAGGGAGCATTTAATTCCTGTGCTGCTACTCACCTACTTCCACGATTCAACGATTCATTGCAACCCTACAGAGCAACCAGTGAGGTTCGCTGGGCGGCAATTCCCACTGGACATTGGTGGTCACAGGGAGATCTGACTATGCTTCCAGGCATAAGGTAACCCAGCAGAGGTGAATATCATGGCTGGGGTTCCCCCTACTATGAGCAGCATGTGGGGAGGATCATCCAGAAGTCGGATGCCCACTCCCATTTACAGATTAAAGCAGGACTATACTGAAATCTGAGCATTGTTGTACTGTTTAAAGAATTGTTACACTACTGGGTTTTAGTCCACTTTACAGGGGCATCCTGATTTGGGATGGCCCTGTGTGTGAAACCTCACCTTGACCCCCACTTCCACGGCACATCTCTCCTATAAGCAGCATTAAATGCTGTGAGTATTAATGCCCAGCAATAAATGCTGACTGAATGCATATTGTTTGACGCTCCTTCCAACTGCAACCAGCCATTTAGATTTGCCAGGCCAGGGTGTGCACAGTTGTTGCAGTGATCATGGCTATGTCCATGGAGAGGGCTTTCACCTAGAGCTATTTGAGAGGGCTTAACCCCAGTCAGGTGTTGTTGGATAGTATTCAGAGAGCTGCGCTCCTGAGCTGCATGGGAGCTGCCATCCTGTTGCACACCTGGGAGCCCTGCTTCTGAAAAAACCCAGTCCTACAGTCAAAATTGCCTTAAACCTTTAGGCAATCATTCCATATTTCTAGCAAGAAGCAGGATGCCACCAGCTGTAATGACTTGTCATTGCTCGGCACAGAGCAGAGAGCTCCTAGAAACAATGTTTCAACTGTGTAAATGCTCTGTGGCTGCCAACCCCATACATAGTTACATAGCTTCCCGCACACACACACATAGCATTCCTCTCCTCCAGCAGCTGTGGATTCAGTGTGTGTGTGTGTGTGTGTGTGTGTGTGTGTGTGTGTATGTGTGTGTCTGCATGACAGCGATGCTGAGCCATTTTTCTGAGATATATCTCTCAGTTTGGTGTGGGCTGCTGCTGGCACAGCCTCCCCCTATTGTCATGTGTAAACAGGGTCACAGGTGTGTAGCAAGATGTGTGCTCCCATGCAGTCCATCTATAAACATATTCCAACATGGTGTTTTGCTCGCTTTAATAGCATACTCTATATATTCTTGGGGGGGGGGGGGGGGTTAGGGCAGCAATTTACTAAACTTTAGTTTTTTGACTGGACGTCCACTTCAAGTCTAAACTGCTTCCAATGACATTGGGTTATAAATGTCTTTACAACTTTTTGAAAAAGAAGACTCTTTTTGTGTACACTGGGTGAAAAAACTGGGCCTTGATTTTTATTTAAGCAAATATAAAAAAATGTATAATCCTGTAAACGTTAATAAAACATATTTGAAAACCCTCTCTATATTTGGCTCTAGCCTTTCCCAACTGGCTACCTAAAACCTGAAACAAAATACAGAATGTTTTTCTATTAGTTGCTTTAAGTACAAGACTTTTTGTATTTGTTTAAGAGCTGCATTCCTTTTCCCACGTGGTAAAAAAATCATGACTGCAGCAAAAAGTTATGTAAAAAAAGTAAATGTGACATCATTATAAAATACCTTAAATGACTTTACAAATATACAACCCATAATCAACTTAAAAAACGAAAAGAAAGAGCTGAATCGGGGGACTTTTTCAAACACGTAAGAGGGATGCAACCATTTATAAAATTCTTGAAACATAGCTATAGTGAAACCTGAGCTCTATTCCATTTGATCATAAGGATGGAATGTGGAATATGTTGTAACCTAAGACCTTCATTCATCAAAATAAATGGCCCCTAGAATTGCAAGGATTTCCAGAGATAGGTTTCTCTCCACTTCCACCCCATAGCACGCTGGCCATTCACATGTGTTTGTGCTAAAGCCAGTGGCAAGAACTGCCTAAACTCCACAGGAGCTGTCATATTTTATATGACCCACCAGAACAATACCTCTCTGTGCTGAATCCGAAGAAATAAATCCAGTATCAGTTCTACACCTTATGCGAATGAGTTTTTTATAGGTAAAAGGCAGCTCATTTCTAGGAATCTGAATTTCTTTGAAATGAGTTTGGTGGCCTAAGGAGTACTGTGCTTATTTTTATAAACGTGTGTCACAGAGACTGAATGTTGCTCTGTTTAAAATACTGTATGGAATTTTTTCAAGAAACATTGACACCGTTTCATATGAAAGCCCTCTATGTAATAAAGCACTGTACATTTAAAAAAGCTTAATTCATGTGAAAAGTCAAGCATTAAAAAACAGCTTGCACGAATAGTTAACCAGTTCTTCCTCAGAGGCAACTGCGGAATGATCAAAAATAGTTTTTTTAACTATAAGGCACAATTGGTATAAAGCAGGAAAGCTCTGCCAATAATAATAAAAAGTAAAGAGAATTAGTACATAAGTGCAATCCATTCGAAGGCGACAAATACACTACCTCCTCTTGTTGCTCCATACTGCTCGTTAAAAGGAAGAATACTCAGACTCAAACCAAAAACGCAAACCAACTCAAACCAAGGGCAAAAAATAGCATCTCCAGAGGGGCTTCTGGGTGTGGGGGTGGCGGGCTAAAGAACGCTATGGTTTGGGGTTCCACAAAAGTGAGTGACACATAGTGGTGCAAAACTGAGAGAATTAAAACTTGAAAGGGATTTTACTTATGATAGCAAAGATACATAAAGAAATTATTTGTATTTTTCCACTACTCTCTAAGATATACAGGTAAACTCTCTGTATGTGCCATGTTAAAACTTTTTGAAAGTGAATAGGGGCTTTTTGGTCTCTTTGAGATGACTATATTAAAGAGTAAATAAGAGTGAGAGACTGGACTTACTCTAAATATACATTAATCAGGATGCCTCAAGGGCACTACATAAACTGGGGAAACAATCCTGCCTAATTGTACCTACTCCCGGATCCTTCCATGGCAGGTCGCAGACAATCTATCACGCTTGCCAGGTCGCCAATTGTACAGAAAGGAACATAGTGAGGGGAAAAGAAAGAAGAATGAGCTGCAACTGATATTCCCCTTTTCCTACCCTCAGTTTCCTATGTTATCTGGTAAACCAAGCTTTGGGCCTGTGAACTTCGGCTTTCTTACCACCCCACCCCACCCATACATACCAAACTCACCCTCAAGTCTGTTGAATGATGGTTTCATGAATCATGTAGGGGCAAAAATCTTGTTTAAAAAGCACAAAACAACCATTAAGATGAAATATAGGGCTGAAAGCTACAAGCCCGCATAGCCTATATGGACACACCACACACATCAGAAAAAAATATTGTATTCATTTATTTTTTAAAACCTCTTATCAATCCATCCTCAAACACTGTGTCCCACACAGATCATTCTGGCTTCTGCCCTCCTGCTGCTGCTGGAAGCCTTTTATACCTGCTGATTGATGGGACATAAAGGGGTTCATTAAAAATAAATGACATAGGGGGCGCGTGGCCGCGGCATGGCAGCGTAAAGTTGCACGTTGGAGAGGCTCCCGACTTACCCCAGCCCAAAAACTACATTTACGGGGTAGAAAAACCCATATTTATCCCCCTGGAATAATGGGGAAGCGTAAGGTCCAGCAGAAGGGCTCCAGGGCCAGTGAGGGGCAAAGTATCCGGGAAGCGTGCCCCGGAACAACGTGGCGGCAGACCCTCAGAGAGACAGAGGAGGAGAGGATCGAGCAATGGCGGATGACCGGGAGAAGAGACAGCGCCGAGGAGGAGACTGTGAGCATGCAGAGGAGGTGGCCGGTCTGTCCCCACAGCAGCGGCCGGCGCAGCACAAGCCGGCGGGGGGCGAAGGAGAGAGCGAGGGCGGCCGAGACAAGATGGCGGCCACCAGGGAGATGAGACCTGGCTGCCGGGAGGTGCAGAGTGCGGCGCGGGCGGAGGTACGGTGGGAGGCGGGCGGGCTCTCGCCCCTTAGCAAGCGGGGCACCGAGGAGAGGAGAGGATCGAGAGACCCGGGTTGCGGAGCCGGGACTGGGCAGGGAGTGAGCCCCCCCCTCCCAGCCTCCGGGCTGGCAGCGTGGAGTCCATTCCCTATCTAGAGGAGTCACTGTCTGTGGTGGAGAGAGAGGAGGAGGGGGGTAGGATGTCCCCTGTCCCCCCCATGAACGGCACCTGCGGTAGGAACATACCCCACAACCCAGCAAAGACATTCTCTTGCCCCATGACACCGCTTAAAGGGACAGACAGGCAGGATGGCTGGCACCGGCCATTTGACTTCTCCCCATCACCCCTCCACTCAGAATGGGACCTGATGACAGAGGAGCTCCTCGGTTGCCAAGAGGGGGAGGACTGGGCCACGCAGACGCATCAAAGGGCATCCCAAACTCCTGGCATTCTCCAGGGCACCCAGCTGCGGAGCCGGGCGGGAATGAGTGATGTGGAGATGCACCTTCCCTAGATATGGCGATGCGGCAGGGTTGGGTACCCCCTTCGGATGAGACAACAATGCACCCCTCGTTATCCCGATGCTTCCCAATACGCTCCTCGGGAACCCCCCGGGAACCATCATAAAGATGGACAGGATCCACAGAGTGGCGGGCCATCCTCCAGGCATCCCCAGGACGTACTGTGCAGGGTACATTACTTCAAGATTAAAGAGGAAATCTTAAAAAAGGCCTGGGAAGCGAGACAAATTGTCTATGAATCTAAACCTATAACCATCCTACCTGACTTGGCTCGCTCTACGCTTTGGATGAGAAGGCATCTGAAACCACTCCTTCAGAAGATTAGAGATAGTGGAGCAGTATACAGATGGGGATATCCGTTCCACCTCGTTATCCCCAGGATTGACCTATATGGGAAACTTTTGACGTAGATGTCATGCTGTCCAGACAGGGAATTGGGAGGGAGATATAACAGATCTGGCGAATCTTTACGGCAAGGAGGATGATGTAATATGTGAAGATGGCAAATGTTTGGTTACTATTGTTATGTGTTGGTACCTGGGGTCTAGGGGTGATCCCAGATTATTCTTGTTCCCTACGGGGGAACCTAAGTTTTGGGCCGTCCCTCGGAGGAGGGACTGTTTTGGGCTGGGGGGGTGGGAGACCTCCTTAGCCGTGTAGCGCCACAGTTTCTTTACCCCACATAGGCCAGCGCGCCAAGGCCCAAAGGGCCTAAGGCGGGCGTTTTTTATTTTTTCTTGTTCCTCTCTTTCTTCTTTCTCTTCACCTTTCCCTAGTCTTTCTTGTTTGTGGTCTATCCCTCTTTTCTGACCCGGCACGCCGGGGCCCGGGAGGACCGTGAAGATGGGAGTGTTTTTTCTCTGTTTTTCCCTACTTGTTCTCTCCTTTCCTCTCTTTGCCCCCTCTCCTTTTGGTCCTTCCTCTCTTGCTTCCCTCCCACCTTTCGCCTTTTGGTCGGCTCCCTTCCTCCTACCCTTGACTGGGCCGCCCTGTCCCCCCCTTGGCCCCCCCTCGCTGTCCTATCTCTTGGGTGCCTCTTCCTTGGCCAGTAGCTCGGTGGTCCGGGTCGTGTGCTAACGGTACGATGAAGCTCAACATTGTTTCTCTGAATGCTAAAGGCCTTAACATTCCTGAGAAGAGGAGAATGTGCCTGAACCTTTTCTGGAAACGAAAAGCACAAGTGGTATTTGTCCAAGAAATGCACTTTCAAAAAGAGAAGGCCCCGAAATTCTCGGATAGACGCTTCTCGACTGGGTGGTACTCCCACTCTCCGGATTCGAGATCAAGGGGGGTGGGCATCTTACTTGCTGCCGCACTCCCCTGGACCCTGATAGGTAGTGTAGCAGACGAGGAAGGACGGTACCTCTTTCTTAAGGGGAAAGTCGGCAATTTTGCAAATATCTACACACCCAACTCAGACCAGGTTCGCTTCATAGAGCGAACGTTGGACGCCCTTCATGCCTTCTCGGAAGGCATTGTAATTTTTTGAGGGGATCTTAATGTGGCTCTAGACCCGCTGCTGGATGTCTCTAGGGGGGCTTCTCACCTAGCGTTCGCCTCTCTCAAAAAGCTAAAGTCGGCATTGCGCTCTCTCTCAACTTATGGATCCATGGTGATTACAAAATCCACAGGGACGGGACTACACTTTTTACTCCCCCACGCATGATTCATACTCAAGGATTGATTATCTCTTCATAGAGTATAGACACCTACAGCTCGTCCGGAGGACGGAGATTGATCCAATCATGATATCAGACCATACCTTGATCTCTCTCTCAGTGAGCCTACCCGAACAACTGCCCGGACTGGGCACTTGGGTTCTCAATGAGTCATTGCTACAGGACCAGGCGCTGAGGGAGGAGGTTAGGGGGGAACTGAGGACCTATTTTGAACTAAATGCTTCGCCCCAGACGACCTCCCTGAACCTCTGGGCAGTGCATAAATGCTACATCAGGGGCATCTTAATATAGATAGCCTCCAGGAGGAAAAGAGAGAGGGGAAAAAACATTAAAGACTTAGTGGCGAAAATAACCCGCCTCGACTCGGAGCACAAACAGCAACGGGCGATGAGGGTTAGGCAGGAGCTTGCGACGGCAAGAGAGAGATTGAAAGATATCCTGATGGTGAAGGCTAAGGCTACACTCCTGAAAGCCAGACGTTCCTTCTACGAGTATGGGAACAAATGCAGCCGTACACTAGCCGGGGCAATTAGAGAACAGAGGGCACGCAACTTTGTCCCACAAATACTAGGAGAGGGGGGTCGTCTGTTTTCTAGTTCACCTGACATTGCCAAAGCCTTTAGAGAATTCTATTAGAATTCTTCACAGCCAGGCAAGTCTCCGGGGCCCGATAGATTTACCCTTGCCTACTACAAGTGGATGGGCGACATTCTGACCCCTAAAGCGGTCGCTACTTTCAACTCTCTGTCTCCCGAACAGACGTTGCCAACTGACATGCTGAGGGCGCAGGTCACTATAATACCCAAGGGGGGAAAGGACCCACTCCATTGCTCGAGCTGTAGGCCGATCCCCTTGTTAAATGTGGACTTGAAGCTCTTCGCGAAGGTTCTTGCGACCAGACTGGTATCGCACTTGAATGGCCTGGTAGATTTGGATCAAGCAGGCCTCACCCCTTGTAGGGAGGCCAGGGACAATGTGACCAGGATCATCAATTTGATCCATTTGATTCACGAGGAGGGAATCCCAGCCATGCTGCTTTCTACGGATGCAGAGAAAGCATTTGATAGGGTCCACTGGGACTTTATAAGGGCCACACTAGAGCATCTAGACCTGCAAGACAACATGAGGTCGTGGATACTTTCCCTGTACTCTTCTCCTACGGCTTGCATCAAGGTCAACGGAGTCTTGTCCAAGCCATTCGCAATAACGAACGGCACAAGACAGGGTTGCCCGTTGTCCCCTATCATCTTCATCCTCACTCTAGAGCCCTTCCTCAGAAAGGTTAGGGCGAATCCGGCATAAAGGGCGTGATAGGTGGAGGAACGGAGCACAAGGTAGCGGCTTTTGCGGATGACCTGCTCTTTTGCATCTCCCAGCCGGTAACGACCATCCCCAACCTATTAAGAGAGGTTAAAAAGTACACGGAGCTTTCAAACTTTAAGATTAACCTCCAAAAGTCAGAAGCATTAAACGTCTCCATTCCCCAGAAGAGGATAGAAAACATCAAAATCAACTTCCCCTTTCGATGGGCGATCGGATCAATGAAATATCTTGGAGTCCAGATCACGCCCCAACTCAAAGACCTCTTTTCTAGGAATTTCCCGCCCCTACTGAGCACAATTAAGAGGGACCTAAACATATGGAAGGACAAAACACTCTCTTGGTTTGGCAGATGCAACAAGCTCAAAATGAACGTACTGCCGCGATTACTCTACCCCGTCCAGGTGTTGCCCATTCACCTACCATCTTCCTTCTTGAAAGATATCCGCTCTGAATTTGTGTAATATAAATGAATATAAAATTTGTGTGGGGTGGTAGGAGTCCAAGAATTGGGCACCGTACACTCACGCTGTCGAAGATGAGGGGGGGAGTGGGACTCCCCGACATCAAAATGTACTACGTGGCTGCTCACTTAAACAGAGTGGTGGACTGGAACCGACACAAGGGGAACAAGCAGTGGGTGCAGTTAGAGCAATTATGGTATCCGATCCCGTTGACGGACCTTCCCTGGTCCCCTGGAGAGATCCCATGTGCACTCAGGACACACCCGACAGTAGGCCCCTCCCTAAGGGTATGGGCCAGGCACGCAATGAAAGAGACCATTGCCCCGGCACCTTTCCCACTCCGCCTGATTACGGGGGCTCTAGACTTCATGCCCAGCCAACTTGATGCGGGATTTGGAAGATGGAGGACACCTGGTAGGGGCACTGTCCGAGATTTCATGAGTGGCTCAAGATGGAAGTCATTGCAGGAGCTTCTGGATTGGGGAGACCCTCCACGCTTGTCATACTGGAGAGCATTACAGGTCTCTCACTTCCTTGCGAGCTTGCCACCTGTGGAGGAGTTTCAAAGAGAGCTGACGCCCTTTGAACGGTTGTGCTCTACGAAGGAGCCGACCATGGGAGCGCTATCTTTCATATACAAATTACTAATGCACCCAGGCGAGGCGTTCGTGCCAAAACTTGGGGCGGCATGGGAGGCCGATCTAAATGTCACCTTCCCACCAACCCAAGTAAGGAAGATCCTCGAGCTGTCACAACATGCATCAATCAGTAATACATACCAAGAGGTGGGCTATAAAATCTTAAGTCGGTGGTACCGGGTACCTCAGACACTGCATCGCCACTACCCGTCAGTGTCCCTCCTTTGTTGGAGATGCGAGAGAGACCATGGCTCCCTCCTACATATCTTCTGGGAATGCGAGAAGATAAAGCACTTTTGGGGGGACATAGTGGATTGTTAAGATAATGGGAGTCTATCCCTCGCCGGAGGCCCTTCTCCTACACTCAGTCAGTGGATCAATTGGAAAATACAGGAAAGCCCTTTCCATCCACTTGGTGAACGCAGCTAGGGCATGCATACCAGCCCGATGGACGTCCTCCACGCTGCCCTCCATTGGGGATTGGATTTGAAGGGTGGAGGACATCAAGAGAATGGAAGACTTGACGGCCACCCTCAGACACACAGAGGAGAGGCATTGGCGCCTCTGGCTGCAGTGGAACATGTTCATAGAGTCCGATGACTGTAAGAGATTACTTAATGAAGCCGCCTGAGCTGTCCGGGAGACACTAGGAGGGCGAAATTGTTGGGGGGCGCCCGGCTCGGATCGCGCAACTTGGGGCCCTGATTGTAAGTGGGCCTGGTGAGAGCGCTGCTGGAGGTGGCCTTGGTGGACTGGGGGGGGTTCATTCCAGTCTATTCTCTCCCTTGCTTTCCCTTTCCTCCAGTCTGCGCCTTGCTCTCCCTCCCCCCGCCAGGTGGTGGGGGTGCCGGGGAAGACGAGGGCCCTAGTCTTCCCCACTTCCCTCGTTTTCTATCCCTTTACCACTCCCCTGTTCTTAGATAGATAAGTTCTCAATAGATAAGTTGATGGACAGAGGCATCGAGGCAGACCTTTTAGAAGGGGCAGAGAGACGATGGAATGGCAACCTTTTGGACTACATCTGTTTTGCTTTTGGAAAATGTACTGCTGATGACTTGTCAATCTTATTGTGCCTTGATGTCATGTTCATCTCAATAAAGATTTATTATTATAAAAAAAAAAAATAAATGACATAGGGTTCCCCCTCCTCACAGAAATGCGGTGATCGCTGGGGAGGTGGGAAGGCAGGGGATCTGAGACTGTCAGGCTGGGAGGTGAGATGACATAATCCACCCGCCCCCATGCGGCAGTAATGGTGGCAATGGCCTGTTCGGCCCTCTCCTAAAGAATGAAGAGCCCGGAGGGAGATCGGAGGCCCCCCAGGTGAAGAGGAGACCTGGCCGGATCGATCAAGGGGTCCGTGAGTGGCTTTTTTTTTCTCTACTACTAGCAGGGGGGGGGAATCCAGGCATGGAAAATGTACGTGGCTGGTGTTCAACGATACGAAAGGCAGCCACGTAAATTTTACATGGCTAGCAGTTAAAGGGTTAAACAGCAGTGACATCCAAGTGGCCTGAAGTAGTGAACACTCAATTATTATTTGGTATTAAACAATAAATAGCCTTACGTGGCCTGAACCAGTGGACACTACACAATATGTATGTTTTATTCTTTTCCAAAAGAGCCTGGCGCAGCCTGAACAAGTGGACAATTCACTAGCATATGTTAATAAACAGCAGTGACCCTTATATGGCCTGAGCAACTGGATACTCCACTAACACGTGTTATTAAACAGCAGTGCCCCTTAAGTGGTCCAAACAAGTGGATATTTTCCTAACACTTGTTATCAAACAGAAGTGACAACCAAGTGGCTGGACTAGTGCACACTCAATTAATATTTGTTATTAAGCAAAATAGAGCCTTACATGGCCTAAACCAGTGGACATTGCACATTTTATTTAATAAGGGTTTGCCGTGGTCTGAACAAGTGGACACTACACCAACACTTGTTATTAAACAGCAGTGACCCATAAGTGGCCTTGACAAATGGATATTCCACTTACAATTTTTATTCAACAGTAGTGACACCCAAGTGGTTTGAACAAGTGGATACTCCACTATTACTTGATATAAAACTGAAATGACACCCAAGTGGGCTGAGCAAGTGCATATGTCACTATTAATTGATATTAAACAGAGGTAACACAAAAGTGGCCTGAGCAAGTCTACACTTCACTATTACATGATAATAAACTGCAGTGACATCCAAGTGGCCTAAGCAAGTGTATACTCCACTATTACTTAATATAAAACTGCAGTGAAACCCAAGTGGTCTGAGGGAGTGAACACTGAATTACTATTTGTTATTAAACAAAAAAGAGCTTGACTTGGCCTCAACTCCAGCCACTATCCCTAAATAAATGTCCTGACAAGGACAGTTCTTCTCTTTTCAGCCATTGGCCCTAAAAAAATTTCCTGACAGGCAATAGCTTAAAAACAACCTATCTATCCCTGACTGCAGCCACTGGCCCGAAACTAACTGTACTAAACTGTACTGACAAGAACAATTTTGTTTGCCGTATCTGTCCCTCAGCAGCAGCCAGCAACCTCTCTCTATCTAATGAAGAGCACTAGTGAGATCAGCTGGAAATGGACCCTGCCTTTTATAGGCGGGGTCACGTGTCATGTCTGGCCAATCACAGCCTTGCCCAGGATGGTGATTGCTAGGGCAGGAATAACCAAACCGAACCCTGAATGCAGACACGGATTTCAGTTTGAAATCTGTGTTCTGGTTCAAGGACCAAACTCGCAAAGTTCAGCACAAAGAGACTCAAGGCTTAGGCAAAATGACAGCTCAAGTGAAATATATATCTTAATGCGAAAATCACATTCTAGATAGTAATTACAAGTACACAGTATATTATGTAAATATTAGATATACAGGTCTGAGAGCAGAGTATAGGTTACCGGTAAGTCAATTACAAAATGTGATACAGCAGAAAGTCACATTACCTTGGTCAAACAGAAGTGTAGTGATGTAGGGCTCCCCCAGGGAAGTGTGGGGACAGCTTGTGGAAATTCATGGTACCTCCAGCATGCACACATGTCATGACCTCCCATGGATAGTGACCATGTGCTGGCCTTGTAGACTCATATGCTGGGGCTGCTCACCCCCCCCCCCTCTCCTTAGGAAACAGGAGTTCCCCTCTCCCATGTTGCTTGTAGTCTGGGAAGCACCAAAACCATTTCTGGGCCGGAGCGTTTGATTGGAAGGCCACACAACCCTGGTTCTGGTGTTAAACTAGTGTGCTAGTCATGAGGCACTGGAGAGTCCAATGATGGAGTTCTCAGATGGTTCAGAACCAGAAAACTCCCTTTTACCAGGTTTTGGGCTTATTACCACATGCATAGATTCTGCCTTGTGGGTCAGTTCTGATTTTGTATCTGGCTTGGTACTGGGACACACAGCAGTCTAGTAATTGTTACTGCATCAGCACCAAAAAAAACCTTTAAAGAAGATGCATGGAGCAGCTGAATCCTGCATGGGCTAATTCATGGTCAGACATGTTAGCTGCATCACAGGCCAGGAATGTGAAATACCACGGGATTATTATGCAGGTGGGAGGCCTGCAAGCATCCTGAGAACACGACCTGGGTGAGAATTGTCACCTATTTGCTAAGGAAAGGAAGCGGAGAGGGTGACATTTGCTACAAACAGGGAATTTAGATTTTAGACCAGGCATCAGGGATGAAATAATATACAATATATGTCGTCATTTTCCTTACAGTAATGTTTTACAATATGGCCTTAATATTTATGCACGTTTCAAGTCTCAGCTTAACCACCCTGCTAAAGTCACAGAGTGCCCCCTGACAGGTAAATGATAACAAGATTCAAATGAATAATTGTAAATAACTTGCTCTTACTGATCTGTTTATTTCTTCATCTGCTCTGCTTCTGAAGGGTTTTGTTACATTTATTTGTTACATTTATTTTGATGTTTCACTGGTTTTATGCATATACAAGTCTGTCATTTTTCTGTTCATTGTACTTTATGCCTTGTAAAAAAAAACAGGTATTCTCAAAAGTTTACCTTCAAACATTTTGCCTTGTTTCTTTATTCTTCTGTTGATTTTGAAGAAAACATCCTTTGCAAGCTAATATTTTAAACAGATGTGCTGAGCACACGTTTAGTAAATCTGCCATATATGTAATGCCCTTGAGGACACAATTATGAGTAGTAACTGGCAAACCAGTTAGGTACACCTCTTGAGCAGCAAAGCTTCCCTGGAAATTATATTACATTGTTGGCAGATTATATAAGTGCAATGAGGTTGGTTTATTTTACATTCCTGTGAATTTCCAGCTGAAAGTTATTGGGTGGTTAGTGAATGATCAGCTACTACTACAGCAAAATACCAACAGAAAAATGTATTGCTATATATTTTCTTTATTAAAACTACACTGCTATACTTTAGGCCTGGAGGTTGGAAGCCACATATGGCTCACGGACTCCCTGTTTTGTGGCTCGGGGGCTGTTTGCTCAATCAGAACATTTGCAACTGTGATGAAAATAGGTGAAAGCTGAAATGGATGTAGAGCCTAAATCTGCAGAGATAGGTAAGCCACCACTCTTCTCTCTATCTGCTTCTGCAGTTTTACCTATTTAGAGATGAGGGATTTGTTTGTGTTGGTCAAATATTTGATTGGGCACGAGGAATCTGTTTGTATTATTCACTTTTTAGGAATTGGGGAGAATCCTCCTTTATATTTTGTGAGCATAAAGGATCCTTGTACACTCGAGATACGATTCGAAGGCTGGCTTAGTGGCCATGGTGGCGTCTACTGTCCAGCCTGGACCAACCTAGGCCCTACCAGAGGGAATACATTATTGGCGCCCATCAAAAGACAAAATCATTGGGGCCCAAACTTCAGTTAAAAAAAAGATTACATTAAAAAAAAAACTGGTGTTTACTGACCAAATAACAAATGTACCATAATATTGCCCTATAAGATGCATATGCCCATAAGACACACATAGGATTTAAAATAAGGAAAAATATTCTCAACAAAATGGTGTTCTAAAATACCCCCCCCCCCATCACCCCATAACAGGCAGTGTGCAGAACCCCTCCAACCACCTCAATACAGCCAGTAATCGCCTCCCCCACGTGATGCTGGACAATGGAGGAGCGGCAGGCGTGCAGGGAGAGGGCAGGGTAACTGATCTCTGCCTAACCTCTCCCCCCCCCCCCCCAGCAGCTGCTGCTCCTTTTTCTTCTCAGACACAAGGCACACAACCACACATACACACTTGGTCCAGGCATCGGGTGTGCGTGAATTGCAGCTGAAGTCCATTGAAATAATAGACGGCGGCTGCAGACCACATCCAATGTCTGGACTCAAGTGTGTGTGTGTGTGTGTGTGTGTGTGTGTGTGTGTGTGTGCCATTTATGTAAATTATCTTTTTGTTGTACATTCACTCCATAAGATGCACTAACATTCCACACACACTTACTTTTGCGGGGTTGCATCATATGGAGTGAACAATGCAGTAAATTACGGGAGAAATAAACTCTGAGAACACTCCAGGCAAGCCAAAAATTCTATACTATAGTCTTAATTCTTCAATACTTCGCTGATGTCAGTAACTGGGGTCCACCAGTGGATCCTCTGGGGCTCTGGTGGGCCATTCCGATACTGGTCCATGGCGTCAGTCACAAAAGGGGCAGGCTAAAGCATGAAATGGCTGCAGAGGTCAGTGATGGATGCACAGATATCTTCCATGGACCTGCTGGGACTGATAGCTCCAAATCTGCACTGCTGCAGCCCACAGCAAGGGAGCAAGTCTGTAGGCTGGGAGGTAAATGTATTTTTTTACTTGTCTTTACTGGCCATTTAATGCTTGTTTCATCTGTACATGGCAGATTTTTAGTGTATTAGAATTAGTGTAAGTGTCTCTTCAAGTGGGTATGTTGGTGAGCAAGTGGGAATTATTTTAATTTTATGACATAGTAACAATGATTACATGGAGTCATACAGTAAAAACTAGTCCATCTACTGTGAGTAACTAGTCTAGTGTATTCGTGTATTCGTCACCCTGCAGTCCTGGTCCCTTAAAACAGATTTCACCTGTATCCCATTTGCAGTGTGCCCCCCCCCCCCCCCCCCCGCAAGCTCTTCAGGCATTCATTCCAGAAGGTTTCTTTTGGTGAGAGAGATTTACCTGACATGTGGCAGTAGAGAGGCCTCAGATTCGGGCTCCCTGAATTAAGTTGTCAGGGACAGGTCACCATTATTAGTGCTTTGACAGCTGCACTGCATCGGGGAGGATATAAAAGGAGGAAGCAGGGGAAGACAATTATGTGAATGATGTAATAAACAGGATGGAGAGCAAAGGCTGTGTGAATAACCAGGATAGAGGCCAACCACAGATACGAGAATTGGATTTATATTATCACTTATTTAATGAACATACCTCAGTTCAACAACAATTAGATTTTAGCCCATTCACAGGTAAAACTAAATAATTGTCAAACTGTAGAACTTTACGATATCCTTATCAAACTAAGAGAACTTTGCACCTTTTTCTTTAGTTCCTCTTTGTGCACCGTGAACAGAACTGCTGTCAAAACCTTTTATCGACAGTGTTGTACAGCTTTCCTGCCCTCTGGTGTTACATATGGTGGGAGGGATGGGATTTCAACAGAGAGTTTCACTAACTTGGTAAAAGTCTCCTACCTTTCTCTTCTGGCAGCTTTCTTTGTTATAAGCAGAAGTTCCTGGTCCCCTGTGGAGACAATGACAATGAAACAAACCTGCTTTGACCTGTACTCACCCTTTCTTTATATAGTTCTTCCAATAGTTTTACGTTTTTATTTCTTTATTTTCTTAAACCTTTCTTTATTTTTTTAAACCAGACCTTCACCCTGGATAAGAGCCTATTGTATATGCCCCCCCCCCCCACCCTGTACATACCGATTGCCCCATTAAAAATCATCCTACCTGCATCTACTGCATTTTCTGAGAATTAAAACATCCAAGATGGCGACCCATTGAGTGTCAGGCTGCTTTGCAGACAGGAAGTTTGACTGTGCTGCTCTGCATTCTGGGATTGCTGTCCTTTTCCTGACCCCAGCTCTGCTCTGCCTGTGCATAGCACAGCTATAACCCCCCAACACTCCCCTCCCCCTCCTCATCTTATCAGCATGTGATGCTTCTGAGGTAAGATGGCAGGATCTATATCCTAGAGTTCTGAACAAAGTTGCAGCCCAGTGGGGAAAAAATAATAAGTGACTAAGAATGTAAAATATGTTAATTTTAGATGCTGAGGAATAGCTTTTTTTAAGGGTTGGGGCTTTTCAATAAATGATGCTTAAGATCCGATTTAAATCTGCCCTCCTCATCCATCCTATGGTGTTGCGTCTGTTCCATATATGTATGTATGTGCCATGCTGTGCCTCCACCATAGCAGCAAGCAGTGCCCCCTCCCCATGACTGAGCCTAATATGGGGAGATGAGGTGCCTGGCATAAGGCTGGCAACACTAACAGTGGCCCAAACCTATCAGCATAAAACAGGATGGCTGGGATAAAAGGACCTACTGCACATCCAATTGCCTACACCTCCAGGGTGATCACCCTGCACGCCCACCACTAGAAATATCTTTGTGTGGGACTTACCCAGTGGTGCAGGAGCCTCTGTGGTGCTACTTTTTATTTTCAAGCCCAGGAATGGGCATGTAGGATGACCTTTAGCCATTTCCATCACTTAAACTGACTCAAAACCCAGACAATGCTTCAAGGCCAAGTGGGATGCTGGAAACTAAAAAGATAGGTAAGTCAGCATACTTCCCTGTCTGACTGACTCTGTATTACCCCAACCATGCTGCTGAAATTGCCCAGACCCAGGTGCTATGTAGCCCCCAGCTCCAATTGTGTGCTGGACCTCCTCAAGTGGGGTCTAGCAGACAGTTGGCGAGCCACACAGAAGGGGACTATGAGCCACATGTTGCTCCCGAACTAGAGGTTGAAAACTCCTGCTTATGACTATGACGTTCATAAAAAAAAATCTTTAATCACATACCATGTTTTCCTGAAAATTATCCCTTAGTATGCTTTCTCAAGATTGTTGCTAGATTGTTGCTGATGTTTGAAATAGAAGCCCTACCCCGAAAAAAATGCTCTAGTTACAGTTCAGAAATCAGTTGCTGTGATCTGGTCTCAGGGCAGTCAGGGCAATCTGTTGTTATTTGTAGCTTAACTTAGCTTTAAACATACCGGAGTAACAATCATTATTACAACGATCGCTGATCATTCCCGACCCTGCTGAACTTGCAGCCATGAACATACAGCAGCTGAGGCCTCCTCCGCTGCATCAGACCATGGCTTTATTATAGTCACAGGAAATTCTTGGTGACATGATTGTATTTGAATTAATGTTAATTTTTGTTTAACAATAAATTGTTGATTTTTGTTTATGGTAAAAAATAAGACATCCCCCCAAAAGTAAACCCTAGAGCAGCGGTTCTCAACCTGTGGGTCACGACGAACGACCAAAACAAAGGGGTCACCTAAAGCCATCTGAAAAAACATATTTCCAATGGCTTTAGCCACTGAGAAGTCTCGCTACCGTCTGCAACAGCGCTATTCAGCTGGAACGCACGCCGTTATGGATCACGCTCATGCGCAGACGTGATTGCATCATCCGTCCGTGGCCTAAGGGGCGGGGGGAACTCCATAGAAGCACATTACGTGTGTCCGGCGCTTGCTGACTTCATCAGTGGGCGGACGCAGCAAGCACCGGGGGACAGAAGCCTAGGAGGCGGAGAGGCAAGAGAGCCTGCGAGACAGCCTGCTGGTGTAAAAAAGGTTAATAATGTAAAAACAGTACATACACCATACCAAACAATACTGTGTAAGTGTAAGGTGCTTTGTGTGTAATCATTACACAGTACACAAAGCAGCTTACACTTACACAAAGCACCATACATTTACACAGTGTGAACTATATCGGTCTTATACTATAAGAGACCACTATAAGATGTAGTTCACACTGTTCCCCAATGTATAATTATCTCCCACTATTTTCCCATATTCTTAATGATGAAATCAGCGGTTTCCGGCATTGAATCCGCCTCCTATTGATTTCATTGTGAGTGCGACGGATTTTGTGGAAGAGAACTCCCGAGAATCTTGAGTTACCACACAATCCACCGCAGCTTCCTATTAATTTCAATAAGAGGCGGAGAAATTACAGTTTTCGACACATGCTATGCCATGGTGAAATTGTATTTATTGGAATTAGTAATAAATATTTCTCAACATATAATTAAATATTGTTTTTGTGATTACTATGTTTCAATTATATGAAAATATACAAGAAGACACAGCGCTGTTCTCAACAATAAAAATTAATAAATTATAATAACAACCTAATGGCTGAAAGAATGCTCCAACGTGCTGGACCAATTATTTCTCAAGTCCCTAGATAAATGTTATAAAAAAGCACAGAGCAAAAGTTCAATCTTTCCACCAGTGAACGATTCCTGGATCCAACAAGGAGAATAAAACGATCCCAGTGTGCATGCACAAAGTCCACGATGTGCCCGTCACCCTTTAGAAATATTCTTACCAGATTAATGGAGAATAGTAAGCAGAATGAAGGTCAAATCTCCTGCAGGGTAAATGTCTTCAAGATATAGAGCTGGGTCCAATCCAAATCTGCCCGAGTGGTGGACTCAGTGCAGTCCAAATAGCAATGGAATGTAAAAAAAACAAAAACCTCTAGTGCAACTCTGATAGACTCAAAACAATAATTTAATAAAACATAGATGCACTTACAAACGGATGTGGATTACTAGCATAAAAGTCACTCTGGAAGGTGTTGGGATCGTTTTATTCTCCTATGTTTCAATTATGTTTGATTTGTAGCAATGAGAATACATAATGCATATCAGGTATTTACATTCCGAATCATAACTGTATCAAAATTACAGTTTTGATGTAGCCACCAAAATTATTTTTTGGTTTGGGGTCACCGCAACATGAGGAACTGTATTGCGGGGTCACGGCATTAGAAAGGTTGAGAACCACTGCCCTAGAGCCTCTTTTGGAGTAAAAATGAATATAAGATCCTGTCATGTTTTCGGAGAAACACAGTAGCGTAGTGGTAGTGATTGTAGTGATCGTATATGCTACAGATTGAGTACATGGTGGCAAACATTTCTAATTTCCTATTACTTGCAGATAACAGGCGATGTCTCGGTGCTGCCTAGCTATCTCTATAGAGAATTCAGAATCTGGCATGTCCTGCTGACACATGATTAACAATTCAAAGAGTGTTAAGCAGAAAACAATAACATGTTAACATCAAAGAGGAATGACATCAGCGGACTGGCTGGGCTAAATTTCACTGACTTCCTTCAGAAATAAAGCAGACATAGTAACTGAAATAGCAAAGATGTGTGGTCCTATTTTGTAAAAAACATTGGCACCCTTCTATAAAATTTACAACTGATCTGACCCTTCAAATAACGCCCGTTTGTTTTCCTTTTGCCTCCCTGCTGGACAGTTGCATACATTTTTCCAAAAAGTAACTTTGTCATCTTAACCACACAACAGTATTGAACAGTTGTGCATATGTTCATATTAAAAAATATTAAAGTAGACTGAAACCCTGTGTGGCTGGTCCTGGAGTCTAAAAGACTCCAGGGTCAGCCGCTGGCCTTCCCCATGCTGTATCCCAAATTGAGATGCTCCACTGTGCAAACACCCACCCCCAGGTCACGATAAAACGTACCTTTGCCCTGGCTTGTGTCACCCAGCAGCTTTGAGATCAGCCAATCAGCGATCTCAGATTTGCAGGGAGTGGCTACAGTGGGAGAAAAGCCTAGTTTATTTAAACACAGGCCCAACATGGCCGTAGCCAATCGCTAGTAGGTACTCGGGTGGCAGGGGCGCATTTGGGGGGCCAAGGTGAACATATAGGGTTTTATTCCACTTTAAGTAGCCAAAGTAACAAAGCCTGCCTGCTTGGGATTCACTGTCAATTCTGTTTTAAATGTACAGTAAGTGCAGCTTTTTTGCAATATGTAATGGACAAAGGTATTGGGACACAACTCTCATTCACCTCCATGCAAGCCTTACATCTGCCAGTCTGATGAATAGTGAATGCCAGGAGATTGTTGCCTGCCTGACATAATTGAGACAACCTTTTGGTGGAGGAAGGATAAGGTTTTAGACAATTGTAAGTGCTCATTTCTGTTCCGGCATGACTGAGCCCCAGTGCATAAATCAGGATCCATAAAGGCATGATTGAGTGAGTTTGGTGTAGAAGGACTTCACTGGCCTACACAGTGAGTCTTGACCTCAACCACATCCAACACCTTTAGTATCAGCTCCAATTGAGATTGCAAATCAGGGCCTCTCATCCGACATCAGTGTCTGACCTCACAGAAATGCTCTTCTGGAGGCATCAGTGAAAATTCCCACTTGGAACAAAAAAAAACCTCACATAAGCTAGCTCCCAAGTTATCAACTGCTGTGTATGTTCCAAATGTGATTCCTTTAAGAACCAAAATTTCCACATGCATACGTCAGAATCTTTCCTAAAGTTTTATCAGAAGATTGGAAGTTGTTTTAACTGCAAATATGAAGATAAATAACTGGATAAAAAAACAGCATTTCCTTTTCAATAGTTCTGTTCAGATAAAACCAAGCTGAAACAGCAAAGCTTCAAATAAATTTACCTTGAATCTGTAGCAGAAAGACAACTGGATAGATTTCCCTAGGTGAATGTCATCCAAAACTATCTTTTTAATGTCCTGGGAATTCTTTGACCCATGGATAATCTGATTGCCTTTGGAGATCCCAATAGTTTTTCTTACAACTATCACACATGGCTGTGGGGGGGGGGGGGGGTGTGATCCATGGATCAAAATGCAGGGTAATTCACTTAATAGATATGTATATTTTCAACCAATAAGCAATTGTATGAACGAATCAAAGCCTCTGTATTTTTAAGATGTTCCATCCGCCATCATAGTAAAAGGTCTGGAGGAAAAAAACTGCAAAATCAGTTGTTTTGACTTATTACTATACAACGTCATAACCTGGATGAGTGAGACTTCACAAACTAATAATAGTAACTATGTAACTATGACTGACTCTTTGCCAAGACACAATTACAGGCATGTACTGGCATTTGCAATGCTGCTACTGTTGTATTCGTTTATTTGTTTTTGAGATTTGAGCGAATGTGATCCCGTCATAAATTCAGATGTTTTATTTTGTTAACCCCTATATGATTTATAAGGATCTTTCAGTCCCGGATATAATCTATGCACACACAGAAACACACCCTACTTTAAATGTGTAACTAAATTCAGAATAATTTCATTTTGAAGTGCCATATCTCTAAATCTGCACATAAAAGGTGTCACTGCAAAACTCAGAGGAACACAACAATGGCATTAAGCAATTCTTTAAAAAAAATAGTTTGAAAGAAAATAAGTGCGTTTAAAGTGGACCAACACCCTCCTGGGCGCCACCACTATCTGACAGGCTGGGGGGAATCCAAAATGCAGGACCCCCCCCCCAGCACGCCCATAAATCTCACATTTCTCTCACTCCCCTGCCGAAGATCAATGAGCGCGGGGCAGCCAGTTGCGGCGCAGGATTTCCAGCGAGGGGAGCGAGGCAAAGGTAAGATTTATGGGGACTACTGGGGAGTTATGTGTTGGGGGGGCTCCAGCATTTTACCCAGCCTGATAGTGGTGGCACCGTCAGTCACCAACACCCTTGCTGTGGAGAGTGTTGGTCCGCTTTAATACAGTACAAAATCCTCTTTCCTACTCCCCTTGCCCCTCATCCTCCCTTCCCATCTGAGTACCTCGGATGATGCAGCCAGATTGACAGTGGCCTATTTTTTTTTTGTAATGGGCTTTTCCAGCACTGAGGCCACAACCACATGGCATTTTCAAGATCACCAAATGGCTGGCGTGACCAGAGGACTGGTTGCATGTCCAGCAGCAGGGGGAATGAGCGCATGGTTCAAGCCAACCAAAAAGAGCCGAGGCGCTAGCCTAATACAATGGGGCCATATGGCGGCATTGACCCCATCTCAAGTCTGACAGTTAGGTTGCAGGGGGTCGATATAAATATATATTTTTCCCTAAATGGCACAGTGGCTGGGGGTAAATCAAAATGCCCCCAAGTCATATGGTGCCTCTATTTCCACTTAGGAACATAGTAACTCAGTTTGTTGGGATGAAAAAAACGTTCATTCCGTTCAGCCTGTTTCTTAGCAATGCTGTTCCAAAAGAAAATAAACACCATGAGGCCTAAGCTAATTTTCTTCATTCCCTCAATGAATGTATCCAGGCCCCTTTCAACTCATTTAGTATATTCTTAATGATTGCTTCCTCTGACAGAAAGTTCCATAAACTTTTACAGTAAAGAATCCCCTCCCATGTTGGTGTAAGAAATGTCTTTCTTTAGCCGTAGCAGATGCCTCTGTATTAAATTCTTAGGTAAAAATCTGTACATTCATTAGAATGCTCCCATAAAAAAATCTATACCACCTTTTGTTCCCTGCAGCTCCTCTGTGCGGGATCGGTGTGCCTGTGCAGCTCCTCTATCCAGTGTTGGCATCTGCAAACTAACCAAGGGAGGGGTTCCTGCAATTCCAACTCCCAGAGTGGCGGGCTCTCTGGGCGGTATTTCCACCCCCACATGCTCCATTTATTGCAGTGGAGGGGCGTGTCAAGGCCAGCTCGGCGCACTCCGCCTTGGCACTCCCCCTCCATAACAATGAATGGAGTAGGAGTGGGCATGAAGCCAGACTGATGTACGCCGTTGAACTAGAGAAAGGGATCTCTGGTTCTTGGGTGTCGATAATTAAGAAGATGCTGGTGCCATGCGGAAGAGCTGCGGGGGACAAAATGTTAATATAGACTTTTTTTTAATGCCTGCAGTTTAAGTTTACTGTTAACTTAAAACCCTTAGGTGCTTTTCCACTGTCATTTTAGCCAGTGTTTACATTTAGTAGGTAAGCATAGTATGTAATGGTTCACCCCATGTGTGCATAACCCCACATTTACTATATCAAACCTTATTTGGGAGGGGGTTCACAAAGAAAAAGCCCTTACCTCATCTGAGATCCAGCACTGATCCCTCAGCAGGTCCTGGTTGTCACCATCTTGAGGGAAATGCACAGAGCGGAATTTCCTGCACTGTGTGTGGCTCTACTTGCCTGTCCATTCACTTAAATGGGCAGGAATGCTCACAGTGTGGGGAATGCTGCTCCTTGCACTGTCTATGATATGGCACGGCCCCTCCTCGGGTGTAAATGGTGCTAGATCTAGGTAAGGTAAGGTTTTTTTTCTCTTCAAACCCCCCTCCAAGGAATTTGCAAGTAACCAAAACCGTGAATGCGGAACTTGCAAATACGAAGGTGGGGCTGTATTATGCAAGCACTAAAGAAAATAGGTCCCTGCACAGACCATTAGGGTTCTCCATTAATAGCAGTGATCTGCCATTATTAGTCACTCACTGTTTTCTATTATTTTATCAAGATAATTAGACAGAGAAGAAATCTGTGTTAGCGTACTAAATGGTATAATAATCACCCTATGAGTAAACTGACTTTTTGGTGGGTCTCTAAGTGGGATAGTTTTAACCAGTTTGTGGGAGATAGGTGTGGTGGGGGTGGGGTTCAGGGGTGTGGCTTATTTACAGGCTTTTGAGGAATAAATATCCTCAGCATTCTATGCTAATCATGTGTGTAAGTAGATGTCCTTGAACCAAATGTTGTGAACCAAATAATAGGCAAGGTGCAGAATCTCCCAATTACAGGCAGAGTGGCATCTCCCCTCCTAATCCCCATAGGAATGGGAGGGAGGCCTCCCTCTCTCCCATTCCCATAGGCAGCGTGGCATTCACCCACTCCCATTCCCATAGGGAGTGTGGCTTTCCCCTCTTCCCAATCCCATAGGCAGTGTGGCATTCCTCTCCTATTCCCAATAGGCAGTGTGGCATCCACCCTTCCATTCCCATAGGCAGTGTGGCATTCTCACCCCCTATTCCATAGGCAGTGTGGCACCCCCTCCCAATCCCATAGGCATTGTGGCACCCCCTCCCATTCTCATAGACTGTGTGGCACCCCCCTCTCATTCCCATAGGCAGTGTGGCGCCCACCTCCCATTCTCATAGGCATTGTGGCATCCCCCTCCCATTCTCATAGGCATTGTGGCATCCCCCTCCCATTCTCATAGGCAGTGTGGCATCCCCCCTCCCATTCTCACAGGCAGTGTGGTACATCCCATTCCCATAGGCAGTGTGGCATCCCCCCTCCCATTCCCATAGGCATTGTGGTGCCTCCCTTTCCCATAAGCATTGTAGCATCCCTCCTCCGAATTCTCATAGGCAATGTGGCACCCCCTCTCCCATTCCCACCGGCAGTGTGGCAACTGCCCTCCCATTCTCATAGGCAGTGTGCCACCCCCCTCCCATTCCCATAGGCAGTGTGGCATTTCCCCCTCCCATTCCCTATAGCCAGTGTGGCATTTCCCCTATCCCATTCACATAGGCAGTGTAGCACCCCCACTCCCATAGGCGGCAGAAAAAAGAAAAAAGTCTACTCACATGTGCCTGCACTCCAGCGTTGCTGGCCAGGCTGCCACATTGCAGGAGGCCAGAAGATGGGGGAGCGACGGTTGCTATCCCTGCCACTGCTGACACTTACCAGCCAGGGATACGCAAACATAAGCTCACCCGCTGCACGGAGCCAGGTGTTTGAGTGTGCCCCGGGCAGAAAGAGGCATCAGTGGCAGGGACGGGTACAGCGCCCACCGCTCCACCATACTCTTCTGGCCTCCAGCAGTGTGGCAGCCCGGCCAGCAATGCAGGAGCACCGGCACATGTGTTTAGTTTTAAAAAAATCTTTCACATTTGCCCCATGGGTGCATGCACATCCCCCCCCCCCCCCCCACTTTTAGATAAATAAAAGTGCATCTTGTGTGGACATCAAGTTGCATTCTGCTTTCAGTGTTCAGTGGGATCAATTTACCTATAGGCCATGAAAGCATCATACAAGTTTGCTGAAAACATTTTTATCATGCAACAGTGTCTTGCTTAAATAAACTCTCTCATTAAATTTATCACCAGCCATCTTGCCACAAGTGAACATCAGAGGAATGAAAGATGCACAAAATAATGGGAAATGGCTTTTTTCCAGGCTGACGAGCGATTGCCTATTTTCCAGGTTCTGGAATGTAAAGTATTATACTTGTGTAATAGCCTTGGCAGGTGCCAGTGATGGTTTATTTTTGTTTTATTTAAGGGTTATGAGAAGCTTGAAAATTAACCTTAAGGCCAATTTTATGCAGGTTATTTCTGACTCGGCTCCAACACATACAAGCAGACTGCTAAAATACACACCCAATAAATCTAATGTATTCCTTAACAGCTACTAATAGGCAGTGGCGGACTGGGGCTAAAAATCATCTCTGGATTTTATCAGCCCCTGGCCAATCCGAAACATCGCTGCTGTGGCCCACCCGACATGATGTCAGGGCTATAGCACGGTGTTCCTTGGATTGCAGGTAACATTGGTCTGGGTACAGTGGGGCTGAGAGGGAGACTAAGGGGGCAGAGATTGAAAGTGGGTGTTACAATTAGCAGCCCAACTGGCCTCAAAGCAGTGCGGTTCACAGAGCATCATCCCGGGTCTCCTTTGGCCACTCCACCCCTGATAATAGGCTATGCAGATATTTATTTTTGGGTTGTGCACTTCCCTGTAGCTTTTGCAATGCTCAAAGCACTGGGCATGGTTTACTGGTCAGTCCCAGCTTCAGTACTCACCATATATACATCCAGGGCCGGATTAAAGGGAGAGCTTGCAACCCTAGGGCACCACTTGCCCTAGTGCGCATTGGTGGGGAGGGCCTCCCCACCACTAGATAAGCATTCTTACTAATATGGCACCGGCACAATTGGCCCTTGTGGAGTTAGGGTTCCCTCTTATGGAATTTTAGGCCGCCTTTAAGAGATGTGAGGTATGGTGGCTTGAAAAACACCTGTCTTTTTTGGGACAACTTCCTCTGCGTTCCCGTCTGCCTCCAGCAACATGAACTCTCCCAGAGCTCTGTGAATAAAGATGCCCTTTTTCAATCGGCCGGCTGCACGTGTTACAGCCTTCCTTGTTGCTGGTGGGTGTCTTGCGTGTTGCCCCAGGCTGAGGGGAAGGCTGCCTGTCAGACATTAAATGATGGAAGGAAATAAGTACCTTGTGACACCTACAGCTCTTCCAAGAGCAGAAGCTGAACTCTGCCCCCTTTAGTGGCTGGTGATATTTGCCTGCAGCACTCCTTGCATGTTCCTGGCATGGTAAAGCATTGTGGAGTGAAAACCCAGCAAGTGCAGAGCAGGTAAAATAATTTTGATTATAGTTCTGATAGTATTTTACTTGTTAAATATTTATATTCAAGCTGATTCCCTGTCCCTGGGGCATCCATATTTGGGATGCCCCTTTTTGTAAAACAGCTTGATTTGCACAGTATACTTACGATCACACGGTGCATGCGGCAATCTGTTCTGAATGAATAGGGTACCAGGGTCTCCTGTCGGCCGCTTCCCATCACCAGCTGTGCGCACCTGTGCCAGGTAAAAAACTAAATGGCTTGTGTGAATGCACATGCCAGAGGGAAGCAGCCGGTAGGAGACCCTAGCACCCTGTTCATTCAGTATAGATTGCCAGTTGATGGAATCTATTCTCACTGAATGGGAGCCTGCGCATGCGCTGTTGCAGCATTGAGCAAGGTGAAAAATTCCAGCAATCCTGGGGGTTTCACAGATATTAAACAGACCAAATCCCAGGTAAGTGAAAAACCTGAGTTTGGTCTGCTTTAATCCTAATTATTTTATATTTTGATCTAAAGCAGCTGTAAAGTCGCCATATTTCCTGATCTCATCCGTGGCCCCTTCCCCACTCCCTGTACTCTGCAGGATTACAGAGGGTTAAAAAACAAATCTTGGCAGGAACTCAATGCTGCAGTTTGATTTTCGTTTGGCAGAACACTGGAGATCTTGAGAGACAAGTTTTCTTTTTTTTTTGCTATCCTTTTCATGCCAGTATGTGACCAGGTTATAAGGTATGTAGTCAATATAAAGCTAAAGTAGTGATACATGAAGCATCCTTTCTCTAAATGGTGCCAATTGAGCACAAATCTGATAAATTTAGTGGAGGAGCAACAATTATGGGCCCCTCTGACCTCCTGGGCTCCAATGCTGTGTTCATCCTCTAGTTACGCCCCTGCTGTTATCTATAGAATTTGGATGAATCGCAAAACAACCACTACCATGTTTTGTAAATGGTACCCTGTTGGAATCTATATTAGTCATCTGACAGGGTCATTAACTGCCCCTCCAAGCCACCCTGGGTACAGTTTAAGGGAAAATCAAATTTCATTGACTTTTTTAAACAGGCCCCAGACCAGAACCACCATTGTCAGCTGAGGTTTCTCTGCTTACCTGCTGCCACTCCTGAACCATATCTAGCTCTCCTGAGGGCTGAGAGTCTCTATGATCTTCTGCCGTCTGGCTTCAAAGCGGTTGACTCAAAACCCCAAAACCCTGGATTTTGCCCTTCTGAGTTTTGTTCCCTCCCTCGGGCACGTTGATCTGGGATGCCTCAGTGTGAACCCTCCCTGGTTCATTCTATACTCACTTCGATCCAGCAGTTCCACAGCACATGCATGGGCCTCTGGTGGCATTTCCGGTTCCGCCACTCACTGTGACAGGTATCCTTAAATGGCTGCCGGTGGGTGTGATAGGGTGGAGAGAGTAGAGAGTATGCTGAATGCTGTGGAGCAGACCTATGCACCAAAACCTGAGGGCATGCACATGTGACATGGGATCGCCAGTCAGGTAAGAGTTTCAGCAAAACCTAGGGGTATCACACAGTAGGGCATCCCAAATTGGGTTGCAAAAACAAAGTAAAAACAGGAGAAAAACCCAGGATAGTGAAAATCCTAGGTTTTGTCACTCTTTAAATCCAGCCCTGCCGGCTGCTGCTCAGTGCTAGAAGTTTGAGAAGGCCAGAAGCAGGTGTGTCAAAACATACCTGCCACCTGCCTTCACTCACCAGGGCCATGGCAATGTGAAGGGCCTCCACCAAATTGCACCCAGGGGCCTCCACCACACTTAATCCGGCCCTGCATACTCTACTTCTCTTCTCTGCAAAGACACTTCCTTCTTCATATCTTTAGCCCTTTAAGTGTCAGCCTGCCTAAAGTTTTTGTGACCCTATGTGACCCTATGTTGCCAGACCATTTGTCACTGTTTTGCGCTACACATGTTCAACTGTTATAATTTAAGGCATTTCCCAGGAAAATTATATATTGTTTTTTCAGCAGAGTCTGAGCTTTAACATGAAATGTCTTGTTTTCATTTTTAGGTGTAGTCTCAATATATAATATATAATATATATCAGGTGAAATATGTGTAAAAAAATGTTAAAAATCTATTTGTTGCAATTTCTACTGTTTTTTGTAATAAAAAATGTAAGTTTTTAATACAATCTTATTGCATGTAAAAGCCCCATTTCCCCCAGCTACAACTGTACCACATATGTATTGGTAGACACCCTTTCCTGCCCAGGAGAACTGAAACAGCGATTTTCAGATAAAATACAACTGCTATGCGCGCCTTGCAGTTTTTCAAGAAAAACAACGCTTTACATTTGAAATACCCCCCACAAACTATATATTCTCTGGAAGTTCTCACCTTTCTAGGCGTACCAGGCTTGTTGATGTGAGCACAGTTTTCTGGAAGTAACCCCTTAATAAATTCTTTGGTTGCACAGGGTTTCTATGAAAAAGAATAAAAAAACAGAACCAAAGCCACATTTACCTAAAAAAACAATATGCAAACAAGAAAAAACAAGTTATCTTGATAAAGCATCAGTTTATCTGATAAAGCAAAGTCCCCTAAAAAGAACACTATCCAAGAGTTGTCAAATACATGTAAAGCATGCATGTAAGGGAATTTCAGCTCTGCAGACAAAGTGTGCACCTTGCAACTTTTCAATCAAAACAGCCCTTACATTTGGAATACCTCCCACAATACATATATTTCCTGAGATAACACACATTAAGCTTTCTAGGCATACCCAGTTGTAGTGGGCTCATCTTTCTGGAAATTATCCCTCACAGAATTCTTTGGTTGCACAGGGTTTCCCTAAAAAAAAGTATTAAAAAGCAGAATAAAATACATTATCCTAAAATATCAATAACAAGAAAAAACATACTAAGTCTGAAAGAACAAGGTCCCCCGAGCAAAACAATACCCAACGTGCATAAGTACGTTTAACCCTTTTAACTGCCAGCCTACTTGAGGTTCTGTCACTCTCTGTTGACAGGTAACTTTTCATCATTTTGCAAAGACAACCATATTGCATGTGAAAGCCCCATTTCTCCTGATTACAACGGCATCACATATGTATTGGTAGACCCCCGTTCCTGCCCCGGGGGCCCACCCAAACTGGAAATAGCACTTTATAACATTTACAAATGAAATACAATTACTAACCCTTATAATGGGTTAAAAAAAAAAAATGACGTAGGGCCCCCCTTCCCGGGGGGGGGGGGGGACCCCTTTTTTGGGGGGGGATTTTAAGGGTTAAAAAAAACTTTAAAAATCCTCCTCAAAAATGGTGTGGGGTCCCCCCTACCCAACATAACCAGCCAGAGGACCAGCTATGAGGGCTTGTAGAACAGGGCGAAGGCCAGCCTCGGTGGCCACCGCCCTGCAGGCTACAAGCTCGCACAGCCTAAATGGCCCCAGGTTTTTTGCCGCTACCCCCCCCCCCCCTGGCTTTGGGAAGGCAGTTATAAAAAACACACACACAGAAAAAAATATTTTATTTATTAATTTTTTGTAATACTTACCTTCCATCCCAGAGCACTGTGTCCCACACCAAATCCTACGTTGTTCTCTGGCTTCTAGTCTCCTGCTGCTGCTGGAAGCCTTTTATACCTGCTGGGCAAAATGACATAAGGGGTTGATTTAAAAAAAAAATTACATAAGCACCCCCTCCCCCGGGGGGACCTCATTTTTAAAATTAATTTTAAGGATAAAAGTCCCTTAAAAAGCCCCCGAAAAATGACATGAGGTCCCCCCTACCCAGCATAACCAGCCCGGGGACCAGCTATGGGGGCTTGTGGAACAGGGCACAGAGGCCAGCCTTGGTGGTTCCCCTGCCCTGCAGTCTACAAGCCAGCACAGCCTAAATGGTCCCGGGCTCTTCTGCCCCGCACCGAGCTTTGGGGGGCAGGTAATGGCTGACCGGGGGTTAATTGCAAGTCACCTGCTAGCCACAGGTGACTTGCCAGCCCCCTAAGCCTTGTGAACTGGTATAGGGGTCTCATGGATCCCTTACCAATTCACAAAGGGTTAAATGTAAAAAAACGCACATAGAAAAAATATATATATTTTTTTAACACTCACCTCCATCCTTAGATGTCCCCCGGCGATCCGATGACAGCTGCCTGTGTTATCACTGGGGTGGCTGGGGGAGGCATGGGATCAGAACCTTTACCCCGGCACCACTGAGGTAAGGGAAGACATCATCGGAAGGCATCATCCACCCTGGCCACAAAAGGCAGGGCTAGCTTCACATCAGTGGAAGTGGGAGAGAGGTCCTATTTTGGCTCCTCTCCTCACTACGGAAGAACCTGGGGGGGTAATCCGAGGGCCTCCAGGTGAAGAGGGGGGTAAATGTCATTATTGTCAACTGTTGGTGGCGTAAATGTCAACTGTTGGCGGCGGGAAGACTATTTCTGACCCGCTCTTGAAGCCAGAAGAGCTCCGAGGGGGGATCCGATGCCCCCAGGTTAAAGAGAAGACCTGGCCGGATCGATAGAGGGGTCAGGTTAGTGTTTTTCTTGCTTTTTTGGCTACTGGCAGGGGTAAATGCCAGGCCTGTAAATTTTACGTGGCACTTAAGGGTCAGAGAGGCCATGTGCTTGGCACTTAAAGGGTTAATATTTACCCAAAGATGAGACCTAACCCATGGTGGTGCATTGACCAGGATTTTTAGAGTAGGTAAAAATGGAAGATATGAACTCAGAAAGACACGATGTGGGGTTCAAAAAGGAATATCACCTTTTTTGCTCACCATATGTCTTAAAGCTAGGGCAATTTAAATGCCCCTTAATTAACTTTGCGTTCCCCACAGGCATCACTGCAACAACCTCTGCTTGCTGGATCCTGCTTCCTATGGTCCCTTCTTTAGCCTCATCCGCTAACACTGCACCCGGAAGACTTCCTGCCGCAATGTAGTGGACATGCCGAATGCAGTGGAAACACACAATGTAAAAGAAACCTTTAGGATTTCTGATTTAGCCAATATTTGGGAAAGGGGTGTGGTAGTTGCTCCTTGGCAAACAAAAGAAATGGGTAACCACACACTATCTGTGGAGAGAGAGATAGTAATAGCTTGTTAGTCTGGAGGTCTTATTGTTTTCAATTGTCAGAAGTAAGGTACCCGAGGCTTGGCATTTGGTAGGCCGGCATAAACTCATGGGTTGGCAGAAAGTAAATTCTGGTTTTCATTTTGGAGTGGGTGTAGTGATAGGCCGAAGCAGAACAGAAGAGGAGCAGTCTTGTGTTGTAAAAAGGGAGTGGGGAGTGGAAGTGGGCTGTCAGGCATGGTATGATGATAGTTGAGCAAATTGTCCATGGGGAAGACAAATAGTTGCAGATTTTATTTGGGAATGATTGACAATAGGATGTAGGGCAAAAAAATGGCACCCTGGGTGGTCAGAAATTAAAGGGATTGTCCAGGCAAAAATGAAAAAAAAAACAGCTATGTTCTTCTTTTGTCCAGTGCAGCTCCAATTCCCTGTCCCGCTGTTGTAAAACCGAGAGCGGAGAACGAATATTCAGTCAGTCCTCTCCGGGGAATGTAGTGCACTGGACATTTGCTTTAAAGCAGTCACAATATGTAATTTATAAATTGGATTTTAGTGCATGCTTGGAACAGACAAAAGGCTAGAAGACAGAGTTTGGAATGGGAAGTTTCAGGATGGTAATGCATTGTTCATAAAAATGTGATTCTTGCATCAACATAAAGGCAGAGTTCTAGATGTATGGATGGATTTTATTTATATTACTAATTCATTTGCTGATGGCTGCGTATGCCCCTAACCTTACCTAGCAATCCAATTTCACATGACATTGAAGTTTCTGTTTAATTTTCAGATGAATCTTACGGTAGATAAAACATGGGGTGCTGCCCTTTTTTCTGATGGCTCATGCCTAGTACAAGGACAGAAATGCGCAAGGCAAAATAGTAAAAATATTGGTCCACATAAAATGGCAACTCTAACGGGTGAGAAAACCATTCAGTAGTGTAGTGCTTGTTATTGGCTGTTTGTAGAATTTATTATGATTGCTTTTTCTAAAAGCCCCCCCTTCCCCCAAAAAGAGTTGGCTTCCCATAGGCTGCTGTCATTTCCATACTTAAAGTGATCGGCAAGCCAAAATTTAAAAAATAAATATCAGTAGCTTACCTTACATTGAGTCCCTCCAGCGCTATCCTTCCTGCTATGTCAGTCTACTTAGTGAGGAATTCACTCCCTCCCCAGAAAACCTGGCTGTCTCTCTCTGCAGGTATGAAACTCCGCCCTCCTCGCTGGTCATACTATAGGGTCAACTCATGGTCGTACACTGGCGACTTTGCACACGGTATTTGGACCGTCAAATTGCAATCCAGCTTCCGTAAGATTCATGTTTGGCAAAATGAGATATGCATTAGCCAATTAGCACTAGTGTTCGCTAATTTGCACCTGGAATTTTCCGCTAGTGCCAGAAAAGCAGGGCGCAAATGTGGCAATTTTAATTTCCTTTAGCAAATAGGTGGAGGAAATTTCTGATTCCAATGGGTAACAGCCTTATTTCATTCCGAAAACACGGTCAAAACAACAAAAATGGGGATATTGGGACACAAAGTTTAGCAAAAACACAAACAATAAAAAATACAATTCAGTGAAACTCACCTGAAGAATTGTTTTTGAATACATCCAGTCCAGGCCATCCCAGATTCATTACACTCGAGATTCCGCCACCAGGTGGCGCTGCTGCAAGGTCAAAAGCTGTTGCCCTCCCGGCCCCTATAAACCAGGTGGTCCTCTATCATCCTCAGTTAGTCCAAAAGCAGTTTCAGACAAGAGGACTGGCCGGGAGGCCCAGAAACCATGTTACATCACACAGCTTTAGCTTGTACTCTCTTTAACAATCATAAGAAGTCCGTAGACAACAATTTTTAAGAATCACCATAACAGGCAACAGGCCATAATGAACCCAATGGCGGTGTGGGATGGCCTGGACTGGATGTATTCAAAAACAACTCTACAGGTGAGTTTCACAGAATTGTATTTTTCACTACATCCAGTCCAGGCCGTCCCAGATTCATTACACTCGAGACATCCAAAAGCAGTCTCATATGGGCGGGATCCCCAGTGCGGAACAGCACGTAGTTCATTGCACTACGGCCTGAGCACCTTTTGGCCAAAAACAGCGTCAGTTGAGGCCCTGACATCCACCCTGTAAAACTTAGTAAAAGTATCAACAGAGGACCAAGCTGCAAACTTGTTCAACAGAAGCCTGGTGCTGAAAAACCCCAGAGGCACCAATAGCTCTAGTAGCGTTAATTGTGACCTGAAAAGGGGGTTCCTACTCCCTGGCAGAATACGCCCGCGCCACCGCCTGTCTGATCCACCTACTGAGCGTGGATTGGCCGGTGCCAACCCTTTCCTAGGGCCATCTGGTAGGACAAATAGGAAAACCGACTATCTGAAGATTCAGTAGCACACAAAAAATACTTAACGGCTCTGACCACAACCAGAGCATGGAGCCCCCTTTCCTTGGGGTTAGCCAGAGACGGGCACAAGGAGGGCAAGACAACCTCCTCATTAATGTGAAAAAGGGGACACAACCTTAGCAAAAATCAGGCCTAAAAGGGAATACCACCCTATCCTTGTGACGCCCAAAGAATGGTGGTGTCATACACAGTGCAGCCAGCTCAGACACACGCCTCACCAAAGTGATGGCAACCAGAAAGACTACCTTGAGAATCAAAATGAGCAAGCTAGCGTCGCTCAAGGCTCGAAGGGAGGGCCCTGGAGAGCAGATAGCACCAAATGCAGGTCCCACACCGGCAAAACTGACCTGCACGGTGGATAAACGTGTATAACTCCTTGAAGAAAGGACCTGACCAACCTATGGGTGGCAATGGATCTCTGAAAGAAGATGGCTAAAGCCAAGATCTGACCCTTTAGGGTGCTCAGCTGCAGACCCAGGTCTAACCCGTGCCGCAAAAATTCCAGAATCTTAGAAATGGAAAATTTCCGACAGTGAAGCCCTTGGCCTCATAAACTTGAAACATGGTTCGTACTACCGTAGCGGACAACCCTTTTTTTTGCCAGGATTGAGGTGTCAATAGCCAGGCCGCCAAGCCAGCGATTGTAAATAGGGGTGCCGCAACAACCCTTGCATAAGCAGATCTGGATCGTAGGGCATGACGTAGTGATCCACCGACACTTGAACTATGACTGCAACCAACTCCTTCTTGGCCAACGAGGGGCCACTAGAATTGTTGGTACTCCCTCCTAAGCAATCTTGCACAGCACTCAGCGGAATCTTGCGCAGCACCCAGCAGCGGAAATGGAGGGAAGACATACAGGAACTTGAACTCCGTCCAAAGAATTGACAGGGCGTCTATAGCGAATGCCAGAGGATCCTTTGATAAGGATACAAACCTTGGGAGCTTGTGATTGTGTCTGGACGCAAAAAAGGGCCCACGTCTGGTCGACCGCAGCGGCGACACAGAGACTGAAAGATCTCGCTGTTGAGAGACCATACTCCTAGGCGCGTGAAGCTCCAGCTCAGAGCGTCTGCCTCCTGATTTTCCACTCCGGGGAAGTAGACCGCCGAGATGCAGGGAACATTCTCCTCTGACCAAGTCAGAATCTGGGTCACCTCCTGGAGGGATCTCTTGCTCCGAGTCCCGCCTTGGCGAATAATGTAGGCGACAGCCGTTTGAATGTCCGAGCGGGCCTGCACGGACTCCCCCCTAGCTGGGAGGACAAGCGTAGCAGTACCAACCGAATTGCCCTCAGCTCCAACACGTTTATGGATAACCGGTTTCCCTGCGGCCCCCACTGACCCTGGATCCTGCGGGTCTGCCAAACACCGCCCCAGCCCGTTAGGCTGGCATCCGTGGTGCCAATCCCCCAGCAGGGAGTCAGAAAGGACTTGCCGACCAACGAGGGACGTCGGGCTGGAGGGGGACAGAGCAAACTCCTGATCCAGGGATTCCTGGCTCCGATCCCAAACGGATAGCAGGTTAAACTATAATGGCCTCATAAGAAAATGGGCGAAGGCAACTGCCTCGAAGCACGCCACTATGAGGCCCACCAATCTCATCCCCAGCCGTACCAATGGCTGCGGACAAGCCAGCAACGCCTGCACCTGCGTCTGAAGACCTAAGACCTTCTGTTGAGGCAGAAAAATCCTGGTCTGAACAGAGTCCGATGTCATTCCCAGTAATGACCTTACCATGGAAGAGGAGAGAAAGACTTGGGGTAGTTGATCACCCAGCCAACTCCTCCAGAGTGGACAGTAGTGTCAGCGTGTCAATCTCGGCCGGGACACACGCCCGTGCCGATATCAGTAAGTCCTCCAGGTAGGGTATCACCATGATGCCCTGACACCGCAGAACGGCTATAAGACCCGCTAGCACCTTGGTGAATAACGAGGGGCTGAGGATATCCCGAACGGAAGAGCCACAAACTGGTAGTGCTTATCCTCTACAGCAAACCTCAGAAACCTCTGATGTCCCTGGAATATCGGGATGTGCAGGTAAGCGTCTCTGATGCCCACCGTGGTCATGAAGTCGCCAGGTCGAAGCAATCTTACAGCCGATCGCAGAGTTTCCATGCGAAATGCTTGACCCTGACATATCTGTGGAGACCTTTCAGGTCCAGAATGGGACGTAGAGTTCCTTCCTTTTTGGGGACCGTGAACAGATTGGGGTAGAACCCCTGACCTCGCTCCAGCTGAGGAACCAGACAAATCACCCCTAAACGCAGGAGATGCAGAACAGCCGACTCCAAGGCCTGAGCATTTGATGGGTCTCGGGGCATCCATGAGCGGATGAACCTCGGGGGAGGCCAGGCTGCCAGCTCTATCTTGTAGCAGGAGGATACTACCCCCTGAACCCACCGGTCCGAGACACGCCATCTCCAGACCTGAGCATACAGCTGCAGCCGTTCCCCCACTCGGAAGGGTGGGGGTGCCTCTTCATGCCTGAGGGGGCTTGGTAGGGGGTTTAGACTTGGACCCCCATCCGGAACTGGAGCGACCTCGGGAACCCCCCTCTGCTTCCGGGCTCTCTGCGGCACCGGGGAGTTGAGAACCTCTTCCCCTTCAGAAGGGGCGAAAGGAAGAGGGGATCCGAAGGGTCGAGACATCTTCCTCTTCTGAGGGAGCCTCCCATCCCCTACCAGGAGATCCAGGCGTTCCCCGAAGAGATGGCCTCCCATGAAGGGTAGGCTAGTGAGGGACCTTGTGCGCTGCCGCATCAGCGGCCCACTGTCTCGCACAATGCCACCAGCAAGGCCGAAACCCCTGGCGCCAAGCTGGAGTACATCATCCATGGCTGTTGCAAAAAAACCAATGAAAACCAGGCAGGATTCGGCCTCCTTGTACTCCTCCGTCCGGCCACGGTTCTTGGCCCTAGAAGAGAGTTGTCTCACCCTCCTCTTTCTGTCCAGAACCACCATGGCAGAAGCACATACCGGACGGAACAGAGCTCCAGTAAAGGTGAATGCATGGCACAAGAGCTGATCCATTCGCTATCAGTGGGATCACGCAGGGATGCATTGTCAGGAGACAGCATCACAGTGGTGTTAGACAGCCCAGACACGGGGGGGGTCCACCTCGGGTGGGAGAGACCAAGCCGTACCAGCTCTGCTGGAAAGGGATACCGTTTATCAAGACCCTTAGGCACTGCCGACACTCTGTTGGGTCTCTTCCATTCTTTAAGGACAAGCCAGAAAAAAGGGGACCTGTTCCGGAAAGACTCGCCTTGGTCTTTCAGTGCAGAACAGATCACCCTGGTTCCTCTTAGCCGCCTTAGGGGGGGGCGATATGGAGGATATCAAACTCCGCAGCAAGCAGGCGCTTTGTATCACTGGGCAGGATATCCTCATCCGAGGAAGACCCTGAGGCACTGTCATCTCTGGCAGAAAATTACGCAGCAGATGGCAAATCCTCAGAAGCCTCCTCCACCAATCCCAATAATCGGGAATATCCTCATCCGAGTAGGTGGGTTCAATATGCTGCTTCTTGCAGAGGACAACCGCCGCTCAATGCTGGCCAGGCGCTGCACAACCATTTAGAGAGTCCCCGCTGGCCTCCCCTTCGCTAGGGGCAGAAGGCCGCCCAGGGTGGTCGGGGAGACCGACAAAGGGGACGGGCCAGGGTCGTTAGCGACCGTCCATTCAGGTCAGAGAAAAAACCTCTGGCGCAAGTGCAACAACGGCACTGAACCCACTAGGGGACTCTTGCCGCAAAGAGGGCAGAGCCTATCATGCCCCAGCTCACTATCCCCTGAAGCCTCCAAATGCTGATTCTGGTAACAGGCTCAACCACAACCACAACTAATGACAGCCCACGATCTGCAAGACACAAGAGGGACAAGGACACCAGTCACCATAGTCCCATACCAGCAGATATCATGTATGCATATATATATATATATAAATGAACAAAAAGCAAAAGCAAAAGAGGGACTCACGATACCGAGACAGGGATCGGAAAGAGGGTCACCGTCGCACCGCAGCACACAACCGGACCCCAGGCTTGCGAACGCCACCAGGCCAGACGCGCAGAGGCATACAGCGTATGCTCCCAGCAGGGAGGAAGCAGGAGAGAGGCCTAGTGAGGGGGGCATTGCCGCGCCTACAGCACGTGCGTGCTAGGCCCGCCCCCCAAAAGGAGCGAAATGGCATCCCCTCCTCCTCTGCGCAGGGCCCCTACAACATAGCGGCCCCGTGCACCCCCCCTCATGTGGAAGCATCATGGCGCCGCCAGCGCCGACACACGCGGCCCCTCACAGGGTCCCAGGGAGTATGAGGGAAGGGAAAAGCGCGCACACACATAAGTGCACTGCCTGCAACATGTCTCTGTTAAGACCAGCAGACAGCGCAGCACACAGTGGGGCAGGGGGACCACAACCTGGTTGTAGAAGTGTAATCCCACCAATCAGTGCAACCAAAGAGAGACTCAGAGCATTCTGTGGGCAGTGGAAGGCAGTGCAGCTAGGTTTTTTCAGGGAACCTCTGTGCACAAGGCCTAGTCCGTGTCAGTGGTTCTTCCTTCAGGCTCACCATCAGCCTGTGGCCGACTACCTTTTGGTGAAGGTCTGCGGCCCAGAGCAAAGCTCTGCCGAACGCCCAGTCCCCCCGGCGTTCACCCTACCGTCACAGATCCCGAGCAGCCGAAGCTGGGAGGCATAGGGGGTCCAGGATCCATGGAAATAGGTCAGAAGCAGCTGTTGGGTTAGGTGACCCCGCTCTGCTGCCATAGCTGAAAAGAGAGAGTAACATCCACGATCTTCATGCAGCAGCTGCAAGATGACAAACTGAGGATGATAGAGGACCACCTGGTTTTATAGGGGCCGGGAGGGCAAAATCTTTTGATCTTGCAGCAGTGCCACCTGGTGGCGGAATCTCGAGTGTAATGAATCTGGGATGGCCTGGACTGGATGTAGTGAAAAAATTATAGTTAAATTATTAAGCATTAATATGCAAACCAAACAGGGGAGGTGTCAAAGAACCAGGACTGTCTCCCTTGTTCCCCAGCAGAAGGCGGCAAAGTTCCCAACAGGCTTGCAGTTGCGCACTTAGAGAGAGGGTGTCAGTGAGCGTGCATCTGTACATCTAGTCGTTGCAGCGCACTTATGCGAGTGCACACAACCCAGCCCGTAACTGCGCTCGGTTGTGCACCAAAGTTTGCGACACGCTCGCTGTTGCGCACTTAGAGAGAGGGTGTCAGTGAGTGTGTGCGCATGCGTAAAGTCCTTTAAATACCAGTGAGCATGGACCAGCATTGCCAGTTGGGCTTCACTCCTGCCTTTTCCAGTCTAACAGTGTTTCCATTTCTGCGTACCGACCCAGCTTGAAGGGGGATACGGTGGAAGAAAGTTAGTATGTGTCTGGACAGCTGGGGTTACGTGGGCGTCAGAATATGCAGAAGTGGTAAAAGCGGGGATCCAAACTGCGACATAGTGAGGTGCGGCGAGACATCCAGAATGGGGATGCCCCTATACTGTTTAGATCAAGTATGACTGGACATCCTCTTTAACTTTATAATTGAAAAACAGGGAACATTTCAAGATAACTGTGAGGAAACGCAAACCCTGGTCCATTTATTTACCCCAGCGGCCAAAAATTCCAGCCATGGGCCATGGACGCACTTATTTCAGTTTCAAGGCAAAAAGTCAGCTCAAGTTAAATACATATTTAAATGTGATAGGCAGTTATTACAAGCATGGAAATATTGTGAAAATATCAGATTGCCTTTAGTATAAAGAACAATACATTTTCGACCACAATAAAAAAAAACTCTCACCAGTAGAAAAACCTCTTTCGGTCACCACTGGAGTTGGGATACATTTGGCTGAACTTCCGTTTTTATTTAACCCCTTTAAGACTCCGGGATCTTCAGAGCACTACACACATGCAAAACTCAAGTCGTGGGTTTCGTTATTCACAAATTAAAGAGGAAGGTTTTCTTCAGCTCAATGTCAGGTTTATTAACAGCAACCTGCAGCAGGATGTCCTTCTATGGCCTTCCACATACTGCACAGTTCACTGCCACCAGCCCTGCTGGAGGCACCTCAGTGCACAAGCCTGTCTGCAATTTAATGCAGGTGTCTCCAAGATCAGCGGCTTCTTCGGTCACCTCTGTCCAGGCATCAATCTTGTGCAGACATGCACAGCTGGCTGCAGGCCTTCACATGGCACAGATTCTGGTGTCTCTTGTACCTGGTCAGCACACATTGCAGCACCTGCCTGAGGCTTGTCAGCCTTTTTATATGCCTTCTGGCCTGGAGTCCTAGAGTGTGAGGGATGACCAGCATGATCTTCCCAGCTTCCCTTGCTGACCAGACCCCTTAAAGTGCCATTTCAAAGGGACTCTTCCCAGAAGTCTCTATCACTCATATTCCAGTATTGATAGGCATCTGAGCATGTGGGGCCCACCAGTAGAGCTGACTCTAGGGGCCCACCCCACACTTAGATGCAAGTTTCACCAGCTTATATTCAGGGTCCGTGCACAGAAACATTATGCCAAACTGTATTGTCTCAAAGGGCCCCCTGAATCCAGGGGCCGAACAAGTGATTCTCTGGTAACCCTGTGGGCCAGTCCAAAATGTTTAAAGTGATTTTGCAGGAAAATTTACTCAGGCTACATTTGGCACTGTCCTAAACTGTTTTTGCATTTTTAAATTGAATGGCTGACACATCTTGGTTTACAGGTTCAGCCAAGGGTGGACTGGCCATAGGAAGACCCAGGCAAATGCCCGGTGGGCCGCACTGTTTTGGGGCAGTCTGGGTTGCTACCTTTACTAACACTCCCATCCAATTCCAGCCTCAGTCTTAACGCACACTGGTTGACTGACCAGGAAGCAGCAGAGATGCCACTGACTGGTCATGGGCAGGACAGGTGCTGGTAAAATCCCAGGCTAATTTCTGAGCCCTGTCTACCAATTGGTTCAGCCAATGACATTCTCTTTTTCATCCCATCCCCCAATCAGCTCAGCAGAGCGGGACAAGGTTGCTGGTCCCTCCCTCCCTCCTCCCGCCCCTCCCGCCACCTTCTCCTACACCTCCCTCCACCTCCACCTTCTCCTTCAGATTAATCACATTGCTGTTTATTATGCAGCTTCACAGATCCAAGGGCCAAGCCCACTTTTTCAGATAAGAAATTATGAGGTGAACCTGTAAACCTCAATATCTTGGCCATTTCTTCTTCAATTTAAAAACAAAAAACAGTTTAGGGCAGTAGCCAAACGCAACAGTGTAATGTGCCTTTGCCTGCAGTAACACTTTAAACTTTATTTTCATTGTATAGCTAATCCCTAAAAAGATCATCTTTTTTGACAATTTGGCTAATGACACCGATCAGCAGCTCATTTAGCAGCAATATGACACTTCTGCTTGTCCTTCAGCAATAGAGCTGCAGTGCACACAGTGACTGGAAACCGAGTGAGAAGTGATGAGTATTGCTGAGCTATTTCAGACACTTCCCCTATGGTCAGCTTTAGTGTTTTGTAAGTGACCTTCCACAAGATATAACACAAAACATTTGTAGACCTTGTGTGCCGAGCAGCTGTGATATCCTGTAACTTTCTCACAGGTTCATCTGCTAGAAGCTCAAGTATTGTTTCCCTAATGACTCACAGAGCACAGATATGTTAGATGGTGGGTATCTTCATAGTGGGGACCAAGCCAGGTAGATAACATAACTCAGCAACCAGGCCGGATAACAAAAGTCTCCCATTGTAAAGCATTCGAAAGACTGCATAAATGATACAGATGTAGCAATCTTTAAATAGGGACTGTAAACGCAAAAACAATAAAAAGGAAGCAAACATCTCAGCTAATACCTGTCCCATGTGCATCTACTTCATTTCCTACAGTGCAGGGTTTAAGCTGTAGCAGGGTTCCAAAATGTGCACTGATTTAATTTCCATTCCTCCAAGGCCACACAAATAAAGTGATCCAATAACTACTCTTACCCTTGGAGCTATCAGCGAAAGTGAGTATGGCAAGTCACAGCGGTCCTGGTGCACATGATTCATAAAGTTGCACAATGACATGCCCTTCCCAGCTCAGCCACAACTAAGAAATGGAAGCAAAGAGCTGCTTCACTTGAGGAATGAGAAATTCCATGTAATTGACAATCCTGAAATACTTTTAAATGGCTCTATACTGCTTCCAAGGGGGATAAGGTGGAAGAAAGTTAGTGTGTGTCTGGACAGCTTGGGTGACGTGGGTTTCAGGAAACACAGAAGTGGTAAAAGCGGGGATCCAGACTGCGACATGGTGAGATGTGGCGAGGCACCCAGAATGGTGATGCCCCTATGCTGTTTAGATCAAGTATGACTGGATGTCCTCTTTAACTTTGTAATTGAAAAACATGGAAAATTTCAAGAGAACTGTAAGGAAACGCAAACCCTGGTCCATTTAATCAGCCCAGCGGCCAAAACTTCGAGCCATGGGCCATGGACGCACTTTTTTCAGTTAAGGCAAAAAGTCAGCTCAAGTTAAATACATATTTTAATGTGATAGGCAGTTATTACAAGCATATGACTTCATGGAAATATTACACATAGAGGTCTGAGAAGTGGGATATGGGTTACAGGTTAAAGTGATGACACAACAGAGATACAACAGAATGACAGTACCTTAATGCGTTCAGATGACTGTTAGGCAGAGCAGCCTCCAGGGGCATAATGGAGCCTACTGGAACCTGGACCTCTTCTAACACGTGCAGCTGACCCCTGAGAAGATGGACAGTTTCCCCTAGATAGTGGCCTGTCATTTAATCCTCAACTAGACTCTCCCAATGTCCTTCTGTGTGAAGTTTTCAGATCTCCCTCTGCCTGGGATCCAGTTTTCAATCTACAGACACTATTTAGGGCATAACGTTTAAACAGAGGGTCATACTATCCTGCTTCTGGCATTGAATTAGTGGTCTCAATTTGGCGCATTTGGAGAGACAGGTTTGATGAATCAGAACCCGCAAACTTCATTTTATCAGGTTCTACATTAGATATGGGGATGGAGCGAGTATACACAGATGCAGCTTTGTGGGCTGGTTCCAATTCTGTACCTGGCTTGGTGCTGGGATAGCAATACAGTTATTGTCAGTTTTGTGTTGGCACCGCAAAACCTAGGCTGACTGTATGCTGCTGGAGCCTGCACATTTAGGGGTCCCCTCCAGCCAGGGGACTCAGTGGGGGTCTGTGATCTGCCTGAGCTAGTTCCTTTCAGAGAAACGTGTCAATTCCCCCTACATGGACTTCCTTTTGTTACCAGGTGTTTTTTGTCAGGGGTAGCTTTTGGTAATTAAGGTTAATTTGTTTGCAACAGGGAGTGTCAAGGGGGGGCGGGCACCAGAAAATATGATATATTCACACACCCCGCTTCAAGAAATTCATAACGTGTGGGTAATACTGACCTGTAGAGGGCGATATGCAGAGATGCCAGGTCCATAAATACCTGGGACCTCCCACTCATTACCCAGTCTTCATCTCTGCAGTCGGCGAGCAAGTCAGAAGATGTGGTCTCCTCCTTGCACAGGGGAATTTCAGGTAGCCGGGATGACTCCTGGCCCTTTAGTTATCTATTTCCGCCTGGATCTTTTTTTTCTGTTACCTCATGCCTCCCAGCCTAGGCTGACGGTCCGGGTGAGGGTAGAAAAGCACCCTTGGTGCTTAAGAGCAAATGCTCTCCCGTGAGACCCTATATAAGAGGGTAGGCGGTTATCCGGAACGGTGACCCCGGTTTGGGATGCCCCGTCCCTTGGCCTTACACTTTGGGTGGTCCCCCCCTTTGGGTAATGCCCCTCTCTCTAGCGGGATAGCGGAGGGTAGGAGCAGGGCCCCTTATTCGGTGTTAGGTCCAAATTTTGTAATCATTAATTCTTAATAATGTTTTAATGTATTAATTTATTAAATTATCCTCCCAATAGTTATTAACTTATTTATTACTTCATAACAGTGTGTATTTCTCTGTCAAAACGGCGCTGTGGCCGCCATTTTTATGCAGGCTTTCTCCCTGAGGTAAAAGGGGCGGGGCCGGGCGTCAGGCTCAAAGCCACGGCCCGCTCCCCTCCTTCTGTCTCTTCTGAGACCGGCGCCGCGGCCGCACATGGCTGCGGTGCCGGCCTTTTTGCATTGTCATGGCGGAGGGGAGCTTCTCCCCTCACGCTTTCACTCTTGGGGGCGGGGCCGGGCTTTCCAGCGCTGCGGCCCGCCCCTGTGTCACAGGCACCGCTGAGGTGCTTTTCTCTGTGCCTGTTTCCTCAGAAGGAGCTGGCCACGCCCCCCTTCTCTCCTCAGAGATGCTCTTTACCTCACGGAGAGAGGAAGCTGTCTTCAGGACCACAGTGAGTGGCCCAGTGGGCCCCCCTTCTGTCCCATCACCTATAATTATATATTTTTATGTCATATATATATATATATATATATATATATATATATATATATATATATTTTATACTCCGCTTTTCTTATTAGCCTTTTTTATTATGTCTTTCAGATATAACCTACAGTGGTGTTAGGGGGTTTCTCCCAGTCCTAGGGTCCCTGGGTTCTTAATTGGCTTATTGCAAATCCTCCCACTTGGGACATTAAAGGGGCATCCCGGGTTGCTTATATGCATAATTCCCTCGGTCATTGCAACCAACTATAAGTTCACCTTATGGAGGGGAGGCATCCCCGGATACTGGGCTCGGGCTCCCCTCGGGGCAATCCCGGAAGTGTATGGGGTGTGGGGCATCCCTTACTGGCGATGATGTATATCTGTGTATACCATGCGCACAGCAGACTATTATGCGGCAGTCCGGACCCCAGGCGTCTGATTCAGCGCCGCCGGTCTCTCCTCCCCCCCTCCCAGTTTGATCCGTGCCCAGTCTGACGTTGTCATGGGCGGGCAGTTGCAATCGGAGATGTGTGCCCGATTGGCCAATCTTGAAAAATTATTCTCCAGCACGGTCACCAGAAAGGCTCCGGCTAAGAGAAAGCACTTGTCGCCGTCTTCACCGGCGGCCGACTTGGATGATCTTGATAATCTGGACTGGTCTGATTACTCCCAACTTGAGGAAGGGGAGGTATATGAAGAATCAGATAATTCAGACGATCAGCAGTTTGTGGGTGCTGATACCGAGCGGGGCTTGGGGAGGTCTTCAGATACTCCTAATGTTCTGGCTCAGATGTTTGAGGTTTTGGCTATTTCTCCTCCTGAGGTGGTTCCACAGCAAAAGGGGGAATTTTTCGAAGAATCCAGGAATTTCCTAACCAAAAGCATTTTGATGGGATTATTGCTAAGGAATGGGAGAGGCCTGCCCAGCTCCCAGGTGTCCCTCAGGGTTGGGACAAAAAATATCCCTTTCCCTTGGATACGGTTAAGCGTTGGGCGTACCCTCCCGAGGTGGATGCACAGATTCTGGGTTTATCCAACACTACTGTTTTAAATTCTCCTGATTGCTCCACGCTTAAAGATGGTGAGGATAAACGCATTGACCAAATGGCTTGTCATGGTTTTGCCAGTGTTGGGTCAACCATGAGGTCGGTTTGTGCTTCAGCGCTGCTGGTGGTGGCTACCAGGTCGGTGGTCAGGGACCTGTTGACTTCTTCCGGGTTAGATCCGGATAATGACGAGTTCCTTGGCCTTAAAAGGTGTGAATTGTTTTTGTCATTTGTACTAGCCACCTTGGATGACACACTGATGATGTGTGGCAGAACGTCGGCTCTATTGGTGACTATTCGACGTTCGGTTTGGTTGCGCCAGTGGGCAGCTGATTTTGTGTCTAAAAAGTCGCTGACCGCTCTTCCCTTTGTGGGATTACGGCTCTTTGGTGAGAAGTTGGATTCAGTTGCCAAGGGTGGTAAGTTACCTCAACGCAAAAAACAGCGTCGTGCCTTTCGGGGGTCGGGTTCCTTTGCTCCTTCCTTTCGTGGGGCTAGAGCTGGCAGAGGAATTGTTTTCCCCGCAGCCAGAGTAGATTCCTGGAACAGGGGCAGAGGATGTGCCCGCCCAGGATACAGCTGGGGCTCTAAGCCCAAACCCGCTGCCAAGCCAGCTCAGCAATGAGGGGGCGCCCTCACCCATGTGGGTGGGGGGACGGCTGCAACACTTCTCCCAGGTCTGGGACCGGGAGGTCTCAGACAGATGGGTCCGGGAAGTGGTGACTTCCGGCTACAAGCTGGAGTTCGAGCTCCGGCCCCCTCCCAGTTTCCTCAGGTCTCGGGTGCCTTTGGACCTTCTGGCCGCGCAGGAGCTCCAGGCGGCAGTAAAGAGTCTGTTGGATATGGCAGTTATTTGACCAGTGCCCCCCTCAGACAGGGGTCGGGGCTTTTATTCCAATCTGTTCACGGTGCCCAAGAAGGACGGCTCGGTTCGACCCATTCTGGATCTAAAGATCCTCAAAAGGTTCGTCCGTCCGCGGAAATTTCGCATGGAAACGCTGCGTTCAGCTATCCATTCTCTTCGGCAGAGGGACTTTCTGACGTCTGTAGACATCAAGGATGCCTATCTGCATGTGCCGATTTTTCCAGCGCACCAGAGATTTCTCAGGTTCGTGGAGGATCAGCATTTTCAGTTTGTGGCACTTCCTTTCAGTCTTACCTCGGCTCCAAGGGTTTTCACCAAGGTGCTGGCCGGGGTGATGGCTCTCCTCAGAGCCCAGGGTATTCGCATTGTCCCTTATCTGGACGACCTTCTCATTATGGCATCTTCCTTCAGCCAAGCGGTATTGGACACCAGAACTGTGGTGTCCACTCTGGAGAGATTCGGGTGGGTGATCAACTACCCCAAGTCCTCCCTTTCTCCGTCCAGGTTAGTGTCTTTTCTGGGAATGTCCCTGGATACTTCCCAGGCCAGGGTGTTTCTTCCTCAGTCCAAGGTTCTCTTGATTCAGGAGTTGGTTCGACTCCTCCTGTCTATCCCTCGTCCGGCCATCAGACTGGGGATGAGGCTGGTGGGATTGATGGTAGCCTCCTGCGAAGCGGTTCCCTTTGCTCAGTTCCACACAAGGACACTCCAGCTCCATCTGTTGGCGGCCTGGGACGGGTCGCCACTGTCGTTGGATCAGTCCTTCCTGATGACCCCCCGAGTTCGGTGCTCCCTTCAGTGGTGGCTGGATCCAATCAATCTGTCGAGGGGCAGATCCTTTCTGGCCCCTTGTTGGGAGACGGTCACCACGGATGCCAGTCTATCAGGATGGGGGGGGTTCTGGAAGGATCGTCAGTTTCAGGGACTGTGGGGGCCTCAGGAGGCTCACGAGTCCATCAATGTTCTGGAATTGAGGGCCATCAGGATGGTTCTGTTTCGCTTGACTCATCAGTTGCAAGGATTGCCGGTTCAAGTCCAGTCGGACAATCGGACGGCGGTCGCCTACATCAATCACCAGGGAGGGACTCGCAGCAGGAGTGCCCTCAAGGAAGTGTCTTTGATTCTGGCCTGGGCGGAGACCCACGGCATTTCAGCAGTTTACATTCCGGGAGCGGAGAACACGGAGGCAGACTCTCTGAGCAGGTTCTCAGCTCGCCGGGGGGAATGGTCTCTCAGCCCCAAAGTGTTTCGCTTGATTTGTCTCAGGTGGGGGTCCCCAGTGGTGGACCTCTTTGCCTCTCGTCACAATCACAAACTTCCGACATTTGTGTCTCTCTCACGGGATCCACTGGCTCTGGCAGTGGATGCCATGTCTCTGAACTGGAGGGATCTGGGGTTTCTGTATCTGTTCCCTCCGTTTCCCTTGGTGGCCAGAGTGGTGCGCAAGCTGGCCCTGGAGGGTGCGTCAGCAATTCTGGTGGCTCCAAGGTGGCCAAGACAGGTTTGGTTCGCAGATGTGGTAAGGTTAGCAGAGGATCAGTTCGTTCTGCCCCTGCTGCCGGATCTGCTCACCCAGGGTCAACTACGTTATCCCAATTTACCAACGCTGGCTTTGACGGCGTGGCTGCTGAAACCTCCATCTTGAAGGAGGAAGGTCTTTCCGATGCTGTGATTCGAACTCTCATTAGTGCTAGGAAGTGGTCTTCCTCTAATATCTACTATAGGACTTGGAGGTCTTATATTGATTGGTGTGAGATCAGGGCGTTGCCTTGTAGGGAATTTTCCATCTCCAGAATCCTGGAGTTTCTTCAACATGGTCTGGACCTGGGGCTCCAGCTTAGTACTCTGAAGGGGCAGGTTTCTGCCCTGGCGGGGTTCTTTCAAAGGTCATTTGCCCTACATCCTTTGGTTAAGACTTTTTTCCAGGGAGTCACACACGTGCGGCCTCCTAGAAAACCTTTGCTCCCTGTTTGGGATTTGAATTTGGTTCTTTCTGCTCTTCAGGATTCTCCTTTTGAGCCCTTGAATGATATTGCCTTGTCTTCACTTACGCAGAAGGTGGCCTTTTTGGTAGCCATAACTTCGGTTAGGCGTGTCTCTGAGTTGGCGGCTTTGTCCTGTCCATTCAAGCCCCGTACTTTGAGGGGCATCAGGACAAGGTGGTTTTTCGTTTCAAGTCCGATTTCCTTCCTAAGGTTGTTTCTGCCTTTCACCTAAACCAAGACATTGTTCTGCCCTCTCTGTGTCCTAATCCCAGCAATGACAAGGAGAGGGCCCTGCATTCTTTGGATGTGGTTCGTGTTGTGAAGTATTATTTGGAGGTAACGTCTTCCTGTCGTAAGACGGATGCCTTTTTTGTCGTGCCCTCCGGGCCCCGAAAAGGCTTGGCGCCTGCCAAGTCTTCCATTAGTAAATGGATCCGTCAGACCATAGTTGGGGCCTATTCTGCCAAAGGGAAGGTACCCCCTTTTGGTGTTACTGCTCATTCTACTCGTGCGGTTGGGGCGTCCTGGGCTTTTCAGCACCAGGCCTCTGTTGAGCAAGTTTGTAAGGCTGCTACTTGGTCTTCTGTTCACACTTTTTCCAAGTTTTACAAGGTTGATGTTCGGGCCTCAGCGGATGCTGTGTTTGGCCGCAAAGTTCTGCAAGCTGCAGTGGTTTAAGTTGTGCCTTGTTGCCTTGTTTTGGATCCCCGCCCTTTATGGACACTGCTGTTGGATGTCCCACACGTTATGAATTTCTTGAAGCGGGGTGTGTGACATACTTAGAATAATACCATTTTGCGAATACTCACCTGTAAAATAGGTATTATAAGTATGTCACACACCCCGCTTCACCCTGCCCTTTTGTATTCTGGATCCTTTATATGGTGAACTTTGCATTGTTATGCTTTGTGTTGGGCTCTTCCTGGTCCCTTACCTTACTGCTGTTCTTATACTGGGTAATGAGTGGGAGGTCCCAGGTATTTATTGACCGGGAGGGGCTCTCTTTTTTCCTGGCATCTCTGCATATCGCCCTCTACAGGTCAGTATTACCCTTACGTTATGAATTTCTTGAAGCGGGGTGTGTGACATACTTATAATACCCATTTTACAGGTGAGTATTCACAAAATGGTATTATTTTCCTTACAAAACCTTTTTGTCTTGCCCGTTTTTATTAAGCTGCCCATTTTGTCAGAGGGACACAACTGGGAAACTTAAATTATGGCAGTTTAACAAATTGCTAGTTTAATTTTTTATAGCAACTAACTGTTCGCTGTCAAAAATGAACCTAGCGGTTTGTTAAGCTGTCACAATTGAGTCTCATATGTGTCCCTCTGAGAAAAAGGTCATCTTAATTTTTATCTAAATTGACTTTTGGGACACAATACTAATCCTTAGGGCACTTTCACACCTTCCCACTTGTGTAGTGTTGGTGTAGAAATACTTCAACGTGACACAAGTGTGAAAAGATTCCCACCCATCAAAACAAATCTCAGTGCTGCATTACTGAAAATACAAATTGCAGTTTTATGCTTGAAACACAGCCCATATAAACATGTACAGTATTGTGCTTTACCTGCACTCCGTTGCAGATCCAGATCCACTCCAACACCCCTCAGCAAGCCCAGCACTGACTTAAAAAGGAGGAGTTATGCAGCTCTTCAACTGCATTTCACCATTGCTGCAACTGCCAATATCTGGTCATGGATTTTGTACCAAAAGTCCTAATACATTTCGATGCACTTAAACTTGTTAAGAACTAAAGTCCAATTTAAGATAATTAGGAATGCAGGATATCTCACTAGGACCGCACTTACTAGGGATCATTAAGGGCTATCCCAAACCGGGGTGCCCCAGGGGTGAATGTTAAAAGCGACCTAAAGGTTACCTTTGGGTCTGGTACATCCGTATATTTAAAAGTTGCTGGCTTATGATTCATCATGTTGTACAGTGGACAAATGGATTGCAAGCTAGAAAACCATTTTAGAAAAAACAAACCACAACTCTGGAGCTTTCACTTTCTCCCAACAGAATATTCTTATTAAGTGTCATGTTGGTAATATGTTTTCAATCTACGCTATAATTTTAGTGTGCTGTTTAAATTGAGTTACACAGAAACAAAAGTATTGTGCCAGCTAAACCATATTTATCTGATATGATGAAATGCTCTATTTTAAGAATGTTCTTCTTTTGAAAGTCACAAGTCATATTTTACTAACAATCGCTCAGTGATGATTTTTCACACTTGCTTCTTTCAGTTCCCTTAAGGTTACATAACTTAAAGGGGAAGTCCAATTTCGACAGCATTTTTGAAAGTGTATATTTGTGTGTGCCAAAATGATGTCCTCGACTGTTGAGCTGATCTAGTATTTTTTTTATTCTTTCTTATGTTAGCAAATGTGTGTTTTATGGAATCTGTTTTCTCTACCTGCAATCTGTTGCTTTTTGCAACAGTACACCTAAAGGAGAGAAGTGAGTCCTGTACACACAGGACATGTGGGCATGTGTAAAGTTGAGTGGGCGCCTTAACCTCAGCGGTGCCCATAGAAGCAGTGTACAAGGCTTACTTCTCTTTTCTTGTAGACCTTGGTGTACATAATTTGTGTACAGTTGCCAACCACAACAGATTGCTGGTAGTGAAATGTCCTTACATAAAACATATTTGCATTCAGTATATTATGTTTTGGGGACTGGGAGATGCACATGCACATTTAACTTTTACATTTGATGATTCTAAAGTACTTCATTGCAATGTTATTTGGAACCATATCCAGTTATTTCCTGTTCGATGGGTTCAATAATTTGCACAATCTCTTGACACTGAGTGTGGCTCCCAACCATCTATCAGTGCTGAATGTGGCTCTCATAGTAAGAAAGATTGTGAACTACTGCCCTAGAGGATTCTCCTCATTACAGACTACTGTAACTACAATAATTACATTTATTGTCACTAACAGACCCATGCGGATAAACATGGTCTTGTATTTACACATATTTGCATGTACCATGCAGGAGCCCTGCATAGACCAATCCTATGTCCTCATTGTATTTACGTTACCGGTGTGGAACGACAAGGCCTGGTACGGAACTACCCTGAGAAAGTGTGTGTGTATAAATGTAGTATATCAAAGGATAAGATATCAGAGTAACCAATTCAACCAAAGCCACATTTTTTCTATTGAATGTAAGGCTTTCACGCTGACTGAACATTAACAAGAGGGTGATAGTCAAGGGTCATGTACTTTTATGACTCAACACCCTTTTAACTAATAAGTTTAGCAAATTCCAGTTAAAGTTGTAACTTGTAAGGTGATCTGGATTGCATTACTTCACAAGGATTTTTAGTAGCCTTTCACAGTAATGCATACACCTTTGCCTAGCAAAAGAATGATCAGGCTTATCTGATCGAAGTCTCCATATAGCTAAGACCAACACTTCCACAATCCGCCACCCTTATAACGGCTGCCATCATGTGCGTTCCATGGTACACAAACCAATTTATAAATAACAATAACGTTAAAGTCATCTGGGTCTTTAAATGTGACTGCAGACAGAATTGACACAGATTTTATACCAAGCTCTTAGCTATACAAGGCAACTTCAAAAAGAAAGGAGTTCCATAATTCTAAAAAAAGCACTTATGATTTTATTGTTTGATCTAATTAAATAAAAGGAATACAAAGTAAGTAATGTGATTAGAGATCTAAACAATAGTTTCTCAAATAGTTATCGCACCTGCCCATAGGATGCAGCTAGGATTTGGAGGAGGAAAATATGAAAATAAATATTCTGAACCAAATATTGTGCTAAAACACCATCCCCCCAATTACCAAATAATAGGCAAGGTGCAGAATCCTACCATTACAGGCAGAGTGACATTCCTCCTATTCCCCATGGCCAGTGTGGCATTCCCTCCTTACTTTCCCCATAGGCATTTTGGCATTCCCCCCATCCCATTCCCATAGGCTGTGTGGCATTCCCCCCCATTCTATTCCCATAGACAATGTGGCATTCCCCGACATCCCATTCCCATAGGCAGTGTGGCATTCCCCAACCTCCCATTCCCATAGGCAGTGTAGCATTCCTCCCCCTCATCCTATTCATATTTGGAATGCCCACCTACATTGAATGGAGTAGGCATGTGGGGTTATAAACAAAGCTCAATGGACACCTCCATGAGAGGCCAGCGGTGCTGCAAGATGAAATGACGTGCTCCTCACCATTGGTCGGTATGAAGATGCCAGCACTGCATGGAGGAGCTGCAGGGGAACAGCGAACCTGCAAGGAGAAGCTGCATGTGAGTATACACTTATTTCTGCCTGGACAATACCTTTATATTCCTGTAATTTTCAGGCATTGCATTCCCGAGTATAGGGGACAGGGGAGACTGTAGAACTCATTACTGTAGAACTCATATATTGTATATTAGAGGCCCTTAATGGGGCATCTCTAAAACAACTTGGGATGTCACCAACTAGAGGAGATAACATTCTGCACATAAGGCTCGATTCAGAGAGACACAAAAAAACTTCTGTTTTCGTGCCGATCTGTTTTTTTTTGTGAAATGTTTCCGTTCTCGTATGAGCGTACAAGCGATTCTATGCATGCATTGAAAACCTTGTGTAAAGTTTCCGTCCGTTCGTACGGCAGATTACGAATTACGAGGATGTCATTTTCCATCCAGACTTTTCCGTTTCATTTCCACATGTTACAATGTAGGCTTTAGTTTTTGCCCTTTTCCCATCGTATCCTCCAACGGATCCTTTACGTTTCCCGATAGATTCTGTTTCCATTTTACAAAAAATAATCGTCCAGACGGAATCCTTACTATCTTGCGCCTGCGCACTACAAACTTAACTCATTAAAGTGCTTGCCTACATATTTGCCACCCTCACTTCTACTACAATGTTTAGCTAAATCACTTAGCACTATCCTCCATCTTCCCTTTTGGACCCTTAAAGCTCACCCAAACCACTTCACGGTTAGGTTCTTCTTCCATTTTAGCCCCCTAAAACTTACCAAAATCACTTCCCGGTCATGTGAATATTCATCTTTAAATATTTCTGGGCAAATTAGTTTTGTGTTAATGTATTTTGTAAATGATGAAATGACAATGTAACATTTTTTTTATATACCATCATAAAATATAACATTTTAAAACATTTTGAAAATTTCAAATTTTTACAACTGTAAAAAACAAAATACATAGCAATGGCAGGCCACTGAACATTATTCTTCATCTGTGGTCCCCAACGAGTTGTGCAGCTCCTGCATCTCGCCCACCAACTGAAGGACCCTGACACTCAGTTGTGCCACTCTGGCACGTGTGGTCCCTGTTAAAAAACGTAAATTAAAATTTTGGTATAACCTTGCTGGGGTCATACTGCAGTGCCCCCCCCCCCTGTATGGTCCAAACACCTAAATCTGGACTTCAAAAGCCAGAGGGCCCTCGCCACCATGGCCCGGGTTTTGCATAGTGCCCAATTAGAGAACCCCTGGCCCGCATTCTGCAGGCAAAGAACGGGCATCAGGAGCAAGGGGCGAGTGGCACATCTTGCAGTTCCTGCAACCAAATATAAAATAATTACACAAAGCAAAGGTAACCAACTAAAACAATAACTCCTACAACAAATTAAGATTCAAGTTCAACAATCCAAATATAATTCACAAAGGACATAAGTCTAAAAAAATATAGCAATTATATGGATGTGTGGAAAAATAAATGTTTACATGCTAAGGACTAATTTAGGTCAGCATTAAAATGCATCTATAAGGCATACATGAAATGTATTAATTCAGGTATGCACTGCTATACAATTTATGGCCTCGGCCATGCTGATACATGCAATGCCTTGGTGCTAAAGGCGCGCAGACTCCTCCACATAGCCACAAAACATGTTCAACAACAGCAATCCGAGCCCTCAAAGGTCTCGTAAATGGAACGGAAATGAAACGGATTTATAGGGTGGTGATCCGTCGGAAATCAGATCTCTGAATCAGACGGAAACCCATCCCAACAACGGAAGTTTTCTGAATTTCCGATTTTGCTTGGAAAATGATCCGAACTAGCGGAAATGTTCCGATTTTGCGCATTCTCGAACGTTCGTACGAATGAAAAATGAACGAAAAAAAGCAAAAAAATGACAAACACCCACCAAAACTTTCACAGACAGCTACGGAAGCCTGGACGAATGTGTCTCTGAATCGAGCCTCTGGTGTCTGAGGTCAGGATTGAAGAAAATCTGGGTTCCAGTGACCATCAGTGCTTATGGTTCAGTATAAAAACAGAAACTGTGCAATCCCACACCAGAACCAAAGTGCTAGACTTTGTACCAATCCATATGAAGGAGAGTAGAGAAGAAGCCAGTAATTACAGGCCACTTAGTTTAACATCTATAGTGGTAAAACTAATGGAAACTCTCTTAAAGAACAACCTGTTGGACCCGAAACAGCACGGCTTTACTGAGGGCAGATAATGTCAGACCAATCTTATTGATTTCTTTGACAATGTCACTAAAGTGTTAGATGAAGGTGGTGCTGTGGATATCGTCTATCTGGATTTTAGCAAAGCCTTTGACACTGTGCCACATAAAGAGCTCATAGATACGTTATTGAAGTTAGGACTCAATCCCTGGATAGTTCAGTGGATTTCCAGTTGGCTGAAGGATCGGTATCAGAGAGCTGTTGTTAATGGCGTGCAATATGAACAAAGGCGAGTTACAAGTGGTGTGCCACAAGGCTCTGTCCTGAGCACCATTCTTTGTAATATGTTTGTAAGTGACATAGGAAAAGGCTTGGTAGGAGTTTGCCTGCTTGCTGATGATACAAAGGTTAGTAATAGGGTGGATATTCCTGGAGGTGTCTGCAACATGAAAAAAAGGCTTAGCTTTACTGGATAAATGGTCAAAACTGTGGAAACTAGAATTTAATGTCTCTAAATGTAAAATTGTGCACTTGGGTAGAAGGAATCCCTGCTCTGAGTACTGTATGGGTAGTACTGTGTTAGCCAGGACCTTGGAGAAAAGAGATTTAGGGATACTGATTAATGAAGGCTGCAAGATGATTGGACAGTGTAGCCAGGCAATTGGAAAAGCAAGCAGGATGCTCGGGTGCATAGCTCGAGGTATCACCAGTAGGAAAAGAGAGGTTGTGATGCCACTGTATAGAAACCTGGCGAGGCCACAGCTAGAGTACTGTGTGCAGTTTTGGAGACCTCATCTGCAAAAAGGCATTAAATAGAATGTGTTCAAAGGCGGGAAACAAAAACGGTAGAAGGACTTAAACGTAAAACTTATCAGGAGAGACTGTGATAACTTAATTTGTACATTGAATTGATTGAATAAGGTTCAGGAGGGAAGTGTTTTTAAGAAGAAACTTAATGATAGAACAAGGGGGCACAACCTGAAGCTAGTCGGAGGGAAGATCAAGAGCAATGTTAGAAAATATTATTTTACAGAAAGAGTAGTAGATAATTGGAACAAACTTCCAGAAGAGGTAGTTAAAAATCGACAGTCAGTGAATTTTAACATGCCTGGGATAAGCACACATCTATCCTAAGATAAAGAGTACATACAGTATACACATAAGGGCAGACTAGATGGTCTCCTTCCGCCGTCAACCTTCAATGTGTCTATGTCTCTATTACCACTAGAACCCTCTGCTGCTGCTTATCACTGGTTTTTTATATAAAAGGGCCTTAGATTGAAAGAACACAAACTATATTCATTGTGTTTCTAAACAATTATTATGAGCAAGTTACATTCATTAAACCTTTAAATGCCAAGCACATAACACCTAAGTGCTCGATTGTCCAGGCCCTAAATGCCAAGCACGTAGGTGTTACGTGCTTGACTTTCCCCCGCTGCTAGTAAAAAAAATAATGTAAAAAAAATACTCACCCAACCCCTCTATCGATCCGGCCGGGTCTCCTCCTTAATTTTGTGCCATCCGATCCCCCGTGGGGGCTCGGATGGCTCCAGGAGAACCACCGGAATAGCGACGCCCCCGCTTTGGGCGCCGCCGTCGCTAACAGTAAAAGAAAAAAAACAATCACATTTACTCACCTGCGGCCTATGATCACCCCCCGGGCTCTTCCGTGGTGAGGAGAGGGTGAGAAATCGCCCTCTCCTTCACTTCCTGAGTCGCCCTTGAGGGGGTACATAAAAAAATTAATTTTTTTTTTCTTATGTGTCAGTGTGTACTTATTTTTACATTTAACCCTTTGTGAACTGGTAAGGGGTCCATGAGACCCCCATGAGACCCCTATACCAGTTTACAAGGCTGGGGACTGGCAAGTCACCTGCAGCTAGCGGGTGACTTGCCATTAACCCCGGCACCCCCAAATACCTGCCTCCCCAAAGCCCAGGGGGGGGGCAGAAGAGCCCAGGCCCACGGACATTGTAGCCGGCAGGGCGAGGGGCCACCAAAGCTGGCCCCTGTGCCCTGTTCGTGCAAGCCCCTATAGCTGGTCCTGGGCTGGTAATGCTGGGTAAGGGGAGCCCCATGTCATTTTTGGGGGGGATTTTTAAGGGTGGACCCTATATCATTTTTTTTTTTATTAACCCCTTATGTTCTGTCATCCAGCAGCTATAAAAGGCTTCCAGCAGCAGCAGGAGAGCAGAAGCCAGAGTGATCAGTGTGGGACACAGTGCCCAGGCATGGATGGTAGGTAAGTATTAAAAAAAATATATATATATTTTTTTCTCTTTGTGTCAGTGTTTTTTTTTTACACTTAACCCTTTGTGAACAGATAAGGGATCCATGAGACCCCTACGCCAGTTCTCAAGTCTGGGGGCTGGCAAGTCACCTGCGGCCAGGAGGGGGGACCCTATGTCATTTTTTTTCATTAACCCCTTATGATTATAGTGTGGATAGTAGTATTTTATTTGTAGATGTTATAAATTGCTCTTTTAAATTTGGGGGGTCTCCTGGGCAAGAATGGAGGGGCTACCGATACATATGTGGTACCGTTGTAATCGGGAGAAATAGGGATTTTACATGCAATATGGTTTTCTCTAATAAAGTAAATGTTTTATTTAAAATAAAGGAGACAATTTTCAAAAAAATAATTTTTGTTTTTTTTACGCAAAAATATTTTAAAAAACTGTAGAAAAATTATAAAGACATTTCATGTTGAAGCCTAAACTCTGCTGCAAAAAATATATTTATAATTTTCCTGGTAATTCCTCCAAAAATCACGGTTAAACATGGTGAAAAATGACCTGTCAACGGAGGGTGACAACATTTCAAGTAGGCAGGCAATTAAAACGGTTAATAGTACCTATGCATGTTGGGTATTGTTCTGCTCGGGGGACCATGAACTTTCAAATTTAGCTAGTTTTTTCTTGTTTGCATATTGATTTTTTAAGAAAATGTCTTTTTTATTCTGCTTTTTTATATATTTTTTGAGGGAAACCCTGTGCAACCTAAGAATTCTTCAAGGGATTACTCCTAAAACGATGAGCCCACTACAACAAGCTGGGTACGCTCAGAAAGCTTAACATGTGTTCTTTCAGGGAATATATGGTTTGTGGATGGTATTCCAAATGTAAAGGGTTGTTTTGGTAGAAAAAGTGCAAGGTCTGCAGAGCTGAAATTTTCAAGTAAAATTACCCTTACGCACATGCTTTACTTTGGGGTGTTTGCCAACTCTTCCCTTGACAGTATCTATGCATGTTGGGTATCGTTCTGTTCGGGGGATGTTGTTTTTCAGATTGAGCTTGTTTTTTCTTATTTGCATATTTTTTTTTAGGAAAATATGAGTTTGATTCTGCTTTTTTATTCTTTTTTAGTGAAACTCCGTGCAACCAAAGAATTCATTGAGGAATTACTTCCAGAAAACTGTACCCATTTTAACAAGCCTGATACACATAGAAAGCTTGAGGTGTATACTTCCAGAGAATATATAGTTTGTGGGGGGTATTTCAAATGTAAAGGGTTGTTTTATTGAAAAACTGCAAGGTGCGCATAGCGCATAGCATATTTGTATTTTATCTGAAAATCTCTTAAAGCGCTGTTTCAGTTTAGGGGAGTCTCCTGGGCAGGAAAGGGTGTCACATACACATGTGGTACTGTTGTAACCGGGAGAAATGGGGCTTTTATACGCAGATTTTATTGACAAACTTACTTTTTTATTATAAAAAACACTACAAATTGTAAAAATTGTTTTTTTTTTTTTTTTTTTTGCACATATTTCACCCCAAAATATTGAGAATACACTTAACCCTTTAACCGCCAGCCTACCTTGAGATTTTGTCACCCTTTGTTGCCAGACCATTTTGCACTATTTTGCGCTCCCCATGTTCAACAGTGATTTTTGAAGGGATTTCCCAGTATTTCCCTGGAAAATTATATATTGTTTTTTTCAGCACAGTCTGGGCTTTAACATGAAGTGTCTTGTTAGTAAGATTGTTAGTGTTTTTTAAATATTTTTGTGGATAATATGTTAAAAAAACCCAAAAAAAACATTTTTTTACAATTTGTTGTACGTTTTCTTAATAAAACATACAAGTTGTTCCAGAAAATCATATTGTGTGTAAAAGCCTTATTTCTCCCGATTGCAACAGTACCACATATGTATTGGTAGACATCCTTTCCTGCCCAGCAGACACGTAAAACTGAAAATAGCGACTGAGCCAATTTTCAAAGAAAATACAACCATTTTGCTCTCCTTGCGCTTTTTCAACCAAAACACCACTTTTCAGTTAAAATACCCCCCACAAACCATATGTTCCCTGAAAGTACACACCTCAAGCGTTCTAGGCGTACCAGGGTTGGTGTGGTAGCTGCAGCTTTTCGGACACCAGACTTCCCGAAACCAACTTGTTGTCCCGGATTTCCATAAAAAAATATCAAAATTGCAGCATTAAGACCAAATATTTCTCTAAAAACATGCGCTAACCAAAAAAAACTAACCAAATCTGAAACGCCAAGGTCTTCTGAACGGAACAATACCCAACATGCATAGCTACCTTCAAGGGTAGGGTTGCCAATTACCCCAAAGCAAAGCGTATGCATAAGGGGCATTTCACGTAAAATTTCCTGCTCTGCAGACAAAGTGCGCACCTTGCGCATTTTCAACTAAAACACCACTTTTCAGTTAAAATACCCCCCACAAACCATATGTTCCCTGAAAGTACACACCTCAAGCGTTCTAGGCGTACCAGGGTTGGTGTTGTAGCTGCAGCTTTTCGGACACCAGACTTCCCGAAACCAACTTGTTGTCCCGGATTTCCATAAAAAAATATCAAAATTGCAGCATTAAGACCAAATATTTCTCTAAAAACATGCGCTAACCAAAAAAATCTAACCAAATCTGAAACGGCAAGGTCTTCTGAACGGAACAATACCCAACATGCATAGCTACCTGCAAGGGTAGGGTTTCCAATTACCCCAAAGCAAAGCGTATGCATAAGGGGCATTTCACGTAAAATTTCCTGCTCTGCAGACAAAGTGCGCACCTTGCGCATTTTCAACTAAAACAATACTTTTCAGTTAAAATACACCCCACAAACCATATGTTCCCTGAAAGTACGCACCTCAAGCGTTCTAGGCGTACCAGGGTTGGTGTGGTAGCTGCAGCTTTTCGGACACCAGACTTCCCGAAACCAACTTGTTGTCCCGGATTTCCATAAAAAAATATCAAAATTGCAGCATTAAGACCAAATATTTCTCTAAAAACATGCGCTAACCAAAAAAATCTAACCAAATCTGAAACGGCAAGGTCTTCTGAACGGAACAATACCCAACATGCATAGCTACCTGCAAGGGTAGGGTTTCCAATTACCCCAAAGCAAAGCGTATGCATAAGGGGCATTTCACGTAAAATTTCCTGCTCTGCAGACAAAGTGCGCACCTTGCGCATTTTCAACTAAAACAATACTTTTCAGTTAAAATACCCCCCACAAACCATATGTTCCCTGAAAGTACACACCTCAAGCGTTCTAGGCGTACCAGGGTTGGTGTGGTAGCTGCAGCTTTTCGGACACCAGACTTCCCGAAACCAACTTGTTGTCCCGGATTTCCATAAAAAAATATCAAAATTGCAGCATTAAGACCAAATATTTCTCTAAAAACATGCGCTAACCAAAAAAAACTAACCAAATCTGAAACGGCAAGGTCTTCTGAACGGAACAATACCCAACATGCATAGCTACCTGCAAGGGTAGGGTTGCCAATTACCCCAAAGCAAAGCGTATGCATAAGGGGCATTTCACGTAAAAATTTCCTGCTCTGCAGACAAAGTGCGCACCTTGCGCATTTTCAACTAAAACAATACTTTTCAGTTAAAATACCCCCCACAAACCATATGTTCCCTGAAAGTACACACCTCAAGCGTTCTAGGCGTACCAGGGTTGGTGTTGTAGCTGCAGCTTTTCGGACACCAGACTTCCCAAAACCAACTTGTTGTCCCGGATTTCCCTAAAAAAATATCAAAAATGCAGCATTAAGACCAAATATTTCTCTAAAAACATGCGCTAACCAAAAAAAACTAACCAAATCTGAAACGGCAAGGTCTTCTGAACGGAACAATACCCAACATGCATAGCTACCTGCAAGGGTAGGGTTGCCAATTACCCCAAAGCAAAGCGTATGCATAAGGGGCATTTCACGTAAAATTTCCTGCTCTGCAGACAAAGTGCGCACCTTGCGCATTTTCAACTAAAACACCACTTTTCAGTTAAAATACCCCCCACAAACCATATGTTCCCTGAAAGTACACACCTCAAGCGTTCTAGGCGTACCAGGGTTGGTGTTGTAGCTGCAGCTTTTCGGACACCAGACTTCCCGAAACCAACTTGTTGTCCCGGATTTCCATAAAAAAATATCAAAATTGCAGCATTAAGACCAAATATTTCTCTAAAAACATGCGCTAACCAAAAAAATCTAACCAAATCTGAAACGGCAAGGTCTTCTGAACGGAACAATACCCAACATGCATAGCTACCTGCAAGGGTAGGGTTGCCAATTACCCCAAAGCAAAGCGTATGCATAAGGGGCATTTCACGTAAAATTTCCTGCTCTGCAGACAAAGTGCGCACCTTGCGCATTTTCAACTAAAACAATACTTTTCAGTTAAAATACCCCCCACAAACCATATGTTCCCTGAAAGTACACACCTCAAGCGTTCTAGGCGTACCAGGGTTGGTGTTGTAGCTGCAGCTTTTCGGACACCAGACTTCCCAAAACCAACTTGTTGTCCCGGATTTCCCTAAAAAAATATCAAAAATGCAGCATTAAGACCAAATATTTCTCTAAAAACATGCGCTAACCAAAAAAAACTAACCAAATCTGAAACGGCAAGGTCTTCTGAACGGAACAATACCCAACATGCATAGCTACCTGCAAGGGTAGGGTTGCCAATTACCCCAAAGCAAAGCGTATGCATAAGGGGCATTTCACGTAAAATTTCCTGCTCTGCAGACAAAGTGCGCACCTTGCGCATTTTCAACTAAAACACCACTTTTCAGTTAAAATACCCCCCACAAACCATATGTTCCCTGAAAGTACACACCTCAAGCGTTCTAGGCGTACCAGGGTTGGTGTTGTAGCTGCAGCTTTTCAGACACCAGACTTCCCAAAACCAACTTGTTGTCCCGGATTTACCTAAAAAAATATCAAAAATGCAGCATTAAGACCAAATATTTCTCTAAAAACATGCGCTAACCAAAAAAAAACTAACCAAATCTGAAACGGCAAGGTCTTCTGAACGGAACAATACCCAACATGCATAGCTACCTGCAAGGGTAGGGTTGCCAATTACCCCAAAGCAAAGCGTATGCATAAGGGGCATTTCACGTAAAATTTCCTGCTCTGCAGACAAAGTGCGCACCTTGCGCATTTTCAACTAAAACACCACTTTTCAGTTAAAATACCCCCCACAAACCATATGTTTCCTGAAAGTACACACCTCAAGCGTTCTAGGCGTACCAGGGTTGGTGTTGTAGCTGCAGCTTTTCGGACACCAGACTTCCCAAAACCAACTTGTTGTCCCAGATTTACCTAAAAAAATATCAAAAATGCAGCATTAAGACCAAATATTTCTCTAAAAACATGCGCTAACCAAAAAAAACTAACCAAATCTGAAACGGCAAGGTCTTCTGAACAGAACAATACCCAACATGCATAGCTACCTGCAAGGGTAGGGTTGCCAATTACCCCAAAGCAAAGCGTATGCATAAGGGGCATTTCACGTAAAATTTCCTGCTCTGCAGACAAAGTGCGCACCTTGCGCATTTTCAACTAAAACACCACTTTTCAGTTAAAATACCCCCCACAAACCATATGTTTCCTGAAAGTACACACCTCAAGCGTTCTAGGCGTACCAGGGTTGGTGTTGTAGCTGCAGCTTTTCGGACACCAGACTTCCCAAAACCAACTTGTTGTCCCAGATTTACCTAAAAAAATATCAAAAATGCAGCATTAAGACCAAATATTTCTCTAAAAACATGCGCTAACCAAAAAAAACTAACCAAATCTGAAACGGCAAGGTCTTCTGAACAGAACAATACCCAACATGCATAGCTACCTGCAAGGGTAGGGTTGCCAATTACCCCAAAGCAAAGCGTATGCATAAGGGGCATTTCACGTAAAATTTCCTGCTCTGCAGACAAAGTGCGCACCTTGCGCATTTTCAACTAAAACACCACTTTTCAGTTAAAATACCCCCCACAAACCATATGTTTCCTGAAAGTACACACCTCAAGCGTTCTAGGCGTACCAGGGTTGGTGTTGTAGCTGCAGCTTTTCGGACACCAGACTTCCCAAAACCAACTTGTTGTCCCGGATTTACCTAAAAAAATATCAAAAATGCAGCATTAAGACCAAATATTTCTCTAAAAACATGCGCTAACCAAAAAAAACTAACCAAATCTGAAACGGCAAGGTCTTCTGAACAGAACAATACCCAACATGCATAGCTACCTGCAAGGGTAGGGTTGCCAATTACCCCAAAGCAAAGCGTATGCATAAGGGGCATTTCACGTAAAATTTCCTGCTCTGCAGACAAAGTGCGCACCTTGCGCATTTTCAACTAAAACACCACTTTTCAGTTAAAATACCCCCCACAAACCATATGTTTCCTGAAAGTACACACCTCAAGCGTTCTAGGCGTACCAGGGTTGGTGTTGTAGCTGCAGCTTTTCGGACACCAGACTTCCCAAAACCAACTTGTTGTCCCGGATTTACCTAAAAAAATATCAAAAATGCAGCATTAAGACCAAATATTTCTCTAAAAACATGCGCTAACCAAAAAAAACTAACCAAATCTGAAACGGCAAGGTCTTCTGAACAGAACAATACCCAACATGCATAGCTACCTGCAAGGGTAGGGTTGCCAATTACCCCAAAGCAAAGCGTATGCATAAGGGGCATTTCACGTAAAATTTCCTGCTCTGCAGACAAAGTGCGCACCTTGCGCATTTTCAACTAAAACACCACTTTTCAGTTAAAATACCCCCCACAAACCATATGTTTCCTGAAAGTACACACCTCAAGCGTTCTAGGCGTACCAGGGTTGGTGTTGTAGCTGCAGCTTTTCGGACACCAGACTTCCCAAAACCAACTTGTTGTCCCGGATTTACCTAAAAAAATATCAAAAATGCAGCATTAAGACCAAATATTTCTCTAAAAACATGCGCTAACCAAAAAAAACTAACCAAATCTGAAACGGCAAGGTCTTCTGAACAGAACAATACCCAACATGCATAGCTACCTGCAAGGGTAGGGTTGCCAATTACCCCAAAGCAAAGCGTATGCATAAGGGGCATTTCACGTAAAATTTCCTGCTCTGCAGACAAAGTGCGCACCTTGCGCATTTTCAACTAAAACACCACTTTTCAGTTAAAATACCCCCCACAAACCATATGTTTCCTGAAAGTACACACCTCAAGCGTTCTAGGCGTACCAGGGTTGGTGTTGTAGCTGCAGCTTTTCGGACACCAGACTTCCCAAAACCAACTTGTTGTCCCGGATTTACCTAAAAAAATATCAAAAATGCAGCATTAAGACCAAATATTTCTCTAAAAACATGCGCTAACCAAAAAAAACTAACCAAATCTGAAACGGCAAGGTCTTCTGAACAGAACAATACCCAACATGCATAGCTACCTGCAAGGGTAGGGTTGCCAATTACCCCAAAGCAAAGTGTATGCATAAGGGGCATTTCACGTAAAATTTCCTGCTCTGCAGACAAAGTGCGCACCTTGCGCATTTTCAACTAAAACATCACTTTTCAGTTAAAATACCCCCCACAAACCATACGTTCCCTAAAAGTACATACCTCAAGCGTTCTAGGCGTACCAGGCTTGAAAACTTTGGCCACTGGAACAACACATTAACGGGTTTCACGTGTTTCCACATTTTACCCAAAAAATCTATATGCAAACAGGAATTAAAAGTTAAATCTGAAACAGCAGGGAACGCCGAACCGGACGATACCCAAAAGAACACCTCAAAGTAAAGCATGCGCTATGAAAGCGCACAAAACAGACCTTTACATTTCTTAATAGTACAAACAGCTGCAATGAGGATTAGACTTGTGAGGTGCAGATAGGCTACATTAGCTGTGGCATCAGATTATAAGATCAGTGAACCGGGTCAGGTATTACAATGGTGAAAATGGGGGCTCACGTTTTAATCATCATGCTCCACAAGTAACCGGCTGCTCCTCCTCCAGTACATCCCATCGCATCTGTAAGCACATCAAAAGAAATGAAAAGGAAAAGAAAACACATTGACAACAAAAAACCTACAGTCTAAACTTACAGAAAAATTAACCCAGTACTAATTAGTAGTTTAACTGGGTGTGGTATGCTTCAAAGCAATGTTCGAAGCATAAACCAGGTTGGCTGGGGCAAGTCGGGCAGTAGTACCGCACATCCTTTCTAATGCCATGGCTTCTACATACCCTACAAGCCTTCTGGGGATACTTTTTACCACCCATGTCGGGAATGCACTTTATAAAGTGCTTCCCCACTAACCTAGCCTGGTTGTCATTAGCTGACATTTCTGGGGCCTCCTCAGTATCCCCAAACAACAGAGCAGGAAGTAGCTGTTGCTGATACTTTATAAAAGTCAGATTAGAGCCTGGTACTGCTGCCTTGAAGACAACAAAGGAGTTAAAAGTTGCCAGCTGGACCAAATGAATCGCAACTTTTTTGTACCAGGCTCTGGATTTGCGGGCGGCGTTGTAGTAGGTTAGTATTTGGTCCGTCTTATCAACGCCACCCATGAATTTATTATAGTCCTTTATACAACGTGGCTTTTGGTAGGGGGGTCGGGGACCACGTTGTCGTACAGTCATGACTGACTCATCGTGGATTGTCGTCAGCATGATTACATTTTTCCTGTCCATATATTTCACGGCCAGGAGCTCATTGCTTCTTAAAGCATAGGACTCTCCACGATTCAGTTTTTTTTGCAGCAATGACCTGGGCAAACCTTTTCGATTGCGGTTGATGGTGCCACAGGCCGGTGTGTCCAATGAATAAAGGGCTCTAAATAATGGGATGCTGCTGTAGAAGTTGTCCACATATAAGTGGTAACCTCTTCCCAGTAGAGGAGTCATGAGCTCCCAAACGATTTTTCCACTGATGGTCAAATTAAGGGGACAACCAGGGGGGTCCAGATGCGTGTCCCTTCCTTCATAAATCCGGAAAAATTTGGTATAGCCGGTCACACTGTCACACAATTTGTAAAATTTAATCCCATAGCGGGCACGCTTGCTGGGGATATACTGACGAAATATAATGCGCCCTTTAAACAGCAGAAGTGACTCGTCAATGCTTAAATTTTGTGAGGGGGTGTACACTTCCGCAAAGCGCTCTGACAGGCTATTTATCAGGGGTCTTAATTTATGCAGCCTGTCGTGACCGGGCTCACCACGGGGAATAGCAGTGGTATTATCGTTGAAGTGCAGAAACCGCAGTAAGATTTCGTAACGGTTTCTGGACATTATGGCCGGAAACAATGGGGTTGCCAATATGGATTGGGTATCCCAGTAGGACTCAATGCTAAATTTTTTGACGATACCCATTGCTAGAGTGAGCCCCCAAAATTTTTTCATCTCACTCAAATTTGTTGGTTGCCATGCATGAGCTCGGGCGTGCCTCTGTGGGGGATTTTGGGTGAGGACCTGCTCAGCATAGAGATTCGTATAATGGACCATATCCAGTAGGATGGCCTCTGAAACAAATAAATTGAGGAAGTCAATGAGACGGAAGTTTGTGGTGTCAACATTGACCCCGGGGACCGAATCAAATGGGGGAATTTCGGGGGAATAATTATTAGGAGGCCTCCACGCAGGCTCTCCTTCAGCTACAGCACTCCCACCCTGCCCTACACTTTCCTCCAGCATGGCCTCTTCTTGTGCGGTACCATCCCTTCTAGGATGCCTAGCACTGGTACTACTGCGCGGCTGTACCTCCTCACTAGAGGAGTCGGACTCGCTACCTGAGGGCATATACTCGGACCCTGACTCGCTAAATTCTTCTGAGTCCGACTCCATCAGATAAGCCGCTGCTTCCTGAGCAGTGTACCTTCTCCCAGCCATTTTTTCTGATAATCAAAAAAGCTACAAGATCAAAACCCTATGGGGGATGACTGTACTAACTATAACCTACAACTATAACCTACAACTATAACCTACAACTATAACCTACAACTATAACCTACAACTATAACCTACAACTATAACCTACAACTATAACCTACAACTATAACAAAATACAAAAAATAAAACTACACAATAAACAGTCAAGAAACAATATATCAAAAAAGTAAAAAAAAGTGTATATCTACGAAGTGGTGAACTCAGCAGGAGCAGTTGATCCGAATGCTAATATGGGAGGGGGGGGGGGGATGGGAGTGGGGGATGGGAGTGGGGGATGGGGGTTCCGGACGGGGGGAGGAGGACACGGGGACTATTAAATTTGAGTTGAAGGGGGCTACAGCAGTCCCAGGGACAGCAGGACTGTACACAGGAGAGGTCCTAGTAGGGACAGTCCCAAAACGGAGGGCGAAGGTCCAGCGAAGGTCCAACTGAAGAAGTCTCCAACCAACACGCCTGAGGAAAGTTTATTTAACAGAAGTATAGATTAAGAAGCGTAGGTAAAAAAAAAAACCCTGAATCCCCTCTAACAACGACCTTATGCCCGCTCCTGTGCATACACTGGTAACAGTCACACTACGCTATACTTTTAGCCAGCATGCGCCATTGAATTGGCAGTAAGGTACATGGGTGGCAGGTGCGCGTCAGGCCTGGCTCACCCAGTGAACACCTGTGTGTAGACGGGGGGAGCGATAGGGGAGCCGCTAATGAGGGGGAATGGAGGTGGCCATGGGGGGGTGCAGGCTCATGATCACCAATCACATGGCAACCAGAAATCAGCCAGAGCTCCGCTCGACACCCCCCCCCCCCCCCCCCATTTCTGCCTCCTCACCCACCACCATCGTCGGCTGCACCCAGGAGAGAGCGGGGCCCGGCGCATACCTGCCATCGCCCCCCCGATAAATACTCATTTATAAATATTATTAATTAGAACACACCAGTGCCAAAACACATTACAGCATAAAATCATAAATTCATAAAATATAACAGCATAAAATGGAGGCAGCAAGTTACTCTGCAAAACAGAACACAGTAGTACATCTCATAGTAATGAGATCCATTCACAAAAAACAGCGATCTCAGGTAGAACACCGTTTTTGGTGAATGAATGTCATTACTATGGTCTCCTACGGCCACCCACCCCTCAAAAACCTGCCCAGATCACCTTCCCCACACAGCCACTTAACTCACATCGCCGGCGCCCACGTGATCAGATTGGGGAGATTGGGGGGTATAGATGTGGCTAGGGGGACCAGGCAGGGCTGGCACCAGCACCCGGCAAACCACCCAGCATGGCATAAAAAACTGCTCACCCCGCTACTACGGCGCATGTGCGGGCACTCGGCCAATCAGCACCCTCAGAGCAGCTGTAGTATGCACGTCCAAGGGATGGACAACCAAAGCGGCTCTGAGAACGTTGACGGCCGCATCTCCCGCTTCCCTCTAACAGGGAGCGCGCCCGCACCAACCATTCAAACAGCTGGCGTGGGCACTGCTAGAGAGAAGTGCAAGATGCGGCCCACGCATGCGCCGTTGGAATGGGAGTAAGGTAAGGTGAATGGGGCGTTCTGGGGGGTTTCACACAGTGGGGCATCCCAATTTGGGATGCCCCCCGGGGAGGGATCTGATCGGCCCAGGAATCTTATAGATTGAGACCGATTGGTCGGGGAGCAGATCAGATTTGGAGACACAGATCATTTGGTGGCAGATCAGATTTGGAGTCTGTGTCTCCAAATCTGATCTGCCACCAAATGATGTGTGTCTCCAAATCTGATCTGCTCCCCGACCAGTCTGTCTCAAAATCTGATCTGCTCCCCCAGATCACCCGCTCACCACACCATCGCTACATTGCCACATTACCCCATCACCCCATTGCCAAATCGCCACATTGCCCAATCGCCACATTGCCAAATCGCCACATCACCCCATCGCCACATTGCCAAATCGCCACATCACCCCATCGCCACATTGCCAAATCGCCACATTACCCCATCGCCACATTGCCAAATCACCACATTGCCAAATCGCCACATTGCCAAATCGCCACATTACCCCATCGCCACATTACCCCATCGCCACATTGCCAAATCGCCACATTGCCAAATCGCCACATTACCCCATCGCCACATTGCCAAATCGCCACATTGCCAAATCGCCACATTGCCAAATCGCCACATTGCCAAATCGCCACATTGCCCCATCGCCACATTACCCCATCGCCACATTACCCCATCGCCACATTGCCAAATCGCCACATTGCCAAATCGCCACATTACCCCATCGCCACATTACCCCATCGCCACATTACCCCATCGCCACATTACCCCATCGCCACATTACCCCATCGCCACATTACCCCATCGCCACATTACCCCATCGCCACATTGCCAAATCGCCACATTGCCAAATCGCCACATTACCCCATCGCCACATTACCCCATCGCCACATTACCCCATCGCCACATTACCCCATCGCCACATTGCCAAATCGCCACATTACCCCATCGCCACATTACCCCATCGCCACATTACCCCATCGCCACATTGCCAAATCGCCACATTGCCAAATCGCCACATTGCCAAATCGCCACATTACCCCATCGCCACATTACCCCATCGCCACATTACCCCATCGCCACATTACCCCATCGCCACATTACCCCATCGCCACATTACCCCATCGCCACATTACCCCATCGCCACATTACCCCATCGCCACATTACCCCATCGCCACATTGCCAAATCGCCACATTGCCAAATCGCCACATTGCCAAATCGCCACATTGCCAAATCGCCACATTGCCCCATCGCCACATTGCCCCATCGCCACATTGCCCCATCGCCACATTACCCCATCGCCACATTACCCCATCGCCACATTGCCAAATCGCCACATTACCCCATCGCCACATTACCCCATCGCCACATTACCCCATCGCCACATTACCCCATCGCCACATTACCCCATCGCCACATTACCCCATCGCCACATTACCCCATCGCCACATTACCCCATCGCCACATTGCCAAATCGCCACATTACCCCATCGCCACATTACCCCATCGCCACATTACCCCATCGCCACATTACCCCATCGCCACATTACCCCATCGCCACATTACCCCATCGCCACATTACCCCATCGCCACATTACCCCATCGCCACATTACCCCATCGCCACATTGCCAAATCGCCACATTGCCCCATCGCCACATTACCCCATCGCCACATTACCCCATCGCCACATTACCCCATCGCCACATTACCCCATCGCCACATTACCCCATCGCCACATTACCCCATCGCCACATTACCCCATCGCCACATTGCCAAATCGCCACATTGCCAAATCGCCACATTACCCCATCGCCACATTACCCCATCGCCACATTACCCCATCGCCACATTACCCCATCGCCACATTACCCCATCGCCACATTACCCCATCGCCACATTGCCAAATCGCCACATTGCCAAATCGCCACATTGCCCCATCGCCACATTGCCAAATCGCCACATTGCCAAATCGCCACATTGCCAAATCGCCACATTACCCCATCGCCACATTACCCCATCGCCACATTACCCCATCGCCACATTGCCAAATCGCCACATTGCCAAATCGCCACATTGCCAAATCGCCACATTACCCCATCGCCACATTACCCCATCGCCACATTACCCAAATCGCCACATTGCCAAATCGCCACATTGCCAAATCGCCACATTGCCAAATCGCCACATTACCCCATCGCCACATTGCCAAATCGCCACATTGCCAAATCGCCACATTGCCAAATCGCCACATTGCCCCATCGCCACATTGCCACATCGCCACATTGCCAAATCGCCACATTGCCAAATCGCCACATTGCCAAATCGCCACATTGCCAAATCGCCACATTGCCAAATCGCCACATTGCCACATTGCCAAATCGCCACATTGCCAAATCGCCACATTGCCAAATCGCCACATTGCCAAATCGCCACATTGCCAAATCGCCACATTGCCAAATCACCACATTGCATCATCGCCACATTGCATCATCGCCACATTACCCCATCGCCACATTACCCCATCGCCACATTACCCCATCGCCACATTACCCCATCGCCACATTACCCCATCGCCACATTACCCCATCGCCACATTGCCAAATCGCCACATTGCCAAATCGCCACATTGCCAAATCGCCACATTACCCCATCGCCACATTACCCCATCGCCACATTACCCAAATCGCCACATTGCCAAATCGCCACATTGCCAAATCGCCACATTGCCAAATCGCCACATTACCCCATCGCCACATTGCCAAATCGCCACATTGCCAAATCGCCACATTGCCAAATCGCCACATTGCCAAATCGCCACATTGCCCCATCGCCACATTGCCCCATCGCCACATTGCCAAATCGCCACATTGCCAAATCGCCACATTGCCAAATCGCCACATTGCCAAATCGCCACATTACCCCATCGTCACATTGCCAAATCGCCACATTGCCAAATCGCCACATTGCCAAATCGCCACATTGCCAAATCGCCACATTGCCAAATCGCCACATTGCCAAATCGCCACATTGCATCATCGCCACATTGCATCATCGCCACATTACCCCATCGCCACATTACCCCATCGCCACATTACCCCATCGCCACATTACCCCATCGCCACATTACCCCATCGCCACATTACCCCATTGCCACATTACCCCATCGCCACATTACCCCATCGCCACATTACCCCATCGCCACATTACCCCATCGCCACATTGCCAAATCGCCACATTGCCAAATCGCCACATTGCCAAATCGCCACATTACCCCATCGCCACATTACCCCATCGCCACATTACCCCATCGCCACATTACCCCATCGCCACATTACCCCATCGCCACATTACCCCATCGCCACATTACCCCATCGCCACATTGCCAAATCGCCACATTGCCCCATCGCCACATTGCCCCATCGCCACATTGCCAAATCGCCACATTACCCCATCGCCACATTACCCCATCGCCACATTACCCCATCGCCACATTGCCAAATCGCCACATTGCCAAATCGCCACATTGCCAAATCGCCACATTACCCCATCGCCACATTACCCCATCGCCACATTACCCCATCGCCACATTACCCCATCGCCACATTACCCCATCGCCACATTACCCCATCGCCACATTGCCAAATCGCCACATTGCCAAATCGCCACATTGCCAAATCGCCACATTACCCCATCGCCACATTACCCCATCGCCACATTACCCCATCGCCACATTACCCAAATCGCCACATTGCCAAATCGCCACATTGCCAAATCGCCACATTGCCAAATCGCCACATTACCCCATCGCCACATTACCCCATCGCCACATTACCCAAATCGCCACATTGCCAAATCGCCACATTGCCAAATCGCCACATTGCCAAATCGCCACATTGCCAAATCGCCACATTACCCCATCGCCACATTGCCAAATCGCCACATTGCCAAATCGCCACATTGCCAAATCGCCACATTGCCCCATCGCCACATTACCCCATCGCCACATTGCCACATCGCCACATTGCCAAATCGCCACATTGCCAAATCGCCACATTGCCAAATCGCCACATTACCCCATCGCCACATTGCCAAATCGCCACATTGCCAAATCGCCACATTGCCAAATCGCCACATTGCCAAATCGCCACATTGCCAAATCGCCACATTGCATCATCACCACATTGCATCATCGCCACATTGCATCATCGCCACATTGCATCATCGCCACATTGCATCATCGCCAGCAACCGATCGCCAGCAACCGATCGCCAGCAACCGATCGCCGATCGCCAGCAACCGATCGCCAGCAACCGATCGCCGATCGCCAGCAACCGATCGCCGATCGCCAGCAACCGATCGCCGATCGCCAGCAACCGATCGCCGATCGCCAGCTACCGATCGCCAATCGCCAGCAACCGATCGCCAGCAACCGATCGCCAGCAACCGATCGCCAGCAACCGATCGCCGATCGCCAGCAACCGATCGCCAGCAACCGATCGCCAGCAACCGATCGCCGATCGCCAGCAACCGATCGCCAGCAACCGATCGCCGATCGCCAGCAACCGATCGCCAGCAACCGATCGCCGATCGCCAGCAACCGATCGCCAGCAACCGATCGCCGATCGCCAGCAACCGATCGCCAGCAACCGATCGCCGATCGCCAGCAACCGATCGCCAGCAACCGATCGCCGATCGCCAGCAACCGATCGCCAGCAACCGATCGCCAGCAACCGATCGCCAGCAACCGATCGCCGATCGCCAGCAACCGATCGCCAGCAACCGATCGCCGATCGCCAGCAACCGATCGCCAGCAACCGATCGCCAGCAACCGATCGCCGATCGCCAGCAACCGATCGCCAGCAACCGATCGCCGATCGCCAGCAACCGATCGCCAGCAACCGATCGCCGATCGCCAGCAACCGATCGCCAGCACCCGATCACCAATCGATCACCGCACCGCACATCACTTACCTGTGATCGCCGCCGAAAGAGGCCGATGACCGCGTGACCGCCGTTTAAGTAGCAGGGGGCGCCGGCTGATGACGGCTGCCGTGCGCCCCCCGCTGATTGGTCCGGGAGGCGAGGGGTGACTTGGGTCACCAAGAGGTGACCTCCAGCTCACCCCTGGGCTACGCGATCGAGGCTCCGCTGGCGTCATCCCATCGAAGTAAGCAGGGGGCGCCGGCTGATGACAGGTGCCGTGCGCCCCCCGCTGATTGGTCAGGGGAGCGATCGGGTGACTTGGGGGACACCCAGGTCACCTCCCCCTGACCCCTGGACACCCTTCCAGAGGATTCCATCGAAACTGGCCAGCTGATTCTTCTGAGGCGCCTGTAAGGTAAGGGGAATGCCAGCCACGTAAAATTTACGTGGCTGGCGGTTAACTGCAGGAGAGGCAGCCACGTAAATTTTACGTGGCTGGCGTTTAAAGGGTTAAAAGATGACAAACAAGACATTTCATGTTAAAGCTCAGACTCTACTAAAAAAACAATATATAATTTTCCTGGGAAAACCCTTCAAAAATCACAGTTGAACATATGGAGCAAAAATAGTGCAAAATGATCTGGCAACAGAGAATGGAGAATGCTCCAGGTAGGCTGGCACTTAAAGGGTTAAACAATATTAGGAAGAGATTTTTTTTTAATGACCCCATGAATAAATTAGTGACACTACTCCGATCTTAGTACAGCGTGGGAAGTCTCTGTCAAGGTATCAATATTTTCTTAGTTATAAAGACAGACTCAGGTAGATTGGGCAGTGGAAGCCTTGACCAGCAATGTCATTGGACCCCCCCCCCCCCAACCCAGTTTGAAAGTGGCAGGGTGCTATCATGTACCATTCACAATAGCTGTTACTATGATCATCTGGTCACAGTTTGGATTTCAGCTTTAAATTGTTGGTAGCCAATAAAGAACAAAGAAAGGGCATTTAAACATTATAAGGCTGAACTCTCAGCTGTAATACTTGAAAATTATAAACTAGTAAATAAAATGTGTAAGAAAGAAATAAGGTTGGCAAAAGCACAAAATGAAAGAGATGTGGCTAAAGAAAGCAAAACTAACCCTAAACTTTTTTTTAAATATACTAATTTGAAGAAAACTAAATCAGAACAGGTAGGTGCCCTAATTAATGATAATGGGGAAATGGTCACTGGGGATGAAGATAAGGCGGAGCTGTTAAATGGATTCTTTAGCTCTGTGTACACTAGAGAAGAGCAAGGAGCCAACACTGGAGATGCCGCTGATAGCAATAGCCCAAGTATAATAATGAACAGGCTAAACATAGATACCATCCAAGAAAAACTAAATAATTTAAATGTGAATAAGACTGCAGGACCAGATGGACTTCACCCAAGAGTTCTCAAATAACTCAGTTCCGTTATCTCATCACCCTTGTTGTTGATATCTAAAGACTCACTAGCAACTGGTATAGTGCCAAGGGACTGGTGCAAGGCAAATGTGGTGCCCATTTTTAAAAAGGGCTCAAGGTCTTCTCCGGGCAATTACAGACCTGTTAGCTTAACATCCATTGTGGGGAAGTTGCTTGAAGGGCTTTTAAGGGACTACATACACAAATATGTAACTATCCACAATATTCTAAGTGATAAGCAACCCGGTTTTACTAAGGACAGAAGCTGCCAGACTAACCTGATTGGCTTCTATGAGGAGGTGAGTAGAAGCCTGGACAAAGGGGCGCTGTGGATATAGTTTTTCTGGATTTTGCAAAAGCATTTGACACTGTCCCCCATAGACGCTTATTGGGGAAATTGAGATCTTCAGAATTAGAAAACACAGTTTGTAACTCGATTGAAAACTGGCTGAAGGATCGTGTGCAGCGAGTTGTGGTTAATGATACCTACTCTGAATAGTTACCAGTTGTAAGCGGTGTACCCCAGGGTTCATTGCTGGGCCCACTATTATTCAACTTTTTTATAAACGACATAGAAGATGGAATTAAAAGCACTGTTTCTATTTTTGCAGATGACACAAAGATATGTAGCACAGTGCAGTCTATGGAAGATGTTCACAAGCTTCAGGCTGACTTGGACACTTTAAGTGCCTGGGCATCCACTTAGCAAATGAAGTTCAATGTGGAAAAATGTAAAGTCATGCACTTGGGGTCTAATAACCTGAAGGCCAGATATATCCTGGGGGAAGTAAAACTGGGAGAGTCACTTGTTGAGAAGGATATGAGGGTACTGGTAGATCACATGGTAAATTACAGCATGCAATGCCAAGCACCTGCTTCCAAGGCCATCAAGATATTATCATGCATTAAAAGAGGCATGGAATCACAGGATAGGGATGTAATTTTGCCTCTTTACAAGGCACTGGTGGACCTGGAATATGCCATCCAGTTCTGGGCACCCATTCATAGAAATGACGCTCTGACTATAGAAAGGGTGCAGAGGAGAGCCACCAAACTAATAAGGGGAATGAGGGATCTTAGTTATGAGGAAAGATTACGAGAATTAAATCTGTTTAGTCTTGAGAGGAGACGGCTGAGGGGGGACATGATTAACTTGTATAAATATATAAATGGCCCATACACAAAATATGGGAGAACACTATTTTAGGTAAAATCCTCTCTAAAGACAAGGGGGCACTCCCTTCGATTGGAAAAAAAGATATTTAGTCTCCGGAGGCGACAATCATTTTTTACCATAAGAACTATAAATCTATGGAACAGCCTCCCACAGAAGCTTGTTGCAGAATCAACCACTGACAGCTTTAAAAAAGGATTAGATGCTTTTTTAGAAGAAAATAACATTAACAGTTACTATTAGCGGTTATCAGTAAAAAAAATAAAAAACAAAAATAAAATAAATAGCTTTCCCCATAAAATAAAATAAAAAATAACTTTCACTACCCCAACACCCTTGATTGAACTTGATGGACATATGTATTTTTGTATGTAACTATGTAACTATGTGACAGATAGCATCCATTCCTGCTGCAGCACAGACTTTCGGGTAAATGATAAGCTGGAAAATCATCCCTGCACCCAGGAAACACATTCAGATCTTGGACAGTGGTGTTGCAGATTTTGGGGATAAATATGAACAGAATTTTGCTGAGTCAGTTGAGTTCATTCACAGAAGTGGTGAGTATCTGCTGCCTAGTCTCCAAGCTTGCTGGACACAGGTATACAAAAAAAAACTAATACTAAAATCAACCCTTTAGAGCCGTGGGATCGTTTTTTTTTTTTTTTTGCTGGAGCTCCCCATGCAATGACCCCCTGAAATCCTTACCTTAACCTTGATCCTCAGCTGAAATACTGCCCTGCAATTGGCTGCCGGTGGTCACATGGGCCGACCTTGACCGACGGCCGGGAATGTGACCCTGGTCCACATGACTGACAGCGGCCAATCACAGGACCACATTTCAGCTGAGGATCGAGGTTAAGGTATGGATTTCCTGGGTTTGTGGGGGACATTGTGCAGGGAGGGCTCCAGCAAACTGGATCCACCCCTCAATCATGTCACTATGCTGTTCCAAACTAATTATTTAGAAAACGGGTGTTGGACCGCTTTAACCACCAGGCCATGATTGCCCTCTCTAGAGACCCCCTTAAACATTCACAAGTGGCTGGAACTCACATTACTGACAGAAATCAGTTTGAATTTCCAAGTGGACTTGCACATTAAAACTGAAAGGTTTACATTGGACTCCTGATTATCTGTCATCTGGTGCCATACACCATGAATGAAAAGTTGAGTATAGTTACCACTTTATTTACAGTAAAAAACATCCTTATATAATGCTAGAGGTCCCTTTTAACAAAACCTTACTAGTTTCTCAATCAATAAAAAATATGCTACAAAATCTGCAGTGTGCCGCAGGAAATGAAAAGGCTTCAGATAAGCTCCTTTCTGCCTTATTATTGATGTACAGAGGTGCACTAGTGTGCACCCATATGGAGCAGGCTAGCAAAGCCGAAGCAATGGGCATCAATCAGGTCCAAAATGTAAAGGCTACTTACATTTGTTAAGAAGGATACAGTCTTATTATTTTTTGTTTAATTTTTTTTATGCCGAATTGCATATGTATATGTGCAGGTCTGCAATTGCAGTGACATTGTCATAGTGTTAAAACATTGTCATTCCATGTGTTTTCTCTCTGGTGCTGATGTACGGACTTTTTGAACATAGCATCTGGCAATCGGCGCTAAAGCACCCAGCTTTAGAGCGCCGACACTGGTTGTATGTAGTTTTTTCTTAAATATGGGCTTCAGCACCGAATGCCGGACACAATTAGCTAGCACTACCTATTGTTCTCTGGAGCATTGAGTTAGATGTAGCGGCGTCTTGAGTGCTTTGACCTCGGGACACCACCTAGGGTTCTCAATTGGCTCTGCGGTGAATCAGGGAGAACACTTCTACAGCGCCCTCCAGACATCACATTTATGACTGCTGGACAGGATACTACACCGTCACTTGTCCGGCCAATACAAAGGGTTATAGCACCAGACACACGCTTGCAGCGCCGCTACATAGACGCTCAAATGGCAATATGTGCCGCTAGTCTTAAATTAGTCTCTACATTACATTTACAACAAAAGCCATTGGGGAAAATTCCAGTCACTGGTTTGAGGAAGAAAAGTTCAAACCCAAAAAGGAGCAATAAATAGAGAAGTAGAATATGTCCAAAATGACAGAAAATTAGCTTCTCACCAGAACTTGATATAAACCTTTAGAAATGAAACAGTTTACTTTTTCTCACTATTTGTACTACATGTGAGGTTTTCTGTTGCATCTATTCAAAGTCTGATACTGCTCAAGCAAATTAAATGTGACCTATTCTCTGAAAAGCTAAATGGCTCTTATTCCTTTGTCATTGAGGTTTAATGAAACTACTTCAGCAGGCTGGAAAAATCGAGAGACAAAACAAATTTACGCATTTCAACATCACCTTATGAATCATCATTAAATATTAAGTGCAGTAAATCTAATAGTCACATCGCCATTTTACCTTTTAAAAATGCTTTAGTGTGGACCTTGATTTCTACTACGTAAAATAGCCGCAAAAAAAGTGATCACTTTTTTGTTGAGACATTTGCGCAAGTGTTATGTGTGACTAATACATCCACCTTTACATGGTTGCTGGACTATAAAGACCTTCAGCCTAAAACGTATTTGATACAAAATAAACCTACCTGTCATTTTAAAGCTGCAGCATAGCCTATAAAAATCTG